>JBBPBR010000008.1:31073415-31161992 GCA_037974775.1 Cicer pinnatifidum
AATGGGTGTGTTTGTGTCATTGGATGCACATTTAGGTCATTTTCGTCCTCCCTAGGCTTATTCTTGTCCAATTAGGGTTTTAAACCAATCTTGTGCATCCAATAAGTTCATTTGTGTCATCGGATGAACATTTTCGTCCTCCCTAGGCTTATTCTTGTCCAGTTAGGGTTTTTAACCAATCTTG
Source organism: Cicer pinnatifidum (assembly GCA_037974775.1). Classification (NCBI taxonomy): domain Eukaryota; kingdom Viridiplantae; phylum Streptophyta; class Magnoliopsida; order Fabales; family Fabaceae; genus Cicer; species Cicer pinnatifidum. The sequence continues at coordinate 31,073,600 of JBBPBR010000008.1, forward strand.
TGCATCCAATAGGCGTGTTTGTGTCATTGGATGAACATTTAGGTGATTTCCGTCCTCCCTAGGCTTATTCTTGTCCAATTAGGGTTTTTAACCAATCTGGTCCAACCAAAAGGTGTGTTTGTTTCATTGGATGAACATTTAGGTCATTTTCGTCCTCCATAGTCTTATTCTTGTCCAATTAGAGTTTTTAACCAATCTTGTGCATCCAATAGGTGTGTTTGTGACATTGGATGAACATTTAGGTCATTTTCGTCCTCCCTAGTCTTATTCTTGTCCAATTAGGGTTTTAGACAATCATGTGCATCCAATAAGTTCATTTGTGTCATTGGTTGAACATTTATGTCATTTTTGTCCTCCGTAGGCTTATTCTTGTTAGTTAGGGTTTTTAACCATTCTTGTGCATCCAATAGGCGTGTTTGTGTCATTGGATGAACATTTACGTCATTTTCGTCCTCCCTAGACTTATTCTGGTCCAATTAGGGTTTCTAACGAATCTTGTGCATCCAAAAAGTTCATTTGTGTCATTGGATGAACATTTAGGTCATTTTCGTCCTCCCTAGGCTTATTCTTGTCCAATTAGGGTTTTTAAGAAATCTTGTGCATCCAATAAGTTGATTTGTGTCATTGGATGAACATTTAGGTCATTTTCGTCCTCCCTAGGCTTATTCTTGTCCAATTAGGGTTTCTAACCAATCTAGTGCATCCAATAGGTGTGTTTGTGTCATTGGATGAACATTTAGATCATTTTCGTCCTCCCTAGTCATATTCTTGTCCAATTAGGGTTTTAAGCAATCTTGTGCATCCAATAAGTTCATTTGTGTCATTGGATGAACATTTAGGTCATTTTCGTCCTTCCTAGGCTTATTTTTGTGCAATTAGGGTTTTTAACCAATCTTGTGCATCCAATAGGTGTGTTTGTGTCATTAGATGAACATTTAGGTCATTTTCATCCTCCCTAGGCTTATTGTTGTCCAATTAGGGTTTTTAACCAATCTTGTGCATCCAATAGGTGTGTTTGTGTCATTGGATGAACATTTAGGTCATTTTCGTCCTCCCTAGTCTTATTCTCGTCCAATTAGGGTTTTAAGCATTCTTGTGCAATCAATGTGTGTGTTTGTGTCATTGGATGCACATTTAGGTCATTTTCGTCCTCCCTATGCTTATTCTTGTCCAATTAGGGTTTCTAACGAATCTTGTGCATCCAATAGGTGTGTTTGTGTCATTGGATGAACATTTAGGTCATTTTCGTCCTCCATAGTCTTATTCTTGTCCAATTAGAGTTTTTAACCAATCTTGTGCATCCAATAAGTTCATTTGTGTCATTGGATGAACATTTAGGTCATTTTCTTCCTCCCTAGGCTTATTCTTGTCCAATTATGGTTTTTAAGAAATCTTGTGCATCCAATAAGTTGATTTGTGTCATTGGACGAACATTTAGGTCATTTTCGTCCTCCCTAGGATTATTCTTGTCCAATTAGGGTTTCTAACCAATCTTGTGCATCCAATACGTGTGTTTGTGTCATTGGATGAACATTTAGGTCATTTTCGTCCTCCCTAGTCTTATTCTTGTCCAATTAGGGTTTTAAGCAAACTTGTGCATCCAATAAGTTCATTTGTGTCACTGGATGAACATTTAGGTCATTTTCGTTCTCCCTATGCTTATTTTTGTGCAATTAGGGTTTTTAACGAATCTTGTGCATCCAATAGGTGTGTTTGTGTCATTAGATGAACATTTTGGTCATTTTCATCCTCCCTAGGCTTATTGTTGTCCAATTAGGGTTTTTAACCAATCTTGTGCATCCAATAGGTGTGTTTGTGTCATTGGATGAACATTTAGGTCATTTTCGTCCTCCCTAGTCTTATTCTTGTCCAATTAGGGTTTTAAGCATTCTTGTGCAATCAATGTGTGTGTTTGTGTCATTGGATGCACATTTAGGTCATTTTCGTCCTCCCTATGCTTATTCTTGTCCAATTAGGGTTTCTAACGAATCTTGTGCATCCAGTAGGTGTGTTTGTGTCATTGGATGAACATTTAGGTCATTTTCGTCCTCCCTATGCTTATTCTTGTCCAATTAGGGTTTCTAACGAATCTTGTGCATCCAATAGGTGTGTTTGTGTCATTGGATGAACATTTAGGTCATTTTCGTCCTCCCTAGGCTTATTCTTTTCCAATTAGGGTTTTTAACCAATCTTGTGCATCCAATAGGTGTGTTTGTGTCATTTGATGAACTCTTAGGTCATTTTCGTCCTCCCAAGGCTTATTCTTGTCCAATTAGGGTTTTAAGCAATCTTGTGCATCCAATAAGTTCATTTGTGTCATTGGATTAAGATTTAAGTCATTTTCGTCCTCCCTAGGATTATTCTTGTCCAGTTAGGGTTTTTAACCAATCTTGTGCATCCAATAGGTGTGTTTGTGTATTTGGATGAACATTTAGGTCATTTTCGTCCTAGGCTTATTCTTGTCCAATTAGGTTTTTTAACCAATCTTATGCATCCAATAGCTGTGTTTGTGTCATTGGATGAACATTTTGGTCATTTTCGTCCTCCCTAGGCTTATTCTTGTCCAATTAGGGTTTCTAACCAATCTTGTGCATCCAATAGGTGTGTTTGTGACATTGGATGAACATTTAGGTCATTTTCGTCCTCCCTAGTCTTATTCTTGTCCAATTAGGGTTTTAGACAATCATGTGCATCCAATAAGTTCATTTGTGTCATTGGTTGAACATTTATGTCATTTTTGTCCTCCGTAGGCTTATTCTTGTTAGTTAGGGTTTTTAACCATTCTTGTGCATCCAATAGGCGTGTTTGTGTCATTGGATGAACATTTACGTCATTTTCGTCCTCCCTAGACTTATTCTGGTCCAATTAGGGTTTCTAACGAATCTTGTGCATCCAATAAGTTCATTTGTGTCATTGGATGAACATTTAGGTCATTTTCGTCCTCCCTAGGCTTATTCTTGTCCAATTAGGGTTTTTAAGAAATCTTGTGCATCCAATAAGTTGATTTGTGTCATTGGATGAACATTTAGGTCATTTTCGTCCTCCCTAGGCTTATTCTTGTCCAATTAGGGTTTCTAACCAATCTTGTGCATCCAATAGGTGTGTTTGTGTCATTGGATGAACATTTAGGTCATTTTCGAACTCCCTATGCTTATTCTTGTCCAATTAGAGTTTTTAACCAATCTTGGGCATCCAATAGGTGTGTTTGTGTCATTGGATGAACATTTAGGTCATTTTCGTGCTCCCTAGGCTTGTTCTTGTCCAATTAGGGTTTTTAACCAATCTTGTGCATCCAAAAAGTTCATTTGTGTCATTGGGTGAACATTTAGGTCATTTTCGTCCTCCCTAGGCTTATTCTTGTCCAATTAGGGTTTTTAACCAATCTTGTGCATCCAATAGGTGTGTTTGTGTCATTGGATGAACATTTAGGTCATTTTCGTCCTCCCTAGGCTTATTCTTGTCCAATTAGGGTTTCTAACCAATCTTGTGCATCCAATAGGTGTATTTGTGTCATTGGATGGACATTTACGTCATTTTCGTCCTCCCTAGGCTTATTCTTGTCTAATTAGGGTTTTTAAGCAATCTTGTGCATCCAATAAGTTCATTTGTGTTATCGGATGAACATTTAGGTCATTTTCGTCCTCCTTAGGCTTATTCTTGTCCAATTAGGGTTTTTAACCAATCTTGTGCATCCAATAGGTGTATTTGTGTCATTGGATGAACATTTAGGTCATTTTCGTCCTCCCTAGGCCTATTCTTGTCCAATTAGGGTTTTTAACCAATCTTGTGCATCCAATAGGTGTGTTTGTGTCATTGGATGAACATTTAGGTCATTTTCGTCCTCCCTAGGCTTATTCTTGTCCAATTAGGGTTTCTAACCAATCTTGTGCATCCAATAGGTGTATTTGTGTCATTGGATGGACATTTAGGTCATTTTCGTCCTCCCTAGGCTTATTCTTGTCCAATTAGGGTTTTTAACCAATCTTGTGCATCCAATAAGTTCATTTGTGTCATTGGATGAACATTTAGGTCATTTTCGTCCTCCCTAGTCTTATTCTTGTCCAATTAGGGTTTTTAGCCAATCTTGTGCATCCAATAGGTGTGTTTGTGTCATTGGAGGAACATTTAGGTCATTTTCGTCCTCCCTAGTCTTATTCTTGTCCAATTAGGGTTTTTATGCAATCTTGTGCATCCAATAGGTGTGTTTGTGTCATTGAACAAACATTTAGGTCATATTCGTCCTCCCTAGGCTTATTCTTGTCCAATTAGGGTTTTTAACCAATCTTGTGCATCCAATAAGTTCATTTGTGTCATTGGATGAACATTTAGGTCATTTTCGTCCTCCCTAGTCTTATTCTTGTCCAATTAGGGTTTTAAACAATCTTGTGCATCCAATAAGTTCATTTGTGTCATTGGATGAACATTTAGGTCATTTTCGTCCTCCCTAGGCTTATTCTTGTCCAATTAGGGTTTCTAACCAATCTTGTGCATCCAATAAGTTCATTTGTGTCATTGGATAAACATTTAGGTCATTTTCGTCCACCCTAGGCTTATTCTTGTCCAATTAGGGTTTTTAACCAATCTTGTGCATCCAATAGGTGTGTTTGTGTCATTGGATGAACATTTAGGTCATTTTCGTCCTCCCTAGGCTTATTCTTGTCCAATTAGGGTTTCTAACCAATCTTGTGCATCCAATAGGTGTATTTTTGTCATTGGATGAACATTTAGGTCATTTTCGTCCTCCCTAGGCTTATTCTTGTCTAATTAGGGTTTTTAAGCAATCTTGTGCATCTAATAAGTTCATTTGTGTCATTGGATGAACATTTACGTCATTTTCGTCCTCCCTAGGCTTATTCTTGTCCAATTAGGGTTTTTAACCAATCTTGTGCATCCAATAGGTGTGTTTGTGTCATTGGATGAACATTTAGGTCATTTTCGTCCTACCTAGGCTTATTCTTGTCCAATTAGGGTTTCTAACAAATCTTGTGCATCCAATAGGTGTATTTGTGTCATTGGATGAACATTTAGGTCATTTTCGTCCTCCCTAGGCTTATTCTTGTCCAATTAGGGCTTTTAAGCAATCTTGTGCATCCAATAAGTTCATTTGTGTCATTGGATGAATATTTAGGTCATTTTCCTCCTCCCTAGGCTTATTCTTGTCCAATTAGGGTTTTTAACCAATCTTGTGCATCCAATAGGTGTGTTTGTGTCATTGGATGAACATTTAGGTCATTTTCGTCCTCCCTAAGCTTATTCATGTCCAATTAGGATTTTTAACCAATCTTGTGCATCCAATAAGTTCATTTGTGTCATTGGATGAACATTTAGGTCATTTTCGTCCTCCCTAGAATTATTCTTGTCCAATTAGGGTTTCTAACCAATCTTGTGCATCCAATAAGTTCATTTGTGTCATTGGATGAACATTTAGGTCATTTTCGTCCTCCCTAGGCTTATTCTTGTCCAATTCGGGTTTTTAACCAATCTTGTGCATCCAATAGGTGTGTTTGTGTCATTGGATGAACATTTAGGTCATTTTCGTCCTCCCTAGGCTTATTCTTGTCTAATTAGGGTTTTTAAGCAATCTTGTGCATCCAATAGGTGTGCTTGTGTCATTAGATGAACATTTAGGTCATTTTCATCCTCCCTAGGCTTATTGTTGTCCAATTAGGGTTTTTAACCAATCTTGTGCATCCAATAGGTGTGTTTGTGTCATTGGATGAACATTTAGGTCATTTTCGTCCTCCCTAGTCTTATTCTTGTCCAATTAGGGTTTTAAGCCAATCTTGTGCATCCAATAGGTGTGTTTGTGTCATTTGATGAACATTTAGGTCATTTTCGTCCTCCCAAGGCTTATTCTTATCCAATTAGGGTTTTAAGCAATCTTGTGCATCCAATAAGTTCATTTGTGTCATTGGATGAACATTTAGGTCATTTTCGTCCTCCGTAGGCTTATTTTTGTGCAATTAGGGTTTTTAACCAATCTTGTGCATCCAATAGGTGTGTTTGTGTCATTAGATGAACATTTAGGTCATTTTCATCCTCCCTAGGCTTATTGTTGTCCAATTAGGGTTTTTAACCAATCTTGTGCATCCAATAGGTGTGTTTGTGTCATTGGATGAACATTTAGGTCATTTTCGTCCTCCCTAGTCTTATTCTCGTCCAATTAGGGTTTTAAGCATTCTTGTGCAATCAATGTGTGTGTTTGTGTCATTGGATGCACATTTAGGTCATTTTCGTCCTCCCTATGCTTATTCTTGTCCAATTAGGGTTTCTAACGAATCTTGTGCATCCAATAGGTGTGTTTGTGTCATTGGATGAACATTTAGGTCATTTTCGTCCTCCCTATGCTTATTCTTGTCCAATTAGGGTTTCTAACGAATCTTGTGCATCCAATAGGTGTGTTTGTGTCATTGGATGAACATTTAGGTCATTTTCGTCCTCCCTAGGCTTATTCTTTTCCAATTAGGGTTTTTAACCAATCTTGTGCATCCAATAGGTGTGTTTGTGTCATTTGATGAACTCTTAGGTCATTTTCGTCCTCCCAAGGCTTATTCTTGTCCAATTAGGGTTTTAAGCAATCTTGTGCATCCAATAAGTTCATTTGTGTCATTGGATTAAGATTTAAGTCATTTTCGTCCTCCCTAGGATTATTCTTGTCCAGTTAGGGTTTTTAACCAATCTTGTGCATCCAATAGGTGTGTTTGTGTATTTGGATGAACATTTAGGTCATTTTCGTCCTAGGCTTATTCTTGTCCAATTAGGTTTTTTAACCAATCTTATGCATCCAATAGCTGTGTTTGTGTCATTGGATGAACATTTTGGTCATTTTCGTTCTCCCTAGGCTTATTCTTGTCCAATTAGGGTTTCTAACCAATCTTGTGCATCCAATAGGTGTGTTTGTGACATTGGATGAACATTTAGGTCATTTTCGTCCTCCCTAGTCTTATTCTTGTCCAATTAGGGTTTTAGACAATCATGTGCATCCAATAAGTTCATTTGTGTCATTGGTTGAACATTTATGTCATTTTTGTCCTCCGTAGGCTTATTCTTGTTAGTTAGGGTTTTTAACCATTCTTGTGCATCCAATAGGCGTGTTTGTGTCATTGGATGAACATTTACGTCATTTTCGTCCTCCCTAGACTTATTCTGGTCCAATTAGGGTTTCTAACGAATCTTGTGCATCCAATAAGTTCATTTTTGTCATTGGATGAATATTTAGGTCATTTTAGTCCTCCCTAGGCTTATTCTTGTCCAATTAGGGTTTTTAAGAAATCTTGTGCATCCAATAAGTTGATTTGTGTCATTGGATGAACATTTAGGTCATTTTCGTCCTCCCTAGGCTTATTCTTGTCCAATTAGGGTTTCTAACCAATCTAGTGCATCCAATAGGTGTGTTTGTGTCATTGGATGAACATTTAGATCATTTTCGTCCTCCCTAGTCATATTCTTGTCCAATTAGGGTTTTAAGCAATCTTGTGCATCCAATAAGTTCATTTGTGTCATTGGATGAACATTTAGGTCATTTTCGTCGTTCCTAGGCTTATTTTTGTGCAATTAGGGTTTTTAACCAATCTTGTGCATCCAATAGGTGTGTTTGTGTCATTAGATGAACATTTAGGTCATTTTCATCCTCCCTAGGCTTATTGTTGTCCAATTAGGGTTTTTAACCAATCTTGTGCATCCAATAGGTGTGTTTGTGTCATTGGATGAACATTTAGGTCATTTTCGTCCTCCCTAGTCTTATTCTCGTCCAATTAGGGTTTTAAGCATTCTTGTGCAATCAATGTGTGTGTTTGTGTCATTGGATGCACATTTAGGTCATTTTCGTCCTCCCTATGCTTATTCTTGTCCAATTAGGGTTTCTAACGAATCTTGTGCATCCAATAGGTGTGTTTGTGTCATTGGATGAACATTTAGGTCATTTTCGTCCTCCCTAGTCTTATTCTTGTCCAATTAGGGTTTCTAACCAATCTTGTGCATCCAATAAGTTCATTTGTGTCATTGGATGAACATTTAGGTCATTTTCGTCCTCCCTAGGCTTATTCTTGTCCAATTAGGGTTTTTAACCAATCTTGTGCATCCAAAAGGTGTGTTTGTGTCATTGGATGAACATTTAGGTCATTTTCGTCCTCCCTAGGCTTATTCTTGTCTAATTAGGGTTTTTAAGCAATCTTGTGCATCCAGTAAGTTCATTTGTGTCATTGGATGAACATTTAGGTCATTTTCGTACTCCCTAGGCTTATTCTTGTCCAATTAGGGTTTTTAAGCAATCTTGTGCATCCAGTAAGTTCATTTGTGTCATTGGATGAACATTTAGGTCATTTTCGTCCTCCCTAGGCTTATTCTTGTCCAATTAGGGTTTTTAACCAATCTTGTGCATCCAATAGGTGTGTTTGTGTCATTGGATGAACATTTAGGTCATTTTGGTTCTCCCAAGGCTTATTCTTGTCTAATTAGGGTTTTTAACCAATCTTGTGCATCCAATAGCTGTGTTTGTGTCATTCGATGAACATATAGGTCATTTTCGTCCTCCCTAGGCTTATTCTTGTCCAATTAGGGTTTTTAACCAATCTTGTGCATCCAATAGGTGTGTTTGTGTCATTGGATGAACATTTAGGTCATTTTCGTCCTCCCTAGGCTTATTCTTGTCCAATTAGGGTTTCTAACCAATCTTGTGCATCCAATAGGTGTATTTGTGTCATTGGATGAACATTTAGGTCATTTTCGTCCTCCCTAAGCTTATTCTTGTCCAATTAGGGTTTTTAAGCAATCTTGTGCATCCAATAAGTTCATTTGTGTCATTGGATGAACATTTAGGTCATTTTGGTCCTCCCTAGGCTTATTCTTGTCCAATTAGGGTTTTTAACCAATCTTGTGCATCCAATAGGTGTGTTTGTGTCATTGGATGAACATTTAGGTCATTTTCGTCCTCCCTAGGCTTATTCTTGTCCAATTAGGGTTTCTAACCAATCTTGTGCATCCAATAGGTGTGTTTGTGTCATTGGATGAACATTTAGGTCATTTTCGTCCTCCCTATGCTTACTCTTGTCTAATTAGGGTTTTTAACCAATCTTGGGCATCCAATAGGTGTGTTTGTGTCATTGGATGAACATTTAGGTCATTTTCTTCCTCCCTAGGCTTATTCTTGTCCAATTAGGGTTTTTAACCAATCTTGTGTATCCAATAAGTTCATTTGTGTCATTGGGTGAACATTTAGGTCATTTTCGTCCTCCCAAGGCTTATTCTTGTCCAATTACGGTTTTTAACCAATCTTGTGCATCCAATAAGTTCATTTGTGTCATTGGATTAACATTTAGGTCATTTTCGTCCTCCCTAGGCTTATTCTTGTCAAATTAGGGTTTCTAACCAATCGTGTGCATCCAATAGGTGTGTTTGTGTCATTGGATGAACATTTAGGTCATTTTCGTCCTCCCTAGGCATATTCTTGTCCAATTAGGGTTTCTAACAAATCTTGTGCATCCAATAGGTGTGTTTGTGTCATTGGATGAACATTTAGGTCATTTTCGTCCTCCCTAGGCTTATTCTTGTCCAATTAGGGTTTTTAACCAATCTTGTGCATCCAATAAGTTCATTTGTGTCATTGGATGAACATTTAGGTCATTTTCATCCTCCCTAGGCTTATTCCTGTCCAATTAGGGTTTTTAACCAAGCTTGTGCATCCAATAAGTTCATTTGTGTCATTGGATTAACAATTAGGTCATTTTTGTACTCCCTAGGCTTATTCCTTTCCAATTAGGGTTTTTAACCAATCTTGTGCATCCAATAGGTGTGTTTGTGTCATTGGATGAACATTTAGGTCATTTTCGTCCTCCCTAGGCTTATTCTTGTCCAATTAGGGTTTCTAACCAATCTTGTGCATCCAATAGGTGTGTTTGTGTCATTGGATGAACATTGAGGTCATTTTCGTCCTCCCTAGGCTTATTCTTGTCCAATTAGGGTTTTTAACCAATCTTGTGCATCCAATAAGTTCATTTGTGTCATTGGATGAACATTTAGGTCATTTTCGTCCTCCCTAGTCTTATTCTTGTCCAATTAGGGTTTTTATGCAATCTTGTGCATCCAATAGGTGTGTTTGTGTCATTGGAGGAACATTTAGGTCATTTTCGTCCTCCCTAGTCTTATTCTTCTCCAATTAGGGTTTTAAGCAATCTTGTGCATCCAATATGTGGGTTTGTGTCATTGGATAAACATTTAGGTCATTTTCGTCCTCCTTATGCTTATTCTTGTCCAATTAGGGTTTTTAACCAATCTTTTGCATCCAATAAGTTCATTTGTGTCATTGGATGAACATTTAGGTCATTTTCGTCCTCCCTAGGCTTATTCTTGTCCAATTAGGGTTTTTAACCAATCTTGTGCATCCAATATGTTCATTTGTGTCATTGGATGAACATTTAGGTCATTTTCGTCCTCCCTAGGCTTATTCTTGTTCAATTAGGGTTTCTAAACAATCTTGTGCATCCAATAGGTGTGTTTGTGTCATTGGATGAACATTTAGGTCATTTTCGTCCTCCCTAGTCTTATTCTTGTCCAATGAGGGTTTTAAGCAATCTTGTGCATCCAATAAGTTCATTTGTGTCATTGGATGAACATTAAGGTTATTTTCGTCCTCACTAGGCTTAGTTTTGTGCAATTAGGGTTTTTAACCAATCTTGTGCATCCAATAGGTGTGTTTGTGTCATTAGATGAACATTTAGTTCATTTTCATCCTCCCTAGGCTTATTGTTGTCCAATTAGGGTTTTTAACCAATCTTGTGCATCCAATAGGTGTGTTTGTGTCATTGGATGAACATTTAGGTCATTTTCGTCCTCCCTAGTCTTATTCTTGTCCAATTAGGGTTTTAAGCAATCTTGTGCATCCAATAAGTTCATTTGTGTCATTGGATGAACATTTAGGTCATTTTCGACCTCCCTAGGCTTATTTTTGTGCAATTAGGGTTTTTAACTAATCTTGTGCATCCAATAGGTGTGTTTGTGTCATTAGATGAACATTTAGGTCATTTTCATCCTCCCTAGGCTTATTGTTGTCCAATTAGGGTTTTTAACCAATCTTGTGCATCCAATAGGTGTGTTTGTGTCATTAAATGAACATTTAGGTCATTTTCATCCTCCCTAGGCTTATTGTTGTCCAATTATGGTTTTTAACCAATCTTGTGCATCCAATAGGTGTGTTTGTGTCATTGGATGAACATTTAGGTCATTTTCGTCCTCCCTAGTCTTATTCTTGTCCAATTAGGGTTTTTAAGCAATCTTGTGTGTCCAAAAAGTTTATTTGTGTCATTGGATGAACATTTAGGTCATTTTTGTCCTCCCTAGGCTTATTCTTGTCCAATCAGGGTTTTTAACCAATCTTGTGCATCCAATAGGTGTGTTTGTGTCATTTGATGAACATTTAGGTTATTTTCGTCCTCCCAAGGCTTATTCTTGTCCAATTAGGGTTTTAAGCAATCTTGTGCATCCAATAAGTTCATTTGTGTCATTGGATTAACATTTAAGTCATTTTCGTCCTCCCTAGGCTTATTTTTGTGCAATTAGGGTTTTTAACCAATATTGTGCATCAAATAAGTTCATTTGTGTCATTGGATGAACATTTAGGTCATTTTCGTCCTCCCTAGGCTTATGCTTGTCCAATTAGGGTTTTTAAGCAATCTTGTGCATCCAATAAGTTCATTTGTGTCATTAGTTGAACATTTAGGTCATTTTCATCCTCCCTAGGCTTATTGTTGTCCAATTAGGGTTTTTAACCAATCTTGTGCATCCAATAGGTGTGTTTGTGTCATTGGATGAACATTTAGGTCATTTTCGTCCTCCCTAGTCTTATTCTTGTCCAATTAGGGTTTTAAGCAATCTTGTGCATCCAATAACTTCATTTGTGTCATCGGATCAACATTTAAGTCATTTTCGTCCTCCCTAGGCTTATTCTTGTCCAATTAGAGTTTCTAACGAATCTTGTGCATCCAATAGGCGTGTTTGTGTCATTGGATGAACATTTAGGTCATTTTCGTCCTCCCATGGCTTATTCTTGTCCAATTAGGGTTTTTAACCAATCTTGTGCATCCAATAAGTTCATTTGTGTCATTGGATGAACATTTAGGTCATTTTCGTCCTCCCTAGGCTTATTCTTGTCCAATTAGGGTTTCTAACGAATCTTGTGCATCCAATAGGTGTGTTTGTGTCATTGGATGAACATTTAGGTCATTTTCGTCCTCCCTAAGCTTATTCTTGTCCAATTAGGGTTTTTAACCAATCCTGTGCATCCAATAGGTGTGTTTGTGTCATTTGATGAAAAATTAGGTCATTTTCGTCCTCCCAAGGCTTATTCTTGTCCAATTAGGGTTTTAAGCAATCTTGTGCATCCAATAAGTTCATTTGTGTCATTGGATTAAGATTTAGGTCATTTTCGTCCTCCCTAGTCTTATTCTTGTCCAATTAGGGTTTTAAGCATTCTTGTGCAATCAATGTGAGTGTTTGTGTCATTGGATGCACATTTAGGTCATTTTCGTCCTCCCTATGCTTATTCTTGTCCAATTAGGGTTTCTAACGAATCTTGTGCATCCAATAGGTGTGTTTGTGTCATTGGATGAACATTTAGGTCATTTTCGTCCTCCCTATGCTTATTCTTGTCCAATTAGGGTTTCTAACGAATCTTGTGCATCCAATAGGTGTGTTTGTGTCATTGGATGAACATTTAGGTCATTTTCGTCCTCCCTAGGCTTATTCTTTTCCAATTAGGGTTTTTAACCAATCTTGTGCATCCAATAGGTGTGTTTGTGTCATTTGATGAACTCTTAGGTCATTTTCGTCCTCCCAAGGCTTATTCTTGTCCAATTAGGGTTTTAAGCAATCTTGTGCATCCAATAAGTTCATTTGTGTCATTGGATTAAGATTTAAGTCATTTTCGTCCTCCCTAGGATTATTCTTGTCCAGTTAGGGTTTTTAACCAATCTTGTGCATCCAATAGGTGTGTTTGTGTATTTGGATGAACATTTAGGTCATTTTCGTCCTAGGCTTATTCTTGTCCAATTAGGTTTTTTAACCAATCTTATGCATCCAATAGCTGTGTTTGTGTCATTGGATGAACATTTTGGTCATTTTCGTCCTCCCTAGGCTTATTCTTGTCCAATTAGGGTTTCTAACCAATCTTGTGCATCCAATAGGTGTGTTTGTGACATTGGATGAACATTTAGGTCATTTTCGTCCTCCCTAGTCTTATTCTTGTCCAATTAGGGTTTTAGACAATCATGTGCATCCAATAAGTTCATTTGTGTCATTGGTTGAACATTTATGTCATTTTTGTCCTCCGTAGGCTTATTCTTGTTAGTTAGGGTTTTTAACCATTCTTGTGCATCCAATAGGCGTGTTTGTGTCATTGGATGAACATTTACGTCATTTTCGTCCTCCCTAGACTTATTCTGGTCCAATTAGGGTTTCTAACGAATCTTGTGCATCCAATAAGTTCATTTTTGTCATTGGATGAACATTTAGGTCATTTTAGTCCTCCCTAGGCTTATTCTTGTCCAATTAGGGTTTTTAAGAAATCTTGTGCATCCAATAAGTTGATTTGTGTCATTGGATGAACATTTAGGTCATTTTCGTCCTCCCTAGGCTTATTCTTGTCCAATTAGGGTTTCTAACCAATCTAGTGCATCCAATAGGTGTGTTTGTGTCATTGGATGAACATTTAGATCATTTTCGTCCTCCCTAGTCATATTCTTGTCCAATTAGGGTTTTAAGCAATCTTGTGCATCCAATAAGTTCATTTGTGTCATTGGATGAACATTTAGGTCATTTTCGTCGTTCCTAGGCTTATTTTTGTGCAATTAGGGTTTTTAACCAATCTTGTGCATCCAATAGGTGTGTTTGTGTCATTAGATGAACATTTAGGTCATTTTCATCCTCCCTAGGCTTATTGTTGTCCAATTAGGGTTTTTAACCAATCTTGTGCATCCAATAGGTGTGTTTGTGTCATTGGATGAACATTTAGGTCATTTTCGTCCTCCCTAGTCTTATTCTCGTCCAATTAGGGTTTTAAGCATTCTTGTGCAATCAATGTGTGTGTTTGTGTCATTGGATGCACATTTAGGTCATTTTCGTCCTCCCTATGCTTATTCTTGTCCAATTAGGGTTTCTAACGAATCTTGTGCATCCAATAGGTGTGTTTGTGTCATTGGATGAACATTTAGGTCATTTTCGTCCTCCCTATGCTTATTCTTGTCCAATTAGGGTTTCTAACGAATCTTGTGCATCCAATAGGTGTGTTTGTGTCATTGGATGAACATTTAGGTCATTTTCGTCCTCCCTAGGCTTATTCTTTTCCAATTAGGGTTTTTAACCAATCTTGTGCATCCAATAGGTGTGTTTGTGTCATTTGATGAACTCTTAGGTCATTTTCGTCCTCCCAAGGCTTATTCTTGTCCAATTAGGGTTTTAAGCAATCTTGTGCATCCAATAAGTTCATTTGTGTCATTGGATTAAGATTTAAGTCATTTTCGTCCTCCCTAGGATTATTCTTGTCCAGTTAGGGTTTTTAACCAATCTTGTGCATCCAATAGGTGTGTTTGTGTATTTGGATGAACATTTAGGTCATTTTCGTCCTAGGCTTATTCTTGTCCAATTAGGTTTTTTAACCAATCTTATGCATCCAATAGCTGTGTTTGTGTCATTGGATGAACATTTTGGTCATTTTCGTCCTCCCTAGGCTTATTCTTGTCCAATTAGGGTTTCTAACCAATCTTGTGCATCCAATAGGTGTGTTTGTGACATTGGATGAACATTTAGGTCATTTTCGTCCTCCCTAGTCTTATTCTTGTCCAATTAGGGTTTTAGACAATCATGTGCATCCAATAAGTTCATTTGTGTCATTGGTTGAACATTTATGTCATTTTTGTCCTCCGTAGGCTTATTCTTGTTAGTTAGGGTTTTTAACCATTCTTGTGCATCCAATAGGCGTGTTTGTGTCATTGGATGAACATTTACGTCATTTTCGTCCTCCCTAGACTTATTCTGGTCCAATTAGGGTTTCTAACGAATCTTGTGCATCCAATAAGTTCATTTGTGTCATTGGATGAACATTTAGGTCATTTTCGTCCTCCCTAGGCTTATTCTTGTCCAATTAGGGTTTTTAAGAAATCTTGTGCATCCAATAAGTTGATTTGTGTCATTGGATGAACATTTAGGTCATTTTCGTCCTCCCTAGGCTTATTCTTGTCCAATTAGGGTTTCTAACCAATCTTGTGCATCCAATAGGTGTGTTTGTGTCATTGGATGAACATTTAGGTAATTTTCGTCCTCCCTAGTCTTATTCTTGTCAAATTAGGGTTTTAAACAATCTTGTGCATCCAATAAGTTCATTTGTGCAATTAGGGTTTTTAACCAATCTTGTGCATCCAAAAGGTGTGTTTGTGTCATTAGATGAACATTTAGGTCATTTTCATCCTCCCTAGGCTTATTGTTGTCCAATTAGGGTTTCTAACCAATCTTGTACATCCAATAGGTGTGATTGTGTCATTGGATGAACATTTAGGTCATTTTCGTCCTCCCTAGTCTTATTCTTGTCCAATTAGGGTTTTAAGCATTCTTGTGCAATCAATGTGTGTGTTTGTGTCATTGGATGCACATTTAGGTCATTTTCGTCCTCCCTATGCTTATTCTTGTCCAATTAGGGTTTCTAACGAATCTTGTGCATCCAATAGGTGTGTTTGTGTCATTGGATGAACATTTAGGTCATTTTCGTCCTCTATAGGCTTATTCTTGTAAAATTAGGGTTTTTAACCAATCTTGTGCATCCAATAGGTGTGTTTGTGTCATTTGATGAACATTTAGGTAATTTTCGTCCTCCCAAGGCTTATTCTTGTCCAATTAGGGTTTTAAGCAATCTTGTGCATCCAATAAGTTCATTTGTGTCATTGGATTAAGATTTAAGTCATTTTCGTCCTCCCTAGGCTTATTCTTGTCCAATTAGGGTTTTTAACCAATCTTGTGCATCCAATAAGTTCATTTGTGTCATTGGATGAACATTTAGGTCATTTTCGTCCACCCTAGGCTTATTCTTGTCCAATTAGGGTTTTTAACCAATCTTGTGCATCCGATAAGTTCATTTGTGTCATTGGATGAACATTTAGGTCATTTTCATCCTCCCAAGGCTTATTCTTGTCCAATTAGGGTTTTTAACCAATCTTGTGCATCCAATAAATTCATTTGTGTCATTGGATGAACATTTAGGTCATTTTCGTCCTCCCTAGGCTTATTCTTGTCCAATTAGGGTTTTTAAGCAATCTTGTGAATCCAATAAGTTCATTTGTTTCATTGGATGAACATTTAGGTCATTTTGGTCCTCCCTAGGCTTATTCTTGTTCAATTAGGGTTTCTAACCAATCTTGTGCATCCAATAGGTGTGTTTGTGTCATTGGATGAACATTTAGGTCATTTTCGTCCTCCCTTGTCTTATTCTTGTCCAATTAGGGTTTTAAGCAATCTTGTGCATCCAATAAGTTCATTTGTGTCATTGGATGAACATTTAGGTTATTTTCGTCCTCACTAGGCTTATTCTTGTCCAATAAGGGTTTTTAACCAATCTTGTGCATCCAATAAGTTCATTTGTGTCATTGGATGAACATTTAGGTCATTTTAATCCTCCCTAGGCTTATTGTTGTCCAATTAGGGTTTTTAACAAATCTTGTGCATCCAATAGGTGTGTTTGTGTCATTGGATGAACATTTAGGTCATTTTCGTCCTCCCTAGTCTTATTCTTGTCCAATTAGGGTTTTAAGCCAATCTTGTGCATCCAATAGGTGTGTTTGTGTCATTTGATGAACATTTAGGTCATTTTCGTCCTCCCAAGGCTTATTCTTATCCAATTAGGGTTTTAAGCAATCTTGTGCATCCAATAAGTTCATTTGTGTCATTGGATTAAGATTTAAGTTATTTTCGTCCTCCCTAGGCTTATTCTTGTCCAGTTAGGGTTTTTAACCAATCTTGTGCATCCAATAGGTGTGTTTGTGTCATTGGATGAACATTTAGGTCATTTTCGTCCTCCCTAGGCATATTCTTGTCCAATTAGGGTTTTTAAGCAATCTTGTGCATCCAATAAGTTCATTTGTGTCATTGGATGAACATTTAGGTCATTTTCGTCCCCCCTAGGCTTCTTCTTGTCCAATTAGGGTTTTTAACCAATCTTGTGCGTCCAATAGGTGTGTGTGTCATTGGATGAACATTTAGGTCATTTTCGTCCTCCCTAGGCTTATTCTTGTCCAATTAGGATTTTTAACCAATCTTGTGCATCCAATAAGTTCATTTGTGTCATTGGATAAACATTTAGGTCATTTTCGTCCACCCTAGGCTTATTCTTGTCCAATTAGGGTTTTTAACCAATCTTGTGCATCCAATAAATTCATTTGTGTCATTGGATGAACATTTAGGTCATTTTCGTCCTCCCAAGGCTTATTCTTGTCCAATTAGGGTTTTTAAGCAATCTTGTGCATCAAATAAGTTCATTTGTGTCATTGGATGAACATTTAGGTCATTTTCGTCCACCCTAGGCTTATTGTTGTCCAATTAGGGTTTTTAACCAATCTTGTGCATCCAATAGGTGTGTTTGTGTCATTAGATGAACATTTAGGTCATTTTCCTCCTCCCTAGGCTTATTGTTGTCCAATTAGGGTTTTTAACCAATCTTGTGCATCCAATAGGTGTGTTTGTGTCATTGGATGAACATTTAGGTCATTTTCGTCCTCCCTAGTCTTATTCTTGTCCAATTAGGGTTTTAAGCCAATCTTGTGCATCCAATAGGTGTGTTTGTGTCATTTGATGAACATTTAGGTCATTTTCGTCCTCCCAAGGCTTATTCTTATCCAATTAGGGTTTTAAGCAATCTTGTGCATCCAATAAGTTCATTTGTGTCATTGGATTAAGATTTAAGTCATTTTCGTCCTCCCTATGCTTATTCTTGTTTAGTTAGGGTTTTTAACCAATCTTGTGCATCCAATAGGTGTGTTTGTGTCATTAGATGAACATTTAGGTCATTTTCATCCTCCCTAGGCTTATTGTTGTCCAATTAGGGTTTTTAACCAATCTTGTGCATCCAATAGGTGTGTTTGTGTCATTGGATGAACATTTAGGTCATTTTCGTCCTCCCTAGTCTTATTCTCGTCCAATTAGGGTTTTAAGCATTCTTGTGCAATCAATGTGTGTGTTTGTGTCATTGGATGCACATTTAGGTCATTTTCGTCCTCCCTATGCTTATTCTTGTCCAATTAGGGTTTCTAACGAATCTTGTGCATCCAATAGGTGTGTTTGTGTCATTGGAGGAACATTTAGGTCATTTTCGTGGTCCCTAGTCTTATTCTTGTCCAATTAGGGTTTTAAGCAATCTTGTGCATCCAATAAGTTCATTTGTGTCATTGGATGAACATTTGGGTCATTTTCGTCCTCCCTAGGCTTATATTTGTGCAATTAGGGTTTTTAACCAATCTTGTGCATCCAATAGGAGTGTTTGTGTC
Organism: Cicer pinnatifidum; assembly: GCA_037974775.1. Classification (NCBI taxonomy): domain Eukaryota; kingdom Viridiplantae; phylum Streptophyta; class Magnoliopsida; order Fabales; family Fabaceae; genus Cicer; species Cicer pinnatifidum. The sequence goes on from JBBPBR010000008.1 coordinate 31,092,115, forward strand.
ATTAGATGAACATTTAGGTCATTTTCATCCCCCCTAGGCTTATTGTTGTCCAATTAGGGTTTTTAACCAATCTTGTGCATCCAATAGGTGGGTTTGTGTCATTGGATAAACATTTAGGTCATTTTCGTCCTCCCTAGTCTTATTCTTGTCCAATTAGGGTTTTAAGCATTCTTGTGCAATCAATGTGTGTGTTTGTGTCATTGGATGCACATTTAGGTCATTTTCGTCCTCCCTATGCTTATTCTTGTCCAATTAGGGTTTCTAACGAATCTTGTGCATCCAATAGGTGTGTTTGTGTCATTGGATGAACATTTAGGTCATTTTCGTCCTCCCTAGGCTTATTCTTGTCCAATTAGGGTTTTAAGCAATATTGTGCATCCAATAAGTTCATTTGTGTCATTGGATTAAGATTTAAGTCATTTTCGTCCTCCCTAGGATTATTCTTGTCCAATTAGGGTTTTTAACCAATCTTGGGCATCCAATAGGTGTGTTTGTGTCATTGGATGATCATTTAGGTCCTTTTCGTCCTAGGCTTATTCTTGTCCAATTAGGTTTTTTAACCAATCTTGTGCATCCAATAGGTGTGTTTGTGTCATTGGATGAACATTATGGTCATTTTTGTCCTCCCTAGGCTTATTCTTGTCCAATTAGGGTTTCTAACGAATCTTGTGCATCCAATAGGTGTGTTTGTGTCATTGGATGAACATTTAGGTCATTTTCGTCCTCCCTAGTCTTATTCTTGTCCAATTAGGGTTTTAAACAATCTTGTGCATCCAATAAGTTCATTTGTGTCATTGGATGAACATTTAGGTCATTTTCGTCCTCCCTAGGCTTATTCTTGTCCAGTTAGGGTTTTTAACCAATCTTGTGCATCCAATAGGCGTGTTTGTGTCATTGGATGAAAATTTAGGTGATTTTCGTCCTCCCTAGGCTTATTCTTGTCCAATTAGGGTTTTTAACCAATCTGGTGCAACCAATAGGTGTGTTTGTGTCATTGGATGAAAATGTAAGTCATTTTCGTCCTCCCTAGGCTTATTCTTGTCCAATTAGGGTTTTTAAGAAATCTTGTGTATCCAATAAGTTGATTTGTGTCATTGGATGAACATTTAGGTCATTTTCGTCCTACCTAGCCTTATTCTTGTCCAATTAGGGTTTCTAACCAATCTTGTGCATCCAATAGGTGTGTTTGTGTCGTTGGATGAACATTTAGGTGATTTTCATCCTCTCTGGGCTTATTGTTGTCCAATTAGGGTTTTTAACCAATCTTGTGCATCCAATAGGTGTGTTTGTGTCATTGGATGGACATTTAGGTAATTTTCGTCCTCCCTAGTCTTATTCTTGGCCAATTAGGGTTTTAAGCAATCTTGTGCATCCAATGGGTGTGTTTGTGTCATTGGATGCACATTTAGGTCATTTTCGTCCTCCCTAGGCTTATTCTTGTCCAATTAGGGTTTTAAACAATCGTGTGCTTCCAATAAGTTCATTTGTGTCATTGGATGAACATTTAGGTCATTTTCGTCCTCCCTAGGCTTATTTTTGGGCAATTAGGGTTTTTAACTAATCTTGTGCATCCAATAGGTGTGTTTGTGTCATTGGAAGCACATTTAGGTCATTTTCATCCTCCCTGGGCTTATTGTTGTCCAATTAGGGTTTTTAACCAATCTTGTGCATCCAATAGGTGTGTTTGTGTCATTGGATGGACATTTAGGTTATTTTCGTCCTCCCTAGTCTTATTCTTGGTCAATTAGGGTTTTAAGCAATCTTGTGCATCTAATGGGTGTGTTTGTGTCATTGGATGCACATTTAGGTCATTTTCGTCCTCCCTAGGCTTATTCTTGTCCAATTAGGGTTTTAAACCAATCTTGTGCATCCAATAAGTTCATTTGTGTCATCGGATGAACATTTTCGTCCTCCCTAGGCTTATTCTTGTCCAGTTAGGGTTTTTAACCAATCTTGTGCATCCAATAGGCGTGTTTGTGTCATTGGATGAACATTTAGGTGATTTCCGTCCTCCCTAGGCTTATTCTTGTCCAATTAGGGTTTTTAACCAATCTGGTCCAACCAAAAGGTGTGTTTGTTTCATTGGATGAACATTTAGGTCATTTTCGTCCTCCCTAGGCTTATTCTTGTCCAATAAGGGTTTTTAACCAATCTTGTGCATCCAATAAGTTCCTTTGTGTCATTGGATGAACATTTAGGTCATTTTCGTCGACTCTAGGCTTATTCTTGTCAAATTAGGGTTTTTAACCAATCTTGTGCATCCTATAAATTCATTTGTGTCATTGGATGAACATTTAGGTCATTTTCGTCCTCCCAAGGGTTATTCTTGTCCAATTAGGGTTTCTAACCAATCTTGTGCATCCAATAGGTGTATTTATTTCATTGGATGAACATTTAGGTCATTTTCGTCCTCCCTAGGATTATTCTTGTCCAGTTAGGGTTTTTAACCAATCTTGTGCATCCAATAGGTGTGTTTGTGTCATTGGATGAACATTTAGGTCATTTTCTTCCTAGGCTTATTCTTGTCCAAAGAGGTTTTTTAACCAATCTTGTGCATCCAATAGGTGTGTTTGTGTCATTGGATGAACATTTTGGTCATTTTCGTCCTCCCTAGGCTTATTCTTGTCCAATTAGGGTTTCTAACCAATCTTGTGCATCCAATAGGTGTGTTTGTGTCATTGGATGAACATTTAGGTCATTTTCGTCCTCCCTAGTCTTATTCTTGTCCAATTAGGGTTTTAAACAATCATGTGCATCCAATAAGTTCATTTGTGTCATTGGTTGAACATTTAGGTCATTTTTGTCCTCCGTAGGCTTATTCTTGTCCTGTTAGGGTTTTTAACCATTCTTGTGCATCCAATGATGTAGCTAAATATCACTAGAAGGGGGGTTGAATAGGGATTTTACTGTTTAAAAATAATTTCTAAGTGTTTTGAAAACGATCCTCTCTTTGAGATTTTTCTACCAGATAGATTTAAGTTAAGCAAAGGAGTAGAAGTAAAATAAGAGAGACACACACACAATTTTATACTGGTTCACCCAAAGATGGCTACGTCCACTCCTCACACCCTTGTGAGATTTCACTAATTCTCAAACAGATCGATCCTCAACCTGAGGATGATTACAACTCGTGCATTCTTTAGCTTCACCAAGCTTACAATCAATTTTCGAATATTTCCAAGTGCAACTCACTGGGAAATTACAAAGTGATATGAGAGTGATTGATACTTAATACTTTCTCTAAAGATTTACAAAGATATAGTGTAGGATCAAAGAAAGTAAGAAGTGAGGGTGTTTAGCTCTTGATAGCTTTTAAGATACTTGATCTTTTTATGCAAGTGTGTTGTGTGTCTTCCATTGGAGAGCTTGTATGCATTTTATAGAGATCTAAGTCCTTGATGACCGTTGGACCTTATTTCAAAACAATCCAAGTCTTTCATCATATTTACGGAATTGCCATTATAGCCATCCTCACTTTTCTTGTAACTTGATCTTGACAAGTCCTTGTCAATTCTCTTTTTGCAGCAATGCACAGCTATTCTTTGACCATGTGAGCTGTATTTTTCGAAGACTTTAAGGTCTTGTGATGTACATATCATAAGCCAAGTCTTTTATGTCCATTGGAAAAACCATTTGAGAAAAGCCAAGGTTTTTCTTCATAATTACGAAAATGCCATTCAGCTCATTTGAAATGTGCATTCCATGTTCAAGTACGAGGTAATTGATTTCTTGGCACTTGGGGACACGTGATGTCCTTTTCTTTTTCCTTGTTTTAAGGTTTGAATATTGTGAAGTCAATTTCCTTCTCTTTCTTCAATGCCTTGATAAAGTTTCACATGTGATCTTTTTCTTTTTCCTCCATTTAATGCTTTCAACCACCATGTGATGTCCTATTCTCTTCCTTCCTTCAAGACTATGGGAAGGCTTCACGTGAATGCTTCTTGCCTTGCCTTAAGACATGTGATCCATTTATTTTGGGCATGTTTGTTGTTACCTTTTTGCATATTTGAATTTAAATCCTTTTATATCACATATGTAGCCTTTTCCCTAATAAGCCTAAGATGTGATATGTTGATTTCATAAAGTGTTGGGATGCAATTCAAAAAGTTGACTTTAGGCACATGTTACTCTCATCAATCACCGTGCCTTTCTTTTTCCTTCTCACAACTTTTCTTCAAAAGCCTTTCTTTAAAATAATAGTATTTTGCCTTTATTGAATGAATCAAACAATTCATTCTTTAATACCATTCAGCCCTTGATGAATGAATTCAAGTAATTCATTTTATAATACTATTGGGCCCTTGTTTGATGGACTCAAACCCGTGAGAATGCACAACTGCAGTTTCCTCAGCTCGTGAGGCCATCCTCGGCTTTTCCATACTTGGCATTTAACTTAGAATTGGCTTTTTATTCCTTAATGAATAATAACCTGTTTTTCTTATACACTCAAGAGCACAGATTAGTCTTTAAAACACAATCATAATCTTTTCATTAATTTTGTTATCATTAAAACCAAGTTAGAAAGATTTTGTCTCAACAATCTCCCCCTTTTTGATGATGACAAAATTCTTTTTAGATTATGATTTTTGTATTATGCAAGAGTGAAATAATTAAACTCCCCCTCAATCATACAAGTGATAATTTTGAAAAATTTCCCTTTTTAACATTCAAGTGAAAGCAATTTTTGAATTTATTCAATATTGAGGAAAATGGAGCATTCATAAACACCTAGAATTAATTCTAGCAACTTAAGCAACATACCATAGGTGCATGAATTCAGCCATAACAATTATAACAATTCAGCCATAACAATTATAACAATTCAGCCATAACAATTATAACAATTCAGCCATAACAATTATAACAATTCAGCCACAACAATTCAGCCATAACATAACAATCATAACAACATATAAACCATCATAACAACATATAATCCATAATCATCATAAGCAAACCAAATGAGTTTAAATGTGTTATCATAAGACAAAATAAAACCATAATCTTACTCCCCCTGAATTTAGGCAACATCAAAAAGCATAAACTAGATTAAAACAGAGTCATTCAGCGGAAGATGAGGAAGATGTAGACATGGGGGCAAACGGGAATTGGGCTGGTAGCTTAGGCGGTTGATCATGGGCAGCAGCTGATGAACCCAAATGCTTTGTTACCCATTCCATAACTAGTCCAAACTGATTTAGGGTTTTTTGAACGTGAGAAAAGTTATCCAACATTTTCTTTTGATCTTTCCTAATTGTTTTGAGCAGCTTTAAAACCTTTTTGTTTTCGGCCGAATGCATGCTGATGGTAGGGTCACATGCCTTTTTGGATTTTGATTTGTTAACCTTATCCTTGGAGAGATTTGCAACATTTGGTGACACAGAAGGTTTTGATTTTTTGGGAAAATCTGGACCAGAATTAGATAAACCAATATTTGGTGAAATAGGGGAAGAGTTCAAACTTACTTGAGATGGAACAGTGGATGCCTTTTTATGCATGTTCCGAATAGGACTTTTTGAAGAGTGAGGATCGTATGAGACGTTTAGATCAATGAATAAATCTTCACCATCACTATTCTTAGCTGGAGGAGTAGCCGTATGGGTGGATGAATCCTTACTAACTTGTGGAGAATTCGGAAGTGTTGAGCCAGCAGAGTTAAAAGATGGGGTGCGTGAATGAGATAGAGGCGAGGCAGACTTTTGTTTCTTGGAGGCAGTTTGTTCTTTCTTTGAGATGGGGTTCGGTTCAGGCTTAGTAATACGCATTTGTTTAATGTTTTTTAGAGAAAAGAAATTATTGCACTGAATACTCTCTTCATCATCCAGGGGTACTTTAAAAAACTTAAAGATTTTGGTCAAGATCATTCCATAAGGAGCTGATCGACCCACAATAACAGCATTCAACATATAGCTAAAAATAGTATTTCCCAGATGAAGAGGTGTTTCAGATAACAAATGGTGAAGAATCAGAATGTCAAGTTCGGTTACCTTTTCATAACTCCCAGCCCTAGGTGTGATTGAGTGAACGCAGATGTTGTGATAAATCCGACACATAGAAGGAAGGTTGGAAGCTATAAGAGGTTTCTTAGGATCTATCAAAATGTTTTGAAGGACAGAATTGCGAGTGACCATATACTGCATATACCACGTTTCAGCAAAGCAGTGGGCTCCAGCATCTTGAATATTGAGGATTTTGCACAGAGAGGAAGGGTTTATGTCCAACTGTACTCCCTTGAGTACAAAACTGAATCCCGTGCTACCTTTACATCCATTGCAAGCAGCATAGAAGGCCTTTACAAGCCTTGGGTATTGCGGTTCATTGACTCTAAAGAAAGAGGTCCAGCCAAATTTATCAAAAATTTTTATAACATCAAACCCACCATTTTTCAAGTTGATTAGATCAATGTGTTTGCCATGAACTACAGATTTGTGAACCCATTTGGAGGTGTAGTTTAACTCCGAATCTGTGGAGTCAAAAAGAGAGACAGGAGGTGATGGCCGAGATTTCTTTGAAGTCTTTTTAGGAGTTTTTGTTTTCGGCCCTTTGGAAGAGGAAGGCTTGGAGGAAGATTTAGGGTTTGGTTTAGTAGAGGGGTTTCCTTTTGAACTTTCCAAGTCAATGACATGCACAGTAGGGTCTTGAGGAATTTCTTTGTTTGAGTGTACAGCTCCGGATTGAATTCTGGAGGACCTTCTGGTGGAAGTAGTTGGTTTTGAAGACTTCTTTGGTGTTTTGGAGGAAGGTTGAGGCGGATTAGAAGATGCCCTAGGAGGGGACACAGATTTTCGCTTAACTTCCTCCCCAGCAGATTTAGAACTGGAATAGTTTTCAGAATCTGTTTCAGGATCAAAAGGGCGCATTTTTCGTTTGGCACATGTTTTGATTCGAGCCATTGTTGTTGATAGAACTTACCAAGAGGAAGATGAAGTTCGTGAAGGAAGAGAGAAAGAATTCTGAGTAATGGTAGAAAGAGAAACGTAAGGAGGAGAGAGAAGAGAATTAAATTTGGAGAGAGAAAAATAAAAGGAAAAAATAATGAAACGGAGAGAGAAGAAAATTTGAATAATAAAAAATAATATTTAGGAGAGAGAGAATTAATTAAAAAGAGAGAGGTTATTGGAAACGTGAAAGGAAAGAAAAAGGTGATTGATTGATGGAGAGAGAATGGGAAAGGGAGGCAGAGACGTGAGAGAGAGAATGAAGGAGAACCGTTGGATGAATTGATGATGGACTGCTTTGAATGCAGTCTGCGCAATTAAGGGAGAAGGGAAATATTCATCACGTGCCAGCCATTTGACCAATGGATAAAAGGAAGCATGCGCATAGCCTTTGATTGATTTAACAAGAGAGGGTTTTCTCATAAAAGGCCTAAGCTCCCCTATTTAATTTTTTTTATTTTTTTTTTATTTTAAGGGATCTGATTTGCAAAAATTTTAACACATACAATTAAAATAATAAAAACCAAACAATAACACAAACAGCACACATAAATTATTTAAATAATTTTTTGAAAATTTAAGATGGAGAGTTCTTCTAAGATAAACTTAAACCGATCCTCTTGGAGGGGTTTGGTAAAAATATCTGTTAATTGATTTTCAGTGTCAATAAAAATCAATTCTAAATCCCCTTTTTGCACATGATCTCTTATAAAATGATGTTTAATTTCAATGTGCTTAGATCTTGAATGTTGAATGGGATTTTTAGAAAGGTTTATTGCACTTGTATTATCACAGAGGATGGGAATTTTTGTGTACCTTAATGAGTAATCCTCAAGTTGATTTTTGATCCATAGTAGTTGTGAGCAACATTGTGCGGCTGATACATACTCTGCTTCAGTTGTTGAAAGAGCAATGGTACTTTGCTTTTTGCATGACCAACTTATTAGTGATTTACCAAGAAATTGGCAAGCCCCACTTGTGCTTTTTCTTTCAACTTTGTCTCCCGCATAGTCCGCATCACAATAGGCTTTAAGATCAAGATCGGAGCACTTTTTGTACCATATTCCCAGATTTATAGTGCCAACAAGATATCTAAAGATTCTTTTTACAGCCGTGAGATGAGATTCTTTAGGAGAGGATTGAAATCTTGCACAAAGACCGACTGCAAAGACTATGTCCGGTCTACTGGCTGTTAGATACAACAAGGATCCAATCATCCCTCTGTATTCCTTTTCAGAAATTGGAGTTCCTTCATCATCTTTGTGAAGTGTGGAGGATGGGTGCATAGGAGTTCTTATACTTTTGGCTGAACTCATGTTGTATTTTTTGAGCAAATCCTTGGTGTATTTTTCTTGTGATATAAAAATACCATCATCACGTTGTTTGATTTGTAGACCAAGGAAGAATTTTAATTCCCCCATCATACTCATCTCAAACTCACTTTGCATGAGATTTGAGAAATCTTTACACATCTTTTCATTTGTGGAACCAAATATAATGTCATCCACATATATTTGAACAATTAATAGATCTTTCTCAAGAGTCTTCTTGAAAAGAGTAGTATCAATCTGCCCTCTAATGAATCCATTTTCTTTTAGAAAAGAACTTAACCTTTCATACCAAGCTCTAGGAGCTTGCTTTAGGCCGTAAAGAGCTTTTGATAGTTTAAACACATGATTCGGCCTCTTTATGTCTTCAAAACCGGGAGGTTGACGCACATACACTTCTTCATTTAAGAACCCATTCAAAAAGGCACTTTTGACGTCCATTTGAAATAGTTTTATACCTTTATGAGTAGCATAAGCTAAGAGGATTCTTATGGCCTCAAGTCTTGCCACGGGTGCGAAGGTCTCATCATAATCAATTCCTTCTTGTTGATTATACCCTTGAGCCACTAGTCTTGCTTTATTTCTAATGACTTCCCCATCCTCATTTAATTTGTTTCTAAATATCCATTTAGTTCCAATAATAGATTTTTCTAAAGGATGTGGTACAAGATTCCATACCTTGTTTCTTTCAAATTGTGAGAGTTCTTCCATCATAGCTTCAACCCAAGATTTGTCACTAATAGCTTGATCAATTGTTTTGGGTTCAACTTGTGATATCATGGCCATGTTGATTGCGCTTTCCCTTAGAGAATTTCTGGTTCTAACGCCATCTTCAGTATTCCCAATGATTAGATCTGGAGGATGATGTGTGACTGTTTTCCATCCTCTTGGAAGTTGTTGAGAAGTTGGGTCAGACTCATCCTCTTCGCGAGGACCGGGTACTTGAGATGTTGATTGTTCATCTTCTTCATTTTTATCCAACTTCTCTAAACACAAGTCATCAAACTCATCAAAAATAACATGCATGGATTCCTCCACAGTTTGAGTCCTAAGATTATATATTCTATAACCTTTTGACGATGTGGAGTATCCTAGAAAAATTCCTTTATCAGATTTTGGATCAAACTTTCCCAAATTTTCTTTGTTATTTAGAATGTAGCAATAACACCCAAATATGTGAAAATAGGAAATATTTGGCTTTCTCCCCCTCCATAATTCATAAGGATTTTTGTTTAAAATTTTTCTAATGGATGTGCGGTTAGAAACATAACAAGCAGTGTTGATGGCTTCGGCCCAAAAATATTTTTCAATGTTGGCTTCATTTAAAATAGTTCTAGCCATTTCTTGTAAAGTTCTATTTTTCCTTTCAACAGCCCCATTTTGTTGGGGAGTTCTTGGACAAGAAAAGTTGTGTGAAATACCATTTTCTTCACAAAGATTTTTAAAGGATTCATTTTCAAATTCTCCTCCATGGTCACTTCTTACCGAAACAATTTTTGATCCTTTTTCATTTTGAATCTTTTTGCAAAAATGGTGGAAAGCCTCAAAGGCTTCATCTTTATGTTTTAAAAATAGAACCCAAGTAAAACGAGAAAAGTCATCAACAATCACAAAACCATATCTTTTTCCACTAAGACTTGGAGTTTTGATAGGACCAAAAAGATCAATGTGTATAAGTTCAAGAGGATGATTTGTTGAAACAAGGTTTTTAGAATGAAAACTACTTTTAACTTGTTTTCCTTTTACACAAGCTTCACACACTTTGTCTTTCTCAAAATTAATTTTTGGAAGACCTTTTACCAATTCCAAATTTGCTAATTTAGAAATAGTGTTTAAGCTTGTGTGACCCGCTCGTTTGTGCCAAATCCATTTATCTTTTTCAATAGATACAAAACAAGATTCAGTGGGTAAATCATCAAGATAAAGTTCATATAAATTCTTTTTTCTTAAACCGGAAAAGAAACTCTACCCGAGGATGAATGTTTAACCTCACATAGAGTAGGCTTAAAATAACTTCAAAACCACTATCACATAATTGACTAATGCTTAGCAAGTTATGTTTTAAGCCATCCACATATTGAACATTTTCAATTTTTGCAGAATTATTCTTACCAATAATACCTGTACCTTTTATTTGAGCTTTATCATTATTACCAAATGTGACCGATCCTCCATCCTTTATTTCTAATGACATGAAGCAATGCTTATCTCCTGTCATATGCCTTGAGCAATACTTCCAAGTACCACTGATCCTCCAGGCTTTCTGTACCTTGAGCAACCACTGTCCAACCACTGTCCTGTTTTACAGTTTAAAAGAGACTTAGGTACCCATATAGCTTTGGGTCCTTGTTGGTTAGTTTTTCCTCTTTTGAGGACATTTCTTTTATGATAGCAAATAGAATCATGATGCCCATGTTTACCACAGAATGAACAAGCTGGCTTTACATTGTTAGCTTTCTTCTTAGCATGACAAATTTTGGAGGTATGCCCAAGTTTTTTGCAAAACGTGCATTTCGGCCTATCCTCATATTTTTTAGGCAAGAAAAAATTTCCATATAGTTTTTGTTTTTGAGAGCTTTTAAAACCAATACCAGCCTTGTCAAATATTCCAGATTGAGACCCCATTATCTTTTGAAATGTTTCTGTAGATTTGACAAAGTTGGAAATATCATTTTTTAGTTCCCTAACCTCGGTTTTCAAAATTTCCTTTTCTGCATCCTCGTCAGGAGGATGAGTTTCAACTATTTTCATGTTCAAAAATTTTTGTTTCTCAGAATTTTGAAATTGAGATTGCTGTAAATCTTGAATGATTTTAACATATTCATCATTCTTTTTCTTAAGCTCCTCATTTTGTCTCTTTATCTCAACAAGTTGGTTTTTTTGAAATATACATGTTTGAGATAAAGTATGTGAGTCATTTAAGAGGCTATCAAATTCAATTTCTAATTCTTCACAATTAGGACATTGATTAGTAATACTTACCTTCTCAGTTTCTGATTTTGTCATGAGGCATAGGTTGGCCTCTTCTTCCTTTTCTTGCTCCGAGGATGATTCGTCACTATCATCCCAAGTAATCATCATGGATTTGTTTTTGTATGGAAATTTTCTAGAGTTCCTTTTGTTGAGAGGGCACTCAGTTTTGTAGTGTCCCATCTTGTTGCATCCATAACAAGTTATTTGACTTTTGTCAACCTTTTCTTTTTGAGGGGATCTTCTATTCTGTCCTCTTCTGTTTATCATCCTCTGTAGTCTTCTAGAAAGCATAGCGAGTTCATCCTCATCCTCAGACAGAGGGCACTCTATGTTTTCCTTTGTTATGCCATCTTCATTCTTCTTGGACGATGAACTTTCTGTTTGGCTGGTTTTTAGAGCGACCATTCTTCCCTTTTTGTTTGGTTTGTCCGCCAACAAAAATGGTTCATGAGCTCTTAGAGTTCCAACCAAATCTTCTAATTTCATGTTGGTCAAATCTCTTGCTTCTGTAATGGCAGTTACCAATGGCCTCCATTCTTTTGGCAAACTTCTTAGGATTTTTCTTATCCTTTCTTGAACGGAGTATACCTTTCCAAGAGATCTCAGGTTGTTTAATATGATTGTTAACCTTGAGAACATTTCATCAATAGTTTCCTCCTCCTTCATTTCGAATAGTTCGAAATCTCTTACTCCCATATCTATCCTTGCTTCTTTTACATGGCTTGATCCTTCATGATGGATCCTTAGAGTATCCCAAAGCTCCTTAGCATTTTTGCACTCTTCAACGCTATCATATTCTTCCCTGCACAAAGCACACATTAGAAATAAATGAGCTTTAGAGTTTAGGAGTACCTTTGCATTTTCATCCGCCGTCCATTGTGCTTGAGGTTTCTCATCGGAGGTTGCATCCATGTTGTTGGTTCTAATGACATGATCTCCATTTTCCACCACAGACCACATGTTGTTGTCTTGTGATATGAGAAATAGCTTCATCTTGCCTTTCCAATGATAGTAATATGTACCATCAAAGTAGGGAGGTCGGCTGGATGATCCTCCTTCGGGAATATACTTAGCTTTTGACATTTTTCTTTTTGGATCTTTTACTCTTACACTGTTAGGTGTATTTTTTAGAGAACCTTGCTCTGATGCCAATTGATGTAGGTAAATATCACTAGAAGGGGGGTTGAATAGGGATTTTACTGTTTAAAAATAATTTCTAAGTGTTTTGAAAACGATCCTCTCGCTGAGGATGGGTAGCTCGAGGATGAGATTTTTCTACTAGATAGATTTAAGTTAAGCAAAGGAGTAGAAGTAAAATAAGAGAGACACACACACAATTTTATACTGGTTCACCCAAAGATGGCTACGTCCAGTCCTCACACCCTTGTGAGATTTCACTAATTCTCAAACAGATCGATCCTCAACCTGAGGATGATTACAACTCGTGTATTCTTTAGCTTCACCAAGCTTACAATCAATTTTCGAATATTTCCAAGTGCAACTCACTGGGAAATTACAAAGTGATATGAGAGTGATTGATACTTAATACTTTCTCTAAAGATTTACAAAGATATAGTGTAGGATCAAAGAAAGTAAGAAGTGAGGGTGTTTAGCTCTTGATAGCTTTTAAGATACTTGATCTTTTTATGCAAGTGTGTTGTGTGTCTTCCATTGGAGAGCTTGTATGCATTTTATAGAGATCTAAGTCCTTGATGACCGTTGGACCTTATTTCAAAACAATCCAAGTCTTTCATCATATTTACGGAATTGCCATTATAGCCATCCTCACTTTTCTTGTAACTTGATCTTGACAAGTCCTTGTCAATTCTCTTTTTGCAGCAATGCACAGCTATTCTTTGACCATGTGAGCTGTATTTTTCGAAGACTTTAAGGTCTTGTGATGTACATATCATAAGCCAAGTCTTTTATGTCCATTGGAAAAACCATTTGAGAAAAGCCAAGGTTTTTCTTCATAATTACGAAAATGCCATTCAGCTCATTTGAAATGTGCATTCCATGTTCAAGTACGAGGAAATTGATTTCATGGCACTTGGGGACACGTGATGTCCTTTTCTTTTTCCTTGTTTTAAGGTTTGAATATTGTGAAGTCAATTTCCTTCTCTTTCTTCAATGCCTTGATAAAGTTTCACATGTGATCTTTTTCTCTTTCCTCCATTTAATGCTTTCAACCACCATGTGATGTCCTATTCTCTTCCTTCCTTCAAGACTATGGGAAGGCTTCACGTGAATGCTTCTTGCCTTGCCTTAAGACATGTGATCCATTTATTTTGGGCATGTTTCTTGTTACCTTTTTGCATATTTGAATTTAAATCCTTTTATATCACATATGTAGCCTTTTGCCTAATAAGCCTAAGATGTGATATGTTGATTTCATAAAGTGTTGGGATGCAATTCAAAAAGTTGACTTTAGGCACATGTTACTCTCATCAATCACCGTGCCTTTCTTTTTCCTTCTCACAACTTTTCTTCAAAAGCCTTTCTTTAAAATAATAGTATTTTGCCTTTATTGAATGAATCAAACAATTCATTCTTTAATACCATTCAGCCCTTGATGAATGAATTCAAATAATTCATTTTATAATACTATTGGGCCCTTGTTTGATGGACTCAAACCCGTGAGAATACACAACTGCAGTTTCCTCAGCTCGTGAGGCTATCCTCGGCCTTTCCATACTTAGCATTTAACTTAGAATTTGCTTTTTATTCCTTAATGAATAATAACCTGTTTTTCTTATACACTCAAAAGCACAGATTAGTCTTTAAAACACAATCATAATCTTTTCATTAATTTTGTTATCATTAAAACCAAGTTAGAGAGATTTTGTCTCAACATCCAATAGGCGTGTTTGTGTCATTGGATGAAAATTTAAGTCATTTTCGTCCTCCCTAGACTTATTCTTGTCCAATTAGGGTTTCTAACAAATCTTGGGCATCCAATATGTTCATTTGTGTCATTGGATGAACATTTAGGTCATTTTCGTCCTCCCTAGGCTTATTCTTGTCCAATTAAGGTTTTTAAGAAATCTTGTGCATCCAATAAGTTGATTTGTGTCATTGGGTGAACATTTAGGTCATTTTCGTCCTCCCTAGGCTTATTCTTGTCCAATTAGGGTTTCTAACCAATCTTGTGCATCCAATAGGTGTGTTTGTGTCATTGGATGAACATTTAGATCATTTTCGTCCTCCCTAGTCTTATTCTTGTCCAATTAGGGTTTTAAGCAATCTTGTGCATCCAATAAGTTCATTTGTGTCATTGGATGAACATTTAGGTCATTTTCATCCTCCCTTGTCTTATTCTTGTCCAATTAGGGTTTTAAGCAATCTTGTGCATCCAATAAGTTCATTTGTGTCATTGGATGAACATTTGGGTCATTTTCGTCCTCCCTAGGCTTATTTTTGTGCAATTAGGGTTTTTAACCAATCTTGTGCATCCAACAGGTGTGTTTGTGTCATTAGATGAACATTTAGGTCATTTTCATCCCCCCTAGGCTTATTGTTGTCCAATTAGGGTTTTTAACCAATCTTGTGCATCCAATAGGTGTGTTTGTGTCATTGGATAAACATTTAGGTCATTTTCGTCCTCCCTAGTCTTATTCTTGTCCAATTAGGGTTTTAAGCATTCTTGTGCAATCAATGTGTGTGTTTGTGTCATTGGATGCACATTTAGGTCATTTTCGTCCTCCATATGCTTATTCTTGTCCAATTAGGGTTTCTAACGAATCTTGTGCATCCAATAGGTGTGTTTGTGTCATTGGATGAACATTTAGGTCATTTTCGTCCTCCCTAGGCTTATTCTTGTCCAATTAGGGTTTTAAGCAATCTTGTGCATCCAATAAGTTCATTTGTGTCATTGGATTAAGATTTAAGTCATTTTCGTCCTCCCTAGGATTATTCTTGTCCAGTTAGGGTTTTTAACCAATCATGGGCATCCAATAGGTGTGTTTATGTCATTGGATGATCATTTAGGTCATTTTCGTCCTAGGCTTATTCTTGTCCAATTAGGTTTTTTAACCAATCTTGTGCATCCAATAGGTGTGTTTGTGTCATTGGATGAACATTATGGTCATTTTTGTCCTCCCTAGGCTTATTCTTGTCCAATTAGGGTTTCTAACGAATCTTTTGCATCCAATAGGTGTGTTTGTGTCATTGGATGAACATTTAGGTCATTTTCGTCCTCCCTAGTCTTATTCTTGTCCAATTAGGGTTTTAAACAATCTTGTGCATCCAATAAGTTCATTTGTGTCATTGGATGAACATTTAGGTCATTTTCATCCTCCCTAGGCTTATTCTTGTCCAGTTAGGGTTTTTAACCAATCTTGTGCATCCAATAGGCGTGTTTGTGTCATTGGATGAAACTTTAGGTGATTTTCGTCCTCCCTAGGCTTATTCTTGTCCAATTAGGGTTTTTAACCAATCATGTGCAACCAATAGGTGTGCTTGTGTCATTGGATGAAAATTTAAGTCATTTTCGTCCTCCCTAGGCTTATTCTTGTCCAATTAGGGTTTTTAAGAAATCTTGTGCATCCAATAAGTTGATTTGTGTTATTAGATGAACATTTAGGTCATTTTCGTCCTACCTAGCCTTATTCTTGTCCAATTAGGGTTTCTAACCAATCTTGTGCATCCAATAGGTGTGTTTGTGTCATTGGATGAACATTTAGGTGATTTTCATCCTCCCTGGGCTTATTGTTGTCCAATTAGGGTTTTTAACCAATCTTGTGCATCCAATAGGTGTGTTTGTGTCATTGTATGGACATTTAGGTAATTTTCGTCCTCCCTAGTCTTATTCTTGGCCAATTAGGGTTTTAAGCAATCTTGTCAATCCAATGGGTGTGTTTGTGTCATTGGATGCACATTTAGGTCATTCTCGTCCTCCCTAGGCTTATTCATGTCCAATTAGGGTTTTAAACAATCGTGTGCTTCCAATAAGTTCATTTGTGTCATTGGATGAACATTTAGGTCATTTTCGTCCTCCCTAGGCTTATTTTTGGGCAATTAGGGTTTTTAACTAATCTTGTGCTTCCAATAGGTGTGTTTGTGTCATTGGAAGCACATTTAGGTCATTTTCATCCTCCCTGGGCTTATTGTTGTCCAATTAGGGTTTTTAACCAATCTTGTGCATCCAATAGGTGTGTTTGTGTCATTGGATGGACATTTAGGTCATTTTCGTCCTCCCTAGTCTTATTCTTGGCCAATTAGGGTTTTAAGCAATCTTGTGCATCCAATGGGTGTGTTTGTGTCATTGGATGCACATTTAGGTCATTTTCGTCCTCCCTAGGCTTATTCTTGTCCAATTAGGGTTTTAAACCAATCTTGTGCATCCAATAAGTTCATTTGTGTCATCGGATGAACATTTAGGTCATTTTCGTCCTCCCTAGGCTTATTCTTGTCCAGTTAGGGTTTTTAACCAATCTTGTGCATCCAATAAGCGTGTTTGTGTCATTGGATGAACATTTAGGTGATTTCCGTCCTCCCCAGGCTTATTCTTGTCCAATTAGGGTTTTTAACCAATCTGGTCCAACCAAAAGGTGTGTTTGTTTCATTGGATGAACATTTAGGTCATTTTCGTCTTCCCTAGGCTTATTCTTGTCCAATAAGGGTTTTTAACCAATCTTGTGCATCCAATAAGTTCCTTTGTGTCATTGGATGAACATTTAGGTCATTTTCGTCGACACTAGGTTTATTCTTGTCAAATTAGGGTTTTTAACCAATCTTGTGCATCCTATAAATTCATTTGTGTCATTGGATGAACATTTAGGTCATTTTCGTCCTCCCAAGGCTTATTCTTGTCCAATTAGGGTTTCTAATCAATCTTGTGCATCCAATAGGTGTATTTATTTCATTGGATGAACATTTAGGTCATTTTCGTCCTCCCTAGGATTATTCTTGTCCAGTTAGGGTTTTTAACCAATCTTGTGCATCCAATAGGTGTGTGTGTGTCATTGGATGAACATTTAGGTCATTTTCGTCCTAGGCTTATTCTTGTCCAAATAGGTTTTTTAACCAATCTTGTGCATCCAATAGGTGTGTTTGTGTCATTGGATGAACATTTTGGTCGTTTTCGTCCTCCCTAGGCTTATTCTTGTCCAATTAGGGTTTCTAACAAATCTTGTGCATCCAATAGGTGTGTTTGTGTCATTGGATGCACATTTAGGTCATTTTCATCCTCCCTGGGCTTATTGTTGTCCAATTAGGGTTTTTAACCAATCTTGTGCATCCAATAGGTGTGTTTGTGTCATTGGATGGACATTTAGGTCATTTTCGTCCTCCCTAGTCTTATTCTTGGCCAATTAGGGTTTTAAGCAATCTTGTGCATCCAATTGGTGTGTTTGTGTCATTGGATGCACATTTAGGTCATTTTCGTCCTCCCTAGGCTTATTCTTGTCCAATTAGGGTTTTAAACCAATCTTGTGCATCCAATAAGTTCATTTGTGTCATCGGATGAACATTTAGGTCATTTTCGTCTTCCCTAGGATTATTCTTGTCCAGTTAGGGTTTTTAACCAATCTTGTGCATCCAATAGGCGTGTTTGTGTCATTGGATGAACATTTAGGTGATTTCCGTCCTCCCTAGGCTTATTCTTGTCCAATTAGGGTTTTTAACCAATCTGGTCCAACCAAAAGGTGTGTTTGTTTCATTGGATGAATATTTAGGTCATTTTCGTCCTCCCTAGGCTTATTCTTGTCCAATAAGGGTTTTTAACCAATCATGTGCATCCAATAAGTTCCTTTGTGTCATTGGATGAACATTTAGGTCATTTTCGTCGACTCTAGGCTTATTCCTGTCAAATTAGGGTTTTTAACCAATCTTGTGCATCCAATAAGTTCATTTGTGTCATTGGATGAACATTTAGGTCATTTTCGTCCTCCCAAGGCTTATTCTTGTCCAATTAGGGTCTTTAACCAATCTTGTGCATCCAATAAATTCATTTGTGTCATTGGATGAACATTTAGGTCATTTTCGTCCTCCCTAGGCTTATTCTTGTCCAATTAGGGTTTCTAACCAATCTTGTGCATCCAATAGGTGTATTTATTTCATTGGATGAACATTTAGGTCATTTTCGTCCTCCCTAGGATTATTCTTGTCCAGTTAGGGTTTTTAACCAATCTTGTGCATCCAATAGGTGTGTTTGTGTCATTGGATGAACATTTAGGTCATTTTCGTCCTAGGCTTATTCTTGTCCAAATAAGTTTTTTAACCAATCTTGTGCATCCAATAGGTGTGTTTGTGTCATTGGAAGAACATTTTGGTCATTTTCGTCCTCCCTAGGCTTATTCTTGTCCAATTAGGGTTTCTAACCAATCTTGTGCATCCAATAGGTGTGTTTATGTCATTGGATGAACATTTAGGTCATTTTCGTCCTCCCTAGTCTTATTCTTGTCCAATTAGGGTTTTAAACAATCATGTGCATCCAATAAGTTCATTTGTGTCATTGGTTGAACATTTAGGTCATTTTTGTCCTCCGTAGGCTTATTCTTGTCCAGTTAGGGTTTTTAACCATTCTTGTGCATCCAATAGGCGTGTTTGTGTCATTGGATGAACATTTAAGTCATTTTCGTCCTCCCTAGACTTATTCTTGTCCAATTAGGGTTTCTAACGAATCTTGTGCATCCAATATGTTCATTTGTGTCATTGGATGAACATTTAGGTCATTTTCGTCCTCCCTAGGCTTATTCTTGTCCAATTAGGGTTTTTAAGAAATCTTGTGCATCCAATAAGTTCATTTGTGTCATTGGATGAACATTTAGGTCATTTTCGTCCTCCCTAGGCTTATTCTTGTCCAATTAGGGTTTTTAACCAATCTTGTGCATCCAATAAGTTCATTTGTGTCATTGGATGAACATTTAGGTCAGTTTCGTCGTCCCTAGGCTTATTCTTGTCCAATTAGGGTTTTTAACCAATCTTGTGCATCCAATAAGTTCATTTGTGTCATTGGATGAACATTTAGGTCATTTTCGTCCTCCCTAGGCTTATTCTTGTCCAATTAGGGTTTTTAACCAATCTTGTGCATCCAATAAGTTCATTTGTGTCATTGGATGAACATTTAGGTCATTTTCGTCCTCCCTAGGCTTATTCTTGTCCAATTAGGGTTTCTAACCAATCCTGTGCATCCAATAGGTGTGTTTGTGTCATTGGATAAACATTTATGTCATTTTCGTCCTCCCAAGGCTTATTCTTGTCCAATTAGGGTTTTTAACCAATCTTGTGCATCCAATAAGTTCATTTGTGTCATTGGATGAACATTTAGGTCATTTTCGTCCTCCCTAGGCTTATTCTTGTCCAATTAGGGTTTTAAGCAATCTTGTTCATCCAATAAGTTCATTTGTGTCATTGGATGAACATTTAGGTCATTTTTCGTCCTCCCTAGGCTTATTCTTGTCCAATTAGGGTTTTTAACCAATCTTGTGCATCCAATAAGTTCATTTGTGTCATTGGATGAACATTTAGGTCATTTTCGTCCTCCCTAGGCTTATTCTTGTCCAATTAGGGTTTCTAACCAATCTTGTGCATCCAATAGGTGTGTTTGTGTCATTGGATGAACATTTAGGTCATTTTCGTCCTCCCTAGGCTTATTTTTGTCCAATTATGATTTTTAACCAATCTTGTGCATCCAATAGGTGTGTTTGTGTCATTGGATGAACATTTAGTTCATTTTCGTCCACCATAAGCTTATTCTTGTCCAATTAGGGTTTTTAACCAATCTTGTGCATCCAATAAGTTCATTTGTGTCATTGGATGAACATTTAGGTCATTTTCGTCCTCCCTAGGCTTATTCTTGTCCAATTATGATTTTTAACCAATCTTGTGCATCCAATAGGTGTGTTTGTGTCATTGGATGAACATTTAGGTCATTTTCGTCCTCCCTAGGCTTATTCTTGTCCAATTAGGGTTTTTAACCAATCTTGTGCATCCAATAAGTTCATTTGTGTCATTGGATGAACATTTAGGTCATTTTCGTCCTCCCTAGGCTTATTCTTGTCCAATTAGGGTTTCTAACCAATCTTGTGCATCCAATAGGTGTGTTTAGTCATTTGATGAACATTTAGGTTATTTTCGTCCTCCCTAGGCTTATTCTTGTCCAATTAGGGTTTTTAACTAATCATGTGCATCCAATAAGTTCATTTGTGTCATTGGATTAACATTTAGGTCATTTTCGTCCTCCCATGGCTTATTCTTGTCCAATTAGGGTTTCTAACCAATCTTGTGCATCCAATAGGTGTGTTTGTGTCATTGGATGAACATTTAGGTCATTTTCGTCCTCCCTAGGCTTATTCTTGTCCAATTAGGGTTTCTAACCAATCTTGTGCAACCAATAGGTGTGTTTGTGTCATTGGATGAACATTTAGGTCATTTTCGTCATCCCTAAGCTTATTCTTGTCCAATTAGGGTTTTTAAGCAATCTTGTGCATCCAATAAGTTCATTTGTGTCATTGGATGAACATTTAGGTCATTTTCGTCCTCCCTAGGCTTATTCTTGTCCAATTAGGGTTTTTAACCAATCTTGTGCATCCAATAGGTGTGTCTGTGTCATTGGATGAACATTTAGGTCATTTTCGTCCTCCCTAGGCTTATTCTTGTCCAATTAGGGTTTTTAACCAATCTTGTGCATCCAATAAGTTCATTTGTGTCATTGGATGAACATTTAGGTCATTTTCGTCCTCCCTAGGCTTATTCTTGTCCAATTAGGGTTTTCAACCAATCTTGTGCATCTAATAAGTTCATTTGTGTCATTGGATGAACATTTAGGTCATTTTCGTCTTTCCTAGGCTTATTCTTGTCCAATTAGGGTTTTTAACCAATCTTGTGCATCCAGTAAGTTCATTTGTGTCATTGGATGAACATTTAGGTCATTTTCGTCCTCCCTATTCTTATTCTTGTCCAATTAGGGTTTTTATGCAATCTTGTGCATCCAATAGGTGTGTTTGTGTCATTGGAGGAACATTTAGGTCATTTTCGTCCTCCCTAGTCTTATTCTTTTCCAATTAGGGTTTTTAAGCAATCTTGTGCATCCAATATGTGTGTTTGTGTCATTGGATGAACATTTAGGTCATTTTCGTCCTCCCTAGTCTTATTCTTGTCCAATTAGGGATTTTATGCAATCTTGTGCATCCAATAGGTGTGTTGGTGTCATTGGACGAACATTTAGGTCATTTTCGTCCTCCCTATGCTTATTCTTGTCCAATTAGGGTTTTTAACCAATCTTGTGCATCCAATAAGTTCATTTGTGTCATTGGATGAACATTTAGGTCATTTTCGTCCTCCCTAGGCATATTCTTGTCCAATTAGGGTTTTTAACCAATCTTGTGCATCCAATAGGTGTATTTGTGTCATTGGATGAACATTTAGGTCATTTTCGTCCTCCCTAGGCTTATTCTTGTCCAATTAGGGTTTTTCAGCAATCTTGTGCATCCAATAAGTTCATTTGTGTCATTGGATGAACATTTAGGTCATTTTCGTCCTCCCTAGGCTTATTCTTGTCCAATTAGGGTTTTTAACCAATCTTGTGCATCCAATAGGTGTGTTTGTGTCATTGAATAAACATTTTGGTCATTTTCGTCCTCCCAAAGCTTATTCTTGTCCAATTAGGGTATTTAACCAATCTTGTGCATCCAATAAGTTCATTTGCTTCATTGGATGAACATTTAGGTCATTTTCGTTCACCCTAGGCTTATTCTTGTCCAATTAGGGTTTTTAACCAATCTTGTGCATCCAATAAGTTCATTTGTGTCATTGGATGAACATTTAGGTCATTTTCGTCCTCCCTAGGCTTATTCTTGTCCAATTAGGGTTTATAACCAATCTTGCGCATCCAATAGGTGTATTTGTGTCATTGGATGAACATTTAGGTCATTTTCGTCCTCCCTAGGCATATTCTTGTCCAATTAGGGTTTTTAAGCAATCTTGTGCATCCAATAAGTTCATTTGTGTCATTGGATGAACATTTAGGTCATTTTCGTCCTCCCTAGGCTTATTCTTGTCCAATTAGGGTTTTTAACCAATCTTGTGCATCCTATAAGTTCCTTTGTGTCATTGGATAAACATTTAGGTCATTTTCACCCACCCTAGGCTTATTCTTGTCCAATTAGGGTTTTTAACCAATCTTGTGCATCCAATAAGTTCATTTGTGTCATTGGATGAACATTTAGGTCATTTTCGTCCTCCCTAGGCTTATTCTTGTCCAATTAGGGTTTCTAACCAATCTTGTGCATCCAATAGGTGTGTTTGTGTCATTGGATTAACATTTAGGTTATTTTCGTCCTTCCTAGGCTTATTCTTGTCCAATTATGGTTTTTAACCAATCTTGTGCATCCAATAAGTTCATTTGTGTCATTGGATGAACATTTAGGTCATTTTCGTCCTCCCTAGGCTTATTCTTGTCCAATTAGGGTTTTTAACCAATCTTGTGCATCCAATAAGTTCATTTGTGTCATTGGATGAACATTTAGGTCATTTTCGTCCTCCCTAGGCTTATTCTTGTCCAATTAGGGTTTCTAACCAATCTTGTGCATCCAATAGGTGTATTTGTGTCATTGGATGAACATTTAGCTCATTTTCGTCCTCCCTAGGCTTATTCTTGTCCAATTAGGGTTTTTAAGCAATCTTGTGCATCCAATAAGTTCATTTGTGTCATTGGATGAACATTTAGGTCATTTTCGTCCTCCCTAGGCTTATTCTTGTCCAATTAGGGTTTCTAACCAATCTTGTGCATCCAATAGGTGTGTTTGTGTCATTGGATGAACATTTAGGTCATTTTCGTCCTCCCTAGTCTTGTTCTTGTCCAATTAGGGTTTTAAGAATTCTTGTGCATCCAATAGGTGTGTTTGTGTCATTGGATGAACATTTAGGTCATTTTCGTCCTCCCTAGGCTTATTCTTGTCCAATTAGGGTTTTTAAGAAATCTTGTGCATCCAATAAGTTGATTTGTGTCATTGGATGAACATTTAGGTCATTTTCGTCCTCCCTAGGCTTATTCTTGTCCAATTAGGGTTTCTAACCAATCTTGTGCATCCAATAGGTGTGTTTGTGTCATTGGATGAACATTTAGATCATTTTCGTCCTCCCTAGTCTTATTCTTGTCCAATTAGGGTTTTAAGCAATCTTGTGCATCCAATAAGTTCATTTGTGTCATTGGATGAACATTTAGGTCATTTTCTTCCTCCCTAGGCTTATTTTTGTGCAATTAGGGTTTTTAACCAATCTTGTGCATCCAATAGGTGTGTTTGTGTCATTGGATGCACATTTAGGTCATTTTCATCCTCCCTGGGCTTATTGTTGTCCAATTAGGGTTTTTACCCAATCTTGTGCATCCAATAGTTGTGTTTGTGTCATTGGATGGACATTTAGGTCATTTTTGTCCTCCCTAGTCTCATTCTTGGCCAATTAGGGTTTTAAGCAATCTTGTGCACCCAATGGGTGTGTTTGTGTCATTGGATGCACATTTAGGTCATTTTCGTCCTCCCTAGGCTTATTCTAGTCCAATTAGGGTTTTAAACCAATCTTGTGCATCCAATAAGTTCATTTGTGTCATCGGATGAACATTTAGGTCATTTTCGTCCTCCCTAGGCTTATTCTTGTCCAGTTAGGGTTTTTAACCAATCTTGTGCATCCAATAGGCGTGTTTGTGTCATTGGATGAACATTTAGGTGATTTCCGTCCTCCCTAGGCTTATTCTTGTCCAATTAGGGTTTTTACCAATCTGGTCCAACCAAAAGGTGTGTTTGTTTCATTGGATGAACATTTAGGTCATTTTCGTCCTCCCTAGGCTTATTCTTGTCCAATAAGGGTTTTCAACCAATCTTGTGCATCCAATAAGTTCCTTTGCGTCATTGGATGAACATTTAGGTCATTTTCGTCGACTCTAGGCTTATTCTTGTCAAATTAGGGTTTTTAACCAATCTTGTGCATCCAATAAGTTCATTTGTGTCATTGGATGAACATTTAGGTTTTTTCGTCCTCCCAAGGCTTATTCTTGTCCAATTAGGGTTTTTAACCAATCTTGTGCATCCAATAAATTCATTTGTGTCATTGGATGAACATTTAGGTCATTTTCGTCCTCCCTAGGCTTATTCTTGTCCAATTAGGGTTTCTAACCAATCTTGTGCATCCAATAGGTGTATTTATTTCATTGGATAAACATTTAGGTCATTTTCGTCCTCCCTAGGATTATTCTTGTCCAGTTAGGGTTTTTAACCAATCTTGTGCATCCAATAGGTGTGTTTGTGTCATTGGATGAACATTTAGGTCATTTTCGTCCTAGGCTTATTCTTGTCCAAATAGGTTTTTTAACCAATCTTGTGCATCCAATAGGTGTGTTTGTGTCATTGGAAGAACATTTTGGTCATTTTCGTCCTCCCTAGGCTTATTCTTGTCCAAATAGGTTTTTTAACCAATCTTGTGCATCCAATAGGTGTGTTTGTGTCATTGGAAGAACATTTTGGTCATTTTCGTCCTCCCTAGGCTTATTCTTGTCCAATTAGGGTTTCTAACCAATCTTGTGCATCCAATAGGTGTGTTTATGTCATTGGATGAACATTTAGGTCATTTTCGTCCTCCCTAGTCTTATTCTTCACCAATTAGGGTTTTAAACAATCATGTGCATCCAATAAGTTCAATTGTGTCATTGGTTGAACATTTAGGTCATTTTTGTCCTCCGTAGGCTTATTCTTGTCCAGTTAGGGTTTTTAACCATTCTTGTGCATCCAATAGGCGTGTTTGTGTCATTGGATGAACATTTAAGTCATTTTCGTCCTCCCTAGACTTATTCTTGTCCAATTAGGGTTTCTAACAAATCTTGTGCATCCAATATGTTCATTTGTGTCATTGGATGAACATTTAGGTCATTTTCGTCCTCCCTAGGCTTATTCTTGTCCAATTAGGGTTTTTAAGAAATCTTGTGCATCCAATAAGTTGATTTGTGTCATTGGATGAACATTTAGGTCATTTTCGTCCTCCCTAGGCTTATTCTTGTCCAATTAGGGTTTCTAACCAATCTTGGGCATCCAATAGGTGTGTTTGTGTCATTGGATGAACATTTAGGTCATTTTCGTCCTCCGTAGTCTTATTCTTGTCCAATTAGGGTTTTAAACAATCATGTGCATCCAATAAGTTCATTTGTGTCATTGGTTGAACATTTAGGTCATTTTTGTCCTCCGTAGGCTTATTCTTGTCCAGTTAGGGTTTTTAACCATTCTCGTGCATCCAATAGGCGTGTTTGTGTCATTGGATGAACATTTAAGTCATTTTCGTCCTCCCTAGACTTATTCTTGTCCAATTAGGGTTTCTAACGAATCTTGTGCATCCAATATGTTCATTTGTGTCATTGGATGAACATTTAGGTCATTTTCGTCCTCCCTAGGCTTATTCTTGTCCAATTAGGGTTTTTAAGAAATCTTGTGCATCCAATAAGTTGATTTGTGTCATTGGATGAACATTTAGGTCATTTTCGTCCTCCCTAGGCTTATTCTTGTCCAATTAGGGTTTCTAACCAATCTTGTGCATCCAATAGGTGTGTTTGTGTCATTGGATGAACATTTAGATCATTTTCGTCCTCCCTAGTCTTATTCTTGTCCAATTAGGGTTTTAAGCAATCTTGTGCATCCAATAAGTTCATTTGTGTCATTGGATGAACATTTAGGTCATTTTCTTCCTCCCTAGGCTTATTTTTGTGCAATTAGGGTTTCTAACCAATCTTGTGCATCCAATAGGTGTGTTTGTGTCATTGGATGAACATTTAGGTGATTTTCATCCTCCCTGGGCTTATTGTTGTCCAATTAGGGTTTTTAACCAATCTTGTGCATCCAATAGGTGTGTTTGTGTCATTGGATGGACATTTAGGTCATTTTTGTCCTCCCTAGTCTTATTCTTGGCCAATTAGGGTTTTAAGCAATCTTGTGCACCCAATGGGTGTGTTTGTGTCATTGGATGCACATTTAGGTCATTTTCGTCCTCCCTAGGCTTATTCTTGTCCAATTAGTGTTTTAAACCAATCTTGTGCATCCAATAAGTTCATTTGTGTCATCGGATGAACATTTAGGTCATTTTCGTCCTCCCTAGGCTTATTCTTGTCCAGTTAGGGTTTTTAACCAATCTTGTGCATCCAATAGGCGTGTTTGTGTCATTGGATGAACATTTAGGTGATTTCCGTCCTCCCTAGGCTTATTCTTGTCCAATTAGGGTTTTTACCAATCTGGTCCAACCAAAAGGTGTGTTTGTTTCATTGGATGAACATTTAGGTCATTTTCGTCCTCCCTAGGCTTATTCTTGTCCAATAAGGGTTTTCAACCAATCTTGTGCATCCAATAAGTTCCTTTGTGTCATTGGATGAACATTTAGGTCATTTTCGTCGACTCTAGGCTTATTCTTGTCAAATTAGGGTTTTTAACCAATCTTGTGCATCCAATAAGTTCATTTGTGTCATTGGATGAACATTTAGGTCATTTTCGTCCTCCCAAGGCTTATTCTTGTCCAATTAGGGTTTTTAACCAATCTTGTGCATCCAATAAATTCATTTGTGTCATTGGATGAACATTTAGGTCATTTTCGTCCTCCCTAGGCTTATTCTTGTCCAATTAGGGTTTCTTACCAATCTTGTGCATCCAATAGGTGTATTTATTTCATTGGATGAACATTTAGGTCATTTTCGTCCTCCCTAGGATTATTCTTGTCCAGTTAGGGTTTTTAACCAATCTTGTGCATCCAATAGGTGTGTTTGTGTCATTGGATGAACATTTAGGTCATTTTCGTCCTAGGCTTATTCTTGTCCAAATAGGTTTTTTAACCAATCTTGTGCATCCAATAGGTGTGTTTGTGTCATTGGATGAACATTTTGGTCATTTTCGTCCTCCCTAGGCTTATTCTTGTCCAATTAGGGTTTCTAACCAATCTTGTGCATCCAATAGGTGTGTTTGTGTCATTGGATGGACATTTAGGTCATTTTTGTCCTCCCTAGTCTTATTCTTGGCCAATTAGGGTTTTAAGCAATCTTGTGCACCCAATGGGTGTGTTTGTGTCATTGGATGCACATTTAGGTCATTTTCGTCCTCCCTAGGCTTATTCTTGTCCAATTAGGGTTTTAAACCAATCTTGTGCATCCAATAAGTTCATTTGTGTCATCGGATGAACATTTAGGTCATTTTCGTCCTCCCTAGGCTTATTCTTGTCCAGTTAGGGTTTTTAACCAATCTTGTGCATCCAATAGGCGTGTTTGTGTCATTGGATGAACATTTAGGTGATTTCCGTCCTCCCTAGGCTTATTCTTGTCCAATTAGGGTTTTTACCAATCTGGTCCAACCAAAAGGTGTGTTTGTTTCATTGGATGAACATTTAGGTCATTTTCGTCCTCCCTAGGCTTATTCTTGTCCAATAAGGGTTTTCAACCAATCTTGTGCATCCAATAAGTTCCTTTGTGTCATTGGATGAACATTTAGGTCATTTTCGTCGACTCTAGGCTTATTCTTGTCAAATTAGGGTTTTTAACCAATCTTGTGCATCCAATAAGTTCATTTGTGTCATTGGATGAACATTTAGGTCATTTTCGTCCTCCCAAGGCTTATTCTTGTCCAATTATGGTTTTTAACCAATCTTGTGCATCCAATAAATTCATTTGTGTCATTGGATGAACATTTAGGTCATTTTCGTCCTCCCTAGGCTTATTCTTGTCCAATTAGGGTTTCTAACCAATCTTGTGCATCCAATAGGTGTATTTATTTCATTGGATGAACATTTAGGTCATTTTCGTCCTCCCTAGGATTATTCTTGTCCAGTTAGGGTTTTTAACCAATCTTGTGCATCCAATAGGTGTGTTTGTGTCATTGGATGAACATTTAGGTCATTTTTGTCCTAGGCTTATTCTTGTCCAAATAGGTTTTTTAACAAATCTTGTGCATCCAATAGGTGTGTTTGTGTCATTGGATGAACATTTTGGTCGTTTTCGTCCTCCCTAGGCTTATTCTTGTCCAAATAGGTTTTTTAACCAATCTTGTGCATCCAATAGGTGTGTTTGTGTCATTGGATGAACATTTTGGTCATTTTCGTCCTCCCTAGGCTTATTCTTGTCCAATTAGGGTTTCTAACCAATCTTGTGCATCCAATAGGTGTGTTTGTGTCATTGGATGAACATTTAGATCATTTTCGTCCTCCCTAGTCTTATTCTTGTCCAATTAGGGTTTTAAGCAATCTTGTGCATCCAATAAGTTCATTTGTGTCATTGGATGAATATTTAGGTCATTTTCGTCCTCCCTAAGCTTATTCTTGTCCAATTAGGGTTTCTAACCAATCTTGTGCATCTAATAGGTGTGTTTGTGTCATTGGATGAACATTTAGGTCATTTTCGTCCTCCCTATGCTTATTCTTGTCCAATTAGGGTTTTTAACCAATCTTGTGCATCCAATAGGTGTGTTTGTGTCATTGGATGAACATTTAGGTCATTTTCGTCCTCCCTAGACTTATTCTTGTCCAATTAGGTTTTTTAACCAATCTAGTGCTTCCAATAAGTTCATTTGTGTCATTGGGTGAACATTTAGGTCATTTTTGTCCTCCCTAGGCTTATTCTTGTGCAATTAGGGTTTCTAACCAATCTTGTGCATCCAATAGGTGTGTTTAGTCATTTGATGAACATTTAGGTTATTTTCGTCCTCCCTAGGCTTATTCTTGTCCAATTAGGGTTTTTAACCAATCTTGTGCATCCAATAAGTTCATTTGTCTCATTGGATGAACATTTAGGTCATTTTCGTCCTCCCTAGGCTTATTCTTGTCCAATTAGGGTTTCTAACCAATCTTGTGCATCCAATAGGTGTGTTTGTGTCATTGGATGAACATTTAGGTCATTTTCGTCCTCCCTAGTCTTATTCTTGTCCAATTAGGGTTTTAAGCTATCTTGTGCATCCAATAAGTTCATTTGTGTCATTGGATGAACATTTAGGTCGTTTTCGTCCTCCCTAGGCTTATTCTTGTCCAATTAGGGTTTTTAAGCAATCTTGTGCATCCAATAAGTTCATTTGTGTCATTGGATGAACATTTAGGTCATTTTCGTCCTCCCTAGGCTTATTCTTGTCCAATTAGGGTTTCTAACCAATCTTGTGCATCCAATAGGTGTGTTTGTGTCATTGGATGAACATTTAGGTCATTTTCGTCCTCCCTAGTCTTGTTCTTGTCCAATTAGGGTTTTAAGAATTCTTGTGCATCCAATAGGTGTGTTTGTGTCATTGGATGAACATTTAGGTCATTTTCGTCCTCCCTAGGCTTATTCTTGTCCAATTAGGGTTTTTAAGAAATCTTGTGCATCCAATAAGTTGATTTGTGTCATTGGATGAACATTTAGGTCATTTTCGTCCTCCCTAGGCTTATTCTTGTCCAATTAGGGTTTCTAACCAATCTTGTGCATCCAATAGGTGTGTTTGTGTCATTGGATGAACATTTAGATCATTTTCGTCCTCCCTAGTCTTATTCTTGTCCAATTAGGGTTTTAAGCAATCTTGTGCATCCAATAAGTTCATTTGTGTCATTGGATGAACATTTAGGTCATTTTCTTCCTCCCTAGGCTTATTTTTGTGCAATTAGGGTTTTTAACCAATCTTGTGCATCCAATAGGTGTGTTTGTGTCATTGGATGCACATTTAGGTCATTTTCATCCTCCCTGGGCTTATTGTTGTCCAATTAGGGTTTTTACCCAATCTTGTGCATCCAATAGTTGTGTTTGTGTCATTGGATGGACATTTAGGTCATTTTTGTCCTCCCTAGTCTCATTCTTGGCCAATTAGGGTTTTAAGCAATCTTGTGCACCCAATGGGTGTGTTTGTGTCATTGGATGCACATTTAGGTCATTTTCGTCCTCCCTAGGCTTATTCTAGTCCAATTAGGGTTTTAAACCAATCTTGTGCATCCAATAAGTTCATTTGTGTCATCGGATGAACATTTAGGTCATTTTCGTCCTCCCTAGGCTTATTCTTGTCCAGTTAGGGTTTTTAACCAATCTTGTGCATCCAATAGGCGTGTTTGTGTCATTGGATGAACATTTAGGTGATTTCCGTCCTCCCTAGGCTTATTCTTGTCCAATTAGGGTTTTTACCAATCTGGTCCAACCAAAAGGTGTGTTTGTTTCATTGGATGAACATTTAGGTCATTTTCGTCCTCCCTAGGCTTATTCTTGTCCAATAAGGGTTTTCAACCCATCTTGTGCATCCAATAAGTTCCTTTGTGTCATTGGATGAACATTTAGGTCATTTTCGTCGACTCTAGGCTTATTCTTGTCAAATTAGGGTTTTTAACCAATCTTGTGCATCCAATAAGTTCATTTGTGTCATTGGATGAACATTTAGGTCATTTTCGTCCTCCCAAGGCTTATTCTTGTCCAATTAGGGTTTTTAACCAATCTTGTGCATCCAATAGGTGTGTTTGTGTCATTGGATGGACATTTAGGTCATTTTTGTCCTCCCTAGTCTTATTCTTGGCCAATTAGGGTTTTAAGCAATCTTGTGCACCCAATGGGTGTGTTTGTGTCATTGGATGCACATTTAGGTCATTTTCGTCCTCCCTAGGCTTATTCTTGTCCAATTATGGTTTTAAACCAATCTTGTGCATCCAATAAGTTCATTTGTGTCATCGGATGAACATTTAGGTCATTTTCGTCCTCCCTAGGCTTATTCTTGTCCAGTTAGGGTTTTTAACCAATCTTGTGCATCCAATAGGCGTGTTTGTGTCATTGGATGAACATTTAGGTGATTTCCGTCCTCCCTAGGCTTATTCTTGTCCAATTAGGGTTTTTACCAATCTGGTCCAACCAAAAGGTGTGTTTGTTTCATTGGATGAACATTTAGGTCATTTTCGTCCTCCCTAGGCTTATTCTTGTCCAATAAGGGTTTTCAACCAATCTTGTGCATCCAATAAGTTCCTTTGTGTCATTGGATGAACATTTAGGTCATTTTCGTCGACTCTAGGCTTATTCTTGTCAAATTAGGGTTTTTAACCAATCTTGTGCATCCAATAAGTTCATTTGTGTCATTGGATGAACATTTAGGTCATTTTCGTCCTCCCAAGGCTTATTCTTGTCCAATTATGGTTTTTAACCAATCTTGTGCATCCAATAAATTCATTTGTGTCATTGGATGAACATTTAGGTCATTTTCGTCCTCCCTAGGCTTATTCTTGTCCAATTAGGGTTTCTAACCAATCTTGTGCATCCAATAGGTGTATTTATTTCATTGGATGAACATTTAGGTCATTTTCGTCCTCCCTAGGATTATTCTTGTCCAGTTAGGGTTTTTAACCAATCTTGTGCATCCAATAGGTGTGTTTGTGTCATTGGATGAACATTTAGGTCATTTTCGTCCTAGGCTTATTCTTGTCCAAATAAGTTTTTTAACCAATCTTGTGCATCCAATAGGTGTGTTTGTGTCATTGGAAGAACATTTTGGTCATTTTCGTCCTCCCTAGGCTTATTCTTGTCCAATTAGGGTTTCTAACCAATCTTGTGCATCCAATAGGTGTGTTTATGTCATTGGATGAACATTTAGGTCATTTTCGTCCTCCCTAGTCTTATTCTTGTCCAATTAGGGTTTTAAGCAATCTTGTGCATCCAATAAGTTCATTTGTGTCATTGGATGAACATTTAGGTCATTTTCGTCTTCCCTAGGCTTATTCTTGTCCAATTAGGGTTTCTAACCAATCTTGTGCATCCAATAGGTGTGTTTGTGTCATTGGATGAACATTTAGGTCATTTTCGTCCTCCCTAGTCTTATTCTTGTCCAATTAGGGTTTTAAGCCATCTTGTGCATCCAAGAAGTTCATTTGTGTCATTGGATGAACATTTAGGTCATTTTCGTCCTCCCTTGGCTTATTCTTGTCCAATTAGGGTTTTTAAGCAATCTTGTGCATCCAATAAGTTCATTTGTGTCATTGGATGAACATTTAGGTCATTTTCGTCCTCCCTAGGCTTATTCTTGTCCAATTACGGTTTCTAACCAATCTTGTGCATCTAATAAGTTCATTTGTGTCATTGGATGAACATTTAGGTCATTTTCGTCCTCCATAGGCTTATTCTTGTCCAATTAGGGTTTTTAACCAATCTTGTGCATCCAATAGGTGTGTTTGTGTCATTGGATGAACATTTAGGTCATTTTCGTCCTCCCTAGGATTATTCTTGTCCAATTAGGGTTTCTAACTAATCTTGTGTATCCAATAGATGTATTTGTGTCATTGGATGAACATTTAGGTCATTTTCGTCCTCCCTAGGCTTATTCTTGTCTAATTAGGGTTTTTAAGCAATCTTGTGCATCCAATAAGTTCATTTGTGTCATTGGATGAACATTTAGGTCATTTATGTCCTCCCTAGGCTTATTCTTGTCCAATTATCGTTTTTAACCAATCTTGTGCATCTAATAGGTGTGTTTGTGTCATTGGATGAACATTTAGGTCATTTTCGTCCTCCCTAGGCTTATTCTTGTCCAATTAGGGTTTTTAACCAATCTTGTGCATCCAATAGGTGTGTTTGTGTCATTGGATGAACATTTAGGTCATTTTCGTCCTCCCTAGTCTTATTCTTGTCCAATTAGGGTTTTAAACAATCATGTGCATCCAATAAGTTCATTTGTGTCATTGGTTGAACATTTAGGTCATTTTTGTCCTCCGTAGGCTTATTCTTGTCCAGTTAGGGTTTTTAACCATTCTTGTGCATCCAATAGGCGTGTTTGTGTCATTGGATGAACATTTAAGTCATTTTCGTCCTCCCTAGACTTATTCTTGTCCAATTAGGGTTTCTAACGAATCTTGTGCATCCAATATGTTCATTTGTGTCATTGGATGAACATTTAGGTCATTTTCGTCCTCCCTAGGCTTATTCTTGTCCAATTAGGGTTTTTAAGAAATCTTGTGCATCCAATAAGTTCATTTGTGTCATTGGATGAACATTTAGGTCATTTTCGTCCTCCCTAGGCTTATTCTTGTCCAATTAGGGTTTTTAACCAATCTTGTGCATCCAATAAGTTCATTTGTGTCAATGGATGAACATTTAGGTCATTTTCGTCCTCCCTAGGCTTATTCTTGTCTAATTAGGGTTTTTAAGCAATCTTGTGCATCCAATAAGTTCATTTGTGTCATTGGATGAACATTTAGGTCATTTTCGTCCTCCCTAGGCTTATTCTTGTCAAATTAGGGTTTTTAACCAATCTTGTGCATCCAATAAGTTCATTTGTGTCATTGGATGAACATTTAGGTCATTTTCGTCCTCCCAAGGCTTATTCTTGTCCAATTAGGGTTTTTAACCAATCTTGTGCATCCAATAAGTTCATTTGTGACATTGGATGAACATTTAGGTCATTTTCGTCCTCCCTAGGCATATTCTTGTCCAATTAGGGTTTTTAACCAATCTTGTGCATCCAATAGGTGTATTTGTGTCATTGGATGAACATTTAGGTCATTTTCGTCCTCCCTAGGCTTATTCTTGTCCAATTAGGATTTTTAACCAATCTTGTGCATCCAATAAGTTTATTTGTGTCATTGGATGAACATTTAGGTCATTTTCGTCCTCCCTAGGCTTATTCTTGTCCAATTAGGGTTTTTAACCAATCTTGTGCATCCAATAAGTTAATTTGTGTCATTGGATGAACATTTAGGTCATTTTCGTCCTCCCTAGTCTTATTCTTGTCCAATTAGGGTTTTAAGCCAATCTTGTGCATCCAATAAGTTCATTTGTGTCATTGGATTAACATTTAGGTCATTTTCGTCCACCCTAGGCTTATTCTTGTCCAATTAGGGTTTCTAACCAATCTTGTGCATCCAATAGGTGTGTTTGTGTCATTGGATGAACATTTAGGTCATTTTCGTCCTCCCTAGTCTTATTCTTGTCCAATTAGGGTTTTAAGCAATCTTGTGCATCCAATAAGTTCATTAGTGTCATTGGATGAACATTTAGGTCATTTTCGTCCTCCCTAGGCTTATTCTTGTCCAATTAGGGTTTCTAACCAATCTTGTGCATCCAATAGGTGTGTTTGTGTCATTGGATGAACATTTAGGTCATTTTCGTCCTCCCTAGTCTTATTCTTGTCCAATTAGGGTTTTAAGCAATCTTGTGCATCCAATAAGTTCATTTGTGTCATTGGATGAATAGTTAGGTCATTTTCGTCCTCCCTAGGCTTATTCTTGTCCAATTAGGGTTTTTAACCAATCTTGTGCATCCAATGGGTGTGTTTGTGTCATTGGATGAACATTTAGGTCATTGTCGTCCTCCCTAGGCTTATTGTTGTCAAATT
Organism: Cicer pinnatifidum; assembly: GCA_037974775.1. NCBI lineage: Eukaryota > Viridiplantae > Streptophyta > Magnoliopsida > Fabales > Fabaceae > Cicer > Cicer pinnatifidum. Next base: position 31,126,618 of record JBBPBR010000008.1, read on the forward strand.
AGGGTTTTTAACCAATCATGGGCATCCAATAAGTTCATTTGTGTCATTGGATGAACACTTAGGTCATTTTCGTTCTCCCTAGGCTTATTCTTGTCCAATTAGGGTTTCTAACCAATCTTGTGCATCCAATAGGTGTGTTTGTGTCATTGGATGAACATTTAGGTCATTTTCGTCCTCCCTAGTCTTATTCTTGTCCAATTAGGGTTTTAAGCAATCTTGTGCATCCAATAAGTTCATTTGTGTCATTGGATGAATATTTAGGTCATTTTCATCCTCCCTAGGCTTATTCTTGTCCAATTAGGGTTTCTAACCAATCTTGTGCATCCAATAGGTATGTTAGTGTCATTGGATGAACATTTAGGTCATTTTCGTCCTCCCTAGGCTTATTCTTGTCCAATTAGGGTTTTTAACCAATCTTGTGCATCCAATAAGTTCATTTGTGTCATTGGATGAACATTTAGGTCATTTTCGTCCTCTCAAGGCTTATTCTTGTCCAATTAGGGTTTCTAACCAATCTTGTGCATCCAATAGGTGTGTTTGTGTCATTGGATGAACATTTAGGTCATTTTCGTCCTCCCTAGTCTTATTCTTGTCCAATTAGGGTTTTAAGCAATCTTGTGCATCCAATAAGTTCATTTGTGTCATTGGATGAATATTTAGGTCATTTTCATCCTCCCTAGGCTTATTCTTGTCCAATTAGGGTTTCTGTCCAATCTTGTGCATCCAATAGGTGTGTTTGTGTCATTGGATGAACATTCAGGTCATTTTCGTCCTCCCTAGTCTTATTCTTGTCCAATTAGGGTTTTAAGCAATCTTGTGCATCCAATAAGTTCATTCGTGTCATTGGATGAACATTTAGGTCATTTTCGACCTCCCTAGGCTTATTCTTGTCGAATTAGGGTTTCTAACAATTCTTGTGCATCCAATAAGTTCATTTGTGTCATTGGATTAACATTTAGGTCATTTTCGTCCTCCCTAGGCTTATTCTTGTCCAATTAGGGTTTCTAACCTATCTTGTGCATCCAATAGGTGTGTTTGTGTCATTGGATGAACATTTAGGTCATTTTTGTCCTCCCTAGGCTTATTCTTGTCCAATTAGGGTTTTTAACCAATCTTGTGCATCCAATAAATTCATTTGTGTCATTGGATGAACATTTAGGTCATTTTCGTCCTCCCTAGGCTTATTCTTGTCCAATTAGGGTTTCTAACCAATCTTGTGCATCCAATAGGTGTATTTATTTCATTGGATGAACATTTAGGTCATTTTCGTCCTCCCTAGGATTATTCTTGTCCAGTTAGGGTTTTTAACCAATCTTGTGCATCCAATAGGTGTGTTTGTGTCATTGGATGAACATTTAGGTCATTTTCGTCCTAGGCTTATTCTTGTCCAAATAGGTTTTTTAACCAATCTTGTGCATCCAATAGGTGTGTTTGTGTCATTGGATGAACATTTTGGTCATTTTCGTCCTCCCTAGGCTTATTCTTGTCCAATTAGGGTTTCTAACCAATCTTGTGCATCCAATAGGTGTGTTTGTGTCATTGGATGGACATTTAGGTCATTTTTTTCCTCCCTAGTCCTATTCTTGGCCAATTAGGGTTTTAAGCAATCTTGTGCACCCAATGGGTGTGTTTGTGTCATTGGATGCACATTTAGGTCATTTTCGTCCTCCCTAGGCTTATTCTAGTCCAATTAAGGTTTTAAACCAATCTTGTGCATCCAATAAGTTCATTTGTGTCATCGGATGAACAGTTAGGTCATTTTCGTCCTCCCTAGGCTTATTCTTGTCCAATTAGGGTTTTTAACCAATCTTGTGCATCCAATAGGCGTGTTTGTGTCATTGGATGAACATTTAGGTGATTTCCGTCCTCCCTAGGCTTATTCTTGTCCAATTAGGGTTTTTACCAATCTGGTCCAACCAAAAGGTGTGTTTGTTTCATTGGATGAACATTTAGGTCATTTTCGTCCTCCCTAGGCTTATTCTTGTCCAATAAGGGTTTTCAACCAATCTTGTGCATCCAATAAGTTCCTTTGTGTCATTGGATGAACATTTAGGTCATTTTCGTGGACTCTAGGCTTATTCTTGTCAAATTAGGGTTTTTAACCAATCTTGTGCATCCAATAAGTTCATTTGTGTCATTGGATGAACATTTAGGTCATTTTCGTCCTCCCAAGGCTTGTTCTTGTCCAATTAGGGTTTTTAACCAATCTTGTGCATCCAATAAATTCATTTGTGTCATTGGATGAACATTTAGGTCATTTTCGTCCTCCCTAGGCTTATTCTTGTCCAATTAGGGTTTCTAACCAATCTTGTGCATCCAATAGGTGTATTTATTTCATTGGATGAACATTTAGGTCATTTTCGTCCTCCCTAGGATTATTCTTGTCCAGTTAGGGTTTTTAACCAATCTTGTGCATCCAATAGGTGTGTTTGTGTCATTGGATGAACATTTAGGTCATTTTCGTCCTAGGCTTATTCTTGTCCAAATAGGTTTTTTAACCAATCTTGTGCATCCAATAGGTGTGTTTGTGTCATTGGATGAACATTTAGGTCATTTTCGTCCTCCCTAGTCTTATTCTTGTCCAGTTAGGGTTTTAAACAATCATGTGCATCCAATAAGTTCATTTGTGTCATTGGTTGAACATTTAGGTCATTTTTGTCCTCCGTAGACTTATTCTTGTCCAGTTAGGGTTTTTAACCATTCTTGTGCATCCAATAGGCGTGTTTGTGTCATTGGATGAACATTTAAGTCATTTTCGTCCTCCCTAGACTTATTCTTGTCCAATTAGGGTTTTTAACGAATCTTGTGCATCCAATATGTTCATTTGTGTCATTGGATGAACATTTAGGTCATTTTCGTCCTCCCTAGGCTTATTCTTGTCCAATTAGGGTTTTTAAGAAATCTTGTGCATCCAATAAGTTGATTTGTGTCATTGGATGAACATTTAGGTCATTTTCGTCCACCCTAGGCTTATTCTTGTCCAATTAGGGTTTCTAACCAATCTTGTGCATCCAATAGGTGTGTTTGTGTCATTGGATGAACATTTAGGTCATTTTCGTCCTCCCTAGTCTTATTCTTGTCCAATTAGGGTTTTAAACAATCATGTGCATCCAATAAGTTCATTTGTGTCATTGGTTGAACATTTAGGTCATTTTTGTCCTCCGTAGGCTTATTCTTGTCCAGTTAGGGTTTTTAACCATTCTTGTGCATCCAATAGGCGTGTTTGTGTCATCGGATGAACATTTAAGTCATTTTCGTCCTCCCTAGACTTATTCTTGTCCAATTAGGGTTTCTAACGAATCTTGTGCATCCAATATGTTCATTTGTGTCATTGGATGAACATTTAGGTCATTTTCGTCCTCCCTAGGCTTATTCTTGTCCAATTAGGGTTTTTAAGAAATCTTGTGCATCCAATAAGTTGATTTGTGTCATTGGATGAATATTTAGGTTATTTTCGTCCTCCCTAGGCTTATTCTTGTCCAATTAGGGTTTCTAACCAATCTTGTGCATCCAATAGGTGTGTTTGTGTCATTGGATGAACATTTAGATCATTTTCGTCCACCCTAGTCTTATTCTTGTCCAATTAGGGTTTTAAGCAATCTTGTGCATCCAATAAGTTCATTTGTGTCATTGGATGAACATTTAGGTCATTTTCTTCCTCCCTAGGCTTATTTTTGTGCAATTAGGGTTTTTAACCAATCTTGTGCATCCAATAGGTGTGTTTGTGTCATTGGATGCACATTTAGGTCATTTTCATCCTCCCTGGGCTTATTGTTGTCCAATTAGGGTTTTTAACCAATCTTGTGCATCCAATAGGTGTGTTTGTGTCATTGGATGGACATTTAGGTCATTTTTGTCCTCCCTAGTCTTATTCTTGGCCAATTTGGGTTTTAAGCAATCTTGTGCATCCAATAAGTTCATTTGTGTCATTGGATGAACATTTAGGTCATTTTCTTCCTCCCTAGGCTTATTTTTGTGCAATTAGGGTTTTTAACCAATCTTGTGCATCCAATAGGTGTGTTTGTGTCATTGGATGCACATTTAGGTCATTTTCGTCCTCCCTAGGCTTATTCTTGTCCAATTAGGGTTTTAAACCAATCTTGTGCATCCAATAAGTTCATTTGTGTCATCGGATGAACATTTAGGTCATTTTCGTCCTCCCTAGGCTTGTTCTTGTCCAGTTAGGGTTTTTAACCAATCTTGTGCATCCAATAGGCGTGTTTGTGTCATTGGATGAACATTTAGGTGATTTCCGTCCTCCCTAGGCTTATTCTTGTCCAATTAGGGTTTTTAACCAATCTGGTCCAACCAAAAGGTGTGTTTGTTTCATTGGATGAACATTTAGGTCATTTTCGTCCTCCCTAGGCTTATTCTTGTCTAATAAGGGTTTTCAACCAATCTTGTGCATCCAATAAGTTCCTTTGTGTCATTGGATGAACATTTAGGTCATTTTCGTCGACTCTAGGCTTATTCTTGTCAAATTAGGGTTTTTAACCAATCTTGTGCATCCAATAAGTTCATTTGTGTCATTGGATGAACATTTAGGTCATTTTCGTCCTCCCAAGGCTTATTCTTGTCCAATTAGGGTTTTTAACCAATCTTGTGCATCCAATAAATTCATTTGTGTCATTGGATGAACATTTAGGTCATTTTCGTCCTCCCTAGGCTTATTCTTGTCCAATTAGGGTTTCTTACCAATCTTGTGCATCCAATAGGTGTATTTATTTCATTGGATGAACATTTAGGTCATTTTCGTCCTCCCTAGGATTATTCTTGTCCAGTTAGGGTTTTTAACCAATCTTGTGCATCCAATAGGTGTGTTTGTGTCATTGGATGAACATTTAGGTCATTTTCGTCCTAGGCTTATTCTTGTCCAAATAGCTTTTTTAACCAATCTTGTGCATCCAATAGGTGTGTTTGTGTCATTGGATGAATATTTTGGTCATTTTCGTCCTCCCTAGGCTTATTCTTGTCCAATTAGGGTTTCTAACCAATCTTGTGCATCCAATAGGTTTGTTTGTGTCATTGGATGAACATTTAGGTCATTTTCGTCCTCCCTAGTCTTATTCTTGTCCAGTTAGGGTTTTAAACAATCATGTGCATCCAATATGTTCATTTGTGTCATTGGTTGAACATTTAGGTCATTTTTGTCCTCCGTAGGCTTATTCTTGTCCAGTTAGGGTTTTTAACCATTCTTGTGCATCCAATAGGCGTGTTTGTGTCATTGGATGAACGTTTAAGTCATTTTCGTCCTCCCTAGACTTATTCTTGTCCAATTAGGGTTTCTAACGAATCTTGTGCATCCAATATGTTCAATTGTGTCATTGGATGAACATTTAGGTCATTTTCGTCCTCCCTAGGCTTATTCTTGTCCAATTAGGGTTTTTAAGAAATCTTGTGGATCCAATAAGTTGATTTGTGTCTTTGGATGAACATTTAGGTCATTTTCGTCCTCCCTAGGCTTATTCTTGTCCAATTAGGGTTTCTAACCAATCTTGGGCATCCAATAGGTGTGTTTGTGTCATTGGATGAACATTTAGATCATTTTCGTCCTCCCTAGTCTTATTCTTGTCCAATTAGGGTTATAAGCAATCTTGTGCATCCAACAAGTTCATTTGTGTCATTGGATGAACATTTAGGTCATTTTCGTCCTCCCTGGCTTATTTTTGTGCAATTAGGGTTTTTAACCAATTTTGTGCGTCCAATAGGTGTGTTTGTGTCATTGGATGCACATTTAGGTCATTTTCATCCTCCCTGGGCTTATTGTTGTCCAATTAGGGTTTTTAACCAATCTTGTGCATCCAATAGGTGTGTTTGTGTCATTGGATGGACATTTAGGTCATTTTCGTCCTCCCTAGTCTTATTCTTGGCCAATTAGGGTTTTAAGCAATCTTGTGCATCCAATGGGTGTGTTTGTGTCATTGGATGCACATTTAGGCCATTTTCGTCCTCCCTAGGCTTATTCTTGTCCAATTAGGGTTTTAAACCAATCTTGTGCATCCAATAAGTTCATTTGTGTCATCGGATGAACATTTAGGTCATTTTGGTCCTCCCTAGGCTTATTCTTGTCCAGTTAGGGTTTTTAACCAATCTTGTGCATCCAATAGGCGTGTTTGTGTCATTTGATGAACATTTAGGTGATTTCCGTCCTCCGTAGGCTTATTCTTGTCCAATTAGGGTTTTTAACCAATCTGGTCCAACCAAAAGGTGTGTTTGTTTCATTGGATGAACATTTAGGTCATTTTCGTCCTCCCTAGGCTTATTCTTGTCCAATAAGGGTTTTTAACCAATCTTGTGCATCCAATAAGTTCCTTTGTGTCATTGGATGAACATTTAGGTCATTTTCGTCGACTCTAGGCTTATTCTTGTCAAATTAGGGTATTTAACCAATCTTGTGCATCCAATAAGTTCATTTGTGTCATTGGATGAACATTTAGGTCATTTTCGTCCTCCCAAGGCTTATTCTTGTCCAATTAGGGTTTTTAACCAATCTTGTGCATCCAATAAATTCATTTGTGTCATTGGATGAACATTTAGGTCATTTTCGTCCTCCCTAGGCTTATTCTTGTCCAATTAGGGTTTCTAACCAATCTTGTGCATCCAATAGGTGTATTTATTTCATTGGAGGAACATTTAGGTTATTTTCGTCCTCCCTAGGATTATTCTTGTCCAGTTAGGGTTTTTAACCAATCTTGTGCATCCAATAGGTGTGTTTGTGTCATTGGATGAACATTTAGGTCATTTTCGTCCTAGGCTTATTCTTGTCCAAATAGGTTTTTTAACCAATCTTGTGCATCCAATAGGTGTGTTTGTGTCATTGGATGAACATTTTGGTCATTTTCGTCCTCCCTAGGCTTATTCTTGTCCAATTAGGGTTTCTAACCAATCTTGTGCATCCAATAGGTGTGTTTGTGTCATTGGATGAACATTTAGGTCATTTTTGTCCTCCCTAGTCTTATTCTTGTCCAATTAGGGTTTTAAACAATCATGTGCATCCAATAAGTTCATTTGTGTCATTGGTTGAACATTTAGGTCATTTTTGTCCTCCGTAGGCCTATTCTTGTCCAGTTAGGGTTTTTAACCATTCTTGTGCATCCAATAGGCGTGTTTGTGTCATTGGATGAACATTTAAGTCATTTCCGTCCTCCCTAGACTTATTCTTGTCCAATTAGGGTTTCTAACGAATCTTGTGCATCCAATATGTTCATTTGTGTCATTGGATGAACATTTAGGTCATTTTCGTCCTCCCAAGGCTTATTCTTGTCCAATTAGGGTTTTTAAGAAATCTTGTGCATCCAATAAGTTCATTTGTGTCATTGGATGAACATTTAGGTCATTTTCGTCCTCCCTAGGCTTATTCTTGTCCAATTAGGGTTTCTAACCAATCTTGTGCATCCAATAGGTGTGTTTGTGTCATTGGATGAACATTTAGATCATTTTCATCCTCCCTAGTCTTATTCTTGTCCAATTAGGGTTTTAAGCAATCTTGTGCATCCAATAAGTTCATTTGTGTCATTGGATGAACATTTAGGCCATTTTCGTCCTCCCTAGGCTTATTTTTGTGCAATTAGGGTTTTTAACCAATCTTGTGCATCCAATAGGTGTGTTTGTGTCATTAGATGAACATTTAGGTCATTTTCATCCTCCCTAGGCTTATTGTTGTCCAATTAGGGTTTTTAACCAATCTTGTGCATCCAATAGGTGTGTTTGTGTCATTGGATGAACATTTAGCTCATTTTCGTCCTCCCTAGGCTTATTCTTGTCCAATTAGGGTTTCTAACCAATCTTGTGCATCTAATAGGTGTTTTTGTGTCATTGGATGAACATTTAGGTCATTTTCGTCCTCCCTAGTCTTATTCTTGTCCAATTAGGGTTTTAAGCAGTCTTGTGCATCCAATAAGTTCATTTGTGTCATTGGATGAACATTTGGGTCATTTTCGTCCTCCGTAGGCTTATTTTTGAGCAATTAGGGTTTTTAACCAATCTTGTGCATGCAATAGGTGTGTTTGTGTCATTAGATAAACATTTAGGTCATTTTCATCTCCCCTAGGCTTAATGTTGTCCAGTTAGGGTTTTTAACCAATCTTGTGCATCCATAGGTGTGTTTGTGTCATTGGATGAACATTTAGGTCATTTTCGTCCTCCCTAGGCTTATTCTTGTCCAATTAGGGTTTCTAACCAATCTTGTGCATCCAATAGGTGTGTTTGTGTCATTGGATGAACATTTAGGTCATTTTCGTCCTCCCTAGTCTTATTCTTGTCCAATTAGGGTTTTAAACAATCATGTGCATCCAATAAGTTCATTTGTGTCATTGGTTGAACATTTAGGTCATTTTTGTCCTCCGTAGGCTTATTCTTGTCCAGTTAGGGTTTTTAACCATTCTTGTGCATCCAATAGGCGTGTTTGTGTCATTGGATGAACATTTAAGTCATTTTCGTCCTCCCTAGACATATTCTTGTCCAATTAGGGTTTCTAATGAATCTTGTGCATCCAATATGTTCATTTGTGTCATTGGATGAACATTTAGGTCATTTTCGTCCTCCCTAGGCTTATTCTTGTCCAATTAGGGTTTTTAAGAAATCTTGTGCATCCAATAAGTTCATTTGTGTCATTGGATGAACATTCAGGTCATTTTCGTCCTCCCTAGGCTAATTCTTATCCAATTAGGGTTTCTAACCAATCTTGTGCATCCAATAGGTGTGTTTGTGTCATTGGATGAACATTTAGATCATTTTCGTCCTCCCTAGTCTTATTCTTGTCCAATTAGGGTTTTAAGCAATCTTGTGCATCCAATAAGTTCATTTGTGTCATTGGATGAACATTTAGGTCATTTTCGTCCTCCCTAGGCTTATTTTTGTGCAATTAGGGTTTTTAACCAATCTTGTGCATCCAATAGGTGTGTTTGTGTCATTAGATGAACATTTAGGTCATTTTCATCCTCCCTAGGCTTATTGTTGTCCAATTAGGGTTTTTAACCAATCTTGTGCATCCAATAGGTGTCTTTGTGTCATTGGATGAACATTTAGGTCATTTTCGTCCACCCTAGGCATTTTGTTGTCCAATTAGGGTTTTTAACCAATCTTGTGCATCCAATAAGTTCATTTGTGTCATTGGATGAACATTTAGGTCATTTTCGTCCTCCCTAGTCTTATTCTTGTCCAATTAGGGTTTTAAGCAATCTTGTGCATCCAATAAGTTCATTTGTGTCATTGGATGAACATTTAGGTCATTTTCGTCCTCCCTAGGCTTTTTATTGTCCAATTAGGGTTTTTATGCAATCTTGTGCATCCAATAAGTTCATTTGTGTCATTGGATGAACATTTAGGTCATTTTCGTCTTCCCTAGGCTTATTCTTGTCCAATTAGGGTTTCTAACTAATCTTGTGCATCCAATAGGTGTGTTTGTGTCATTGGATGAACATTTAGGTCATTTTCGTCCTCCCTAGTCTTATTCTTGTCCAATTAGGGTTTTAAGCAATCTTGTGCATCCAATAAGTTCATTTGTGGCATTGGATGAACATTTAGGTCATTTTCGTCCTCCCTAGGCTTATTCTTGTCCAATTAGGGTTTTTAACCAATCTTGTGCATCCAATAGGTGTGTTTGTGTCATTGGATGAACATTTAGGTCATTTTCGTCCTCCCTAGGCTTATTCTTGTCCAATTAGGGTTTCTAACCAATCTTGTGCATCCAATAGGTGTGTTTGTGTCATTGGATGAACATTTAGGTCATTTTCGTCCTCCCTATGCTTATTCTTGTACAATTAGGGTTTTTAACCAATCTTGTGCTTCCAATAGGTGTGTTTGTGTCATTGGATGAACATTTAGGTTATTTTCGTCCTCCCTAGGCTTATTCTTGTCCAATTAGGGTTTTTAACCAATCTTGTGCATCCAATAAGTTCATTTGTGTCATTGGATTAACATTTAGGTCATTTTCGTCATCCCTAGGCTTATTCTTGTCCAATTAGGGTTTCTAACCAATCTTGTGCATCCAATAGGTGTGTTTGTGTCATTGGATGAACATTTAGGTCATTTTCGTCCTCCCTAGGCTTATTCTTGTCCAATAAGGGTTTTTATCCAATCTTGTGCATCCAATAAGTGAATTGTGTCATTGGATGAACATTTAGGTCATTTTCGTCCTCCCTAGGCTTATTCTTGTCCAATTAGGGTTTTTAACCAATCTTGTGCATCCAATAGGTGTGTTTGTGTCATTGGATGAACATTTAGGTCATTTTCGTCCTCCCTAGGCTTATTCTTGTCCAATTAGGGTTTTTAACCAATCTTGTGCATCCAATAAGTTCATTTGTGTCATTGGGTGAACACTTAGGTCATTTTCGTCCTCCCTAGGCTTATTCTTGTCCAATTAGGGTTTTTAACCAATCTTGTGCATCCAATAGGTGTGTTTGTGTCATTGGATGAACATTTAGGTCATTTTCGTCCTCCCTAGGCTTATTCTTGTCCAATTAGGGTTTCTAACCAATCTTGTGCATCCAATTGGTGTGTTTGTGTCATTGGATGAACATTTAGGTCATTTTCGTCCTCCCTAGGCTTATTCTTGTCCAATTAGGCTTTATAACCAATCTTGTGCATCCAATAAGTTCATTTGTGTCATTGGATGAACATTTAGGTCATTTTCGTCCTCCCTAGGCTTATTCTTGTGCAATTAGGATTTTTAACCAATCTTGTGCATCCAATAAGTTCATTTGTGTCATTGGATTAACATTTAGGTCATTTTCGTCCTTCCTAGGCTTATTCTTGTCCAATTCGGGTTTCTAACCAATCTTGTGCATCCAATAGGTGTGTTTGTATCATTAGATGAACATTTAGGTCATTTTCGTCCTCCCTAGGCTTATTCTTGTCCAATTAGGGTTTTTAACCAATCTTGTGCATCCAATAAGTTCATTTGTGTCATTGGATGAACATTTAGGTCATTTTCGTCCTCCCTAGGCTTATTCTTGTCCAATTAGGGTTTCTAACCAATCTTGTGCATCCAATAGGTGTATTTATTTCATTGGATGAACATTTAGGTCATTTTCGTCCTCCCTAGGATTATTCTTGTCCAGTTAGGGTTTTTAACCAATCTTGTGCATCCAATAGGTGTGTTTGTGTCATTGGATGAACATTTAGGTCATTTTTGTCCTAGGCTTATTCTTGTCCAAATAGGTTTTTTAACAAATCTTGTGCATCCAATAGGTGTGTTTGTGTCATTGGATGAACATTTTGGTCGTTTTCGTCCTCCCTAGGCTTATTCTTGTCCAAATAGGTTTTTTAACCAATCTTGTGCATCCAATAGGTGTGTTTGTGTCATTGGATGAACATTTTGGTCATTTTCGTCCTCCCTAGGCTTATTCTTGTCCAATTAGGGTTTCTAACCAATCTTGTGCATCCAATAGGTGTGTTTGTGTCATTGGATGAACATTTAGATCATTTTCGTCCTCCCTAGTCTTATTCTTGTCCAATTAGGGTTTTAAGCAATCTTGTGCATCCAATAAGTTCATTTGTGTCATTGGATGAACATTTAGGTCATTTTCTTCCTCCCTAGGCTTATTTTTGTGCAATTAGGGTTTTTAACCAATCTTGTGCATCCAATAGGTGTGTTTGTGTCATTGGATGCACATTTAGGTCATTTTCATCCTCCCTGGGCTTATTGTTGTCCAATTAGGGTTTTTAACCAATCTTGTGCATCCAATAGGTGTGTTTGTGTCATTGGATGGACATTTAGGTCATTTTCGTCCTCCCTAGTCTTATTCTTGGCCAATTAGGGTTTTAAGCAATCTTGTGCATCCAATGGGTGTGTTTGTGTCATTGGATGCACATTTAGGTCATTTTCGTCCTCCCTAGGCTTATTCTTGTCCAATTAGGGTTTTAAACCAATCTTGTGCATCCAATAAGTTCATTTGTGTCATCGGATGAACATTTAGGTCATTTTCGTCCTCCCTAGGCTTATTCTTGTCCAGTTAGGGTTTTTAACCAATCTTGTGCATCCAATAGGCGTGTTTGTGTCATTGGATGAACATTTAGGTGATTTCCGTCCTCCCTAGGCTTATTCTTGTCCAATTAGGGTTTTTACCAATCTGGTCCAACCAAAAGGTGTGTTTGTTTCATTGGATGAACATTTAGGTCATTTTCGTCCTCCCTAGGCTTATTCTTGTCCAATAAGGGTTTTCAACCAATCTTGTGCATCCAATAAGTTCCTTTGTGTCATTGGATGAACATTTAGGTCATTTTCGTCCTCCCAAGGCTTATTCTTGTCCAATTAGGGTTTTTAACCAATCTTGTGCATCCAATAAATTCATTTGTGTCATTGGATGAACATTTAGGTCATTTTCGTCCTCCCTAGGCTTATTCTTGTCCAATTAGGGTTTCTAACCAATCTTGTGCATCCAATAGGTGTATTTATTTCATTGGAGGAACATTTAGGTCATTTTCGTCCTCCCTAGGATTATTCTTGTCCAGTTAGGGTTTTTAACCAATCTTGTGCATCCAATAGGTGTGTTTGTGTCATTGGATGAACATTTAGGTCATTTTCGTCCAAGGCTTATTCTTGTCCAAATAGGTTTTTTAACCAATCTTGTGCATCCAATAGGTGTGTTTGTGTCCTTGGATGAACATTTTGGTCATTTTCATCCTCCCTAGGCTTATTCTTGTCCAATTAGGGTTTCTAACCAATCTTGTGCATCCAATAGGTGTGTTTGTGTCATTGGATGAACATTTAGGTCATTTTCGTCCTCCCTAGTCTTATTCTTGTCCAATTAGGGTTTTAAACAATCATGTGCATCCAATAAGTTCATTTGTGTCATTGGTTGAACATTTAGGTCATTTTTGTCCTCCGTAGGCTTATTCTTGTCCAGTTAGGGTTTTTAACCATTCTTGTGCATCCAATAGGCGTGTTTGTGTCATTGGATGAACATTTAAGTTATTTTCGTCCTCCCTAGACTTATTCTTGTCCAATTAGGGTTTCTAACGAATCTTGTGCATCCAATATGTTCATTTGTGTCATTGGATGAACATTTAGGTCTTTTTCGTCCTCCCTAGGCTTATTCTTGTCCAATTAGGGTTTTTAAGAAATCTTGTGCATCCAATAAGTTGATTTGTGTCATTGGATGAACATTTAGGTCATTTTCGTCCTCCCTAGGCTTATTCTTGTCCAATTAGGGTTTCTAACCAATCTTGTGCATCCAATAGGTGTGTTTGTGTCATTGGATGAACATTTTGGTCATTTTCGTCCTCCCTAGGCTTATTCTTGTCCAATTAGGGTTTTTAACCAATCTTGTGCATCCAATAGGTGTGTTTGTGTCATTGGATGAACAATTAGGTCATTTTCGTCCTCCCTAGACTTATTCTTGTCCAATTAGGGTTTCTAACGAATCTTGTGCATCCAATATGTTCATTTGTGTCATTGGATGAACATTTAGGTCATTTTCGTCCTCCCTAGGCTTATTCTTGTCCAATTAGGGTTTTTAAGAAATCTTGTGCATCCAATAAGTTGATTTGTGTCATTGGATGAACATTTAGGTCATTTTCGTCCTCCCTAGTCTTATTCTTGTCCAATTAGGGTTTTAAACAATCATGTGCATCCAATAAGTTCATTTGTGTCATTGGTTGAACATTTAGGTCATTTTTGTCCTCCGTAGGCTTATTCTTGTCCAGTTAGGGTTTTTAACCATTCTTGTGCATCCAATAGGCGTGTTTGTGTCATTGGATGAACATTTAAGTCATTTTCGTCCTCCCTAGACATATTCTTGTCCAATTAGGGTTTCTAATGAATCTTGTGCATCCAATATGTTCATTTGTGTCATTGGATGAACATTTAGGTCATTTTCGTCCTCCCTAGGCTTATTCTTGTCCAATTAGGGTTTTTAAGAAATCTTGTGCATCCAATAAGTTCATTTGTGTCATTGGATGAACATTCAGGTCATTTTCGTCCTCCCTAGGCTAATTCTTATCCAATTAGGGTTTCTAACCAATCTTGTGCATCCAATAGGTGTGTTTGTGTCATTGGATGAACATTTAGATCATTTTCGTCCTCCCTAGTCTTATTCTTGTCCAATTAGGGTTTTAAGCAATCTTGTGCATCCAATAAGTTCATTTGTGTCATTGGATGAACATTTAGGTCATTTTCGTCCTCCCTAGGCTTATTTTTGTGCAATTAGGGTTTTTAACCAATCTTGTGCATCCAATAGGTGTGTTTGTGTCATTAGATGAACATTTAGGTCATTTTCATCCTCCCTAGGCTTATTGTTGTCCAATTAGGGTTTTTAACCAATCTTGTGCATCCAATAGGTGTCTTTGTGTCATTGGATGAACATTTAGGTCATTTTCGTCCACCCTAGGCATTTTGTTGTCCAATTAGGGTTTTTAACCAATCTTGTGCATCCAATAAGTTCATTTGTGTCATTGGATGAACATTTAGGTCATTTTCGTCCTCCCTAGTCTTATTCTTGTCCAATTAGGGTTTTAAGCAATCTTGTGCATCCAATAAGTTCATTTGTGTCATTGGATGAACATTTAGGTCATTTTCGTCCTCCCTAGGCTTATTTTTGTGCAATTAGGGTTTTTAACCAATCTTGTGCATCCAATAGGTGTTTTTGTGTCATTAGATGAACATTTAGGTCATTTTCATCCTCCCTAGGGTTATTGTTGTCCAATTAGGGTTTTTAACCAATCTTGTGCATCCAATAGGTGTCTTTGTGTCATTGGATGAACATTTAGGTCATTTTCGTCCACCCTAGGCATTTTGTTGTCCAATTAGGGTTTTTAACCAATCTTGTGCATCCAATAAGTTCATTTGTGTCATTGGATGAACATTTAGGTCATTTTCGTCCTCCCTAGTCTTATTCTTGTCCAATTAGGGTTTTAAGCAATCTTGTGCATCCAATAAGTGGGTTTGTGTCATTGGATGAACGTTTAGGTCATTTTCGTCCTCCCTATGCTTATTCTTGTCCAATTAGGGTTTTTAACCAATCTTGTGCATCCAATAAGTTCATTTGTGTCATTGGATGAACATTTAGGTCATTTTCGTCCTCCCTAGTCTTATTCTTGTCCAATTAGGGTTTTTATGCAATCTTGTGCATCCAATAGGTGTGTTTGTGTCATTGGAAGAACATTTAGGTCATTTTCGTCCTCCCTAGGCTTATTCTTTTCCGATTAGGGTTTTTAACCAATCTTGTGCATTCAATAAGTTCATTTGTGTCATTGGATGAACATTTAGGTCATTTTCGTCCTCCCTAGTCTTATTCTTGTCCAATTAGGGTTTTAAGCAATCTTGTGCATCCAATATGTGGGTTTGTGTCATTGGATGAACGTTTAGGTCATTTTCGTCCTCCCTATGCTTATTCTTGTCCAATTAGGGTTTTTAACCAATCTTGTGCATCCAATAAGTTCATTTGTGTCATTGGACGAACATTTAGGTCATTTTCGTCCTCCCTAGGCTTATTCTTGTCCAATTAGGGTTTTTAAGCAATCTTGTGCATCCAATAAGTTCATTTGTGTCATTGGATGAACATTTAGGTCATTTTCGTCCTCCCTAGGCATATTCTTGTCTTATTAGGGTTTTTAACCAATCTTGTGCATCCAATAAGTTAATTTGTGTCATTGGATGAACATTTACGTCATTTTCGTCCTCCCTAGGCTTATTCTTGTCCAATTAGGGTTTTTAACCAATCTTGTGCATCCAATAGGTGTGTTTGTGTCATTGGATGAACATTTAGGTCATTTTCGTCCTCCCTAGGCTTATTCTTGTCCAATTAGGGTTTTTAACCATTCTTGTGCATCCAATAAGTTCATTTGTGTCATTGGATGAACATTTAGGTCATTTTCGTCCTCCCAAGGCTTATTCTTGTCCAATTAGGGTTTCTAACCAATCTTGTGCATCCAATAGGTGTGTTTGTGTCATTGGATGAACATTTAGATCATTTTCGTCCTCCCTAGTCTTATTCTTGTCCAATTAGGGTTTTAAGCAATCTTGTGCATCCAATAAGTTCATTTGTGTCATTGGATGAACATTTAGGTCATTTTCTTCCTCCCTAGGCTTATTTTTGTGCAATTAGGGTTTTTAACCAATCTTGTGCATCCAATAGGTGTGTTTGTGTCATTGGATGCACATTTAGGTCATTTTCATCCTCCCTGGGCTTATTGTTGTCCAATTAGGGTTTTTAACCAATCTTGTGCATCCAATAGGTGTGTTTGTGTCATTGGATGGACATTTAGGTCATTTTCGTCCTCCCTAGTCTTATTCTTGGCCAATTAGGGTTTTAAGCAATCTTGTGCATCCAATGGGTGTGTTTGTGTCATTGGATGCACATTTAGGTCATTTTCGTCCTCCCTAGGCTTATTCTTGTCCAATTAGGGTTTTAAACCAATCTTGTGCATCCAATAAGTTCATTTGTGTCATCGGATGAACATTTAGGTCATTTTCGTCCTCCCTAGGCTTATTCTTGTCCAGTTAGGGTTTTTAACCAATCTTGTGCATCCAATAGGCGTGTTTGTGTCATTGGATGAACATTTAGGTGATTTCCGTCCTCCCTAGGCTTATTCTTGTCCAATTAGGGTTTTTACCAATCTGGTCCAACCAAAAGGTGTGTTTGTTTCATTGGATGAACATTTAGGTCATTTTCGTCCTCCCTAGGCTTATTCTTGTCCAATAAGGGTTTTCAACCAATCTTGTGCATCCAATAAGTTCCTTTGTGTCATTGGATGAACATTTAGGTCATTTTCGTCGACTCTAGGCTTATTCTTGTCAAATTAGGGTTTTTAACCAATCTTGTGCATCCAATAAGTTCATTTGTGTCATTGGATGAACATTTAGGTCATTTTCGTCCTCCCAAGGCTTATTCTTGTCCAATTATGGTTTTTAACCAATCTTGTGCATCCAATAAATTCATTTGTGTCATTGGATGAACATTTAGGTCATTTTCGTCCTCCCTAGGCTTATTCTTGTCCAATTAGGGTTTCTAACCAATCTTGTGCATCCAATAGGTGTATTTATTTCATTGGATGAACATTTAGGTCATTTTCGTCCTCCCTAGGATTATTCTTGTCCAGTTAGGGTTTTTAACCAATCTTGTGCATCCAATAGGTGTGTTTGTGTCATTGGATGAACATTTAGGTCATTTTCGTCCTAGGCTTATTCTTGTCCAAATAAGTTTTTTAACCAATCTTGTGCATCCAATAGGTGTGTTTGTGTCATTGGAAGAACATTTTGGTCATTTTCGTCCTCCCTAGGCTTATTCTTGTCCAATTAGGGTTTCTAACCAATCTTGTGCATCCAATAGGTGTGTTTATGTCATTGGATGAACATTTAGGTCATTTTCGTCCTCCCTAGTCTTATTCTTGTCCAATTAGGGTTTTAAACAATCATGTGCATCCAATAAGTTCATTTGTGTCATTGGTTGAACATTTAGGTCATTTTTGTCCTCCGTAGGCTTATTCTTGTCCAGTTAGGGTTTTTAACCATTCTTGTGCATCCAATAGGCGTGTTTGTGTCATTGGATGAACATTTAAGTCATTTTCGTCCTCCCTAGACTTATTCTTGTCCAATTAGGGTTTCTAACGAATCTTGTGCATCCAATATGTTCATTTGTGTCATTGGATGAACATTTAGGTCATTTTCGTCCTCCCTAGGCTTATTCTTGTCCAATTAGGGTTTTTAAGAAATCTTGTGCATCCAATAAGTTCATTTGTGTCATTGGATGAACATTTAGGTCATTTTCGTCCTCCCTAGGCTTATTCTTATCCAATTAGGGTTTCTATCCAATCTTGTGCATCCAATAGGTGTGTTTGTGTCATTGGATGAACGTTTAGATCATTTTCGTCTTCCCTAGTCTTATTCTTGTCCAATTAGGGTTTTAAGCAATCTTGTGCATCCAATAAGTTCATTTGTGTCATTGGATGAACATTTAGGTCATTTTAATCCTTCCTAGGCTTATTGTTGTCCAATTAGGGTTTTTAACCAATCTTGTGCATCCAATAGGTGTGTTTTTGTCATTGGATGAACATTTAGGTCATTTTCGTCCTCCCTAGGCTTATTCTTGTCCAATTAGGGTTTCTGACCAATCTTGTGCATCTAATAGGTGTGTTTGTGTCATTGGATGAACATTTAGGTCATTTTCGTCCTCCCTAGTCTTATTCTTGTCCAATTAGGGTTTTAAGCAATCTTGTGCATCCAATAAGTTCATTTGTGTCATTGGATGAACATTTGGGTCATTTTCGTCCTCCCTAGGCTTATTTTTGTGCAATTAGGGTTTTTAACCAATCTTGTGCATGCAATAGGTGTGTTTGTGTCATTAGATAAACATTTAGGTCATTTTCATCCCCCCTAGGTTTAATGTTGTCCAGTTAGGGTTTTTAACCAATCTTGTGCATCCATAGGTGTGTTTGTATCATTGGATGAACATTTAGGTCATTTTTGTCCTCCGTAGGCTTATTCTTGTCCAGTTAGGGTTTTTAACCATTCTTGTGCATCCAATAGGCGTGTTTGTGTCATTGGATAAACGTTTAAGTCATTTTCGTCCTCCCTAGACTTATTCTTGTCCAATTAGGGTTTCTAACGAATCTTGTGCATCCAATATGTTCATTTGTGTCATTGGATGAACATTTAGGTTATTTTCGTCCTCCCTAGGCTTATTCTTGTCCAATTAGGGTTTTTAAGAAATCATGTGGATCCAATAAGTTCATTTGTGTCATTGGATGAACATTTAGGTCATTTTGGTCCTCCCTCGGCTTATTCTTGTCCAGTTAGGGTTTTTAACCAATCTTGTGCATCCAATAGGCGTGTTTGTGTCATTGGATGAACATTTAGGTTATTTCTGTCCTCGCTAGGCTTATTCTTGTCCAATTAGGGTTTTTAACCAATCTGGTCCAACCAAAAGGTGTGTTTGTTTCATTGGATGAACATTTAGGTCATTTTCGTCCTCCCTAGGCTTATTCTTGTCCAATAAGGGTTTTTAACCAATCTTGTGCATCCAATAAGTTCCTTTGTGTCATTGGATGAACATTTAGGTCATTTTCGTCGACTCTAGGCTTATTCATGTCAAATTAGGGTTTTTAACCAATCTTGTGCATCCAATAAGTTCATTTGTGTCATTGGATGAACATTTAGGTCATTTTCGTCCTCCCAAGGCTTATTCTTGTCCAATCAGGGTTTTTAACCAATCTTGTGCATCCAATAAATTCATTTGTGTCATTGGATGAACATTTAGGTCATTTTCGTCCTCCCTAGGCTTATTCTTGTCCAATTAGGGTTTCTAACCAATCTTGTGCATCCAATAGGTGTATTTATTTCATTGGAGGAACATTTAGGTCATTTTCGTCCTCCCTAGGATTATTCTTGTCCAGTTAGGGTTTTTAACCAATCATGTGCATCCAATAAGTTCATTTGTGTCATTGGTTGAACATTTAGGTCATTTTTGTCCTCCGTAGGCTTATTCTTGTCCAGTTAGGGTTTTTAACCATTCTTGTGCATCCAATAGGCGTGTTTGTGTCATTGGATGAACATTTAAGTCATTTTCATCCTCCCTAGACTTATTCTTGTCCAATTAGGGTTTCTAACGAATCTTGTGCATCCAATATGTTCATTTGTGTCATTGGATGAACGTTTAGGTCATTTTCGTCCTCCCTAGGCTTATTCTTATCTAATTAGGGTTTCTAACCAATCTTGTGCATCCAATAGGTGTGTTTGTGTCATTGGATGAACATTTAGATCATTTTCGTCCTCCCTAGTCTTATTCTTGTCCAATTAGGGTTTTAAGCAATCTTGTGCATCCAATAAGTTCATTTGTGTCATTGGATGACCATTTAGGTCATTTTCGTCCTCCCTAGGCTTATTTTTGTGCAATTAGGGTTTTTAACCAATCTTGTGCATCCAATAGGTGTGTTTGGGTCATTAGATGAACATTTAGGTCATTTTCATCCTCCCTAGGCTTATTGTTGTCCAATTAGGGTTTTTAACCAATCATGTGCATCCAATAGGTGTGTTTGTGTCATTAGATGAACATTTAGGTCATTTTCATCCTCCCTAGGCTTATTGTTGTCCAATTAGGGTTTCTAACCAATCTTGTGCATCCAATAGGTGTGTTTGTGTCATTGGATGAACATTTAGGTCATTTTCGTCCTCCCTAGGCTTATTCTTGTCCAATTAGGGTTTCTAACCAATCTTGTGCATCTAATAGGTGTGTTTGTGTCATTGGATGAACATTTAGGTCATTTTCGTCCTCCCTAGTCTTATTCTTGTCCAATTAGGGTTTTAAGCAATCTTGTGCATCCAATAAGTTCATTTGTGTCATTGGATGAACATTTGGGTCATTTTCGTCCTCCCTAGGCTTATTTTTGTGCAATTAGGGTTTTTAACCAATCTTGTGCATCCAATAGGTGTGTTTGTGTCATTAGATAAACATTTAGGTCATTTTCATCCCCCCTAGGCTTAATGTTGTCCAATTAGGGTTTTTAACCAATCTTGTGCATCCAATAGGTGTGTTTGTGTCATTGGATGAACATTTAGGTCATTTTCGTCCTCCCTAGTCTTATTCCTGTCCAATTAGGGTTTTAAGCATTCTTGTGCAATCAATGTGTGTGTTTGTGTCATTGGATGCACATTTAGGTCATTTTCGTCCTCCCTATGCTTATTCTTGTCCAATTAGGGTTTCTAACGAATCTTGTGCATCCAATAGGTGTGTTTGTGTCATTGGATGAACATTTAGGTCATTTTCGTCCTCCCTAGGCTTATTCTTGTCCAATTAGGGTTTTTAACCAATCTTGTGCATCCAATAAGTTCATTTGTGTCATTGGATTAACATTTAGGTCATTTTCGTCCTCCCTAGGCTTATTCATGTCCAATTAGGGTTTCTAACCAATCTTGTGCATCCAATAGGTGTGTTTGTGTCATTGGATGAACATTTTGGTCATTTTCGTCCTCCCTAGGCTTATTCTTGTCCAATTAGGGTTTTTAACCAATCTTGTGCATCCAATAAGTTCAGTTGTGTCATTGGATGAACATTTAGGTCATTTTCGTCCTCCCAAGGCTTATTCTTGTCCAATTAGGGTTTTTAACCAATCTTGTGCATCCAATAAGTTCATTTGTGTCATTGGATGAACATTTAGGTCATTTTCGTCCTCCCAAGGCTTATTCTTGTCCAGTTTGGCTTTTTAACCAATCTTGTGCATCCAATAAGTTCATTTGTGTCATTGGATGAACATTTAGGTCATTTTCGTCCTCCCTAGGCTTATTCTTGTCCAATTAGGGTTTTTAACCAATCTTGTGCATCCAATAGGTGTGTTTGTGTCATTGGATGAACATTTAGGTCATTTTCGTCCTCCCTAGGCTTATTCTTGTCCAATTAGAGTTTTTAATTAATCTTGTGCATCCAATAAGTTCATTGGTGTCATTGGATGAACATTTAGGTCATTTTCGTCCTCCCAAGGCTTATTCTTGTCCAATTAGGGTTTCTAACCAATCTTGTGCATCCAATAGGTGTGTTTGTGTCATTGGATGAACATTTAGGTCATTTTCGTCCTCCCTAGGCTTATTCTTGTCCAATTAGGTTTTTAACCAATCTTGTGCATCCAATAAGTTCATTTGTGTCATTGGATGAACATTTAGGTCATTTTCATCCTCCCTAGGCTTATTCTTGTCCAATTAGGGTTTTTAACCAAATTTGTGCATCCAATAGGTGTGTTTGTGTCATTGGATGAACATTTAGGTCATTTTCGTCCTCCCTAGTCTTATTCTTGTCCAATTAGGGTTTTAAGCAATCTTGTGCATCCAATAAGTTCATTTGTGTCATTGGATGAATATTTAGGTCATTTTCGTCCTCCCTAGGCTTATTCTTGTCCAATTAGGGTTTCTAACCAATCTTGTGCATCCAATAGGTGTGTTTGTGTCATTGGATGAACATTTAGGTCATTTTCGTCCTCCCTAGTCTTATTCTTGTGCAATTAGGGTTTCTAACCAATCTTGTGCATCCAATAGGTGTGTTTGTGACATTGGATGAACATTTATGTCTTTTTCGTCCTCCTTAGGCTTATTCTTGTCCCATTAGGGTTTTTAACAAATCTTGTGCATCCAATAAGTTCAATTGTGTCATTGGATTAATATTTAGGTCATTTTCGTCCTCCCAATGCTTATTCTTGTCCAATTAGGGTTTCTAACCAATCTTGTGCATCCAATAGGTGTGTTTAGTCATTTGATGAACATTTAGGTTATTTTCGTCCTCCCTAGGCTTATTCTTGTCCAATTAGGGTTTTTAACCAATCTTGTGCATCCAATAGGTGTGTTTGTGTCATTGGATGAACATTTAGGTCATTTTCGTCCTCCCTCGGCTTATTCTTGTCCAATTAGGGTTTTTAAGCAATCTTGTGCATCCAATAAGTTCATTTGTGTCATTGGATGAACATTTAGGTCATTTTCGTCCTCCCTAGGCTTATTCTTGTCCAATTAGGGTTTTTAAGCTATCTTGTGCATCCAATAAGTTCATTTGTGTCATTGGATGAACATTTACGTCATTTTCGTCCTCCCTAGGCTTATTCTTGTCCAATTAGGGTTTTTAACCAATCTTGTGCATCCAATAGGTGTGTTTGTGTCATTGGATGAACATTTAGGTCATTTTCGTCCTCCCTAGGCTTATTCTTGTCAAATTACGGTTTCTAACCAATCTTTTGCATCCAATAGGTGTATTTGTGTCATTGGATGAACATTTAGGTCATTTTCGTCCTCCCTAGGCTTATTCTTGTCCAATTAGGGTTTTTAAGCAATCTTGTGCATCCAATAAGTTCATTTGTGTCATTGGAAGAACATTTAGGTCATTTGCATCCTCCCTAGGCTTATTCTTGTCCAATTAGGGTTTCTAACCAATCTTGTGCATCCAATAGGTGTGTTTGTGTCATTGGATGAACATTTAGGTCATTTTCGTCCTCCCTAGGCTTATTCTTGTCCAATTAGGGTTTTTAACCATTCTTGTGCATCCAATATGTTCATTTGTGTCATTGGATGAACATTTAGGTCATTTTCGTCCTCCCTAGGCTTATTCTTGTCCAATTAGGGTTTTTAACCAATCTTGTGCATCCAATAGGTGTGTTTGTGTCATTGGATGAACATTTAGGTCATTTTCGTCCTCCCTAGGCTTATTCTTGTCCAATTAGGGTTTTTAAGCAATCTTGTGCATCCAATAAGTTAATTTGTGTCATTGGATGAACATTTAGGTCATTTTCGTCCTCCCTAGGGTTATTCTTGTCTAGTTAGGGTTTTTAACCAATCTTGTGCATCCAATAAGTTAATTTGTGTCATTGGTTGAACATTTAGGTCATTTTCGTCCTCCCTAGGCTTATTCTTGTCCAATTAGGGTTTTTAACCAATCTTGTGCATCCAATAGGTGTGTTTGTGTCATTGGATGAACATTTAGGTCATTTTCGTCCTCCCCTAGTCTTATTCTTGTCCAATTATGGTTTTAAGCAATCTTGTGCATCCAATAACTTCATTTGTATCATCGGATTAACATTTAAGTCATTTTCGTCCTCCCTAGGCTTATTCTTTTCCAATTAGAGTTTCTAACGAATCTTGTGCATCCAATAGGCGTGTTTGTGTCATTGGATGAACATTTAGGTCATTTTCGTCCTCGCATGGCTTATTCTTGTCTAATTAGGGTTTTAAGCAATATTGTGCATCCAATAAGTTCATTTGTGTCATTGGATTAACATTTAAGTCATTTTTGTCCTCCACAGGCTTATTCTTGTCCAATTAGGGTTTTTAACCAATCTTGTGCATCCAATAAGTTCATTTGTGTCATTGGATGAACATTTAGGTCATTTTCGTCCTCCCTAGGCTTATTCTTGTCCAATTAGGGTTTTTAAGAAATCTTGTGCATCCAATAAGTTGATTTGTGTCATTGGATGAACATTTAGGTCATTTTCGTCCTCCCTAGGCTTATTCTTGTCCAATTAGGGTTTCTAACCAATCTTGTGCATCCAATAGGTGTGTTTGTGTCATTGGATGAACATTTTGGTCATTTTCGTCCTCCCTAGGCTTATTCTTGTCCAATTAGGGTTTTTAACCAATCTTGTGCATCCAATAGGTGTGTTTGTGTCATTGGATGAACAATTAGGTCATTTTCGTCCTCCCTAGACTTATTCTTGTCCAATTAGGGTTTCTAACGAATCTTGTGCATCCAATATGTTCATTTGTGTCATTGGATGAACATTTAGGTCATTTTCGTCCTCCCTAGGCTTATTCTTGTCCAATTAGGGTTTTTAAGAAATCTTGTGCATCCAATAAGTTCATTTGTGTCATTGGATGAACATTTAGGTCATTTTCGTCCTCCCTAGGCTTATTCTTATCCAATTAGGGTTTCTAACCAATCTTGTGCATCCAATAGGTGTGTTTGTGTCATTGGATGAACATTTAGATCATTTTCGTCCTCCCTAGTCTTATTCTTGTCCAATTAGGGTTTTAAGCAATCTTGTGCATCCAATAAGTTCATTTGTGTCATTGGATGAACATTTAGGTCATTTTCGTCCTCCCTAGGCTTATTTTTGTGCAATTAGGGTTTTTAACCAATCTTGTGCATCCAATAGGTGTGTTTGTGTCATTAGATGAACATTTAGGTCATTTTCATCCTCCCTAGGCTTATTGTTGTCCAATTAGGGTTTCTAACCAATCTTGTGCATCCAATAGGTGTGTTTGTGTCATTGGATGAACATTTAGGTCATTTTCGTCCTCCCTAGGCTTATTCTTGTCCAATTAGGGTTTCTAACCAATCTTGTGCATCTAATAGGTGTGTTTGTGTCATTGGATGAACATTTAGGTCATTTTCGTCCTCCCTAGTCTTATTCTTGTCCAATTAGGGTTTTAAGCAATCTTGTGCATCCAATAAGTTCATTTGTGTCATTGGATGAACATTTGCGTCATTTTCGTCCTCCCTAGGCTTATTTTTGTCCAGTTAGGGTTTTTAACCAATCTTGTGCATCCAATAGGTGTGTTTGTGTCATTGGATGAACATTTAGGTCATTTTCGTCCAAGGCTTATTCTTGTCCAAATAGGTTTTTTAACCAATCTTGTGCATCCAATAGGTGTGTTTGTGTCATTGGATGAACATTTTGGTCATTTTCGTCCTCCCTAGGCTTATTCTTGTCCAATTAGGGTTTCTAACCAATCTTGTGCATCCAATAGGCGTGTTTGTGTCATTGGATGAACATTTAGGTCATTTTCGTCCTCCCTAGTCTTATTCTTGTCCAGTTAGGGTTTTAAACAATCATGTGCATCCAATAAGTTCATTTGTGTCATTGGTTGAACATTTAGGTCATTTTTGTCCTCCGTAGGCTTATTCTTGTCCAGTTAGGGTTTTTAACCTTTCTTGTGCATCCAATAGGCGTGTTTGTGTCATTCGATGAACATTTAAGTCATTTTCGTCCTCCCTAGACTTATTCTTGTCCAATTAGGGTTTCTAACGAATCTTGTGCATCCAATATGTTCATTTGTGTCATTGGATGAACATTTAGGTCATTTTCGTCCGCCCTAGGCTTATTCTTGTCCAATTAGGGTTTTTAAGAAATCTTGTGCATCCAATAAGTTGATTTGTGTCATTGGATGAACATTTAGGTCATTTTCGTCCTCCCTAGGCTTATTCTTGTCCAATTAGGGTTTCTAACCAATCTTGTGCATCCAATAGGTGTGTTTGTGTCATTGGATGAACATTTAGATCATTTTCGTCCTCCCTAGTCTTATTCTTGTCCAATTAGGGTTTTAAGCAATCTTGTGCATCCAATAAGTTCATTTGTGTCATTGGATGACCATTTAGGTCATTTTCGTCCTCCCTAGGCTTATTTTTGTGCAATTAGGGTTTTTAACCAATCTTGTGCATCCAATAGGTGTGTTTGGGTCATTAGATGAACATTTAGGTCATTTTCATCCTCCCTAGGCTTATTGTTGTCCAATTAGGGTTTTTAACCAATCATGTGCATCCAATAGGTGTGTTTGTGTCATTAGACGAACATTTAGGTCATTTTCATCCTCCCTAGGCTTATTGTTGTCCAATTAGGGTTTCTAACCAATCTTGTGCATCCAATAGGTGTGTTTGTGTCATTGGATGAACATTTAGGTCATTTTCGTCCTCCCTAGGCTTATTCTTGTCCAATTAGGGTTTCTAACCAATCTTGTGCATCTAATAGGTGTGTTTGTGTCATTGGATGAACATTTAGGTCATTTTCGTCCTCCCTAGTCTTATTCTTGTCCAATTAGGGTTTTAAGCAATCTTGTGCATCCAATAAGTTCATTTGTGTCATTGGATGAACATTTGCGTCATTTTCGTCCTCCCTAGGCTTATTTTTGTCCAGTTAGGGTTTTTAACCAATCTTGTGCATCCAATAGGTGTGTTTGTGTCATTGGATGAACATTTAGGTCATTTTCGTCCAAGGCTTATTCTTGTCCAAATAGGTTTTTTAACCAATCTTGTGCATCCAATAGGTGTGTTTGTGTCATTGGATGAACATTTTGGTCATTTTCGTCCTCCCTAGGCTTATTCTTGTCCAATTAGGGTTTCTAACCAATCTTGTGCATCCAATAGGCGTGTTTGTGTCATTGGATAAACATTTAGGTCATTTTCGTCCTCCCTAGTCTTATTCTTGTCCAGTTAGGGTTTTAAACAATCTTGTGCATCCAATAAGTTCCTTTGTGTCATTCGATGAACATTTAAGTCATTTTCGTCCTCCCTAGACTTATTCTTGTCCAATTAGGGTTTCTAACGAATCTTGTGCATCCAATATGTTCATTTGTGTCATTGGATGAACATTTAGGTCATTTTCGTCCGCCCTAGGCTTATTCTTGTCCAATTAGGGTTTTTAAGAAATCTTGTGCATCCAATAAGTTGATTTGTGTCATTGGATGAACATTTAGGTCATTTTCATCCTCCCTAGGCTTATTCTTGTCCAATTAGGGTTTCTAACCAATCTTGTGCATCCAATAGGTGTGTTTGTGTCATTGGATGAACATTTAGATCATTTTCGTCCTCCCTAGTCTTATTCTTGTCCAATTAGGGTTTTAAGCAATCTTGTGCATCCAACAAGTTCATTTGTGTCATTGGATGAACATTTAGGTCATTTTCGTCCTCCCTAGGCTTATTTTTGTGCAATTAGGGTTTTTAACCAATTTTGTGCATCCAATAGGTGTGTTTGTGTCATTGGATGCACATTTAGGTCATTTTCATCCTCCCTGGGCTTATTGTTGTCCAATTAGGGTTTTTAACCAATCTTGTGCATCCAATAGGTGTGTTTGTGTCATTGGATGGACATTTAGGTCATTTTCGTCCTCCCTAGTCTTATTCTTGGCCAATTAGGGTTTTAAGCAATCTTGTGCATCCAATGGGTGTGTTTGTGTCATTGGATGCACATTTAGGCCATTTTCGTCCTCCCTAGGCTTATTCTTGTCCAATTAGGGTTTTAAACCAATCTTGTGCATCCAATAAGTTCATTTGTGTCATCGGATGAACATTTAGGTCATTTTGGTCCTCCCTAGGCTTATTCTTGTCCAGTTAGGGTTTTTAACCAATCTTGTGCATCCAATAGGCGTGTTTGTGTCATTGGATGAACATTTAGGTGATTTCCGTCCTCCCTAGGCTTATTCTTGTCCAATTAGGGTTTTTAACCAATCTGGTCCAACCAAAAGGTGTGTTTGTTTCATTGGATGAACATTTAGGTCATTTTCGTCATCCCTAGGCTTATTCTTGTCCAATAAGGGTTTTTAACCAATCTTGTGCATCCAATAAGTTCATTTGTGTCATTGGATGAACATTTAGGTCATTTTCGTCCTCCCAAGGCTTATTCTTGTCCAATTAGGGTTTTTAACCAATCTTGTGCATCCAATAAATTCATTTGTGTCATTGGATGAACATTTAGGTCATTTTCGTCCTCCCTAGGCTTATGCTTGTCCAATTAGGGTTTTTAAGCAATCTTGTGCATCCAATAAGTTCATTTGTGTCACTGGATTAAGATTTAAGTCATTTTCGTCCTCCCTAGGCTTATTCTTGTTCAATTAGGGTTTCTAACCAATCTTGTGCATCCAATAGGTGTGTTTGTGTCATTTGATGAACATTTAGGTCATTTTCGTCCTCCCTAGTCTTATTCTTGTCCAATTAGGGTTTTAAGCAATCTTGTGCATCCAATAAGTTCATTTGTGTCATTGGATGAACATTTAGGTCATTTTCGTCCTCCCTAGGCTTATTTTTGTGCAATTAGGGTTTTTAACCAATCTTGTGCATCCAATAGGTGTGTTTGTGTCATTAGATGAACATTTAGGTCATTTTCATCCTCCCTAGGCTTATTGTTGTCCTATTAGGGTTTTTAACCAATCTTGTGCATCCAATAGGTGTGTTTGTGTCATTGGATGAACATTTAGGTCATTTTCGTCCTCCCTATGCTTATTCTTGTCCAGTTAGGGTTTTTAACCAATCTTGTGCATCCAATAGGTGTGTTTGTGTCATTGGATGAACATTTAGGTCATTTTCGTTTACCCTAGGCTTATTCTTGTCCAATTAGGGTTTTTAACCAATCTTGTGCATCCAATAGGTGTGTTTGTGTCATTGGATGAATATTTAGGTCATTTTCGTTCTCCCTAGGCTTATTCTTGTCCAATTAGGGTTTTTAACCAATCTTGTGCATCCAATATGTTCATTTGTGTCATTGGATGAACATTTAGGTCATTTTCGTCCACCCTAGGCTTATTCTTGTCCAATTAGGGTTTTTAACCAATCTTGTGCATCCAATAAGTTCATTTGTGTCATTGGATTAACATTTAGGTCATTTTCGTCCTCCCAAGGCTTATTCTTGTCCAATTAGGGTTTCTAACCAATCTTGTTCATCCAATAGGTGTGTTTGTGTCATTGGATGGACATTTAGGTCATTTTCGTCCTCCCTAGGCTTATTCTTGTCCAATTAGGGTTTTTAACCAATCTTGTGCATCCAATAAGTTCATTTGTGTCATTGGATGAACATTTAGGTCATTTTCGTCCTCCCTAGGCTTATTCTTGTCCAATTAGGGTTTTTAACCAATCTTGTGCATCCAATAGGTGTGTTTGTGTCATTGGATGAACATTTAGGTCATTTTCGTCCTCCCTAGTCTTATTCTTGTCCAATTAGGGTTTTAAACAATCATGTGCATCCAATAAGTTCATTTGTGTCATTGGTTGAACATTTAGGTCATTTTTGTCCTCCGTAGGCTTATTCTTGTCCAGTTAGGGTTTTTAACCATTCTTGTGCATCCAATAGGCGTGTTTGTGTCATTGGATGAACATTTAAGTCATTTTCGTCCTCCCTAGACATATTCTTGTCCAATTAGGGTTTCTAATGAATCTTGTGCATCCAATATGTTCATTTGTGTCATTGGATGAACATTTAGGTCATTTTCGTCCTCCCTAGGCTTATTCTTGTCCAATTAGGGTTTTTAAGAAATCTTGTGCATCCAATAAGTTCATTTGTGTCATTGGATGAACATTCAGGTCATTTTCGTCCTCCCTAGGCTAATTCTTATCCAATTAGGGTTTCTAACCAATCTTGTGCATCCAATAGGTGTGTTTGTGTCATTGGATGAACATTTAGATCATTTTCGTCCTCCCTAGTCTTATTCTTGTCCAATTAGGGTTTTAAGCAATCTTGTGCATCCAATAAGTTCATTTGTGTCATTGGATGAACATTTAGGTCATTTTCGTCCTCCCTAGGCTTATTTTTGTGCAATTAGGGTTTTTAACCAATCTTGTGCATCCAATAGGTGTGTTTGTGTCATTAGATGAACATTTAGGTCATTTTCATCCTCCCTAGGCTTATTGTTGTCCAATTAGGGTTTCTAACCAATCTTGTGCATCCAATAGGTGTGTTTGTGTCATTGGATGAACATTTAGGTCATTTTCGTCCTCCCTAGGCTTATTCTTGTCCAATTAGGGTTTCTAACCAATCTTGTGCATCTAATAGGTGTGTTTGTGTCATTGGATGAACATTTAGGTCATTTTCGTCCTCCCTAGTCTTATTCTTGTCCAATTAGGGTTTTAAGCAATCTTGTGCATCCAATAAGTTCATTTGTGTCATTGGATGAACATTTAGGTCATTTATGTCCTCCCTAGGCTTATTCTTGTCCAATTATGGTTTTTAACCAATCTTGTGCATCCAATAGGTGTGTTTGTGTCATTGGATGAACATTTAGGTCATTTTCGTCCTCCCAAGGCTTATTCTTGTCCAATTAGGGTTTTTAACCAATCTTGTGCATCCAATAAATTCATTTGTGTCATTGGATGAACATTTAGGTCATTTTCGTCCTCCCTAGGCTTATTCTTGTCCAATTAGGGTTTCTAACCAATCTTGTGCATCCAATAGGTGTATTTGTTTCATTGGATGAACATTTAGGTCATTTTCGTCCTCCCTAGGCTTATTCTTGTCCAATTAGGGTTTTTAAGCAATCTTGTGCATCCAATAAGTTCATTTGTGTCATTGGATGAACATTTAGGTCATTTTCGTCTTCCCTAGGCTTATTCTTGTCCAATTAGGGTTTATAAGCAATCTTGTGCTTCCAATAAGTTCATTTGTGTCATTGGATGAACATTTAGGTCATTTTCGTCCTCCCTAGGCTTATTCTTGTCCAATTAGGGTTTCTAACCAAACTTGTGCATCCAATAAGTTCTTTTTTGTCATTGGATGAACATTTAGATCATTTTTCGTCCTCCCTAGGCTTATTCTTGTCCAATTAGGGTTTTTAACCAATCTTGTGCATCCAATAGGTGTGTTTGTGTCATTGGATGAACATTTAGGTCATTTTCGTCCTCCCTAGGCTTATTCTTGTCCAATTAGGGTTTTTAACCAATCTTGTGCATCCAATAGGTGTGTTTGTGTCATTGGATGAACATTTAGGTCATTTTCGTCCTCCCTAGGCTTATTCTTGTCAAATTAGGGTTTCAAACCAATCTTTTGCATCCAATAGGTGTATTTGTGTCATTGGATGAACAATTAGGTCATTTTCGTGCTCCCTAGGCTTATTCTTGTCCAATTAGGGTTTTTAAGCAATCTTGTGCATCCAATAAGTTCATTTGTGTCATTGGATGAACATTTAGGTCATTTTCGTCCTCCCTAGGCTTATTCTTGTCCAATTAGGGTTTCTAACCAATCTTGTGCATCCAATAGGTGTGTTTGTGTCATTGGATGAACATTTAGGTCATTTTCGTCCTCCCTAGTCTTGTTCTTGTCCAATTAGGGTTTTAAGAATTCTTGTGCATCCAATAGGTGTGTTTGTGTCATTGGATGAACATTTAGGTCATTTTCGTCCTCCCTAGGCTTATTCTTGTCCAATTAGGGTTTTTAAGAAATCTTGTGCATCCAATAAGTTGATTTGTGTCATTGGATGAACATTTAGGTCATTTTCGTCCTCCCTAGGCTTATTCTTGTCCAATTAGGGTTTCTAACCAATCTTGTGCATCCAATAGGTGTGTTTGTGTCATTGGATGAACATTTAGATCATTTTCGTCCTCCCTAGTCTTATTCTTGTCCAATTAGGGTTTTAAGCAATCTTGTGCATCCAATAAGTTCATTTGTGTCATTGGATGAACATTTAGGTCATTTTCTTCCTCCCTAGGCTTATTTTTGTGCAATTAGGGTTTTTAACCAATCTTGTGCATCCAATAGGTGTGTTTGTGTCATTGGATGCACATTTAGGTCATTTTCATCCTCCCTGGGCTTATTGTTGTCCAATTAGGGTTTTTACCCAATCTTGTGCATCCAATAGTTGTGTTTGTGTCATTGGATGGACATTTAGGTCATTTTTGTCCTCCCTAGTCTCATTCTTGGCCAATTAGGGTTTTAAGCAATCTTGTGCACCCAATGGGTGTGTTTGTGTCATTGGATGCACATTTAGGTCATTTTCGTCCTCCCTAGGCTTATTCTAGTCCAATTAGGGTTTTAAACCAATCTTGTGCATCCAATAAGTTCATTTGTGTCATCGGATGAACATTTAGGTCATTTTCGTCCTCCCTAGGCTTATTCTTGTCCAGTTAGGGTTTTTAACCAATCTTGTGCATCCAATAGGCGTGTTTGTGTCATTGGATGAACATTTAGGTGATTTCCGTCCTCCCTAGGCTTATTCTTGTCCAATTAGGGTTTTTACCAATCTGGTCCAACCAAAAGGTGTGTTTGTTTCATTGGATGAACATTTAGGTCATTTTCGTCCTCCCTAGGCTTATTCTTGTCCAATAAGGGTTTTCAACCAATCTTGTGCATCCAATAAGTTCCTTTGTGTCATTGGATGAACATTTAGGTCATTTTCGTCCTCCCAAGGCTTATTCTTGTCCAATTAGGGTTTTTAACCAATCTTGTGCATCCAATAAATTCATTTGTGTCATTGGATGAACATTTAGGTCATTTTCGTCCTCCCTAGGCTTATTCTTGTCCAATTAGGGTTTCTAACCAATCTTGTGCATCCAATAGGTGTATTTATTTCATTGGAGGAACATTTAGGTCATTTTCGTCCTCCCTAGGATTATTCTTGTCCAGTTAGGGTTTTTAACCAATCTTGTGCATCCAATAGGTGTGTTTGTGTCATTGGATGAACATTTAGGTCATTTTCGTCCAAGGCTTATTCTTGTCCAAATAGGTTTTGTAACCAATCTTGTGCATCCAATAGGTGTGTTTGTGTCATTGGATGAACATTTTGGTCATTTTCGTCCTCCCTAGGCTTATTCTTGTCCAATTAGGGTTTCTAACCAATCTTGTGCATCCAATAGGTGTGTTTGTGTCATTGGATGAACATTTAGGTCATTTTCGTCCTCCCTAGTCTTATTCTTGTCCAATTAGGGTTTTAAACAATCATGTGCATCCAATAAGTTCATTTGTGTCATTGGTTGAACATTTAGGTCATTTTTGTCCTCCGTAGGCTTATTCTTGTCCAGTTAGGGTTTTTAACCATTCTTGTGCATCCAATAGGCGTGTTTGTGTCATTGGATGAACATTTAAGTCATTTTCGTCCTCCCTAGACATATTCTTGTCCAATTAGGGTTTCTAATGAATCTTGTGCATCCAATATGTTCATTTGTGTCATTGGATGAACATTTAGGTCATTTTCGTCCTCCCTAGGCTTATTCTTGTCCAATTAGGGTTTTTAAGAAATCTTGTGCATCCAATAAGTTCATTTGTGTCATTGGATGAACATTCAGGTCATTTTCGTCCTCCCTAGGCTAATTCTTATCCAATTAGGGTTTCTAACCAATCTTGTGCATCCAATAGGTGTGTTTGTGTCATTGGATGAACATTTAGATCATTTTCGTCCTCCCTAGTCTTATTCTTGTCCAATTAGGGTTTTAAGCAATCTTGTGCATCCAATAAGTTCATTTGTGTCATTGGATGAACATTTAGGTCATTTTCGTCCTCCCTAGGCTTATTTTTGTGCAATTAGGGTTTTTAACCAATCTTGTGCATCCAATAGGTGTGTTTGTGTCATTAGATGAACATTTAGGTCATTTTCATCCTCCCTAGGCTTATTGTTGTCCAATTAGGGTTTTTAACCAATCTTGTGCATCCAATAGGTGTGTTAATGTCATTCGATGAACATTTAGGTCATTTACGTCCTCCCTAGGCTTATTCTTGTGCAATTATGGTTTTTAATCAATCTTGTGCATCTAATAGGTGTGTTTGTGTCATTGGATGAACATTTAGGTCATTTTCGTCCTCCCTAGTCTTATTCTTGTCCAATTAGGGTTTTAAGCAATCTTGTGCATCCAATAAGTTCATTTGTGTCATTGGATGAACATTTGGGTCATTTTCGTCCTCCCTAGGCTTATTTTTGTGCAATTAGGGTTTTTAACCAATCTTGTGCATCCAATAGGTGTGTTTGTGTCATTAGATAAACATTTAGGTCATTTTCATCCCCCCTAGGCTTAATGTTGTCCAGTTAGGGTTTTTAACCAATCTTGTGCATCCAATAGGTGTGTTTGTGTCATTGGATGAACATTTAGGTCATTTTCGTCCTCCCTAGTCTTATTCTTGTCCAATTAGGGTTTTAAGCATTCTTGTGCAATCAATGTGTGTGTTTGTGTCATTGGATGCACATTTAGGTCATTTTCATCCTCCCTAGGCTTATTCTTTTCCAATTAGGGTTTCTAACCAATCTTGTGCATCCAATATGTGTGTTTGTGTCATTGGATGAACATTTAGGTCATTTTCGTCCTCCCTAGTCTTATTATTGTCCAGTTAGGGTTTTAAACAATCATGTGCATCCAATAAGTTCATTTGTGTCATTGGTTGAACATTTAGGTCATTTTTGTCCTCCGCAGGCTTATTCTTGTCCAGTTAGGGTTTTTAACCATTCTTGTGCATCCAATAGGCGTGTTTGTGTCATTGGATGAACATTTAAGTCATTTTCGTCCTCCCTAGACTTATTCTTGTCCAATTAGGGTTTCTAACGAATCTTGTGCATCCAATATGTTCATTTGTGTCATTGGATGAACATTTAGGTCATTTTCGTCCTCCCTAGGCTTATTCTTGTCCAATTAGGGTTTTTAAGAAATCTTGTGCATCCAATAAGTTGATTTGTGTCATTGGATGAACATTTAGGTCATTTTCGTCCTCCCTAGGCTTATTCTTGTCCAATTAGGGTTTCTAACCAATCTTGTGCATCCAATAGGTGTGTTTGTGTCATTGGATGAACATTTAGATCATTTTCGTCCTCCCTAGTCTTATTCTTGTCCAATTAGGGTTTTAAGCAATCTTGTGCATCCAACAAGTTCATTTGAGTCATTGGATGAACATTTAGGTCATTTTCGTCCTCCCTAGGCTTATTTTTGTGCAATTAGGGTTTTTAACCAATTTTGTGCATCCAATAGGTGTGTTTGTGTCATTGGATGCACATTTAGGTCATTTTCATCCTCCCTGGGCTTATTGTTGTCCAATTAGGGTTTTTAACCAATCTTGTCCATCCAATAGGTGTGTTTGTGTCATTGGATGGACATTTAGGTCATTTTCGTCCTCCCTAGTCTTATTCTTGGCCAATTAGGGTTTTAAGCAATCTAGTGCATCCAATGGGTGTGTTTGTGTCATTGGATGCACATTTAGGTCATTTTCGTCCTCCCTAGGCTTATTCTTGTCCAATTAGGGTTTTAAACCAATCTTGTGCATCCAATAAGTTCATTTGTGTCATCGGATGAACATTTAGGTCATTTTCGTCCTCCCTAGGCTTATTCTTGTCCAGTTAGGGTTTTTAACCAATCTTGTGCATCCAATAGGCGTGTTTGTGTCATTGGATGAACATTTAGGTGATTTCCGTCCTCCCTAGGCTTATTCTTGTCCAATTAGGGTTTTTAACCAATATGGTCCAACCAAATGGTGTGTTTGTTTCATTGGATGAACATTTAGGTCATTTTCGTCCTCCCTAG
>JBBPBR010000008.1:31166557-31197153 GCA_037974775.1 Cicer pinnatifidum
TTGGATGAAAATTTAAGTCATTTTCGTCCTCCCTAGGCTTATTCTTGTCCAATTAGGGTTTTTAAGAAATCTTGTGCATCCAATAAGTTGATTTGTGTCATTGGATGAACATTTAGGTCATTTTCGTCCTACCTAGCCTTATTCTTGTCCAATTAGGGTTTCTAACCAATCTTGTGCATCCAATAGGTGTGTTTGTGTCATTGGATTAACATTTAGGTCATTTTCGTCCTCCCTAGTCTTATTCTTGTCCAATTAGGGTTTTAAACAATCTTGTGCTTCCAATAAGTTCATTTGTGTCATTGGTTGAACATTTAGGTCATTTTTGTCCTCCGTAGGCTTATTCTTGTCCAGTTAGGGTTTTTAACCATTCTTGGGCATCCAATAGGCGTGTTTGTGTCATTGGATGAACATTTAAGTCATTTTCGTCCTCCCTAGACTTATTCTTGTCCAATTAGGGTTTCTACCGAATCTTGTGCATCCAATAAGTTCATTTGTGTCATTGGATGAACATTTAGGTCATTTTCCTCCTCCCTAGGCTTATTCTTGTCCAATTAGGGTTTTTAAGAAATCTTGTGCATCCAATAAGTTGATTTGTGTCATTGGATGAACATTTAGGTCATTTTCGTCCTCCCTAGGCTTATTCTCATCAAATTAGGGTTTCTAACCAATCTTGTGCATCCAATAGGTGTGTTTGTGTCATTGGATGAACATTTAGATCATTTTCGTCCTCCCTAGTCTTATTCTTGTCCAATTAGGGTTTTAAGCAATCTTGTGCATCCAATAAGTTCATTTGTGTCATTAGATGAACATTTAGGTCATTTTCGTCCTCCTTAGGTTTATTTTTGTGCAATTAGGGTTTTTAACCAATCTTGTGCATCCAATAGGTGTGTTTGTGTCATTAGATAAACATTTATGTCATTTTCATCCCCCCTAGGCTTAATGTTGTCCAGTTAGGGTTTTTAACCAATCTTGTGCATCCAATAGGTGTGTTTGTGTCATTGGATGAACATTTAGGTCATTTTCGTCCTCCCTAGTCTTATTCTTGTCCAATTAGGGTTTTAAGCATTCTTGTGCAATCAATGTGTGTGTTTGTGTCATTGGATGCACATTTAGGTCATTTTCATCCTCCCTAGGCTTATTCTTTTCCAATTAGGGTTTCTAACCAATCTTGTGCATCCAATAGGTGTGTTTGTGTCATTGGATGAACATTTAGGTCATTTTCGTCCTCCCTAGTCTTATTATTGTCCAGTTAGGGTTTTAAACAATCATGTGCATCCAATACGTTCGTTTGTGTCATTGGTTGAACATTTAGGTCATTTTTGTCCTCCGCAGGCTTATTCTTGTCCAGTTAGGGTTTTTAACCATTCTTGTGCATCCAATAGGCGTGTTTGTGTCATTGGATGAACATTTAAGTCATTTTCGTCCTCCCTAGACTTATTCTTGTCCAATTAGGGTTTCTAACGAATCTTGTGCATCCAATATGTTCATTTGTGTCATTGGATGAACATTTAGGTCATTTTCGTCCTCCCTAGGCTTATTCTTGTCCAATTAGGGTTTTTAAGAAATCTTGTGCATCCAATAAGTTGATTTGTGTCATTGGATGAACATTTAGGTCATTTTCGTCCTCCCTAGGCTTATTCTTGTCCAATTAGGGTTTCTAACCAATCTTGTGCATCCAATAGGTGTGTTTGTGTCATTGGATGAACATTTAGATCATTTTCGTCCTCCCTAGTCTTATTCTTGTCCAATTAGGGTTTTAAGCAATCTTGTGCATCCAACAAGTTCATTTGTGTCATTGGATGAACATTTAGGTCATTTTCGTCCTCCCTAGGCTTATTTTTGTGCAATTAGGGTTTTTAACCAATTTTGTGCATCCAATAGGTGTGTTTGTGTCATTGGATGCACATTTAGGTCATTTTCATCCTCCCTGGGCTTATTGTTGTCCAATTATGGTTTTTAACCAATCTTGTCCATCCAATAGGTGTGTTTGTGTCATTGGATGGACATTTAGGTCATTTTCGTCCTCCCTAGTCTTATTCTTGGCCAATTAGGGTTTTAAGCAATCTTGTGCATCCAATGGGTGTGTTTGTGTCATTGGATGCACATTTAGGTCATTTTCGTCCTCCCTAGGCTTATTCTTGTCCAATTAGGGTTTTAAACCAATCTTGTGCATCCAATAAGTTCATTTGTGTCATCGGATGAACATTTAGGTCATTTTCGTCCTCCCTAGGCTTATTCTTGTCCAGTTAGGGTTTTTAACCAATCTTGTGCATCCAATAGGCGTGTTTGTGTCATTGGATGAACATTTAGGTGATTTCCGTCCTCCCTAGGCTTATTCTTGTCCAATTAGGGTTTTTAACCAATATGGTCCAACCAAATGGTGTGTTTGTTTCATTGGATGAACATTTAGGTCATTTTCGTCCTCCCTAGGCTTATTCTTGTCCAATAAGGGTTTTTAACCAATCTTGTGCTTCCAATAAGTTCCTTTGTGTCATTGGATGAACATTTAGGTCATTTTCGTCGACTCTAGGCTTATTCTTGTCAAATTAGGGTTTTTAACCAATCTTGTGCATCCAATAAGTTCATTTGTGTAATTGGATGAACATTTAGGTCATTTTCGTCCTCCCAAGGCTTATTCTTGTCCAATTAGGGTTTTTAACCAATCTTGTGCATCCAATAAATTCATTTGTGTCATTGGATGAACATTTAGGTCATTTTCGTCCTCCCTAGGCTTATTCTTGTCCAATTAGGGTTTCTAACCAATCTTGTGCATCCAATAGGTGTATTTATTTCATTGGAGGAACATTTAGGTCATTTTCGTCCTCCCTAGGATTATTCTTGTCCAGTTAGGGTTTTTAACCAATCTTGTGCATCCAATAGGTGTGTTTGTGTCATTGGATGAACATTTAGGTCATTTTCGTCCAAGGCTTATTCTTGTCCAAATAGGTTTTTTAACCAATCTTGTGCATCCAATAGGTGTGTTTGTGTCCTTGGATGAACATTTTGGTCATTTTCATCCTCCCTAGGCTTATTCTTGTCCAATTAGGGTTTCTAACCAATCTTGTGCATCCAATAGGTGTGTTTGTGTCATTGGATGAACATTTAGGTCATTTTCGTCCTCCCTAGTCTTATTCTTGTCCAATTAGGGTTTTAAACAATCATGTGCATCCAATAAGTTCATTTGTGTCATTGGTTGAACATTTAGGTCATTTTTGTCCTCCGTAGGCTTATTCTTGTCCAGTTAGGGTTTTTAACCATTCTTGTGCATCCAATAGGCGTGTTTGTGTCATTGGATGAACATTTAAGTCATTTTCGTCCTCCCTAGACATATTCTTGTCCAATTAGGGTTTCTAATGAATCTTGTGCATCCAATATGTTCATTTGTGTCATTGGATGAACATTTAGGTCATTTTCGTCCTCCCTAGGCTTATTCTTGTCCAATTAGGGTTTTTAAGAAATCTTGTGCATCCAATAAGTTCATTTGTGTCATTGGATGAACATTCAGGTCATTTTCGTCCTCCCTAGGCTAATTCTTATCCAATTAGGGTTTCTAACCAATCTTGTGCATCCAATAGGTGTGTTTGTGTCATTGGATGAACATTTAGATCATTTTCGTCCTCCCTAGTCTTATTCTTGTCCAATTAGGGTTTTAAGCAATCTTGTGCATCCAATAAGTTCATTTGTGTCATTGGATGAACATTTAGGTCATTTTCGTCCTCCCTAGGCTTATTTTTGTGCAATTAGGGTTTTTAACCAATCTTGTGCATCCAATAGGTGTGTTTGTGTCATTAGATGAACATTTAGGTCATTTTCATCCTCCCTAGGCTTATTGTTGTCCAATTAGGGTTTTTATCCAATCTTGTGCATCCAATAGGTGTGTTTGTGTCATTGGATGAACATTTAGGTCATTTTCGTCCTCCCTAGTTTTATTCTTGTCCAATTAGGGTTTTCAGCCAATCTTGTGCATCCAATAGGTGTGTTTGTGTCATTTGATGAACATTTAGGTCATTTTCGTCATCCCAAGGCTTATTCTTATCCAATTAGGGTTTTAAGCAATCTTGTGCATCCAATAAGTTCATTTGTGTCATTGGATTAAGATTTAAGTCATTTTCGTCCTCCCTATGCTTATTCTTGTCCAGTTAGGGTTTTTAACCAATCTTGTGCATCCAATAGGTGTGTTTGTGTCATTGGATGAACATATAGGTCATTTTCGTCCTCCCTAGGCTTATTCTTGTCCAATTAGGGTTTTTAACCAATCTTGTGCATCCAATAAGTTCATTTGTGTCATTGGATGAACATTTAGGTCATTTTCGTCCTCCCTAGTCTTATTCTTGTCCAATTAGGGTTTTTATGCAATCTTGTGCATCCAATAGGTGTGTTTGTTTCATTGGAGGAACATTTATGTCATTTTCGTCCTCCCTAGTCTTATTCTTGTCCAATTAGGGTATTTATGCAATCTTGTGCATCCAATAGGTGTGTTTGTGTCATTGGACGAACATTTTGGTCATTTTCGTCCTCCCTAGGCTTATTCTTGTCCAATTAGGGTTTTTAACCAATCTTGTGCATCCAATAAGTTCATTTGTGTCATTGGATGAACATTTAGGTCATTTTCGTCCTCCCTAGGCTTATTCATGTCCAATTTGGGTTTTTAACCAATCTTGTGCATCCAATAGGTGTGTTTGTGTCATTGGATGAACATTTAGGTCATTTTCGTCCTCCCTAGGCTTATTCTTGTCCAATTAGGGTTTTTAACCAATCTTGTGCATCCAATAAGTTCATTTGTGTCATTGGATGAACATTTAGGTCATTTCCGTCCTCCCTAGGCTTATTCTTGTCCAATTAGGGTTTTTAACCAATCTTGTGCATCCAATAGGTGTATTTGTGTCATTGGATGAACATTTAGGTCATTTTCGTCCTCCCTAGGCTTATTCTTGTCCAATTAGGGTTTTTAAGCAATCTTGTGCATCCTATAAGTTCATTTGTGTCATTGGATGAACATTTAGGTCATTTTCGTCCTCCCTAGGCTTATTCTTGTCCAATTAGGGTTTCTAACCAATCTTGTGCATCCAATAGGTGTGTTTGTGTCATTGGATGAACATTTAGATCATTTTCGTCCTCCCTAGTCTTATTCTTGTCCAATTAGGGTTTTAAGCAATCTTGTGCATCCAATAAGTTCATTTGTGTCATTGGATGAACATTTAGGTCATTTTCGTCCTCCCTAGGCTTATTCTTGTCCAATTAGGTTTTCTAACCAATCTTGTCCATCCAATAGGTGTGTTTATGTCATTCGATGAACATTTAGGTCATTTTCGTCCTCCCTAGTCTTATTCTTGTCCAATTAGGGTTTTAAGCAATCTTGTGCATCCAATAAGTTCATTTGTGTCATTGGATGAACATTTAGGTCATTTTCGTCCTCCCTAGGCTTATTTTTGTGCAATTAGGGTTTTTAACCAATCTTGTGCATCCAATAGGTGTGTTTGTGTCATTAGATGAACATTTAGGTCATTTTCATCCTCCCTAGGCTTATTGTTGTGCAATTAGGGTTTTTAACCAATCTTGTGCATCCAATAGGTGTGTTTGTGTCATTGGATGAACATTTAGGTCATTTTCGTCCTCCCTAGTCTTATTCTTGTCCAATTAGGGTTTTAAGCAATCTTGTGCATCCAATAAGTTCATTTGTGTCATTGGATTTATATTTAGGTCATTTTCATCCTCCCTAGGCTTATTCTTGTCCAATTAGGGTTTCTAACCAATCTTGTGCATCCAATAGGTGTGTTTGTGTCATTGGATGAACATTTAGGTCATTTTCGTCCTCCCTAGGCTTATTCTTGTCCAATTAGGGTTTTTAACCAATCTTGTGCATCCAATAAGTTCATTTGTGTCATTGGATTAACATTTAGGTCAATTTCGTCCTTCCTAGGCTTATTCTTGTCCAATTAGGGTTTCTAACAAATCTTGTGCATCCAATAGGTGTTTTTGTGTCATTGGATGAACATTTAGGTCATTTTCGTCCTCCCTAGGCTTATTCTTGTCCAATTACGGTTTTTAACCAATCTTGTGCATCCAATAAGTTCATTTGTGTCATTGGATTAACATTTAGGTCATTTTCGTCCTTCCTAGGCTTATTCTTGTCCAATTAGGGTTTCTAACCAATCTTGTGCATCCAATAGGTGTGTTTGTGTCATTGGATGAACATTTAGGTCATTTTCGTCCTCCCTAGTCTTATTCTTGTCCAATTAGGGTTTTAAGCAATCTTGTGCATCCAATAAGTTCATTTGTGTCATTGGATGAATATTTAGGTCATTTTCATCCTCCCTAGGCTTATTCTTGTCCAATTAGGGTTTTTAACCAATCATGTGCGTCCAATAAGTTCATTTGTGTCATTGGATGAACAATTAGGTCATTTTCGTCCACCCTAAGCTTATTCTTGTCCAATTAGGGTTTTTAACCAATCTTATGCATCCAATAAGTTCATTTGTGTCGTTGGATGAACATTTAGGTCATTTTCGTCCTCCCTAGGCTTATTCTTGTCCAATTAGGGTTTCTAACCAATCTTGTGCATCCAATAGGTGTGTTTGTGTCATTGGATGAACATTTAGGTCATTTTCGTCCTCCCTAGGCTTATTCTTGTCCAATTAGGGTTTTTAACCAATCTTGTGCATCCAATAAGTTCATTTGTGTCATTGGATTAACATTTAGGTCATTTTCGTCCTTCCTAGGCTTATACTTGTCCCATTAAGGTTTTTAACCAATCTTGTGCATCCAATAAGTTCATTTGTGTCATTGGATGAACATTTAGGTCATTTTCGTCCTCCCTAGGCTTATTCTTGTCCAATTAGGGTTTTTAACCAATCTTGTGCATCCAATAGGTGTGTTTGTGTCATTGGATGAACATTTAGGTCATTTTCGTCCTCCCTAGTCTTATTCTTCTCCAATTAGGGTTTTAAGCAATCTTGTGCATCCAATAAGTTCATTTGTGTCATTGGATGAACATTTAGGTCATTTTCGTCCTCCCTAGGCTTATTCTTGTCCAATTAGGGTTTCTAACCAATCTTGTGCATCCAATAGGTGTATTTATTTCATTGGATGAACATTTAGGTCATTTTCGTCCTCCCTAGGATTATTCTTGTCCAGTTAGGGTTTTTAACCAATCTTGTGCATCCAATAGGTGTGTTTGTGTCATTGGATGAACATTTAGGTCATTTTCGTCCTAGGCTTATTCTTGTCCAAA
This sequence comes from Cicer pinnatifidum, assembly GCA_037974775.1. Lineage (NCBI taxonomy): Eukaryota > Viridiplantae > Streptophyta > Magnoliopsida > Fabales > Fabaceae > Cicer > Cicer pinnatifidum. Next base: position 31,173,789 of record JBBPBR010000008.1, read on the forward strand.
TAGGTTTTTTAACCAATCTTGTGCATCCAATAGGTGTGTTTGTGTCCTTGGATGAACATTTTGGTCATTTTCATCCTCCCTAGGCTTATTCTTGTCCAATTAGGGTTTCTAACCAATCTGGTGCATCCAATAGGTGTGTTTGTGTCATTGGATGAACATTTAGGTCATTTTCGTCCTCCCTAGTCTTATTCTTGTCCAATTAGGGTTTTAAACAATCATGTGCATCCAATAAGTTCATTTGTGTCATTGGTTGAACATTTAGGTCATTTTTGTCCTCCGTAGGCTTATTCTTGTCCAGTTAGGGTTTTTAACCATTCTTGTGCATCCAATAGGCGTGTTTGTGTCATTGGATGAACATTTAAGTCATTTTCGTCCTCCCTAGACTTATTCTTGTCCAATTAGGGTTTCTAACGAATCTTGTGCATCCAATATGTTCATTTGTGTAATTGGATGAACATTTAGGTCATTTTCGTCCTCCCTAGGCTTATTCTTGTCCAATTAGGGTTTTTAAGAAATCTTGTGCATCCAATAAGTTCCTTTGTGTCATTGGATGAACATTTAGGTCATTTTCGTCCTCCCTAGGCTTATTCTTATCCAATTAGGGTTTCTAACCAATCTTGTGCATCCAATAGGTGTGTTTGTGTCATTGGATGAACATTTAGATCATTTTCGTCCTCCCTAGTCTTATTCTTGTCCAATTAGGGTTTTAAGCAATCTTGTGCATCCAATAAGTTCATTTGTGTCATTGGATGAACATTTAGGTCATTTTCGTCCTCCCTAGGCTTATTTTTGTGCAATTAGGGTTTTTAACCAATCTTGTGCATCCAATAGGTGTGTTTGTGTCATTAGATGAACATTTAGGTCATTTTCATCCTCCCTAGGCTTATTGTTGTCCAATTAGGGTTTTTAACCAATCTTGTGCATCCAATAGGTGTCTTTGTGTCATTGGATGAACATTTAGGTCATTTTCGTCCACCCTAGGCATTTTGTTGTCCAATTAGGGTTTTTAACCAATCTTGTGCATCCAATAAGTTCATTTGTGTCATTGGATGAACATTTAGGTCATTTTCGTCCTCCCTAGTCTTATTCTTGTCCAATTAGGGTTTTAAGCAATCTTGTGCATCCAATAAGTTCATTTGTGTCATTGGATGAACATTTAGGTCATTTTCGTCCTCCCTAGGCTTATTTTTGTGCAATTAGGGTTTTTAACCAATCTTGTGCATCCAATAGGTGTTTTTGTGTCATTAGATGAACATTTAGGTCATTTTCATCCTCCCTAGGGTTATTGTTGTCCAATTAGGGTTTTTAACCAATCTTGTGCATCCAATAGGTGTCTTTGTGTCATTGGATGAACATTTAGGTCATTTTCGTCCACCCTAGGCATTTTGTTGTCAAATTAGGGTTTTTAACCAATCTTGTGCATCCAATAAGTTCATTTGTGTCATTGGATGAACATTTAGGTCATTTTCGTCCTCCCTAGTCTTATTCTTGTCCAATTAGGGTTTTAAGCAATCTTGTGCATCCAATAAGTTCATTTGTGTCATTGGATGAATATTAAGGTCATTTTCGTCATCCCTAGGCTTATTCTTGTACAATTAGGGTTTCTAACCAATCTTGTGCATCCAATAGGTGTGCTTGTGTCATTGGATGAACATTTAGGTCATTTTCGTCCTCCCTATGCTTATTCTTGTCCAATTAGGGTTTTTCACCAATCTTGTGCATCCAATAGGTGTCTTTGTGTCATTGGATGAACATTTAGGTCATTTTCGTCCTCCCTAAGCTTATTCTTGTCCAATTAGGGTTTTTAACCAATCTTGTGCATCCAATAAGTTCATTTGTGTCATTGGGTGAACATTTAGGTCATTTTCGTCCTCCCTAGGCTTATTCTTGTCCAATTAGGGTTTCTAACCAATCTTGTGCATCCAATAGGTGTGTTTAGTCATTTGATGAACATTTAAGTTATTTTCGTCCTCCTCAGGCTTATTCTTGTCCAATTAGGGTTTTTAACCAATCTTGTGCATCCAATAAGTTCATTTGTGTCATTGGATTAACATTTAGGTCATTTTCGTCCTCCCTAGGCTTATTCTTGTCCAATTAGGGTTTCTAACCAATCTTGTGCATCCAATAGGTGTGTTTGTGTCATTGGATGAACATTTAGGTCATTTTCGTCCTCCCTAGGCTTATTCTTTTCCAATTAGGGTTTCTAACCAATCTTGTGCATCCAATAAGTTCATTTGTGTCATTGGATGAATAGTTACGTCATTTTCGTCCTCCCTAGGCTTATTCTTGTCAAATTAGGGTTTCTAACCAATCGTGTGCATCCAATAGGTGTGTTTGTGTCATTGGATGAACATTTAGGTCATTTTCGTCCTCCCTAGGCTTATTCTTGTCCAATTTGGGTTTCTAACCAATCTTGTGCATCCAATAGGTGTGTTTGTGTCATTGGATGAACATTTAGGTCATTTTCGTCCTCCCTAGTCTTATTCTTGTCCAATTAGGGTTTTTAACCAATCTTGTGCATCCAATATGTTCATTTGTGTCATTGGATTAACATTTAGGTCATTTTCGTCCTCCCTAGGCATGTTCTTGTCCAACTAGGGTTTTTAACCAATCTTGTGCATCCAATAGGTGTGTTTGTGTCATTGGATGATCAATTAGGTCATTTTCGTCCTCCCTAGGCTTATTCTTGTCCAATTAGGGTTTTTAACCAATCTTGTGCATCCAATAAGTTCATTAGTGTCATTGGATCATCAATTAGCTGATTTTCGTCCTCCCTTGGCATGTTCTTGTCCAACTAGGGTTTTTAACCAATCTTGTGCATCCAATAGGTGTGTTTGTGTCATTGGATGATCAATTAGGTCATTTTCGTCCTCCCTAGGCTTATTCTTGTCCAATTAGGGTTTTTAACCAATCTTGTGCATCCAATAAGTTAATTTGTGTCATTGGATTAACATTTAGGTCATTTTCGTCCTCCCTAGGCTTATTCTTGTCCAATTAGGGTTTCTAACCAATCTTGTGCATCCAATAGGTGTGTTTGTGTCATTGGATGAACATTTAGGTCATTTTCGTCCTCCCTAGGCTTATTCTTTTCCAATTATGGTTTTTAACCAATCTTGTGCATCCAAAAGTTCATTTGTGTCATTGGATGATAGTTAGGTCATTTGCGTCATCCCTAGGCTTATTCTTGTCAAATTAGGGTTTCTAACCAATCGTGTGCATCCAATAGGTGTGTTTGTGTCATTGGATGAACATTTAGGTCATTTTCGTCCTCCCTAGGCTTATTCTTGTCCAATTAGGGTTTTTAACCAATCTTGTGCATCCAATAGGTGTGTTTGTGTCATTGGATGAACATTTAGGTCATTTTCGTCCTCCCTAGTCTTATTCTTGTCCAATTAGGGTTTTAACCAATCTTGTGCATCCAATAAGTTCATTTGTGTCACTGGATGAACATTTAGGTCATTTTCGTCCTCCCTAGGCTTATTCTTGTCCAATTAGGGTTTTTAACCAATCTTGTGCATCCAATAGGTGTGTTTGTGTCATTGGATGAACATTTAGGTCATTTTCGTCCTCCCTAGTCTTATTCTTGTCCAATTAGGGTTTTAAGCAATCTTGTGCATCCAATAAGTTCATTTGTGTCATTGGATGAACATTTAGGTCATTTTTCGTCCTCCCTAGGCATATTCTTGTCCAATTAGGGTTTTTAAGCAATCTTGTGCATCCAATAAGTTCATTTGTGTCATTGGATGAACATTTAGGTCATTTTCGTCCTCCCTAGGCTTATTCTTGTCTAATTAGGGTTTATAAGCAATCTTGTGCATCCATTAAGTTCATTTGTGTCATTGGATGAACATTTAGGTCATTTTCGTCCTCCCTAGGCTTATTCTTGTCCAATTAGGGTTTCTAACCAATCTTGTGCATCCAATATTTGTGTCATTGGATGAACATTTAGGTCATTTTCGTCCTCCCTAGGCTTATTCTTGTCCAATTAGGGTTTTTAACCAATCTTGTGCATCCAATAGGTGTGTTTGTGTCATTGGATGAACATTTAGGTCATTTTCGTCCTCCCTAGTCTTATTCTTGTCCAATTAGGCTTTTAAGCAATCTTGTGCATCCAATAAGTTCATTTGTGTCATTGGATGAACATTTAGGTGATTTTGGTCCTCATTAGGCTTAGTTTTGCGCAATTAGGGTTTTTAACCAATCTTGTGCATCCAATAGGTGTGTTTGTGTCATTAGATGAACATTTAGGTCATTTTCATCCTCCCTAGGCTTATTGTTGTCCAATTAGGGTTTTTAACCAATCTTGTGCGTCCAATAGGTGTGTTTGTGTCATTGGATGAACATTTAGGTCATTTTCGTCCTCCCTAGGCTTATTCTTGTCCAATTTGGGTTTCTAACCAATCTTGTGCATCTAATAGGTGTGTTTGTGTCATTGGATGAACATTTAGGTCATTTTCGTCCTCCCTAGTCTTATTCTTGTCCAATTAGGGTTTTAAGCAATCTTGTGCATCCAATAAGTTCATTTGTGTCATTGGATGAACATTTGGGTCATTTTCGTCCTCCCTAGGCTTATTTTTGTACAATTAGGGTTTTTAACCAATCTTGTGCATCCAATAGGTGTGTTTGTGTCATTAGATAAACATTTAGGTCATTTTCATCCCCCCTAGGCTTAATGTTGTCCAATTAGGGTTTTTAACCAATCTTGTGCATCCAATAGGTGTGTTTGTGTCATTGGATGAACATTTAGGTCATTTTCGTCCTCCCTAGTCTTATTCTTGTCCAATTAGGGTTTTAAGCATTCTTGTGCAATCAATGTGTGTGTTTGTGTCATTGGATGCACATTTAGGTCATTTTCGTCCTCCCTATGCTTATTCTTGTCCAGTTAGGGTTTCTAACCAATCTTGTGCATCCAATAGGTGTGTTTGTGTCATTGGATTAACATTTAGGTCATTTTCGTCCTCCCTAGGCTTATTCATCTCCAATTAGGGTTTTAAACCAATCTTGTGCATCCAATAAGTTCATTTGTGTCATCGGATGAACATTTAGGTCATTTTCGTCCTCCCTAGGCTTATTCTTGTCCAGTTAGGGTTTTTAACTAATCTTGTGCATCCAATAGGCGTGTTTGTGTCATTGGATGAACATTTAGGTGATTTCCGTCCTCCCTAGGCTTATTCTTGTCCAATTAGGGTTTTTAACCAATCTGGTGCAACCAAAAGGTGTGTTTGTGTCATTGGATGAACATTTAGGTCATTTTCGTCCTCCCTAGGCTTATTCTTGTCCAATAAGGGTTTTTAACCAATCTTGTGCATCCAATAAGTTCCTTTGTGTCATTGGATGAACATTTAGGTCATTTTCGTCGACTCTAGGCTTATTCTTGTCCAATTAGGGTTTTTAACCAATCTTGTGCATCCAATAAGTTCATTTGTGTCATTGGATGAACATTTAGGTCATTTTCGTCCTCCCAAGGCTTATTCTTGTCCAATTAAGGTTTTTAACCAATCTTGTGCATCCAATAAATTCATTTGTGTCATTGGTTGAACATTTAGGTTATTTTCGTCCTCCCTAGGCTTATTCTTGTCCAATTAGGGTTTCTAACCAATCTTGTGCATCCAATAGGTGTATTTATTTCATTGGATGAACATTTAGGTCATTTTCGTCCTCCCTAGGATTATTCTTCTCCAGTTAGGGTTTTTAACCAATCTTGTGCATCCAATAGGTGTGTTTGTGTCATTGGATGAACATTTAGGTCATTTTCGTCCTAGGCTTATTCTTGTCAAAATAGGTTTTTTAACCAATCTTGTGCATCCAATACGTGTGTTTGTGTCATTGGATGAACATTTTGGTCATTTTCGTCCTCCCTAGGCTTATTCTTGTCCAATTAAGGTTTCTAACCAATCTTGTGCATCTAATAGGTGTGTTTGTGTCATTGGATGAACATTTAGGTCATTTTCGTACTCCCTAGTCTTATTCTTGTCCAATTAGGGTTTTAAACAATCATGTGCATCCAATAAGTTCATTTGTGTCATTGGTTGAACATTTAGGTCATTTTTGTCCTCCGTAGGCTTATTCTTGTCCAGTTAGGGTTTTTAACCATTCTTGTGCATCCAATAGGCATGTTTGTGTCATTGGATGAACATTTAAGTCATTTTCGTCCTCCCTAGACTTATTCTTGTCCAATTAGGGTTTCTAACGAATCTTGTGCATCCAATAAGTTCATTTGTGTCATTGGATGAACATTTAGGTCATTTTCGTCCTCCCTAGGCTTATTCTTGTCCAATTAGGGTTTTTAAGAAATCTTGTGCATCCAATAAGTTGATTTGTGTCATTGGATGAACATTTAGGTCATTTTCGTCCTTCCTAGGCTTATTCTCATCCAATTAGGGTTTCTAACCAATCTTGTGCATCCAATAGGTGTGTTTGTGTCATTGGATGAACATTTAGATCATTTTCGTCCTCCCTAGTCTTATTCTTGTCCAATTAGGGTTTTAAGCAATCTTGTGCATCCAATAAGTTCATTTGTGTCATTAGATGAACATTTAGGTCATTTTCGTCCTCCTTAGGTTTATTTTTGTGCAATTAGGGTTTTTAACCAATCTTGTGCATCCAATAGGTGTGTTTGTGTCATTAGATGAACATTTAGGTCATTTTCATCCTCCCTAGGTTTATTGTTGTCCAATTAGGGTTTTTAACCAATCTTGTGCATCCAATAAGTTGATTTGTGTCATTGGATGATCATTTAGGTCATTTTCGTCCTCCCTAGGCTTATTCTTGTCCAATTAGGGTTTCTAACCAATCTTGTGCATCTAATAGGTGTGTTTGTGCCATTGGATGAACATTTAGGTCATTTTCGTCCTCCCTAGTCTTATTCTTGTCCAATTAGGGTTTTAAGCAATCTTGTGCATCCAATAAGTTCATTTGTGTCATTGGATGAACATTTGGGTCATTTTCGTCCTCCCTAGGCTTATTTTTGTGCAATTAGGGTTTTTAACCAATCTTGTGCATCCAATAGGTGTGTTTGTGTCATTAGATAAACATTTAGGTCATTTTCATCCCCCCTAGGCTTAATGTTGTCCAATTAGGGTTTTTAACCAATCTTGTGCATCCAATAGGTGTGTTTGTGTCATTGGATGAACATTTAGGTCATTTTCGTCCTCCCTAGTCTTATTCCTGTCCAATTAGGGTTTTAAGCATTCTTGTGCAATCAATGTGTGTGTTTGTGTCATTGGATGCACATTTAGGTCATTTTCGTCCTCCCTATGCTTATTCTTGTCCAATTAGGGTTTCTAACGAATCTTGTGCATCCAATAGGTGTGTTTGTGTCATTGGATGAACATTTAGGTCATTTTCGTCCTCCCTAGGCTTATTCTTGTCCAATTAGGGTTTTTAACCAATCTTGTGCATCCAATAAGTTCATTTGTGTCATTGGATGAACATTTAGGTCATTTTCGTCCTCCCTAGTCTTTTTGTTGTCCAATTAGGGTTTTTAACCATTCTTGTGCATCCAATAAGTTCATTTGTGTCATTGGATGAACATTTAGGTCATTTTCGTCCTCCCTAGGCTTATTCTTGTCCAATTAAGGTTTTTAACCAATCTTGTGAATCCAATAAGTTCATTTGTGTCATTGGATGAACATTTAGGTCATTTTCGTCCTCCCTAGTCTTATTCTTGTCCAATTAGGGTTTTAAGCATTCTTGTGAAACCAATGTGTGTGTTTGTGTTATTGGATGCACATTTAGGTCAATTTCGTCCTCCCTAGGCTTATTCTTGTCCAATTAGGGTTTCTAACGAATCTTGTGCATTCAATAGGTGTGTTTGTGTCATTGGATGAACATTTAGGTCATTTTCGTCCTCCCTAGGCTTATTCTTGTCCAATTAGGGTTTTTAACCAATCTTGTGCATCCAATAAGTTCATTTGTGTCATTGGATGAACATTTAGGTCATTTGCGTCCTCCCTAGGCTTATTCTTGTCCAATTAGGGTTTCTAACCAATCTTGTGCCTCCAATAGGTGTGTTTGTGTCATTGGATGAACATTTAGGTCATTTTCGTCCTCCCTAGGCTTATTCTTGTCCAATTAGGGTTTTTAACCAATCTTGTGCATCCAATAAGTTCATTTGTGTCATTGGATGAACATTTAGGTTATTTTCGTCCTCCCTAGGCTTATTCTTGTCCAATTAGGGTTTTTAACCAATCTTGTGCATCCTATAAGTTCATTTGTGTCATTGGATTAACATTTAGGTCATTTTCGTCCTCCCTAGGCTTATTCTTGTCCAATTAGGGTTTCTTACCAATCTTGTGCATCCAATAGGTGTGTTTGTGTCATTGGATGAACATTTAGGTCATTTTCGTCCTCCCTAGGCTTATTCTTGTCCAATTAGGGTTTTTAACCAATCTTGTGCATCCAATAAGTTCATTTGTGTCATTGGATGAACATTTAGGTTATTTTCGTCCTCCCTATGCTTATTCTTGTCCAATTAGGGTTTTTAACCAATCTTGTGCATCCAATAAGTTCATTTGTGTCATTGGATGAACATTTAGGTCATTATCATCCTCCATAGTCTTATTCTTGTCCAATTAGGGTTTTTATGCAATCTTGTGCATCCAATAGGTGTGTTTGTGTCATTGGATGAACATTTTGGTCATTTTCGTCCTCCCTAGTCTTATTCTTGTCCAATTAGGGTTTTTAACCAATCTTGTGCATCCAATAGGTGTGTTTGTGTCATTGGATGAACATTTAGGTCATTTTCGTCCTCCCTAGGCTTATTCTTGTCCAATTAGGGTTTTTAACCAATCTTGTGCATCCAATAAGTTCATTTGTGTCATTGGATGAACATTTAGGTTATTTTCGTCCTCCCTAAGCTTATTCTTGTCCAATTAGGGTTTTTAATCAATCTTGTGCATCCAATAAGTTCATTTGTGTCATTGGATTAACATTTAGGTCATTTTCGTCCTCCCTAGGCTTATTCTTGTCCAATTAGGGTTTCTAACCAATCTTGTGCATCCAATAGGTGTGTTTGTGTCATTGGATGAACATTTAGGTCATTTTCGTCCTCCTTAGGCTTATTCTTGTCCAATTAGGGTTTTTAACCAATCTTGTGCATCCAATAAGTTCATTTGTGTCATTGGATGAATATTTAGGTCATTTTCGTCCTCCCAAGGCTTATTCTTGTCCAATTAGGGTTTTTAACCAATCTTGTGCATCCAATAGGTGTGTTTAGTCATTTGATGAACATTTAGGTTATTTTCGTCCTCCCTAGGCTTATTCTTGTCCAATTAGGGTTTTTAACCAATCTTGTGCATCCAATAAGTTCATTTGTGTCATTGGATTATCATTTAGGTCATTTTCGTCCTCCCTAGGCTTATTCTTGTCCAATTAGGGTTTTTAACCAATCTTGTGCATCCAATAGGTGTGTTTGTGTCATTGGATGAACATTTAGGTCATTTTCGTACTCCCCATGCTTATTCTTGTCCATTTAGGGTTTCTAACCAATCTTGTGCATCCAATAGGTGTGTTTGTGTCATTGGATGAACATTTAGGTCATTTTCGTCATCCCTATGCTTATTCTTGTCCAATTAGGGTTTTTAACCAATCTTGTGCATCCAATAGGTGTGTTTGTGTCATTGGATGAACATTTAGGTCATTTTCGTCCTCCCTAGGCTTATTCTTGTCCAATTAGGGTTTTTAACCAATCTTGTGCATCCAATAAGTTCATTTGTGTCATCGGATGAACATTTAGGTCATTTTCGTCCTCCCTAGGCTTATTCTTGTCCAGTTAGGGTTTTTAACCAATCTTGTGCATCCAATAGGCGTGTTTGTGTCATTGGATGAACATTTAGGTGATTTCCGTCCTCCCTAGGCTTATTCTTGTCCAATTAGGGTTTTTACCAATCTGGTCCAACCAAAAGGTGTGTTTGTTTCATTGGATGAACATTTAGGTCATTTTCGTCCTCCCTAGGCTTATTCTTGTCCAATAAGGGTTTTCAACCAATCTTGTGCATCCAATAAGTTCCTTTGTGTCATTGGATGAACATTTAGGTCATTTTCGTCCTCCCAAGGCTTATTCTTGTCCAATTAGGGTTTTTAACCAATCTTGTGCATCCAATAAATTCATTTGTGTCATTGGATGAACATTTAGGTCATTTTCGTCCTCCCTAGGCTTATTCTTGTCCAATTAGGGTTTCTAACCAATCTTGTGCATCCAATAGGTGTATTTATTTCATTGGATGAACATTTAGGTCATTTTCGTCCTCCCTAGGATTATTCTTGTCCAGTTAGGGTTTTTAACCAATCTTGTGCATCCAATAGGTGTGTTTGTGTCATTGGATGAACATTTAGGTCATTTTCGTCCTAGGCTTATTCTTGTCCAAATAAGTTTTTTAACCAATCTTGTGCATCCAATAGGTGTGTTTGTGTCATTGGAAGAACATTTTGGTCATTTTCGTCCTCCCTAGGCTTATTCTTGTCCAATTAGGGTTTCTAACCAATCTTGTGCATCCAATAGGTGTGTTTATGTCATTGGATGAACATTTAGGTCATTTTCGTCCTCCCTAGTCTTATTCTTGTCCAATTAGGGTTTTAAACAATCATGTGCATCCAATAAGTTCATTTGTGTCATTGGTTGAACATTTAGGTCATTTTTGTCCTCCGTAGGCTTATTCTTGTCCAGTTAGGGTTTTTAACCATTCTTGTGCATCCAATAGGCGTGTTTGTGTCATTGGATGAACATTTAAGTCATTTTCGTCCTCCCTAGACTTATTCTTGTCCAATTAGGGTTTCTAACGAATCTTGTGCATCCAATATGTTCATTTGTGTCATTGGATGAACATTTAGGTCATTTTCGTCCTCCCTAGGCTTATTCTTGTCCAATTAGGGTTTTTAAGAAATCTTGTGCATCCAATAAGTTCATTTGTGTCATTGGATGAACATTTAGGTCATTTTCGTCCTCCCTAGGCTTATTCTTGTTCAATTAGGGTTTCTAACCAATCTTGTGCATCCAATAGGTGTGTTTGTTTCATTGGATGAACATTTAGGTCATTTTCGTCCTCCCTAGTCTTATTCTTGTCCAATTAGGGTTTTAAGCAATCTTCTGCATCCAATAAGTTCATTTGTGTCATTGGATGAACATTTAGGTTATTTTCGTCCTCACTAGGCTTAGTTTTGTGCAATTAGGGTTTTTATCCAATCTTGTGCATCCAATAGGTGTGTTTGTGTCATTTGATGAACATTTAGGTCATTTTCGTCCTCCCAAGGCTTATTCTTGTCCAATTAGGGTTTTTAAGCAATCTTGTGCATCCAATAAGTTCATTTGTGTCATTGGATGAACATTTAGGTCATTTTCGTCCTCCCTAGGCTTATTCTTGTCCAATTAGGGTTTTTAACCAATCTTGTGCATCCAATAGGTGTGTTTGTGTCATTGGATGAACATTTAGGTCATTTTCGTCCTCCCTAGGCTTATTCTTGTCCAATTTGGGTTTCTAACCAATCTTGTGCATCTAATAGGTGTGTTTGTGTCATTGGATGAACATTTAGGTCATTTTCGTCCTCCCTAGTCTTATTCTTGTCCAATTAGGGTTTTAAGCAATCTTGTGCATCCAATAAGTTCATTTGTGTCATTGGATGAACATTTGGGTCATTTTCGTCCTCCCTAGGCTTATTTTTGTACAATTAGGGTTTTTAACCAATCTTGTGCATCCAATAGGTGTGTTTGTGTCATTAGATAAACATTTAGGTCATTTTCATCCCCCCTAGGCTTAATGTTGTCCAATTAGGGTTTTTAACCAATCTTGTGCATCCAATAGGTGTGTTTGTGTCATTGGATGAACATTTAGGTCATTTTCGTCCTCCCTAGTCTTATTCCTGTCCAATTAGGGTTTTAAGCATTCTTGTGCAATCAATGTGTGTGTTTGTGTCATTGGATGCACATTTAGGTCATTTTCGTCCTCCCTATGCTTATTCTTGTCCAATTAGGGTTTCTAACGAATCTTGTGCATCCAATAGGTGTGTTAGTGTCATTGGATGAACATTTAGGTCATTTTCGTCCTCCGTAGGCTTATTCTTGTCCAATTAGGGTTTTTAAACAATCTTGTGCATCCAATAGGTGTGTTTGTGTCATTTGATGAACATTTAGGTCATTTTCGTCCTCCCAAGGCTTATTCTTGTCGAATTAGGGTTTTAAGCAATCTTGTGCATCCAATAAGTTCATTTGTGTCATTGGATGAAGATTTAAGTCATTTTCGTCCTCCCTAGGATTATTCTTGTCCAATTAGGGTTTTTAACCAATCTTGGGCATCGAATAGGTGTGTTTGTGTCATTGGATGAACATTTAGGTCATTTTCGTCCTAGGCTTATTCTTGTCCAATTAGGTTTTTTAACAAATCTTGTGCATCCAATAGGTGTGTTTGTGTCATTGGATGAACAATATGGTCATTTTCGTCCTCCCTAGGCTTATTCTTGTCCAATTAGGGTTTCTAACGAATCTTGTGCATCCAATAGGTGTGTTTGTGTCATTGGATGAACATTTGGTCATTTTCGTCCTCCCTAGTCTTATTCTTGTCCAATTAGGGTTTTAAACAATCTTGTGCATCCAATAAGTTCATTTGTGTCATTGGATGAACATTTAGGTCATTTTCGTCCTCCCTAGGCTTATTCTTGTCCAGTTAGGGTTTTTAACCAATCTTGTGCATCCAATAGGCGTGTTTGTGTCATTGGATGAACATTTAGGTGATTTTCGTCCTCCCTAGGCTTATTCTTGTCCAATTAGGGTTTTTAACCAATCTCGTGCAACCAACAGGTGTGTTTGTGTCATTGGATGAAAATTTAAGTCATTTTCGTCCTCCCTAGGCTTATTCTTGTCCAATTAGGGTTTTTAAGAAATCTTGTGCATCCAATAAGTTGATTTGTGTCATTGGATGAACATTTAGGTCATTTTCGTCCTACCTAGCCTTATTCTTGTCCAATTAGGGTTTCTAACCAATCTTGTGCATCCAATAGGTGTGTTTGTGTCATTGGATTAACATTTAGGTCATTTTCGTCCTCCCTAGTCTTATTCTTGTCCAATTAGGGTTTTAAACAATCTTGTGCTTCCAATAAGTTCATTTGTGTCATTGGTTGAACATTTAGGTCATTTTTGTCCTCCGTAGGCTTATTCTTGTCCAGTTAGGGTTTTTAACCATTCTTGGGCATCCAATAGGCGTGTTTGTGTCATTGGATGAACATTTAAGTCATTTTCGTCCTCCCTAGACTTATTCTTGTCCAATTAGGGTTTCTACCGAATCTTGTGCATCCAATAAGTTCATTTGTGTCATTGGATGAACATTTAGGTCATTTTCGTCCTCCCTAGGCTTATTCTTGTCCAATTAGGGTTTTTAAGAAATCTTGTGCATCCAATAAGTTGATTTGTGTCATTGGATGAACATTTAGGTCATTTTCGTCCTCCCTAGGCTTATTCTCATCAAATTAGGGTTTCTAACCAATCTTGTGCATCCAATAGGTGTGTTTGTGTCATTGGATGAACATTTAGATCATTTTCGTCCTCCCTAGTCTTATTCTTGTCCAATTAGGGTTTTAAGCAATCTTGTGCATCCAATAAGTTCATTTGTGTCATTAGATGAACATTTAGGTCATTTTCGTCCTCCTTAGGTTTATTTTTGTGAAATTAGGGTTTTTAACCAATCTTGTGCATCCAATAGGTGTGTTTGTGTCATTAGATGAACATTTAGGTCATTTTCATCCTCCCTAGGCTTATTGTTGTCCAATTAGGGTTTTTAACCAATCTTGTGCATCCAATAGGTGTGTTTGTGTCATTGGATGAACATTTAGGTCATTTTCGTCCTCCTTAGTCTTATTCTCGTCCAATTAGGGTTTTAAGCATTCTTGTGCAATCAATGTGTGTGTTTGTGTCATTGGATGCACATTTAGGTCATTTTCGTCCTCCCTATGCTTATTCTTGTCCAATTAGAGTTTCTAACGAATCTTGTGCATCCAATAGGTGTGTTTGTGCCATTGGATGAACATTTAGGTCATTTTCGTCCTCCCTAGGCTTATTCTTGTCCAATTAGGGTTTTTAAGAAATCTTGTGCATCCAATAAGTTGATTTGTGTCATTGGATGAACATTTAGGTCATTTTCGTCCTCCCTAGGCTTATTCTTGTCCAATTAGGGTTTCTAACCAATCTTGTGCATCTTATAGGTGTGTTTGTGCCATTGGATGAACATTTAGGTCATTTTCGTCCTCCCTAGTCTTATTCTTGTCCAATTAGGGTTTTAAGCAATCTTGTGCATCCAATAAGTTCATTTGTGTCATTGGATGAACATTTGGGTCATTTTCGTCCTCCCTAGGCTTATTCTTGTCCAATTAGGGTTTTTAAACAATCTTGTGCATCCAATAGGTGTGTTTGTGTCATTTGATGAACACTTAGGTCATTTTCGTCCTCCCAAGGCTTATTCTTGTCGAATTAGGGTTTTAAGCAATCTTGTGCATCCAATAAGTTCATTTGTGTCATTGGATGAAGATTTAAGTCATTTTCGTCCTCCCTAGGATTATTCTTGTCCAATTAGGGGTTTTAACCAATCTTGGGCATCCAATAGGTGTGTTTGTGTCATTGGATGAACATTTAGGTCATTTTCGTCCTAGGCTTATTCTTGTCCAATTAGGTTTTTTAACAAATCTTGTGCATCCAATAGGTGTGTTTGTGTCATTGGATGAACATTATGGTCATTTTCGTCCTCCCTAGGCTTATTCTTGTCCAATTAGGGTTTCTAACGAATCTTGTGCATCCAATAGGTGTGTTTGTGTCATTGGATGAACATTTAGGTCATTTTCGTCCTCCCTAGTCTTATTCATGTCCAATTAGGGTTTTAAACAATCTTGTGCATCCAATAAGTTCATTTGTGTCATTGGATGAACATTTAGGTCATTTTCGTCCTCCCTAGGCTTATTCTTGTCCAGTTAGGGTTTTTAACCAATCTTGTGCATCCAATAGGCGTGTTTGTGTCATTGGATGAACATTTAGGTCATTTTCGTCCTCCCTAGGCTTATTCTTCTCCAATTTGGGTTTCTAAGCAATCTTGTGCATCCAATACGTTTATTTGTGTCATTGGATTAACATTTAAGTAATTTTCGTCCTCCCAAGGCTTATTCTTGTGCAATTATGGTTTTTAACCAATCTTGTGCATCCAATAGGTGTGTTTGTCTCATTGGATGAACATTTAGGTCACTTTCATCCTCCCTATGCTTATTGTTGTCCAATTAGAGTTTTTAACCAATCTTGTGCGTCTAATAGGTATGTTTGTGTCATTGGATGAACATTTAGGTCATTTTCGTCCTCCCTAGGCTTATTCTTGTCCAATTAGGGTTTTTAACCAATCTTGTGCATCCAATAGGTGTGTTTGTGTCATTGGATGAACATTTTGGTCATTTTCGTCCTCCATAGGCTTATTCTTGTCCAATTAGGGTTTTTAACCAATCTTGTGCATCCAATATGTTCATTTGTGTCATTGGATGAACATTTAGGTCATTTTCGTCCTCCCTAGGCTTATTCTTGTCCAATTAGGGTTTCTAACCAATCTTGTGCATCCAATAGGTGTATTTGTGTCATTGGATGAACATTTAGGTCATTTTCGTTCTCCCTAGGCTTATTCTTGTCCAATTAGGGTTTTTAAGCAATCTTGTGCATCCAATAAGTTCATTTGTGTCATTGGATGAACATTTAGGTCATTTTCGTCCTCCCTAGGCTTATTCTTGTCCAATTAGGGGTTTTAAGCAATCTTGTGCATCCAATAAGTTTATTTGTGTCATTGGATAAACATTTAGGTCATTTTCGTCCGCCCTAGTCTTATTCTTGTCCAATTAGGGTTTTTAACCAATCTTGTGCATCCAATAGGTTTGTTTGTGTCATTGGATGAACATTTAGGTCATTTTCGTCCTCCCTAGGCTTATTCTTGTCCAATTAGGGTTTTTAACCAATCTTGTGCATCCAATAAGTTCATTTGTGTCATTGGATGAACATTTAGGTCATTTTCGTCCTCCCTAGGCTTATTCTTGTCCAATTAGGGTTTATAACCAATCTTGTGCTTCCAATAGGTGTATTTGTGTCATTGGATGAACATTTAGGTCATTTTCGTCCTCCCTAGGCTTATTCTTGTCCAATTAGGGTTTTTAAGCAATCTTGTGCATCCAATAAGTTCATTTGTGTCATTGGATGAACATTTAGGTCATTTTCGTCCTCCCTAGGCTTATTCTTGTCCAATTAGGGTTTTTAACCGATCTTGTGCATCCAGTAGGTGTGTTTGTGTCATTGGATGAACATTTAGGTCATTTTCGTCCTCCCTAGGCTTATTCTTGTCCAATTAGGGTTTTTAACCAATCTTGTGCATCCAATAAGTTCATTTGTGTCATTGGATGAACATTTAGGTCATTTTCGTCCTCCCTAAGCTTATTCTTGTCCAATAAGGGTTTTTAAGCAATCTTGTGCATCCAATAAGTTCATTTGTGTCATTGGATGAACATTTAGGTCATTTTCGTCCTCCCTAGGCTTATTCTTGTTCAATTAGGGTTTCTAACCAATCTTGTGCATCCAATAGGTGTGTTTGTGTCATTGGATGAACATTTAGGTCATTTTCGTCCTCCCTAGTCTTATTCTTGTCCAATTAGGGTTTTAAGCAATCTTGTGCATCCAATAAGTTCATTTGTGTCATTGGATTTATATTTAGGTCATTTTCATCCTCCCTAGGCTTATTCTTGTCCAATTAGGGTTTCTAACCAATCTTGTGCATCCAATAGGTGTGTTTGTGTCATTGGATGAACATTTAGGTCATTTTCGTCCTCCCTAGGCTTATTCTTGTCCAATTAGGGTTTTTAACCAATCTTGTGCATCCAATAAGTTCATTTGTGTCATTGGATTAACATTTAGGTCAATTTCGTCCTTCCTAGGCTTATTCTTGTCCAATTAGGGTTTCTAACAAATCTTGTGCATCCAATAGGTGTTTTTGTGTCATTGGATGAACATTTAGGTCATTTTCGTCCTCCCTAGGCTTATTCTTGTCCAATTACGGTTTTTAACCAATCTTGTGCATCCAATAAGTTCATTTGTGTCATTGGATTAACATTTAGGTCATTTTCGTCCTTCCTAGGCTTATTCTTGTCCAATTAGGGTTTCTAACCAATCTTGTGCATCCAATAGGTGTGTTTGTGTCATTGGATGAACATTTAGGTCATTTTCGTCCTCCCTAGTCTTATTCTTGTCCAATTAGGGTTTTAAGCAATCTTGTGCATCCAATAAGTTCATTTGTGCCATTGGATGAACATTTAGGTTATTTTCGTCCTCACTAGGCTTAGTTTTGTGCAATTAGGGTTTTAAACCATTCTTGTGCATCCAATAGGTGTGTTTGTGTCATTAGATGAACATTTAGGTCATTTTCATCCTCCCTAGGCTTATTGTTGTCCAATTAGGGTTTTTAACCAATCTTGTGCATCCAATAGGTGTGTTTGTGTCATTGGATGAACATTTAGGTCATTTTCGTCCTCCCTAGGCTTATTCTTGTCCAATTAGGGATTTTAAGCAATCTTGTGTATCCAATAAGTTCATTTGTGTCATTGGATGAACATTTAGGTCATTTTCGTCCTCCCTAGGCTTATTCTTGTCCAATTAGGGTTTTTAACCAATCTTGTGCATCCAATAGGTGTGTTTGTGTCATTGGATGAACATTTAGGTCATTTTCGTCCTCCCTAGGCTTATTCTTGTCCAATTAGGGTATTTAACCAATCTTGTGCATCCAATAAGTTCATTTGTGTCATTGGATGAACATTTAGGTCATTTTCGTCCTCCCTAGGCTTATTCTTGTCCAACTAGGGTGTTAAGCAATCTTGTGCATCCAATAAGTTCATTTGTGTCATTGGATTAACATTTAGGTCATTTTCGTCCTCCCTAGGCTTATTCTTGTCCAATTAGGGTTTTTAACCAATCTTGTGCATCCAATAGGTGTGTTTGTGTCATTGGATGAACATTTAGGTCATTTTCGTCCTCCTTATGCTTATTCTTGTCCAATTAGGGTTTCTAACCAATCTTGTGCATCCAATAGGTGTGTTTGTGTCATTGGATGAACATTTAGGTCATTTTCGTCCTCCCTAGTCTTATTCTTGTCCAATTAGGGTTTTAAACAATCTTGTGCATCCAATAAGTTCATTTGTGTCATTGGATGAACATTTAGGTCATTTTCGTCCTCCCTAGGCTTATTCTTGTCCAGTTAGGGTTTTTAACCAATCTTGTGCATCCAATAGGCGTGTTTGTGTCATTGGATGAACATTTAGGTGATTTTCGTCCTCCCTAGACTTATTCTTGTCCAATTAGGGTTTTTAACCAATCTCGTGCAACCAACAGGTGTGTTTGTGTCGTTGGATGAAAATTTAAGTCATTTTCGTCCTCCCTAGGCTTATTCTTGTCCAATTAGGGTTTTTAAGAAATCTTGTGCATCCAATAAGTTGATTTGTGTCATTGGATGAACATTTAGGTCATTTTCGTCCTACCTAGCCTTATTCTTGTCCAATTAGGGTTTCTAACCAATCTTGTGCATCCAATAGGTGTGTTTGTGTCATTGGATTAACATTTAGGTCATTTTCGTCCTCCCTAGTCTTATTCTTGTCCAATTAGGGTTTTAAACAATCTTGTGCTTCCAATAAGTTCATTTGTGTCATTGGATGAACATTTAGGTCATTTTCGTCCTCCCTAGGCTTATTTTTGGGCAATTAGGGTTTTTAACCAATCTTGTGCATCCAATAGGTGTGTTTGTGTCATTGGATGCACATTTAGGTCATTTTCATCCTCCATGGGCTTATTGTTGTCCAATTAGGGTTTTTAACCAATCTTGTGCATCCAATAGGTGTGTTTGTGTCATTGGATGGACATTTAGGTCATTTAAGACCTCCCTAGTCTTATTCTTGGCCAATTAGGGTTTTAAGCAATCTTGTGCATCCAATTGGTGTGTTTGTGTCATTGGATGCACATTTAGGTCATTTTCGTCCTCCCTAGGCTTATTCTTGTCCAGTTAGGGTTTTTAACCAATCTAGTGCAACCAAAAGGTGTGTTTGTGTCATTGGATGAACATTTAGGTCATTTTCGTCCTTCCTAGGCTTATTCTTGTCCAATAAGGGTTTTTAACCAATCTTGTGCATCCAATATGTTCCTTTGTGTCATTGGATGAACATTTAGGTCATTTTCGTTGACCCTAGGCTTATTCTTGTCCAATTAGGGTTTTTAACCAATCTTGTGCATCCAAAAAAGTTCATTTGTGTCATTGGATGAACATTTAGGTCATTTTCGTCCTCCCAAGGCTTATTCTTGTCCAATTAGGGTTTTTAACCAATCTTGTGCATCCAATAAATTCATTTGTGTCATTGGATGAACATTTAGGTCATTTTCGTCCTCCCCAGGCTTATTCTTGTCCAATTAGGGTTTCTAACCAATCTTGTGCATCCAATAGGTGTATTTATTTCATTGGATGAACATTTAGGTCATTTTCGTCCTCCCTAGGCTTATTCTTGTCCAATTAGGGTTTTTAAGCAATCTTGTGCATCCAATAAGTTCATTTGTGTCATTGGATGAACATTTAGGTCATTTTCGTCCTCCCTAGGCTTATTCTTGTCCAATTAGTGTTT
The DNA here is from genome assembly GCA_037974775.1 of Cicer pinnatifidum. NCBI lineage: Eukaryota > Viridiplantae > Streptophyta > Magnoliopsida > Fabales > Fabaceae > Cicer > Cicer pinnatifidum. The sequence continues at coordinate 31,193,439 of JBBPBR010000008.1, forward strand.
CTAACCAATCTTGTGCATCCAATAGGTGTGTTGGTGTCATTGGACGAACATTTAGGTCATTTTCGTCCTCCCTAGTCTTATTCTTGTCCAATTAGGGTTTTAAGCATTCTTGTGCATCCAATGTGTGTGTTTGTGTCATTGGATGCACATTTAGGTCATTTTCATCCTCCCTAGGCTTGTTCTTGTCCAATTAGGGTTTCTAGAGAATCTTGTGCATCCAATAGGTGTGTTTGTGTCATTGGATGAAAATTTAAGTCATTTTCGTCCTCCCTAGGCTTATTCTTGTCCAATTAGGGTTTTTAAGCAATCTTGTGCATTCAATAACTTCATTTCTGTCATTGGATTAACATTTAAGTCATTTTCTTCCTCCCTTGGCTTATTCTAGTCCAATTAGGGTTTTTAACCATCCTTGTGCATCCAATAGGTGTGTTTGTGTCATTGGATGAAAATTTAAGTCATTTTCGTCCTCCCTAGCCTTATTCTTGTCCAATTAGGGTTTTTAAGCAATCTGGTGCATCTAATAACTTAATTTGTGTCATTGGATTAACATTTAAGTCATTTTCTTCCTCCCTTGGCTTATTCTTGTCCAATTAGGGTTTTTAACCAATCTTGTGCATACAATAAGTTCATTTGTGTCATTGGATGAACATTTAGGTCATTTTCGTCCACCCTATGCTTATTCTTGTCCAATTAGGGTTTGTAACCAATCTTGTGCATCCAATAGGTGTGTTTGTGTCATTGGATGAACATTTAGGTCATTTTCGTCCTCCCTAAGCTTATTCTTGTCCAATTAGGGTTTCTAACCAATCTTGTGCATCCAATAGGTGTGTTTGTGTCATTGGATGAACAATTAGGTCATTTTCGTCCTCCCAAGGCTTATTCTTGTCCAATTAGGGTTTCAAACCAATCTTGTGCATCCAATAGGTGTGTTTGTGTCATTGGATGAACATTTAGGTCATTTTCGTCCTCCCTAGGCTTATTCTTGTCCAATTAGGGTTTTTAAGCAATCTTGTGCATCCAATAGGTGTGTTTGTGTCATTGGATGAACATTTAGGTTATTTTCGTCCTCCCTAGGCTTATTCTTGTCCAATAAAGGTTTTTAACCAATCTTGTGCATCCAATAAGTTCCTTTGTGTCATTAGATGAACATTTAGGTCATTATCGTCGACCCTAGGCTTATTCTTGTCCAATTAGGGTTTTTAACCAATCTTGTGCATCCAATAAGTTCATTTGTGTCATTGGATGAACATTTAGGTCATTTTCGTCCTCCCAAGGCTTATTCTTGTCCAATTAGGGTTTTTAACCAATCTTGTGCATCTAATAAATTCATTTGTGTCATTGGATGAACATTTAGGTCATTTTCTTCCTCCCTAGGCTTATTCTTGTCCAATTAGGGTTTCTAAACAATCTTGTGCATCCAATAGGTGTATTTATTTCATTGGATGAACATTAAGGTCATTTTCGTCCTCCCTAGGCTTATTCTTGTCCAATTAGGGTTTTTAAGCAATCTTGTGCATCCAATAAGTTCATTTGTGTCATTGGATGAACATTTAGGTCATTTTCGTCCTCCCTAGGCTTATTTTTGGGCAATTAGGGTTTTTAACCAATCTTGTGCATCCAATAGGTGTGTTTGTGTCATTGGATGCACATTTAGGTCATTTTCATCCTCCATGGGCTTATTGTTGTCCAATTAGGGTTTTTAACCAATCTTGTGCATCCAATAGGTGTGTTTGTGTCATTGGATGGACATTTAGGTCATTTAAGTCCTCCCTAGTCTTATTCTTGGCCAATTAGGGTTTTAAGCAATCTTGTGCATCCAATTGGTGTGTTTGTGTCATTGGATGCACATTTAGGTCATTTTCGTCCTCCCTAGGCTTATTCTTGTCCAGTTAGGGTTTTTAACCAATCTTGTGCATCCAATAGGCGTGTTTGTGTCATTGGATGAACATTTAGGTGATTTTCGTCCTCCCTAGGCTTATTCTTGTCCAATTAGGGTTTTTAACCAATCTAGTGCAACCAAAAGGTGTGTTTGTGTCATTGGATGAACATTTAGGTCATTTTCGTCCTTCCTAGGCTTATTCTTGTCCAATAAGGGTTTTTAACCAATCTTGTGCATCCAATAAGTTCCTTTGTGTCATTGGATGAACATTTAGGTCATTTTCGTTGACCCTAGGCTTATTCTTGTCCAATTAGGGTTTTTAACCAATCTTGTGCATCCAAAAAAGTTCATTTGTGTCATTGGATGAACATTTAGGTCATTTTCGTCCTCCCAAGGCTTATTCTTGTCCAATTAGGGTTTTTAACCAATCTTGTGCATCCAATAAATTCATTTGTGTCATTGGATGAACATTTAGGTCATTTTCGTCCTCCCCAGGCTTATTCTTGTCCAATTAGGGTTTTAAGCATTCTTGTGCATCCAATGTGTGTGTTTGTGTCATTGGATGCACATTTAGGTCATTTTCATCCTCCCTAGGCTTGTTCTTGTCCAATTAGGGTTTCTAGAGAATCTTGTGCATCCAATAGGTGTGTTTGTGTCATTGGATGAAAATTTAAGTCATTTTCGTCCTCCCTAGGCTTATTCTTGTCCAATTAGGGTTTTTAAGCAATCTTGTGCATTCAATAACTTCATTTCTGTCATTGGATTAACATTTAAGTCATTTTCTTCCTCCCTTGGCTTATTCTAGTCCAATTAGGGTTTTTAACCATCCTTGTGCATCCAATAGGTGTGTTTGAGTCATTGGATGAAAATTTAAGTCATTTTCGTCCTCCCTAGCCTTATTCTTGTCCAATTAGGGATTTTAAGCAATCTGGTGCATCTAATAACTTAATTTGTGTCATTGGATTAACATTTAAGTCATTTTCTTCCTCCCTTGGCTTATTCTTGTCCAATTAGGGTTTTTAACCAATCTTGTGCATACAATAAGTTCATTTGTGTCATTGGATAAACATTTAGGTCATTTTCGTCCACCCTAGGCTTATTCTTGTCCAATTAGGGTTTGTAACCAATCTTGTGCATCCAATAGGTGTGTTTGTGTCATTGGATGAACATTTAGGTCATTTTCGTCCTCCCTAAGCTTATTCTTGTCCAATTAGGGTTTCTAACCAATCTTGTGCATCCAATAGGTGTGTTTGTGTCATTGGATGAACAATTAGGTCATTTTCGTCCTCCCAAGGCTTATTCTTGTCCAATTAGGGTTTCAAACCAATCTTGTGCATCCAATAGGTGTGTTTGTGTCATTGGATGAACATTTAGGTCATTTTCGTCCTCCGTAGGCTTATTCTTGTCCAATTAGGGTTTTTAAGCAATCTTGTGCATCCAATAGGTGTGTTTGTGTCATTGGATGAACATTTAGGTTATTTTCGTCCTCCCTAGGCTTATTCATGTCCAATAAAGGTTTTTAACCAATCTTGTGCATCCAATAAGTTCCTTTGTGTCATTAGATGAACATTTAGGTCATTATCGTCGACCCTAGGCTTATTCTTGTCCAATTAGGGTTTTTAACCAATCTTGTGCATCCAATAAGTTCATTTGTGTCATTGGATGAACATTTAGGTCATTTTCGTCCTCCCTAGGCTTATTCTTGTCCAATTAGGGTTTTTAACCAATCTTGTGCATCTAATAAGTTCATTTGTGTCATTGGATGAACATTTAGGTCATTTTCGTCCTCCCTAGGCTTATTCTTGTCCAATTAGGGTTTCTAACCAATCTTGTGCA
>JBBPBR010000008.1:31197406-31245457 GCA_037974775.1 Cicer pinnatifidum
ATTTGTGTCATTGGATGAACATTTAGGTCATTTTCGTCCTCCCCAGGCTTATTCTTGTCCAATTAGGGTTTTAAGCATTCTTGTGCATCCAATGTGTGTGTTTGTGTCATTGGATGCACATTTAGGTCATTTTCATCCTCCCTAGGCTTGTTCTTGTCCAATTAGGGTTTCTAGAGAATCTTGTGCATCCAATAGGTGTGTTTGTGTCATTGGATGAAAATTTAAGTCATTTTCGTCCTCCCTAGGCTTATTCTTGTCCAATTAGGGTTTTTAAGCAATCTTGTGCATTCAATAACTTCATTTCTGTCATTGGATTAACATTTAAGTCATTTTCTTCCTCCATTGGCTTATTCTAGTCCAATTAGGGTTTTTAACCATCCTTGTGCATCCAATAGGTGTGTTTGTGTCATTGGATGAAAATTTAAGTCATTTTCGTCCTCCCTAGCCTTATTCTTGTCCAATTAGGGTTTTTAAGCAATCTGGTGCATCTAATAACTTAATTTGTGTCATTGGATTAACATTTAAGTCATTTTCTTCCTCCCTTGGCTTATTCTTGTCCAATTAGGGTTTTTAACCAATCTTGTGCATACAATAAGTTCATTTGTGTCATTGGATGAACATTTAGGTCATTTTCGTCCACCCTAGGCTTATTCTTGTCCAATTAGGGTTTGTAACCAATCTTGTGCATCCAATAGGTGTGTTTGTGTCATTGGATGAACATTTAGGTCATTTTCGTCCTCCCTAAGCTTATTCTTGTCCAATTAGGGTTTCTAACCAATCTTGTGCATCCAATAGGTGTGTTTGTGTCATTGGATGAACAATTAGGTCATTTTCGTCCTCCCAAGGCTTATTCTTGTCCAATTAGGGTTTCAAACCAATCTTGTGCATCCAATAGGTGTGTTTGTGTCATTGGATGAACATTTAGGTCATTTTCGTCCTCCCTAGGCTTATTCTTGTCCAATTAGGGTTTTTAAGCAATCTTGTGCATCCAATAGGTGTGTTTGTGTCATTGGATGAACATTTAGGTTATTTTCGTCCTCCCTAGGCTTATTCTTGTCCAATAAAGGTTTTTAACCAATCTTGTGCATCCAATAAGTTCCTTTGTGTCATTAGATGAACATTTAGGTCATTATCGTCGACCCTAGGCTTATTCTTGTCCAATTAGGGTTTTTAACCAATCTTGTGCATCCAATAAGTTCATTTGTGTCATTGGATGAACATTTAGGTCATTTTCGTCCTCCCAAGGCTTATTCTTGTCCAATTAGGGTTTTTAACCAATCTTGTGCATCTAATAAATTCATTTGTGTCATTGGATGAACATTTAGGTCATTTTCTTCCTCCCTAGGCTTATTCTTGTCCAATTAGGGTTTCTAAACAATCTTGTGCATCCAATAGGTGTATTTATTTCATTGGATGAACATTAAGGTCATTTTCGTCCTCCCTAGGCTTATTCTTGTCCAATTAGGGTTTTTAAGCAATCTTGTGCATCCAATAAGTTCATTTGTGTCATTGGATGAACATTTAGGTCATTTTCGTCCTCCCTAGGCTTATTCTTGTCTAGTAAGGGTTTTTAACCAATCTTGTGCATCCAATAGGTGTGTTTGTGTCATTGGATGAACATTTAGGTCATTTTCGTCCTCCCTAGGCTTATTCTTGTCCAATTAGGGTTTTTAACCAATCTTGTGCATCCAATAAGTTCCTTTGTGTCATTGGTTTAACATTTAGGTCATTTTCGTCCTCCCTAGGCTTATTCTTGTCCAATTAGGGTTTTTAACCAATCTTGTGCATCCAATAAGTTCATTTGTGTCATTGGATTAACATTTAGGTCATTTTCGTCCTCCCTAGGCTTATTCTTGTCCAATTAGGGTTTCTAACCAATCTTGTGCATCCAATAGGTGTGTTTGTGTCATTGGATGAACATTTAGGTCATTTTCGTCCTCCCTAGGCTTATTCTTGTCCAATTAGGGTTTTTAACCAATCTTGTGCCTCCAATAAGTTCGTTTGTGTCATTGGATTAACATTTAGGTCATTTTCGTCCTTCCTAGGCTTATTCTTGACCAATTAGGGTTTTTAACCAATCTTGTGCATCCAATAAGTTCATTTGTGTCATTGGATTAACATTTAGGTCATTTTCGTCCTCCCTAGGCTTATTCTTGTCCAATTAGGGTTTCTAACCAATCTTGTGCATCCAATAGGTGTGTTTGTGTCATTGGATGAACATTTAGGTCATTTTCGTCCTCCCTAGGCTTATTCTTGTCCAATTAGGGTTTTTAACCAATCTTGTGCATCCAATAAGTTCATTTGTGTCTTTGGGTGAACATTTAGGTCATTTTCGTCCTTCCTAGGCTTATTATTGTCCAATTAGGGTTTCTAACCAATCTTGTGCATCCAATAGGTGTGTTTAGTCATTTGATGAACATTTAGGTTATTTTCGTCCTCCCTAGGCTTATTCTTGTCCAATTAGGGTTTTTAACCAATCTTGTGCATCCAATAAGTTCATTTGTGTCATTGGATTAACATTTAGGTCATTTTCGTCCTCCCTAGGCTTATTCTTGTCCAATTAGGGTTTCTAACCAATCTTGTGCATCCAATAGGTGTGTTTGTGTCATTGGATGAACATTTAGGTCATTTTCGTCCTCCCTAGGCTTATTCTTGTCCAATTAGGGTTTTTTAACCAATCTTGTGCATCCAATAAGTTCATTTGTGTCATTAGATGAATAGTTAGGTCATTTTCGTCCTCCCTAGGCTTATTCTTGTCCAATTAGGGTTTCTAACCAATCTTGTGCATCCAATAGGTGTGTTTAGTCATTTGATGAACATTTAGGTTATTTTCGTCCTCCCTAGGCTTATTTTTGTCCAATTAGGGTTTTTAACCAATCTTGTGCATCCAATAAGTTCATTTGTGTCATTGGATTAACATTTAGGTCATTTTCGTCCTCCCTAGGCTTATTCTTGTCCAATTAGGGTTTTTAACCAATCTTGTGCATCCAATAGGTGTGTTTGTGTCATTGGATGATCAATTAGGTCATTTTCGTCCTTTCTATACTTATTCTTGTCCAATTAGGGTTTTTAACCAATCTTGTGCATCCAATAAGTTCATTTGTGTCATTGGATGATCAATTAGGTAATTTTCGTCCTCCCTAGGCATATTCTTGTCCAACTAGGGTTTTTAACCAATCTTGTGCATCCAATAGGTGTGTTTGTGTCATTGGATGATCAATTAGGTCATTTTCGTCCTCCCTAGGCATATTCTTATCCAATTAGGGTTTTTAACCAATCTTGTGCATCCAATAGGTGTGTTTGTGTCATTGGATGAACATTTAGGTCATTTTCGTCCTCCCTAGGCTTATTCTTGTCCAATTAGGGTTTTTAACCAATCTTGTGCATCCAATAAGTTCATTTGTGTCATTGGATGGACATTGAGGTCATTTTCGTCCTCCCTAGGCTTATTCTTGTCCAATTAGGGTTTCTAACCAATCTTGTGCATCCAATAGGTGTGTTTGTGTCATTGGATGAACATTTAGGTCATTTTCGTCCTCCCTAGGCTTATTCTTGTCCAATTAGGGTTTCTAACCAATCTTGTTTATCCAATAGGTGTGTTTGTGTCATTGGATGAACATTTAAGTCATTTTCGTCCTCCCTAGGCTTATTCTTGTCCAATTAGGGTTTCTAACCAATCTTGTGCATCCAATAGGTGTGTTTGTGTCATTGGATGAACATTTAGGTCATTTTCGTCCTCCCTAGGCTTATTCTTGTCCAATTAGGGTTTTTAACCATTCTTGTGCATCCAATAACTTCATTTGTGTCATTGGATTAACATTTACGTCATTTTCGTCCTCCCTAGGCTTATTCTTGTCCAATTAGGGTTTCTAACCAATCTTGTGCATCCAATAGGTGTGTTTGTGTCATTGGATGAACATTTAGGTCATTTTCGTCCTCCCTAGGCTTATTCTTGTCCAATTAGGGTTTCTAACCAATCTTGTGTATTCAATAGGTGTGTTTGTGTCATTGGATGAACATTTAGGTCATTTTCGTCCTCCCTAGGCTTATTCTTGTCCAATTAGGGTTTCTAAACAATCTTGTGCATTCAATAGGTGTGTTTGTGTCATTGGATGAACATTTAGGTCATTTTCGTCCTCCCAAGGCTTATTCTTGTCCAATTAGGGTTTTTAACCAATCTTGTGCATCCAACAGGTATGTTTGTGTCATTGGATGAACATTTAGGTCATTTTCGTTCTCCCTAGGCTTATTCTTGTCCAATTAGGGTTTCTAACCAATCTTGTGCATCCAATAGGTGTGTTTGTGTCATTGGATGAACATTTAGGTCATTTTCGTCCTCCCTAGGCTTATTCTTGTCCAATTAGGGTTTTTAACCAATCTTGTGCATCCAATAAGTTGATTTGTGTCATTGGATGAACATTTAGGTCATTTTCGTCCTCCCAAGGCTTATTCTTGTCCAATTAGGGTTTTTAACAAATCTTGTGCATCCAATAGGTGTGTTTGTGTCATTAGACGAACATTTAGGTTATTTTCATCCTCCCTAGGCTTATTGTTGTCCAATTAGGGTTTCTAACCAATCTTGTGCATCCAATAGGTGTGTTTGTGTCATTAGATGAACATTTAGGTCATTTTCGTCCTCCATAGGCTTATTCTTGTCCAATTAGGGTTTTTAACCAATCTTGTGCATCCAATAGGTGTGTTTGTGTCATTGGATGAACATTTAGGTCATTTTCGTCCTCCCTAGGCTTATTCTTGTCTAATTAGGGTTTTTAACCAATCTTGTGCATCCAATAAGTTCATTTGTGTTATTGGATGAACATTTAGGTCATTTTCGTCTTCCCTAGGCTTATTCTTGTCCAATTAGGGTTTATAACCAATCTTGTGCATCCAATAGGTGTATTTGTGTCATTGGATGAACATTTAGGTCATTTTCGTCCACCCTAGGCTTATTCTTGTCCAATTAGGGCTTTTAACCAATCTTGTGCATCCAATAGGTGTGTTTGTGTCATTGGATGAACATTTAGGTCATCTTCGTCCTCCCTAGGCTTATTCTTGTCCAATTAGGGTTTCTAACCAATCTTGTGCATCCAATAGGTGTGTTTGTGTCATTGGATGAACATTTAGGTCATTTTCGTCCTCCCTAGGCTTATTCTTGTCCAATTAGGGTTTTTAACCAATCATGTGCATCCATTAAGTTCATTTGTGTCATTGGATAAACATTTAGGTCATTGTCACCCTAGGCTTATTCTTGTCCAATTAGGGTTTTTAACCAATCTTGTGCATCCAATAGGTGTATTTGTGTCATTGGATGAACATTTAGGTCATTTTCGTCCTCCCTAGGCTTATTCTTGTCCAATTAGGGTTTGTAACCAATCTTGTGCATCCAATAGGTGTGTTTGTGTCATTGGATGAACATTTAGGTCATTTTCGTCCTCCCTAAGCTTATTCTTGTCCAATTAGGGTTTCTAACCAATCTTGTGCGTCCAATAGGTGTGTTTGTGTCATTGGATGAACAATTAGGTCATTTTCGTCCTCCCAAGGCTTATTCTTGTCCAATTAGGGTTTCAAACCAATCTTGTGCATCCAATAGGTGTGTTTGTGTCATTGGATGAACATTTAGGTCATTTTCGTCCTCCCTAGGCTTATTCTTGTCCAATTAGGGTTTTTAAGCAATCTTGTGCATCCAATAGGTGTGTTTGTGTCATTGGATGAACATTTAGGTTATTTTCGTCCTCCCTAGGCTTATTCTTGTCCAATAAAGGTTTTTAACCAATCTTGTGCATCCAATAAGTTCCTTTGTGTCATGGGATGAACATTTAGGTCATTATCGTCGACCCTAGGCTTATTCTTGTCCAATTAGGGTTTTTAACCAATCTTGTGCATCCAATAAGTTCATTTGTGTCATTGGATGAACATTTAGGTCATTTTCGTCCTCCCAAGGCTTATTCATGTCCAATTAGGGTTTTTAACCAATCTTGTGCATCTAATAAATTCATTTGTGTCATTGGATGAACATTTAGGTCATTTTCTTCCTCCCTAGGCTTATTCTTGTCCAATTAGGGTTTCTAAACAATCTTGTGCATCCAATAGGTGTATTTATTTCATTGGATGAACATTAAGGTCATTTTCGTCCTCCCTAGGCTTATTCTTGTCCAATTAGGGTTTTTAAGCAATCTTGTGCATCCAATAAGTTCATTTGTGTCATTGGATGAACATTTAGGTCATTTTCGTCCTCCCTAGTCTTATTCTTGTCCAATTAGGGTTTTAAGCATTCTTGTGCATCCAATGTGTGTGTTTGTGTCATTGGATGCACATTTAGGTCATTTTCATCCTCCCTAGGCTTGTTCTTGTCCAATTAGGGTTTCTAGAGAATCTTGTGCATCCAATAGGTGTGTTTGTGTCATTGGATGAAAATTTAAGTCATTTTCGTCCTCCCTAGGCTTATTCTTGTCCAATTAGGGTTTTTAAGCAATCTTGTGCATTCAATAACTTCATTTCTGTCATTGGATTAACATTTAAGTCATTTTCTTCCTCCCTTGGCTTATTCTAGTCCAATTAGCGTTTTTAACCATCCTTGTGCATCCAATAGGTGTGTTTGTGTCATTGGATGAAAATTTAAGTCATTTTCGTCCTCCCTAGCCTTATTCTTGTCCAATTAGGGTTTTTAAGCAATCTGGTGCATCTAATAACTTAATTTGTGTCATTGGATTAACATTTAAGTCATTTTCTTCCTCCCTTGGCTTATTCTTGTCCAATTAGGGTTTTTAACCAATCTTGTGCATACAATAAGTTCATTTGTGTCATTGGATGAACATTTAGGTCATTTTCGTCCACCCTAGGCTTATTCTTGTCCAATTAGGGTTTGTAACCAATCTTGTGCATCCAATAGGTGTGTTTGTGTCATTGGATGAACATTTAGGTCATTTTCGTCCTCCCTAAGCTTATTCTTGTCCAATTAGGGTTTCTAACCAATCTTGTGCATCCAATAGGTGTGTTTGTGTCATTGGATGAACAATTAGGTCATTTTCGTCCTCCCAAGGCTTATTCTTGTCCAATTAGGGTTTCAAACCAATCTTGTGCATCCAATAGGTGTGTTTGTGTCATTGGATGAACATTTAGGTCATTTTCGTCCTCCCTAGGCTTATTCTTGTCCAATTAGGGTTTTTAAGCAATCTTGTGCATCCAATAGGTGTGTTTGTGTCATTGGATGAACATTTAGGTTATTTTCGTCCTCCCTAGGCTTATTCTTGTCCAATAAAGGTTTTTAACCAATCTTGTGCATCCAATAAGTTCCTTTGTGTCATTAGATGAACATTTAGGTCATTATCGTCGACCCTAGGCTTATTCTTGTCCAATTAGGGTTTTTAACCAATCTTGTGCATCCAATAAGTTCATTTGTGTCATTGGATGAACATTTAGGTCATTTTCGTCCTCCCAAGGCTTATTCTTGTCCAATTAGGGTTTTTAACCAATCTTGTGCATCTAATAAATTCATTTGTGTCATTGGATGAACATTTAGGTCATTTTCTTCCTCCCTAGGCTTATTCTTGTCCAATTAGGGTTTCTAAACAATCTTGTGCATCCAATAGGTGTATTTATTTCATTGGATGAACATTAAGGTCATTTTCGTCCTCCCTAGGCTTATTCTTGTCCAATTAGGGTTTTTAAGCAATCTTGTGCATCCAATAAGTTCATTTGTGTCATTGGATGAACATTTAGGTCATTTTCGTCCTCCCTAGGCTTATTTTTGTGCAATTAGGGTTTTTAACCAATCTTGTGCATCCAATAGGTGTGTTTGTGTCATTAGATGAACATTTAGGTCATTTTCATCCTCCCTAGGCTTATTGTTGTCCAATTAGGGTTTTTAACCAATCTTGTGCATCCAATAAGTTCATTTGTGTCATTGGATAAACATTTAGGTCATTTTCGTCCAACCTAGGCTTATTCTTGTCCAATTAGGGTTTTTAACCAATCTTGTGCATCCAATAAGTGTGTTTGTGTCATTGGATGAACATTTAGGTCAGTTTCGTCATCCCTAGGCTTATTCTTGTCCAATTAGGGTTTCTAACGAATCTTGTGCATCCAATAGGTGTATTTGTGTCATTGGATGAACATTTAGGTCATTTTCGTCCTCCCTAGGCTTATTCTTGTCCAATTAGGGTTTTTAAGCAATCTTGTGCATCCAATAGGTGTGTTTGTGTCATTGGATGAACATTTAGGTCAGTTTCATCCTCCCTAGGCCTTTTCTTGTCCAATTAGGGTTTCTAACTAATCTTGTGCATCCAATAAGTGTATTTGTGTTATTGGATGAACATTTAGGTCATTTTCGTCCTCGCTAGGCTTATTCTTGTCCAATTAGGGTTTTTAACCTATCTTGTGCATGCAATAGGTGTATTTGTGTCATTGGATGAACATTTAGGTCATTTTCGTCCTCCCTAGGCTTATTCTTGTCCAATTAGGGTTTTTAACCAATCTTGTGCATCCAATAGGTGTGTTTGTGTCATTGGATGAACATTTAGGTCATTTTCGTCCTTCCTAGGCTTATTCTTGTCCAATTAGTGTTTTTAACCAATCTTGTGCATCCAATAGGTGTGTTTGTGTCATTGGATGAACATTTAGGTCAGTTTCGTCCTCCCTAGGCTTATTCTTGTCCAATTAGGGTTTCTAACGAATCTTGTGCATCCAATAGGTGAATTTGTGTCATTGGATGAACATTTAGGTCATTTTCGTCCTCCCTAGGCTTATTCTTGTCCAATTAGGGTTTTTAACCAATCTTGTGCATCCAATAGGTGTGTTTGTGTCATTGGATGAACATTTAGGTCATTAGCATCCTCCCTAGGCTTATTCTTGTCCAATTAGGGTTTCTAACCAATCTTGTGCATCCAATAGGTGTGTTTGTGTCATTGGATGAACATTTAGGTCATTTTCGTCCTCCCTAGGCTTATTCTTGTCCAATTAGGGTTTTTAAGCAATCTTTTGCATCCAATAAGTTCATTTGTGTCATTGGATGAACATTTAGGTCATTTTCGTCCTCCCTAGGCTTATTCTTGTCCAATTAGGGTTTTTAACCAATCTTGTGCATCCAATAAGTTCATTTGTGTCATTGGATGCACATTTAGGTCATTTTCGTCCTCCCTAGGCTTAATCTTGTCCAATTAGGGTTTTTATGCAATCATGTGCATCCAATAGGTGTGTTTGTGTCATTGGACGAACATTTAGGTCATTTTCGTCCTCCCTAGGCTTATTCTTGTCCAATTAGGGTTTTTAACCAATCTTGTGCATCCAATAAGTTCATTTGTGTCATTGGATGAACATTTAGGTCATTTTCGTCCTCCCTAGGCTTATTCTTGTCCTATTAGGGTTTCTAACCAATCTTGTGCATCCAATAGGTGTGTTTGTGTCATTGGATGAACATTTAGGTCATTTTCGTCCTCCCTAGGCTTATTCTTGTCCAATTAGGGTTTTTAACCAATCTTGTGCATCCAATAAGTTCATTTGTGTCATTGGATGAACATTTAGGTCATTTTCATCCTCCCTAGGCATATTCTTGTCCAATTAGGGTTTCTAACCAATCTTGTGCATCCAATAAGTTCATTTGTGTCATTGGATGAACATTTAGGTTATTTTCGTCCTCCCTAGTCTTATTCTTGTCCAATTAGGGTTTTAAGCAATCTTGTGCATCCAATAAGTTCATTTGTGTCATTGGATGAATAGTTAGGTCATTTTCGTCCTCCCTAGGCTTATTCTTGTCAAATTAGGGTTTCTAACCAATCGTGTGCATCCAATAGGTGTGTTTGTGTCATTGGATGAACATTTAGGTTATTTTCGTCCTCCCTAGTCTTATTCTTGTCCAATTAGGGTTTTAAGCAATCTTGTGCATCCAATAAGTTCATTTGTGTCATTGGATGAATAGTTAGGTCATTTTCGTCCTCCCTAGGCTTATTCTTGTCACATTAGGGTTTCTAACCAATCGTGTGCATCCAATAGGTGTGTTTGTGTCATTGGATGAACATTTAGGTCATTTTCGTCCTCCCTAGGCTTATTCTTGTCCAATTAGGGTTTTTAACCAATCTTGTGCATCCAATAGGTGTGTTTGTGTCATTGGATGAGCATTTAAGTCATTTTCGTCCTCCCTAGGCTTATTCTTGTCCAATTAGGGTTTTTAACCAATCTTGTGCTTCCAATAAGTTCATTTGTGTCATTGGATAAACATTTAGGTCATTTTCGTCCACCCTAGGCTTATTCTTGTCCAATTAGGGTTTTTAACCAATCTTGTGCATCCAATAAGTTCATTTGTGTCATTGGATGAACATTTAGGTCAGTTTCGTCCTCCCTAGGCTTATTCTTGTCCAATTAGGGTTTCTAACGAATCTTGTGCATCGAATAGGTGTGTTTGTGTCATTGGATGAACATTTAGGTCTTTTTCGTACTCCCTAGGCTTATTCTTGTCCAATTAGGGTTTCTAACCAATCTTGTGCATCCAATAGGTGTGTTTGTGTCATTGGATGAACATTTAGGTCATTTTCGTCCTCCCTAGGCTTATTCTTGTCCAATTAGGGTTTTTAAGCAATCTTGTGCATCCAATAAGTTCATTTGTGTCATTGGATAAACATTTAGGTCATTTTCGTCCACCATAGGCTTATTCTTGTCCAATTAGGGTTTTTAACCAATCTTGTGCATCCAATAAGTTCATTTGTGTCATTGGATAAACATTTAGGTCATTTTCGTCCAACCTAGGCTTATTCTTGTCCAATTAGGGTCTTTAACCAATCTTGTGCATCCAATAAGTTCATTTGTGTCATTGGATAAACATTTAGGTCATTTTCGTCCTCCCTAGGCTTATTCTTGTCCAATTAGGGTTTCTAACCAATCTTGTGCATCCAATAGGTGTGTTTGTGTCATTGGATGAACATTTAGGTCATTTTCGTCCTCCCTAGGCTTATTCTTGTCCAATTAGGGTTTTTAAGCAATCTTGTGCATCCAATAAGTTCATTTGTGTCGTTGGATAAACATTTAGGTCATTTTCGTCCACCCTAGGCTTATTCTTGTCCAATTAGGGTTTTTAACCAATCTTGTGCATCCAATAGGTGTGTTTGTGTCATTGGATGAACATTTAGGTCATTTTCGTCCTCCCTAGGCTTATTCTTGTCCAATTAGGGTTTGTAACCAATCTTGTGCATCCAATAGGTGTGTTTGTGTCATTGGATGAACATTTAGGTCATTTTCGTCCTCCCTAAGCTTATTCTTGTCCAATTAGGGTTTCTAACCAATCTTGTGCGTCCAATAGGTGTGTTTGTGTCATTGGATGAACAATTAGGTCATTTTCGTCCTCCCAAGGCTTATTCTTGTCCAATTAGGGTTTCAAACCAATCTTGTGCATCCAATAGGTGTGTTTGTGTCATTGGATGAACATTTAGGTCATTTTCGTCCTCCCTAGGCTTATTCTTGTCCAATTAGGGTTTTTAAGCAATCTTGTGCATCCAATAGGTGTGTTTGTGTCATTGGATGAACATTTAGGTTATTTTCGTCCTCCCTAGGCTTATTCTTGTCCAATAAAGGTTTTTAACCAATCTTGTGCATCCAATAAGTTCCTTTGTGTCATGGGATGAACATTTAGGTCATTATCGTCGACCCTAGGCTTATTCTTGTCCAATTAGGGTTTTTAACCAATCTTGTGCATCCAATAAGTTCATTTGTGTCATTGGATGAACATTTAGGTCATTTTCGTCCTCCCAAGGCTTATTCATGTCCAATTAGGGTTTTTAACCAATCTTGTGCATCTAATAAATTCATTTGTGTCATTCGATGAACATTTAGGTCATTTTCTTCCTCCCTAGGCTTATTCTTGTCCAATTAGGGTTTCTAAACAATCTTGTGCATCCAATAGGTGTATTTATTTCATTGGATGAACATTAAGGTCATTTTCGTCCTCCCTAGGCTTACTCTTGTCCAATTAGGGTTTTTAACCAATCTTGTGCATCCAATAAGTTCATTTGTGTCATTGGATGAACATTTAGGTCATTTTCGTCCTCCCTAGGCTTATTTTTGGGCAATTAGGGTTTTTAACCAATCTTGTGCATCCAATAGGTGTGTTTGTGTCATTGGATGCACATTTAGGTCATTTTCATCCTCCATGGGCTTATTGTTGTCCAATTAGGGTTTTTAACCAATCTTGTGCATCCAATAGGTGTGTTTGTGTCATTGGATGGACATTTAGGTCATTTAAGTCCTCCCTAGTCTTATTCTTGGCCAATTAGGGTTTTAAGCAATCTTGTGCATCCAATTGGTGTGTTTGTGTCATTGGATGCACATTTAGGTCATTTTCGTCCTCCCTAACCTTATTCTTGTCCAGTTAGGGTTTTTAACCAATCTTGTGCATCCAATAGGCGTGTTTGTGTCATTGGATGAACATTTAGGTGATTTTCGTCCTCCCTAAGCTTATTCTTGTCCAATTAGGGTTTTTAACCAATCTAGTGCAACCAAAAGGTGTGTTTGTGTCATTGGATGAAAATTTAAGTCATTTTCGTCCTCCCTGGGCTTATTCTTGTCCAATTAGGGTTTTTAAGCAATCTTGTGCATTCAATAACTTCATTTCTGTCATTGGATTAACATTTAAGTCATTTTCTTTCTCCCTTGGCTTATTCTAGTCCGATTAGGGTTTTTAACCATCCTTGTGCATCCAATAGGTGTGTTTGTGTCATTGGATGAAAATTTAAGTCATTTTCGTTCTCCCTAGCCTTATTCTTGTCCAATTAGGGTTTTTAAGCAATCTGGTGCATCTAATAACTTAATTTGTGTCATTGGATTAACATTTAAGTCATTTTCTTCCTCCCTTGGCTTATTCTTGTCCAATTAGGGTTTTTAACCAATCTTGTGCATACAATAAGTTCATTTGTGTCATTGGATGAACATTTAGGTCATTTTCGTCCTCCCTAGGCTTATTCTTGTCCAATTAGGGTTTGTAACCAATCTTGTGCATCCAATAGGTGTGTTTGTGTCATTGGATGAACATTTAGGTCATTTTCGTCCTCCCTAAGCTTATTCTTGTCCAATTAGGGTTTCTAACCAATCTTGTGCGTCCAATAGGTGTGTTTGTGTCATTGGATGAACAATTAGGTCATTTTCGTCCTCCCAAGGCTTATTCTTGTCCAATTAGGGTTTCAAACCAATCTTGTGCATCCAATAGGTGTGTTTGTGTCATTGGATGAACATTTAGGTCATTTTCGTCCTCCCTAGGCTTATTCTTGTCCAATTAGGGTTTTTAAGCAATCTTGTGCATCAAATAGGTGTGTTTGTGTCATTGGATGAACATTTAGGTTATTTTCGTCCTCCCTAGGCTTATTCTTGTCCAATAAAGGTTTTTAACCAATCTTGTGCATCCAATAAGTTCCTTTGTGTCATGGGATGAACATTTAGGTCATTATCGTCGACCCTAGGCTTATTCTTGTCCAATTAGGGTTTTTAACCAATCTTGTGCATCCAATAAGTTCATTTGTGTCATTGGATGAACATTTAGGTCATTTTCGTCCTCCCTAGGCTTATTCTTGTCCAATTAGGGTTTTTAAGCAATCTTGTGCATCCAATAAGTTCATTTGTGTCATTGGATGAACATTTAGGTCATTTTCGTCCTCCCTAGGCTTATTCTTGTCCAATTAGGGTTTTAAGCAATCTTGTTCATCCAATAAGTTCATTTGTGTCATTGGATGAACATTTAGGTCATTTTTCGTCCTCCCTAGGCTTATTCTTGTCCAATTAGGGTTTTTAACCAATCTTGTGCATCCAATAAGTTCATTTGTGTCATTGGATGAACATTTAGGTCATTTTCGTCCTCCCTAGTCTTATTCTTGTCCAATTAGGGTTTTCATACAATCTTGTGCATCCAATAGGTGTGTTTGTGTCATTGGACGAACATTTAGGTCATTTTCGTCCTCCCTAGGCTTATTCTTGTCCAATTAGGGTTTTTAACCAATCTTGTGCATCCAATAAGTTCATTTGTGTCATTGGATGAACATTTAGGTCATTTTTTTCCTCCCTAGGCTTATTCTTGTCTAATTAGGGTTTTTAACCAATTTTGTGCATCCAATAAGTTCATTTGTGTCATTGGATGAACATTTAGGTCATTTTCGTCCTCCCTAGTCTTATTCTTGTCCAATTAAGGTTTTAAGCAATCTTGTGCATCCAATATGTGTGTTTGTGTCATTGGATGAACATTTAGGTCATTTTCGTCCTCCCTATGCTTATTCTTGTCCAATTAGGGTTTTTAACCAATCTTGTGCTTACAATAAGTTCATTTGTGTCATTGGATGAACATTTAGGACATTTTCGTCCTCCCTAGGCTTATTCTTGTCCAATTAGGGTTTTTATGCAATCTTGTGCATCCAATAGGTGTGTTTGTGTCATTGGACGAACATTTAGGTCATTTTCGTCCTCCCTAGGCTTATTCTTGTCCAATTAGGGTTTTTAACCAATCTTGTGCATCCAATAAGTTCATTTGTGTCATTGGATGAACATTTAGGTCATTTTCGTCCTCCCTAGGCTTATTCTTGTCCAAGTAGGGTTTTTAACCAATCTTTTGCATCCAATAAGTTCATTTGTGTCATTGGATGAACATTTAGGTCATTTTCGTCCTCCCTAGGCTTATTCTTGTCCAATTAGGGTTTTTAACCAATCTTGTGCATCCAATAAGTTCATTTGTGTCATTGCATGAACATTTAGGTCATTTTCGTCCTCCCTAGGCATATTGTTGTACAATTAGGGTTTTTAACCAATCTTGTGCATCCAATAGGTGTATTTGTGTCATTAGATGAACATTTAGGTCATTTTCGTCCTCCCTATGCTTATTCTTGTCCAATTAGGGTTTTTAAGCAATCTTGTGCATCCAATAAGTTCATTTGTGTCATTGGATGAACATTTAGGTCATTTTCGTCCTCCCTAGGCTTATTCTTGTCCAATTAGGGTTTTTAAGCAATCTTGTGCATCCAATAGGTGTGTTTGTGTCATTGGATGAACATTTAGGTCATTTTCGTCCTCCCTAGGCTTGTTCTTGTCCAATTAGGGTTTTTAACCAATCTTGTGCATCCAATAAGTTCATTTGTGTCATTGGATAAACATTTAGGTCATTTTCGTCCACCCTAGGCTTATTCTTGTCCAATTAGGGTTTTTAACCAATCTTGTGCATCCAATAGGTGTATTTGGGTCATTGGATGAACATTTAGGTCATTTTCGTCCTCCCTAGGCTTATTCTTGTCCAATTAGGGTTTTTAAGCAATCTTGTGCATCCAATAAGTTCATTTGTGTCATTGGATGAACATTTAGGTCATTTTCGTCCTCCCTAGGCATATTCTTGTCCAATTAGGGTTTTTACCCAATCTTATGCATCCAATAGGTGTATTTGTGTCATTGGATGAACATTTAGGTCATTTTCGTCCTCCCTAGGCTTATTCTTGTCCAATTAGGGTTTTTAAGCAATCTTGTGCATCCAATAAGTTCATTTGTGTCATTGGATGAACATTTAGGTCATTTTCGTCCTCCCTAGGCTTATTCTTGTCTAATTAGGGTTTTTAAGCAATCTTGTACATCCAATAAGTTCATTTGTGTTATTGGATGAACATTTAGGTCATTTTCGTCCTCCCTAGGCTTATTCTTGTCCAATGAGCGTTTTTAACCAATCTTGTGCATCCAATAGGTGTGTTTGTGTCATTGGATGAACATTTAGGTCAGTTTCGTCCTCCCTAGGCTTATTCTTGTCCAATTAGGGTTTCTAACGAAACTTGTGCATCCAATAGGTGTATTTGTGTCATTGGATGAACATTTAGGTCATTTTCGTCCTCCCTAGGCTTATTCTTGTCCAATTAGGGTTTTTAAGCAATCTTGTGCATCCAATAAGTTCATTTGTGTCATTGGATGAACATTTAGGTCATTTTCGTCCTCCCTAGGCTTATTCTTGTCCTATTAGGGTTTTTAACCAATCTTGTGCATCCAATAGGTGTATTTGTGTCATTGGATGAACATTTAGGTCATTTTCGTCCTCCCTAGGCTTATTCTTGTCCAATTAGGGTTTTTAAGCAATCTTGTGCATCCAATAAGTTCATTTGTGTCATTGGATGAACATTTAGGTCATTTTCGTCCTCCCTAGGCTTATTCTTGTCCAATTAGGGTTTTTAACCAATGTTGTGCATCCGATAAGTACATTTGTGTTATTGGATGAACATTTAGGTCATTTTCGTCCTCCCTAGGCTTATTCTTGTCCAATTAGGGTTTTTAAGCAATCTTGTGCATCCAATAAGTTCATTTGTGTCATTGGATGAACATTTAGGTCATTTTCGTCCTCCCTAGGCTTATTCTTGTCCAATTAAAGTTTTTAACCAATCTTGTGCATCCAATAGGTGTGTTTGTGTCATTGGATGAACATTTAGGTCATTTTCGTCCTCCCTAGGCTTATTCTTGTCCAATTAGGGTTTTTAACCAATCTTGTGCATCCAATAAGTTCATTTGTGTCATTGGATAAACATTTAGGTCATTTTCGCCCACCCTAGGCTTATTCTTGTCCAATTAGGGTTTCTAACCAATCTTGTGCATCCAATAGGTGTATTTGTGTCATTGGATGAACATTTAGGTCATTTTCGTCCTCCCTAGGCTTATTCTTGTCCAATTAGGGTTTTTAAGCAATCTTGTGCATCCAATAAGTTCATTTGTGTCATTGGATGAACATTTAGGTCATTTTCGTCCTCCCTAGGCTTATTCTTGTCCAATTAGGGATTTTAACCAATCTTGTGCATCCAATAGGTGTGTTTGTGTCATTGGATGAAAATTTAGGTCATTTTCGTCCTCCCTAGGCTTATTCTTGTCCAATTAGGGTTTTTAACCAATCTTGTGCATCCAATAAGTTCATTTGTGTCATTGGATTAACATTTAGGTCATTTTCGTCCTCCCTAGGCTTATTCTTGTCCAATTAGGGTTTCTAACCAATCTTGTGCATCCAATAGGTATATTTGTGTCATTGGATGAACATTTAGGTCATTTTCGTCCTCCCTAGGATTATTCTTGTCCAATTAGGGTTTTTAACCAATCTTGTGCATCCAATAGGTGTGTTTGTGTCATTGGATGAACATTTAGGTCATTTTCGTCCTCCCTAGGCTTATTCTTGTCCAATTAGGGTTTCTAACCAATCTTGTGCATCCAATAGGTGTGTTTGTGTCATTGGATGAACAATTAGGTCATTTTCGTCCTCCCAAGGCTTATTCTTGTCCAATTAGGGTTTCAAACCAATCTTGTGCATCCAATAGGTGTGTTTGTGTCATTGGATGAACATTTAGGTCATTTTCGTCCTCCCTAGGCTTATTCTTGTCCAATTAGGGTTTTTAAGCAATCTTGTGCATCCAATAGGTGTGTTTGTGTCATTGGATGAACATTTAGGTTATTTTCGTCCTCCCTAGGCTTATTCTTGTCCAATAAAGGTTTTTAACCAATCTTGTGCATCCAATAAGTTCCTTTGTGTCATTGGATGAACATTTAGGTCATTATCGTCGACCCTAGGCTTATTCTTGTCCAATTAGGATTTTTAACCAATTTTGTGCATCCAATAAGTTCATTTGTGTCATTGGATGAACATTTAGGTCATTTTCGTCCTCCCTAGGCTTATTCTTGTCCAATTAGGGTTTTTAAGAAATCTTGTGCATCCAATAAGTTGATTTGTGTCATTGGATGAACATTTAGGTCATTTTCGTCCTCCCTAGGCTTATTCAATCCAATTAGGGTTTCTAACCAATCTTGTGCATCCAATAGCTGTGTTTGTGTCATTGGATGAACATTTAGATCATTTTCGTCCTCCCTAGTCTTATTCTTGTCCAATTAGGGTTTTAAGCAATCTTGTGCATCCAATAAGTTCATTTGTATCATTGGATGAACATTTAGGTCATTTTCGTCCTCCCTAGGCTTATTTTTGTGCAATTAGGGTTTTTAACCAATCTTGTGCATTCAATAGGTGTGTTTGTATCATTAGATGATTATTTAGGTCATTTTCATCCTCCCTAGGCTTATTGTTGTCCAATTAGGGTTTTTAACCAATCTTGTGCATCCAATAAGTGTGTTTGTGTCATTGGATGAACATTTAGGTCATTTTCGTCCTCCTTAGTCTTATTTTCGTCCAATTAGGGTTTTTAGCATTCTTGTGCAATCAATGTGTGTGTTTGTGTCATTGGATGCACATTTAGGTCATTTTCGTCCTCCCTATGCTTATTCTTGTCCAATTAGAGTTTCTAACGAATCTTGTGCATCCAATAGGTGTGTTTGTGTCATTGGATGAACATTTAGGTCATTTTCGTCCTCCCTAGGCTTATTCTTGTCCAATTAGGGTTTTTAACCAATCTTGTGCATCCAATAAGTTGATTTGTGTCATTGGATGAACATTTAGGTCATTTTCGTCCTCCCTAGGCTTATTCTTGTCCAATTAGGGTTTCTAACCAATCTTGTGCATCTAATAGGTCTGTTTGTGTCATTGGATTAACATTTAGGTCATTTTCGTCCTCCCTAGTCTTATTCTTGTCCAATTAGGGTTTTAAGCAATCTTGTGCATCCAATAAGTTCATTTGTGTCATTGGATGAACATTTGGGTCATTTTCGTCCTCCCTAGTCTTATTTTTGTGCAATTAGGGTTTTTAACCAATCTTGTGCATCCAATAGGTCTGTTTGTGTCATTAGATAAACATTTAGGTCATTTTCATCCCCCCTAGGCTTAATGTTGTCCAATTAGGGTTTTTAACCAATCTTGTGCATCCAATAGGTGTGTTTGTGTCATTGGATGAACATTTAGGTCATTTTCGTCCTCCCTAGTCTTATTCCTGTCCAATTAGGGTTTTAAGCATTCTTGTGCAATCAATGTGTGTGTTTGTGTCATTGGATGCACATTTAGGTCATTTTCGTCCTCCCTATGCTTATTCTTGTCCAATTAGGGTTTCTAACGAATCTTGTGCATCCAATAGGTGTGTTTGTGTCATTGGATGAACATTTAGGTCATTTTCGTCCTCCCTAGGCTTATTCTTGTCCAATTAGGGTTTTTAACCAATCTTGTGCATCCAATAGGTGTGTTTGTGTCATTTGATGAACACTTAGGTCATTTTCGTCCTCCCAAGGCTTATTCTTGTCGAATTAGGGTTTTAAGCAATCTTGTGCATCCAATAAGTTCATTTGTGTCATTGGATGAAGATTTAAGTCATTTTCGTCCTCCCTAGGATTATTCTTGTCCAATTAGGGTTTTTAACCAATCTTGGGCATCCAATAGGTGTGTTTGTGTCATTGGATGAACATTTAGGTCATTTTCGTCCTAGGCTTATTCTTGTCGAATTAGGTTTTTTAACCAATCTTGTGCATCCAATAGGTGTGTTTGTGTCATTGGATGAACATTATGGTCATTTTCGTCCTCCCTAGGCTTATTCTTGTCCAATTAGGGTTTCTAACGAATCTTGTGCATCCAATAGGTGTGTTTGTGTCATTGGATGAACATTTAGGTCATTTTCGTCCTCCCTAGTCTTATTCTTGTCCAATTAGGGTTTTAAACAATCTTGTGCATCCAATAAGTTCATTTGTGTCATTGGATGAACATTTAGGTCATTTTCGTCCTCCATAGGCTTATTCTTGTCCAGTTAGGGTTTTTAACCAATCTTGTGCATCCAATAGGCGTGTTTGTGTCATTGGATGAACATTTAGGTGATTTTCGTCCTCCCTAGGCTTATTCTTGTCCAATTAGGGTTTCTAAAGAATCTTGTGCATCCAATAGGTGTGTTTGTGTCATTGGATGAAAATTTAAGTCATTTTCGTCCTCCCTAGGCTTATTCTTGTCCAATTAGGGTTTTTAAGCAATCTTGTGCATTCAATAACTTCATTTCTGTCATTGGATTAACATTTAAGTCATTTTCTTCATCCTTTGGCTTATTCTAGTCCAATTAGGGTTTTTAACCAACCTTGTGCATCCAATAGATGTGTTTGTGTCATTGGATGAAAATTTAAGTCATTTTCGTCCTCCCTAGCCTTATTCTTGTCCAATTGGGGTTTTTAAGCAATCTGGTGCATCTAATAACTTAATTTGTGTCATTGGATTAACATTTAAGTCATTTTCTTCCTCCCTTGGCTTATTCTTGTCCAATTAGGGTTTTTAACCAATCTTGTGCATACAATAAGTTCATTTGTGTCATTGGAAGAACATTTAGGTCATTTTCGTCCACCCTAGGCTTATTCTTGTCCAATTAGGGTTTGTAACCAATCTTGTGCATCCAATAGGTGTGTTTGTGTCATTGGATGAACATTTAGGTCATTTTCGTCCTCCCTAAGCTTATTCTTGTCCAATTAGGGTTTCTAACCAATCTTGTGCATCCAATAGGTGTGTTTGTGTCATTGGATGAACAGTTAGGTCATTTTCGTCCTCCCAAGGCTTATTCTTGTCCATTTAGGGTTTCAAACCAATCTTGTGCATCCAATAGGTGTGTTTGTGTCATTGGATGAACATTTAGGTCATTTTCGTCCTCCCTAGGCTTATTCTTGTCCAATTAGGGTTTTTAAGCAATCTTGTGCATCCAATAGGTGTGTTTGTGTCATTGGATGAACATTTAGGTTATTTTCGTCCTCCCTAGGCTTATTCTTGTCCAATAATGGTTTTTAACCAATCTTGTGCATCCAATAAGTTCCTTTGTGTCATTGGATGAACATTTAGGTCATTATCGTCGACCCTAGGCTTATTCTTGTCCAATTAGGGTTTTTAACCAATCTTGTGCATCCAATAAGTTCATTTGTGTCATTGGATGAACATTTAGGTCATTTTCGTCCTCCCAAGGCTTATTCTTGTCCAATTAGGGTTTTTAACCAATCTTGTGCATCTAATAAATTCATTTGTGTCATTGGATGAACATTTAGGTCATTTTCTTCCTCCCTAGGCTTATTCTTGTCCAATTAGGGTTTCTAAACAATCTTGTGCATCCAATAGGTGTATTTATTTCATTGGATGAACATTTAGGTCATTTTCGTCCTCCCTAGGCTTATTCTTGTCCAATTAGGGTTTTTAAGCAATCTTGTGCATCCAATAAGTTCATTTGTGTCATTGGATGAACATTTAGGTCATTTTCGTCCTCCCTAGGCTTATTCTTGTCCAATTAGGGTTTCTAACCAATCTTTTGCATCCAATAGGTGTATTTGTGTCATTGGATGAACATTTAGGTCATTTTCGGCATCCCTAGTCTTATTCTTGTCCAATTAGGGTTTTAAGCAATCTTGTGCATCCAATAAGTTCATTTGTGTCATTGGATGAACATTTAGGTCATTTTCGTCCTCCCTAGGCTTATTCTTGTCCAATTAGGGTTTTTAAGCAATCTTGTGCATCCAATAAGTTCATTTGTGTCATTGGATGAACATTTAGGTCATTTTCGTCCTCCCTAGGCTTATTCTTGTCCAATTAGGGTTTTTAAGCAATCTTGTGCATCCAATAAGTTCATTTGTGTCATTGGATGAACATTTAGGTCATTTTCGTCCTCCCTAGGCTTATTCTTGTCCAATTATGGTTTTTAACCAATCTTGTGCATCCAATAAGTGTGTTTGTGTCATTGGATGAACATTTAGGTCATTTTCGTCCTCCCTTGTCTTATTCTTGTCCAATTAGGGTTTCTAACCAATCTTGTGCATCCAATAGGTGTATTTGTGTCATTGGATGAACATTTAGGTCATTTTCGTCCTCCCTAGGCTTATTCTTGTCCAATTAGGGTTTTTAAGCAATCTTGTGCATCCAATAAGTTCATTTGTGTCATTGGATGAACATTTAGGTCATTTTCGTCCTCCCTAGGCTTATTCTTGTCCAATTAGGGTTTTTAAGCAATCTTGTGCATCCAATAAGTTCATTTGTGTCATTGGATGAACATTTAGGTCATTTTCGTCCTCCCTAGGCTTATTCTTGTTCAATTAGGGTTTCTAGCCAATCTTGTGCATCCAATAGGTGTGTTTGTGTCATTGGATGAACATTTAGGTCATTTTCGTCCTCCCTATTTTTATTCTTGTCCAATTAGGGTTTTAAGCAATCTTGTGCATCCAATAAGTTCATTTGTGTCGTTGGATGAACATTTAGGTTATTTTCGTCCTCACTAGGCTTAGTTTTGTGCAATTAGGGTTTTTAACCAATCTTGTGCATCCAATAGATGTGTTTGTGTCATTAGATGAACATTTAGGTCATTTTCATCCTCCCTAGGCTTATTGTTGTCCAATTAGGGTTTTTAACCAATCTTGTGCATCCAATAGGTGTGTTTGTGTCATTGGATGATCATTTAGGTTATTTTCGTCCTCCCTAGGCTTATTCTTTTTCAATTAGAGTTTCTAACCAATCTTATGCCTCCAATAGGTGTGTTTGTGTCATTGGATGAACATTTAGGTCATTTTCGTCCTCCCTAGTCTTATTCTTGTCCAATTAGGGTTTTAAGCAATCTTGTGCATCGAATAAGTTCATTTGTGTCGTTGGATAAACATTTAGGTTATTTTCGTCCTCACTAGGCTTATTCTTGTCCAATTAGGGTTTATATGTAATCTTGTGCATCCAATAAGTTCATTTGTGTCATTGGATGAACATTTAGGTCATTTTCGTCCTCCCTAGGCTTATTCTTGTCCAATTAGGGTTTATAAGCAATCTTGTGCATCCAATAAGTTCATTTGTGTCATTGGATGAACATTTAGGTCATTTTTGTCCTCCCTAGGCTTATTCTTGTCCAATTAGGGTTTTTAAGCAATCTTGTGCATCCAATAAGTTCATTTGTGTCATTGGATGAACATTTAGGTCATTTTCGTCCTCCCTAGGCTTATTCTTGTCCAATTAGGGTTTTTAAGCAATCTTGTGCATCCATTAAGTTCATTTGTGTCATTGGATGAATATTTAGGTCATTTTCGTCCTCCCTAGGCTTATTCTTGTCCAATTAGGGTTTTTAAGCAATCTTGTGCATCCAATAAGTTCATTTGTGTCATTGGATGAACATTTAGGTCATTTTCGTCCTCCCTAGGCTTATTCTTGTCCAATTAGGGTTTTTAACCAATCTTGTGCATCCAATAGGTGTATTTGTCTCATTGGATGAACATTTAGGTCATTTTCGTCCTCCCTAGGCTTATTCTTGTCCAATTAGGGTTTTTAACCAATCTTGTGCATCCAATAGGTGTGTTTGTGTCATTGGATGAACATTTAGGTCAGTTTCGTCCTCCTTAGGCTTATTCTTGTCCAATTAGGGTTTCTAACCAATCTTGTGCATCCAATAGGTGTATTTGTGTCATTGGATGAACATTTAGGTCATTTTCGTCCTCCCTAGGCTTATTCTTGTCTAATTAGGGTTTTTAAGCAATCTTGTGCATCCAATAAGTTCATTTGTGTTATTGGATGAACATTTAGGTCGTTTTCGTCCTCCCTAGGCTTATTCTTGTGCAATTAGGGTTTTTAACCAATCTTGTGCATCCAATAGGTGTGTTTGTGTCATTGGATGAACATTTAGGTCATTTTCGTCCTCCCTAGGCTTATTCTTGTCCAATTAGGGTTTTTAAGCAATCTTGTGCATCCAATAAGTTCTTTTGTGTCATTGGATTAACATTTAAGTCATTTTCATCCTCCCTAGGCTTATTCTTGTCCAATTAGGGTTTCTAACCAATCTTGTGCATCCAATAGGTGTATTTGTGCCATTGGATGAACATTTAGGTCATTTTCGTCCTCCCTAGGCTTATTCTTGTCCAATTAGGGTTTTTAAGCAATCTTGTGCATCCAATAAGTTCATTTGTGTCATTGGATGAACATTTAGGTCATTTTCGTCCTCCCTAGGCTTATTCTTGTCCAATTAGGGTTTTTAAGCAATCTTGTGCATCCAATAGGTGTGTTTGTGTCATTGGATGAACATTTAGGTCATTTTCATCCTCCCTAGGCTTATTCTTGTCCAATTAGGGTTTTTAACCAATCTTGTGCATCCAATAAGTTCATTTGTGTCATTGGATGAACATTTAGGTCATTTTCGTCCTCCCTAGGCATATTCATGTCCAATTAAGGTTTTTAACCAATCTTGTGCATCCAATAGGTGTATTTGTGTCATTGGATGAACATTTAGGTCATTTTCGTCCTCCCTAGGCTTATTCTTGTCCAATTAGGGTTTTTAAGCAATCTTGTGCATCCAATAAGTTCATTTGTGTCATTGGATGAACATTTAGGTCATTTTCGTCCTCCCTAGGCTTATTCTTGTCCAATTAGGGTTTTTAACCAATCTTGTGCATCCAATAAGTTCATTTGTGTCATTGGATGAACATTTAGGTCATTTTCGTCCTCACTAGGCTTATTCTTGTCCAATTAGGGTTTTTAACCAATCTTGTGCATCCAATATGTTCATTTGTGTCATTGGATGAACATTTAGGTCATTTTCGTCCTCCCTAGTCTTATTCTTGTCCAATTAGGGTTTTTAACCAATCTTGTGCATCCAATATGTTCATTTGTGTCATTGGATGAACATTTAGGTCATTTTCGTCCTCCCTAGGCTTATTCTTGTCCAATTAGGGTTTCTAACCAATCTTGTGCATCCAATAGGTGTGTTTAGTCATTTGGTGAACATTTAGGTCATTTTCGTCGTCCCTAGGCTTATTCTTGTCCAATTAGGGTTTTTAACCAATCTTGTGCATCCAATAAGTTCATTTGTGTCATTGGATGAACATTTAGGTCATTTTCGTCCTCCCAAGGCTTATTCTTGTCCAATTAGGGTTTTTTAACAATCTTGTGCATCCAATAAGTTAATTTGTGTCATTGGATGAACATTTAGGTCATTTTCGTCCTCCCTAGGCTTATTCTTGTCCAATTAGGGTTTTTAAGCAATCTTGTGCATCAAATAAGTTCATTTGTGTCATTGGATGAACATTTAGGTCATTTTCGTCCTCCCTAGGCTTATTCTTGTCCAATTAGGGTTTTTAAGCAATCTTGTGCATCCAATAAGTTCATTTGTGTCATTGGATGAACATTTAGGTCATTTTCGTCCTCCCTAGGCTTATTCTTGTTCAATAAGGGTTTCTAACCAATCTTGTGCTTCCAATAGGTGTGTTTGTGTCATTGGATGAATATTTAGGTCATTTTCGTCCTCCCTAGTCTTATTCTTGTCCAATAAGGGTTTTAAGCAATATTATGCATCCAATAAGTTCATTTGTGTCGTTGGATGAACATTTAGGTTATTTTCGTCATCACTAGGCTTAGTTTTGTGCAATTATGGTCTTTAACCAATCTTGTGCATCCAATAGATGTGTTTGTGTCATTAGATGAACATTTAGGTCATTTTCTTCCTCCCTAGGCTTATTGTTGTCCAATTAGGGTTTTTAACCAATCTTGTGCATCCAATAGGTGTGTTTGTGTCATTGGATGAACATTTAGGTCAATTTCGTCCTCCCTAGTCTTATTCTTGTCCAATTAGGGTTTTATGCAATCTTGTGCATCCAATAAGTTCATTTGTGTCATTGGATTAATATTTAAGTAATTTTCGTCCTCCCTAGGCTTTTACTTGTTCAATTAGGGTTTCTAACCAATCTTGTGCATCCAATAGATGTGTTTGTGTCATTGGATGAACATTTAGGTCATTTTCGTCCTCCCTAGTCTTATTCTTGTCCAATTAGGGTTTTAAGCAATCTTGTGCATCCAATAAGTTCATTTGTGTCATTGGATGAACATTTTTGTCATTTTCGTCCTCCCTAGGCTTATTTTTGTGCAATTAGGGTTTTTAACCAATCTTGTGCATCCAATAGGTGTGTTTGTGTCATTAGATGAACATTTAGGTCATTTTCATCCTCCCTAGGCTTATTGTTGTCCAATTAGGGTTTTTAACCAATCTTTTGCATCCAATAGGTGTGTTTGTGTCATTGGATGAACATTTAGGTCATTTTCGTCCTCCTTAGTCTTATTCTCGTCCAATTAGGGTTTTAAGCATTCTTGTGCAATCAATGTGTGTGTTTGTGTCATTGGATGCACATTTAGGTCATTTTCGTCCTCCCTATGCTTATTCTTGTCCAATTAGAGTTTCTAACGAATCTTGTGCATCCAATAGGTGTGTTTGTGTCATTGGATGAACATTTAGGTCATTTTCGTCCTCCCTAGGCTTATTCTTGTCCAATTAGGGTTTTTAACCAATCTTGTGCATCCAATAAGTTGATTTGTGTCATTGGATGAACATTTAGGTCATTTTCGTCCTCCCTAGGCTTATTCTTGTCCAATTAGGGTTTTTAACCAATCTTGTGCATCTAATAGGTCTGTTTGTGTCATTGGATTAACATTTAGGTCATTTTCGTCCTCGCTAGTCTTATTCTTGTCCAATTAGGGTTTTAAGCAATCTTGTGCATCCAATAAGTTCATTTGTGTCATTGGATGAACATTTGGGTCATTTTCGTCCTCCCTAGGCTTATTTTTGTGCAATTAGGATTTTTAACCAATCTTGTGCATCCAATAGGTGTGTTTGTGTCATTAGACAAACATTTAGGTCATTTTCATCCCCCCTAGGCTTAATGTTGTCCAATTAGGGTTTTTAACCAATCTTGTGCATCCAATAGGTGTGTTTGTGTCATTGGATGAACATTTAGGTCATTTTCCTCCTCCCTAGTCTTATTCCTGTCCAATTAGGGTTTTAAGCATTCTTGTGCAATCAATGTGTGTGTTTGTGTCATTGGATGCACATTTAGGTCATTTTCGTCCTCCCTATGCTTATTCTTGTCCAATTAGGGTTTCTAACGAATCTTGTGCATCCAATAGGTGTGTTTGTGTCATTGGATGAACATTTAGGTCATTTTCGTCCTCCCTAGGCTTATTCTTGTCCAATTAGGGTTTTTAACCAATCTTGTGCATCCAATAGGTGTGTTTGTGTCATTTGATGAACACTTAGGTCATTTTCGTCCTGCCAAGGATTATTATTGTCGAATTAGGGTTTTAAGCAATCTTGTGCATCCAATAAGTTCATTTGTGTCATTGGATGAAGATTTAAGTCATTTTCGTCCTCCCTAGGATTATTCTTGTCCAATTAGGGTTTTTAACCAATCTTGGGCATCCAATAGGTGTGTTTGTGTCATTGGATGAACATTTAGGTCATTTTCGTCCTAGGCTTATTCTTGTCCAATTAGGTTTTTTAACCAATCTTGTGCATCCAATAGGTGTGTTTGTGTCATTGGATGAACATTATGGTCATTTTCGTCCTCCCTAGGCTTATTCTTGTCCAATTAGGGTTTCTAACGAATCTTGTGCATCCAATAGGTGTGTTTGTGTCATTGGATGAACATTTAGGTCATTTTCGTCCTCCCTAGTCTTATTCTTGTCCAATTAGGGTTTTAAACAATCTTGTGCATCCAATAAGTTCATTTGTGTCATTGGATGAACATTTAGTTGATTTTCGTCCTCCCTAGGCTTATTCTTGTCCAGTTAGGGTTTTTAACCAATCTTGTGCATCCAATAGGCGTGTTTGTGTCATTGGATGAACATTTAGGTGATTTTCGTCCTCCCTAGGGTTATTCTTGTCCAATTAGGATTTCTAAAGAATCTAGTGCATCCAATAGGTGTGTTTGTGTCATTGGATGAAAATTTAAGTCATTTTCGTCCTCCCTAGGCTTATTCTTGTCCAATTGGGGTTTTTAAGCAATCTTGTGCATTCAATAACTTCATTTCTGTCATTGGATTAACATTTAAGTCATTTTCTTCCTCCCTTGGCTTATTCTAGTCCAATTAGGGTTTTTAACCAACCTTGTGCATCCAATAGGTGTGTTTGTGTCATTGGATGAAAATTTAAGTCATTTTCGTCCTCCCTAGCCTTATTCTTGTCCAATTAGGGTTTTTAAGCAATCTGGTGCATCTAATAACTTAATTTGTGTCATTGGATTAACATTTAAGTCATTTTCTTCCTCCCTTGGCTTATTCTTG
Organism: Cicer pinnatifidum; assembly: GCA_037974775.1. Taxonomy (NCBI): domain Eukaryota; kingdom Viridiplantae; phylum Streptophyta; class Magnoliopsida; order Fabales; family Fabaceae; genus Cicer; species Cicer pinnatifidum. The sequence goes on from JBBPBR010000008.1 coordinate 31,225,326, forward strand.
TCCAATTAGGGTTTTTAACCAATCTTGTGCATACAATAAGTTCATTTGTGTCATTGGATGAACATCTAGGTCATTTTCGTCCACCCTAGGCTTATTCTTGTCCAATTATGGTTTGTAACCAATCTTGTGCATCCAATAGGTTTGTTTGTGTCATTGGATGAACATTTAGGTCATTTTCGTCCTCCCTAAGCTTATTCTTGTCCAATTAGGGTTTCTAACCAATCTTGTGCATCCAATAGGTGTGTTTGTGTCATTGGATGAACAGGTAGGTCATTTTCGTCCTCCCAAGGCTTATTCTTTTCCAATTAGGGTTTCAAACCAATCTTGTGCATCCAATAGGTGTGTTTGTGTCATTGGATGAACATTTAGGTCATTTTCGTCCTCCCTAGGCTTATTCTTGTCCAATTAGGGTTTTTAAGCAATCTTGTGCATCCAATAGGTGTGTTTGTGTCATTAGATGAACATTTAGGTTATTTTCGTCCTCCCTAGGCTTATTCTTGTCCAATAATGGTTTTTAACCAATCTTGTGCATCCAATAAGTTCCTTTGTGTCATTGGATGAACATTTAGGTCATTATCGTCGACCCTAGGCTTATTCTTGTCCAATTAGGGTTTTTAACCAATCTTGTGCATCCAATAAGTTCATTTGTGTCATTGGATGAACATTTAGGTCATTTTCGTCCTCCCAAGGCTTATTCTTGTCCAATTAGGGTTTTTAACCAATCTTGTGCATCTAATAAATTCATTTGTGTCATTGGATGAACATTTAGGTCATTTTCTTCCTCCCTAGGCTTATTCTTGTCCAATTAGGGTTTCTAAACAATCTTGTGCATCCAATAGGTGTATTTATTTCATTGGATGAACATTTAGGTCATTTTCGTCCTCCCTAGGCTTATTCTTGTCCAATTAGGGTTTTTAAGCAATCTATTGCATCCAATAAGTTCATTTGTGTTATTGGATGAACATTTAGGTCATTTTCGTCCTCCCTAGGCTTATTCTTGTCCAATTAGGGTTTCTAACCAATCTTGTGCATCCAATAGGTGTGTTTGTGTCATAGGATGAACATTTAGGTCATTTTCGTCCTCCCTAGTCTTATTCTTGTCCAATTAGGGTTTTAAGAATTCTTGTGCATCCAATAGGTGTGTTTGTGTCATTGGATGAACATTTAGGTATTTTCGTCCTCGCTAGGCTTATTCTTGTCCAATTAGGGTTTTTAAGAAATCTTGTGCATCCAATAAGTTGATTTGTGTCATTGGATGAACATTTAGGTCATTTTCGTCCTCCCTAGGCTTATTTTTGTGCAATTAGGGTTTTTAACCAATCTTGTGCATCCAATAGGTGTGTTTGTGTCATTAGATGAACATTTAGGTCATTTTCATCCTCCCTAGGCTTATTGTTGTCGAATTAGGGTTTTTAACCAATCTTGTGCATCCAATAGGTGTGTTTGTGTCATTGGATGAACATTTAGGTCATTTTCGTCCTCCCTATGCTTATTCTTGTCCAATTAGAGTTTCTAACGAATCTTGTGCATCCAATAGGTGTGTTTGTGTCATTGGATGAACATTTAGGTCATTTTCGTCCTCCCTAGGCTTATTCTTGTCCAATTAGGGTTTTTAACCAATCTTGTGCATCCAATAAGTTGATTTGTGTCATTGGATGAACATTTAGGTCATTTTCGTCCTCCCTAGGCTTATTCTTGTCCAATTAGGGTTTCTAACCAATCTTGTGCATCTAATAGGTGTGTTTGTGTCATTGGATGAACATTTAGGTCATTTTCGTCCTCCCTAGTCTTATTCTTGTCCAATTAGGGTTTTAACCAATCTTGTGCATCCAATAAGTTCATTTGTGTCATTGGATGAACATTTGGGTCATTTTCGTCCTCCCTAGGCTTATTTTTGTGCAATTAGGGTTTTTAACCAATCTTGTGCATCCAATAGGTGTGTTTGTGTCATCAGATAAACATTTAGGTCATTTTCATCCCCCCTAGGCTTAATGTTGTCCAATTAGGGTTTTTAACCAATCTTGGGCATCCAATAGGTGTGTTTGTGTCATTGGATGAACATTTAGGTCATTTTCGTCCTCCCTAGTCTTATTCCTGTCCAATTAGGGTTTTAAGCATTCTTGTGCAATCAATGTGTGTGTTTGTGTCATTGGATGCACATTTAGGTCATTTTCGTCCTCCCTATGCTTATTCTTGTCCAATTAGGGTTTCTAACGAATCTTGTGCATCCAATAGGTGTGTTTGTGTCATTGGATGAACATTTAGGTCATTTTCGTCCTCTATAGGCTTATTCTTGTCCAATTAGGGTTTTTTACCAATCTTGTGCATCCAATAGGTGTGTTTGTGTCATTTGATGAACACTTAGGTCATTTTCGTCCTCCCAAGGCTTATTCTTGTCGAATTAGGGTTTTAAGCAATCTTGTGCATCCAATAAGTTCATTTGTGTCATTGGATGAAGATTTAAGTCATTTTCGTCCTCCCTAGGATTATTCTTGTCCAATTAGGGTTTTTAACCAATCTTGGGCATCCAATAGGTGTGTTTGTGTCATTGGATGAACATTTAGGTCATTTTCGTCCTAGGCTTATTCTTGTCCAATTAGGTTTTTTAACCAATCTTGTGCATCCAATAGGTGTGTTTGTGTCATTGGATGAACATTATGGTCATTTTCGTCCTCCCTAGGCTTATTCTTGTCCAATTAGGGTTTCTAACGAATCTTGTGCATCCAATAGGTGTGTTTGTGCCATTGGATGAACATTTAGGTCATTTTCATCCTCCCTAGGCTTATTCTTGTCCAATTAGGGTTTTTAACCAATCTCGTGCAACCAATAGGTGTGTTTGTGTCATGAATGAAAATTTAAGTCATTTTCGTCCTCCCTAGGCTTATTCTTGTCCAATTAGGGTTTTTAAGAAATCTTGTGCATCCAATAAAGTGATTTGTGTCATTGGATGAACATTTAGGTCATTTTCGTCCTACCTAGCCTTATTCTTGTCCAATTAGGGTTTCTAACCAATCTTGTGCATCCAATAGGTGTGTTTGTGTCATTGGATTAACAATTAGGTCATTTTCGTCCTCCCTAGTCTTATTCTTGTCCAATTAGGGTTTTAAACAATCTTGTGCTTCCAATAAGTTCATTTGTGTCATTGGATGAACATTTATGTCATTTTCGTCCTCCCTAGGCTTATTTTTGGGCAATTAGGGTTTTTAACCAATCTTGTGCATCCAATAGGTGTGTTTGTGTCATTGGATGCACATTTAGGTCATTTTCATCCTCCATGGGCTTATTGTTGTCCAATTAGGGTTTTTAACCAATCTTGTGCATCCAATAGGTGTGTTTGTGTCATTGGATGGACATTTAGGTCATTTAAGTCCTCCCTAGTCTTATTCTTGGCCAATTAGGGTTTTAAGCAATCTTATGCATCCAATGGGGTGTTTGTGTCATTGGATGCACATTTAGGTCATTTTCGTCCTCCCTAGGCTTATTCTTGTCCAATTAGGGTTTTAAACCAATCTTGTGCATCCAATAAGTTCATTTGTGTCATCGGATGAACATTTAGGTCATTTTCTTCCTCCCTAGGCTTATTCTTGTCCAGTTAGGGTTTTTAACCAATCTTGTGCATCCAATAGGCGTGTTTGTGTCATTGGATGAACATTTAGGTGATTTTCGTCCTCCCTAGGCTTATTCTTGTCCAATTAGGGTTTTTAACCAATCTGGTGCAACCAAAAGGTGTGTTTGTGTCATTGGATGAACATTTAGGTCATTTTCGTCCTTCCTAGGCTTATTCTTGTCCAATAAGGGTTTTTAACCAATCTTGTGTATCCAATAAGTTCCTTTGTGTCATTGGATGAACATTTAGGTCATTTTCGTCGACCCTAGGCTTATCCTTGTCCAATTAGGGTTTTTAACCAATCTTGTGCATCCAAAAAAGTTCATTTGTGTCATTGGATGAACATTTAGGTCATTTTCGTCCTCCCAAGGCTTATTCTTGTCCAATTAGGGTTTTTAACCAATCTTGTGCATCTAATAAATTCATTTGTGTCATTGGATGAACATTTTGGTCATTTTCTTCCTCCCTGGGCTTATTCTTGTCCAATTAGGGTTTCTAAACAATCTTGTGCATCCAATAGGTGTATTTATTTCATTGGATGAACATTTAGGTCATTTTCGTCCTCCCTAGGCTTATTCTTGTCCAATTAGGGTTTTTAAGCAATCTTGTGCATCCAATAAGTTCATTTGTGTCATTGGATGAACATTTAGGTCATTTTCGTCCTCCCTAGGCTTATTCTTGTCCAATTAGGGTTTCTAACCAATCTTGTGCATCCAATAGGTGTGTTTGTGTCATTGGATGAACATTTAGGTCATTTTCGTCCTCCCTAGTCTTGTTCTTGTCCAATTAGGGTTTTAAGAATTCTTGTGCATCCAATAGGTGTGTTTGTGTCATTGGATGAACATTTAGGTCATTTTCGTCCTCCCTAGGCTTATTCTTGTCCAATTAGGGTTTTTAAGAAATCTTGTGCATCCAATAAGTTGATTTGTGTCATTGGATGAACATTTAGGTCATTTTCGTCCTCCCTAGGCTTATTCTTGTCCAATTAGGGTTTCTAACCAATCTTGTGCATCCAATAGGTGTGTTTGTGTCATTGGATGAACATTTAGATCATTTTCGTCCTCCCTAGTCTTATTCTTGTCCAATTAGGGTTTTAAGCAATCTTGTGCATCCAATAAGTTCATTTGTGTCATTGGATGAATATTTAGGTCATTTTCATCCTCCCTAGGCTTATTCTTGTCCAATTAGGGTTTATAACCAATCTTGTGCATCCAATAGGTGTGTTTGTGTCATTGGATGAACATTTAGGTCATTTTCGTCCTCCCTAGTCTTATTCTTGTCCAATTAGGGTTTTAAGCAATCTTGTGCATCCAATAAGTTCATTTGTGTCATTGGATGAATATTTAAGTCATTTTCATCCTCCCTAGGCTTATTCTTGTCCAATTAGGGTTTCTAAACAATCTTGTGCATCCAATAGGTGTGTTTGTGTCATTGGATGAACATTTAGGTCATTTTCGTCCTCCCAAGGCTTATTCTTGTCCAATTAGGGTTTTTAACCAATCTTGTGCATCCAATAGGTGTGTTTGTGTCATTGGATGAACATTTAGGTCATTTTCGTCCTCCCTAGGCTTATTCTTGTCCAATTAGGGTTTTTAACCAATCTTGTGCATCCAATAGGTGTGTTTAGTCATTTGATGAACATTTAGGTTATTTTCATCCTCCCTAGGCTTATTCTTGTCCAATTATGGTTTTTAACCAATCTTGTGCATCCAATAAGTTCATTTGTGTCGTTGGATTAACATTTAGGTCATTTTCGTCCTCCCTAGGCTTATTCTTGTCCAATTAGGGTTTCTAACCAATCTTGTGCATCCAATAGGTGTGTTTGTGTCATTGGATGAACATTTAGGTCATTTTCGTCCTCCCTAGGCTTATTCTTGTCCAATTAGGGTTTTTAATCAATATTGTGCATCCAATATGTTCATTTGTGTCATTGGATGAACATTTAGGTCATTTTCGTCCTCCCTAGGCTTATTCTTGTCCAATTAGGGTTTTTAACCAATCTTGTGCATCCAATAGGTGTGTTTGTGTCATTGGATGAACATTTAGGTCATTTTCGTCCTCCCTAGGCTTATTCTTGTCCAATTAGGGTTTTTAACCAATCTTGTGCATCCAATAGGTGTGTTTGTGTCATTGGATGAACATTTAGGTCATTTTCGTCCTCCCTAGGCTTATTCTTGTCAAATTAGGGTTTCTAACCAATCTTTTGCATCCAATAGGTGTATTTGTGTCATTGGATGAACATTTAGGTCATTTTCGTCCTCATTAGGCTTATTCTTTTCCAATTTGGGTTTTTAAGCAATCTTGTGCATCCAATAAGTTCATTTGTGTCATTGGATGAACATTTACGTCATTTTCGTCCTCCCTAGGCTTATTCTTGTCCAATTAGGGTTTTTAACCAATCTTGTGCATCCAATAGGTGTGTTTGTGTCATTGGATGAACATTTAGGTCATTTTCGTCCTCCTTACGCTTATTCTTGTCCAATTAGGGTTTTTAACCAATCTTGTGCATCCAATAGGTGTGTTTGTGTCATTGGATGAACATTTAGGTCATTTTCGTCCTCCCTAGGCTTATTCTTGTCCAATTAGGGTTTTTAACCAATCTTGTGCATCCAATAGGTGTGTTTGTGTCATTGGATGAACATTTAGGTCATTTTCGTCCTCCCTAGGCTTATTCTTATCCAATTAGGGTTTTTAACCGATCTTGTGCATCCAATAAGTTCATTTGTGTCATTGGATTAACATTTAGGTCATTTTCGTCCTTCCTAGGCTTATTCTTGTCCGATTAGGGTTTCTAACCAATCTTGTGCATTCAATAGGTGTGTTTGTGTCATTGGATGAACATTTAGGTCATTTTCGTCCTCCCTAGGCTTATTCTTGTCCAATTAGGGTTTTTAACCAATCTTGTGCATCCAATAAGTTGATTTGTGTCATTGGATGAACATTTAGGTCATTTTCGTCCTCCCTAGTCTTATTCTTGTCCAATTAGGGTTTTTAACCAATCTTGTGCATCCAATAAGTTCATTTGTGTCATTGGATGAACATTTAGGTCATTTTCGTCCTCACTACGCTTATTCTTGTCCAATTAGGGTTTCTAACCAATCTTGTGCATCCAATAGGTGTGTTTGTGTCATTGGATGAACATTTAGGTCATTTTCGTCCTCCCTAGTCTTATTCTTGTCCAATTAGGGTTTTAAGCAATCTTGTGCATCCAATAAGTTCATTTGTGTCATTGGATGAATATTTAGGTCATTTTCATCCTCCCTTGGCATATTCTTGTCCAATTAGGGTTTCTAACCAATCTTGTGCATCCAATAGGTGTGTTTGTGTCATTGGATGAACATTTAGGTCATTTTCGTCCTCCCTAGTCTTATTCTTGTCCAATTAGGGTTTTAAGCAATCTTGTGCATCCAATAAGTTCATTTGTGTCATTGGATGAATAGTTAGGTCATTTTCGTCCTCCCTAGGCTTATTCTTGTCCAATTAGGGTTTCTAACCAATCTTGTGAATCCAATAGGTGTGTTTGTGACATTGGATGAACATTTAGGTCATTTTCGTCCTCCCTAGGCTTATTCTTGTCCAATTAGGGTTTCTAACCAATCTTGTGAATCCAATAGGTGTGTTTGTGTCATTGGATGAACATTTAGGTCATTTTCGTCTTCCCTAGGCTTATTCTTGTCCAATTAGGGTTTTTAACCAATCTCGTGCATCCAATATGTTCATTTGTGTCATTGGATGAACATTTAAGTCATTTTCGTCCTCCCTAGGCTTATTCTTGTCCAATTAGGGTTTCTAAACAATCTTGTGCATCCAATAGGTGTGTTTGTGTCATTGGATGAACATTTAGGTCATATTCGTCCTCCCTAGGCTTATTCTTGTCCAATTAGGGTTTTTAACCAATCTTGTGCATCCAATAAGTTCATTTGTGTCATTGGATTAACATTTAGGTCATTTTCGTCCTCCCTAGGCTTATTCTTGTCCAATTAGGGTTTTTAACCAATCTTGCGCATCCAATAGCTGTGTTTGTGTCAGGATTAACATTTAGGTCATTTTCGTCCTCCCTAGGCTTATTCTTGTCCAATTAGGGTTTCTAACCAATCTTGTGCATCCAATAGGTGTGTTTGTGTCATTGGATGAACATTTAGGTCATTTTCGTCCTCCCTATTCTTATTCTTGTCCAATTAAGGTTTTTAACCAATCTTGGGCATCCAATAGGTGTGTTTGTGTCATTGGATGAACATGTAGGTCATTTTCGTCCTCCCTAGGCTTATTCTTGTCCAATTAGGGTTTTTAAACAATCTTGTGCATCCAATAAGTTCATTTGTGTCATTGGGTGAACATTTAGGTCATTTTCGTCCTCGCTAGGCTTATTCTTGTCCAATTAGGGTTTCTAACAAATCTTGTGCATCCAATAGGTGTGTTTAGTCATTTGATGAACATTTAGGTTATTTTCGTCCTCCATAGGCTTTTCTTGTCCAATTAGGGTTTTTAACCAATCTTGTGCATCCAATAAGTTCATTTGTGTCATTGGATTAACATTTAGGTCATTTTCGTCTTCCCTAGGCTTATTCTTGTCCAATTAGGGTTTCTAACCAATCTTGTGCATCCAATAGGTGTGTTTGTGTCATTGGATGAACATTTAGGTCATTTTCGTCCTCCCTAGGCTTATTCTTGTCCAATTAGGGTTTTTAACCAATCTTGTGCATCCAATAGGTGTGTTTGTGTCATTGGATGAACATTTAGGTCATTTTCGTCCTCCCCTAGTCTTATTCTTGTCCAATTATGGTTTTAAGCAATCTTGTGCATCCAATAACTTCATTTGTATCATCGGATTAACATTTAAGTCATTTTCGTCCTCCCTAGGCTTATTCTTTTCCAATTAGAGTTTCTAACGAATCTTGTGCATCCAATAGGCGTGTTTGTGTCATTGGATGAACATTTAGGTCATTTTCGTCCTCGCATGGCTTATTCTTGTCTAATTAGGGTTTTAAGCAATATTGTGCATCCAATAAGTTCATTTGTGTCATTGGATTAACATTTAAGTCATTTTTGTCCTCCACAGGCTTATTCTTGTCCAATTAGGGTTTTTAACCAATCTTGTGCATCCAATAAGTTCATTTGTGTCATTGGATGAACATTTAGGTCATTTTCGTCCTCCCTAGGCTTATTCTTGTCCAATTAGGGTTTTTAAGAAATCTTGTGCATCCAATAAGTTGATTTGTGTCATTGGATGAACATTTAGGTCATTTTCGTCCTCCCTAGGCTTATTCTTGTCCAATTAGGGTTTCTAACCAATCTTGTGCATCCAATAGGTGTGTTTGTGTCATTGGATGAACATTTAGATCATTTTCGTCCTCCCTAGTCTTATTCTTGTCCAATTAGGGTTTTAAGCAATCTTGTGCATCCAATAAGTTAATTTGTATCATTGGATGAACATTTAGGTCATTTTCGTCCTCCCTAGGCTTATTTTTGTGCAATTAGGGTTTTTAACCAATCTTGTGCATCCAATAGGTGTGTTTGTATCATTAGATGAACATTTAGGTCATTTTCATCCTCCCTTGGCTTATTCTTGTCCAATTAGGATTTTTAACCAATCTTGTGCATACAATAAGTTCATTTGTGTCATTGGATGAACATTTAGGTCATTTTCGTCCACCCTAGGCTTATTCTTGTCCAATTAGGGTTTGTAACCAATCTTGTGCATCCAATAGGTGTGTTTGTGTCATTGGATGAACATTTAGGTCGTTTTCGTCCTCCCTAGGCTTATTCTTGTCCAATAAGGGTTTTTAACCAATCTTGTGCATCCAATAAGTTCCTTTGTGTCATTGGATGAACATTTAGGTTATTTTCGTCCTCCCTAGGCTTATTCTTGTCCAATTAGGGTTTTTAACCAATCTTGTGCATCCAATAAGTTCATTTGTGTCATTGGATGAACATTTAGGTCATTTTCGTCCTCCCAAGGCTTATTCTTGTCCAATTAGGGTTTTTAACCAATTTGGTGCAACCAATAGGTGTGTTTGTGTCATTGGATGAACATTTAGGTCATTTTCGTCCTCCCTATGCTTATTCTTGTCCAATTAGGGTTTTAAGTAATCTTGTGCATCCAATAAGTTCATTTGTGTCATTGGATTAACATTTAAGTCATTTTCGTCCTCCCTAGGCTTATTCTTGTCCAATTAGGGTTTTTAACCAATCTTGTGCATCCAATAGGTGTGTTTGTGTCATTGGATGAACATTTAGGTCATTTTCGTCCTCCCTAGGCTTATTCTTGTCAAATTAGGGTTTCTAACCAATCTTTTGCATCCAATAGGTGTATTTGTGTCATTGGAGGAACAATTAGGTCATTTTCGTGCTCCCTAGGCTTATTCTTGTCCAATTAGGGTTTTTAAGCAATCTTGTGCATCCAATATGTACATTTGTGTCATTGGATGAACATTTAGGTCATTTTCGTCCTCCCTAGGCTTATTCTTGTCCAATTAGGGTTTTTAACCAATCTTGTGCATCCAATAGGTGTGTTTGTGTCATTGGATGAACATTTAGGTCATTTTCGTCCTCCCTAGGCTTATTCTTGTCCAATTAGGGTTTTTAACCAATCTTGTGCATCCAATAGGTGTGTTTGTGTCATTTGATGAACAATTAGGTCATTTTCGTGCTCCCTAGGCTTATTCTTGTCCAATTAGGGTTTAAAGCAATCTTGTGCATCCAATAAGTTCATTTGTGTCATTGGATTAAGATTTAAGTCATTTTCGTCCTCCCTAGGCTTATTCTTGTTCAATTAGGGTTTCTAACCAATCTTGTGCATCCAATAGGTGTGTTTGTGTCATTGGATGAACATTTTGGTCAATTTCGTCCTCCCTAGGCTTATTCTTGTCCAATTAGGGTTTTTAACCAATCTTGTGCATCCAATAGGTGTGTTTGTGTCATTGGATGAACATTTAGGTCATTTTCGTCCTCCCTAGGCTTATTCTTGTCCAATTAGGGTTTTTAACCGATCTTGTGCATCCAATAAGTTCATTTGTGTCATTGGATAAACATTTACGTCATTTTCGTCCACCCTAGGCTTATTCTTGTCCAATTATGGTTTTTAACCAATCTTGTGCATCCAATAAGTTCATTTGTGTCATTGGATGAACATTTAGGTCATTTTCGTCCTCCCAAGGCTTATTGTTGTCCAATTAGGGTTTTTAACCAATCTTGTGCATCCAATAAGTTCATTTGTGTCATTGGATTAACATTTAGGTCATTTTCGTCCTCCCAAGGCTTATTGTTGTCCAATTAGGGTTTTTAACCAATCTTGTGCATCCAATAAGTTCATTTGTGTCATTGGATGAACATTTAGGTCATTTTCGTCCTCCCTAGGCTTATTCTTGTCCAATTAGGGTTTTTAAGCAATCTTGTGCATCCAATAAGTTCATTTGTGTCATTGGATGAACATTTAGGTCATTTTCGTCCTCCCTAGGCTTATTCTAGTTCAATTAGGGTTTCTAACCAATCTTGTGCATCTAATAGGTGTGTTTGTGTCATTGGATGAACATTTAGGTCATTTTCGTCCTCCGTAGTCTTATTCTTGTTCAATTAGGGTTTTAAGCAATCTTGTGCATCCAATAAGTTCATTTGTGTCATTGGATGAACATTTAGGTTATTTTCGTCCTCACTAGGCTTAGTTTTGTGCAATTAGGGTTTTTAACCAATCTTGTGCATCCAATAGGTGTGTTTGTGTCATTAGATGAACATTTATGTCATTTTCATCCTCCCTAGGCTTATTGTTGTCCAATTAGGGTTTTTAACCAATCTTGTGCATCCAATAGGTGTGTTTGTGTCATTTGATGAACAATTAGGTCATTTTCGTGCTCCCTAGGCTTATTCTTGTCCAATTAGGGTTTAAAGCAATCTTGTGCATCCAATAAGTTCATTTGTGTCATTGGATTAAGATTTAAGTCATTTTCGTCCTCCCTAGGCTTATTCTTGTTCAATTAGGGTTTTTAACCAATCTTGTGCATCCAATAGGTGTGTTTGTGTCATTGGATGAACATTTAGGTCAATTTCGTCCTCCCTAGGCTTATTCTTGTCCAATTAGGGTTTTTAACCAATCTTGTGCATCCAATAGGTGTGTTTGTGTCATTGGATGAACATTTAGGTCATTTTCGTCCTCCCTAGGCTTATTCTTGTCCAATTAGGGTTTTTAACCAATCTTGTGCATCCAATAGGTGTGTTTGTGTCATTGGATGAACATTTAGGTCATTTTCGTCCTCCCTAGGCTTATTCTCTTCCAATTAGTGTTTTTAACCAATCTTTTGCATCCAATAAGTTCATTTGTGTCATTGGATAAACATTTAGGTCATTTTCGTCCACCCTAGGCTTATTTTTGTCCAATTAGGGTTTTTAACCAATCTTGTGCATCCAATAGGTCTGTTTGTGTCATTGGATGAACATTTAGGTCAGTTTCGTCCTCCCTAGGCTTATTCTTGTCCAATTAGGGTTTCTAACGAATCTTGTGCATCCAATAGGTGTATTTGTGTCATTGGATGAACATTTAGGTCATTTTCGTCCTCCCTAGGCTTATTCTTGTCCAATTAGGGTTTTTAACCAATCTTGTGCATCCAATAGGTGTATTTGTGTCATTGGATTAACATTTAGGTCATTTTCGTCCTCCCTAGGCTTATTCTTGTCCAATTAGGGTTTTTAAGCAATCTTGTGCATCCAATAAGTTCATTTGTGTCATTGGATGAACATTTAGGTCATTTTCGTCCTCCCTAGGCTTATTCTTGTCCAATTAGGGTTTTTAACCAATCTTGCGCATCCAATAAGTTCATTTGTGTCATTGGATGAACATTTAGGTCATTTTCGTCCTCCCTAGGCTTATTCTTGTCCAATTAGGGTTTTTAACCAACCTTGTGCATCCAATAAGTTCATTTGTGTCATTGGTGGATCATTTAGGTCATTTACGTCCTCCCTAGGCTTATTCTTGTCCAATTAGGGTTTTTAACCAATCTTGTGCATCCAATAAGTATATTTGTGTCATTGGATGAACATTTAGGTCATTTTCGTCCTCCCTAGGCTTATTCTTGTCCAATTAGGGTTTTTAACCAATCTTGTGCATCCAATAAGTTCATTTGTGTCATTGGATGAACATTTAGGTCATTTTCGTCCTCCCTAGGCTTATTCTTGTCCAATTAGGGTTTTTAACCAATCTTGTGCATCCAATAAGTTCATTTGTGTCATTGGATGAACATTTAGGTCATTTTCGTCCTCCCTAGGCTTATTCTTGTACAATTAGGGTTTTTAACCAATCTTGTGCATCCAATAAGTTCATTTGTGTCATTGGATGAACATTTAGGTTATTTTCGTCCTCCCTAGGCTTATTCTTGTCCAATTAGGGTTTTTAACCAATCTTGTGCATCCAATAAGTTCATTTGTGTCATTGGATGAACATTTAGGTCATTTTCGTCCTCCCTAGGCTTATTCTTGTCCAATTAGGGTTTTTAACCAATCTTGTGCATCCAATAGGTGTGTTTGTGTCATTGGATGAACATTTAGGTCATTTTCGTCCTCCCTCGGCTTATTCTTGTCCAATTAGGGTTTTTTACCAATCTTGTGCATCCAATAAGTTCATTTGTGTCATTGGATTAACATTTAGGTCATTTTCGTCCTTCCTAGGCTTATTCTTGTCCAATTACGGTTTCTAACCAATCTTGTGCATCAAATAGGTGTGTTTGTGTCATTGGATGAACATTTAGGTCATTTTCGTCCTCCCTAGGCTTATTCTTGTCCAATTAGGGTTTTTAACCAATCTTGTGCATCCAATAAGTTCATTTGTGTCATTGGATGAACATTTAGGTCATTTTCGTCCTCCCTAGGCTTATTCTTGTCCAATTAGGGTTTTTAACCAATCTTGTGCATCCAATAAGTTCATTTGTGTCATTATATTAACATTTATGTCATTTTCGTCCCCCCAAGGCTTATTCTTGTCCAATTAGGGTTTCTAACCAATCTTGTGCATCCAATAGGTGTGTTTGTGACATTGGATGAACATTTAGGTCATTTTCGTCCTCCCTAACCTTATTCTTGTCCCATTAGGGTTTTTAACCAATCTTGTGCATCCAATAAGTTCAATTGTGTCATTGGATGAACATTTAGGTCATTTTCGTCCTCCTTATGCTTATTCTTGTCCAATTAGGGTTTTTAACCAATCTTGTGCATCCAATAGGTGTGTTTGTGTCATTGGATGAACATTTAGGTCATTTTCGTCCTCCCTAGGCTTATTCTTGTCCAATTAGGGTTTTTAACCAATCTTGTGCATCCAATAGGTGTGTTTAGTCATTTGATGAACATTTAGGTTATTTTCATCCTCCCTAGGCTTATTCTTGTCCAATTAGGGTTTTTAACCAATCTTGTGCATCCAATAAGTTCATTTGTGTCATTGGATTAACATTTAGGTCATTTTCGTCCTCCCTACGCTTATTCTTGTCCAATTAGGGTTTCTAACCAATCTTGTGCATCCAATAGGTGTGTTTGTGTCATTGGATGAACATTTAGGTCATTTTCGTCCTCTTTATGCTTATTCTTGTCCAATTAGGGTTTTTAACCAATCTTGTGCATCCAATAGGTGTGTTTAGTCATTTGATGAACCTTTAGGTTATTTTCATCCTCCCTCGGCTTATTCTTGTCCAATTAGGGTTTTTAACCAATCTTGTGCATCCAATAGGTGTGTTTGTGTCATTGGATGAACATTTAGGTCATTTTCGTCCTCCCTAGGCTTATTCTTGTCCAATTAGGGTTTTTAACCAATCTTGTGCATCCAATAGGTGTGTTTGTGTCATTGGATGAACATTTAGGTCATTTTCGTCCTCCCTAGGCTTATTCTTGTTCAATTAGGGTTTTTAACCAATCTTGTGCATCCAATAAGTTCATTTGTGTCATTGGATGAACATTTAGATCATTTTCGTCCACCCTAGGCTTATTCTTGTCCAATTAGGGTTTTTAACCAATCATGTGCATCCAATAAGTTCATTTGTGTCATTGGATGAACATATTGGTCATTTTTGTCCTCCCTAGGCTTATTCTGGTGCAATTAAGGTTTTTAACCAATCTTGTGCATCCAATAAGTTCATTTGTGTCATTGGATGAACATTTAGGTCATTTTCGTCCTCCCTAGGCTTATTTTTGGGCAATTAGGGTTTTTAACCAATCTTGTGCATCCAATAGGTGTGTTTGTGTCATTGGATGCACATTTAGGTCATTTTCATCCTCCATGGGCTTATTGTTGTCCAATTAGGGTTTTTAACCAATCTTGTGCATCCAATAGGTGTGTTTGTGTCATTGGATGGACATTTAGGTCATTTTGGTCCTCCCTAGTCTTATTCTTGGCCAATTAGGGTTTTAAGCAATCTTGTGCATCCAATGGGTGTGTTTGTGTCATTGGATGCACATTTAGGTCATTTTCGTCCTCCCTAAGCTTATTCTTGTCCAATTAGGGTTTTAAACCAATCTTGTGCATCCAATAAGTTCATTTGTGTCATCGGATGAACATTTAGGTCATTTTCGTCTTCCCTGGGCTTATTCTTGTCCAGTTAGGGTTTTTAACCAATCTTGTGCATCCATTAGGCGTGTTTGTGTCATTGGATGAACATTTAGGTGATTTTCGTCCTCCCTAGGCTTATTCTTGTCCAATTAGGGTTTTTAACCAATCTGGGGCAACCAATAGCTGTGTTTGTGACATTGGATGAACATTTAGGTCATTTTCGTCCTCCCTAGGCTTATTCTTGTCCAATTAGGGTTTTTAACCAATCTTGTGCGTCCAATAAGTTTATTTGTGACATTGGATGAACATTTAGATCATTTTCGTCCACCCTAGGCTTATTCTTGTCCAATTAGGGTTTTTAACCAATCTTGTGCATCCAATAAGTTCATTTGTGTCATTGGATGAACATTTAGGCCATTTTTGTCCTCCATAGGCTTATTCTGGTGCAATTAGGGTTTTTAACCAATCTTGTGCATCCAATAAGTTCATTTGTGTCATTGGATGAACATTTAGGTCATTTTCGTGCTCCCTAGGCTTATTTTTGGGCAATTAGGGTTTTTAACCAATCTTGTGCATCCAATAGGTGTGTTTGTGTCATTCGATGCACATTTAGGTCATTTTCATCCTCCCTGGGCTTATTGTTGTCCAATTAGGGTTTTTAAACAATCTTGTGCATCCAATAGGTGTGTTTGTGTCATTGGATGGACATTTAGGTCATTTTGGTCCTCCCTAGTCTTATTCTTGGCCAATTAGGGTTTTAAGCAATCTTGTGCATCCAATGGGTGTGTTTGTGTCATTGGATGCACATTTAGGTCATTTTCGTCCTCCCTAGGCTTATTCTTGTCCAATTAGGGTTTTAAACCAATCTTGTGCATCCAATAAGTTCATTTGTGTCATCGGATGAACATTTAGGTCATTTTCGTCTTCCCTAGGCTTATTCTTGCCCAGTTAGGGTTTTTTACCAATCTTGTGCATCCAATAGGCGTGTTTGTGTCATTGGATGAACATTTAGGTGATTTTCGTCCTCCCTAGGCTTATTCTTGTCCAATTAGGGTTTTTAACCAATCTGGTGCAACCAATAGGTGTGTTTGTGTCATTGGATGAACATTTAGGTCATTTTCGTCCTTCCTAGGCTTATTCTTCTCCAATTAGGGTTTTTAACCAATCTTGTGCATCCAATAAGTTTATTTGTGTCATTGGATGAACATTTAGATCATTTTCGTCCACCCTAGGCTTATTCTTGTCCAATTAGGGTTTTTAACCAATCTTGTGCATCTAATAAATTCATTTGTGTCATTGGATGAACATTTAGGTCATTTTCTTCCTCCCTAGGCTTATTCTTGTCCAATTAGGGTTTCTAAACAATCTTGTGCATCCAATAGGTGTATTTATTTCATTGGATAAACATTTAGGTCATTTTTGTCATTTTTGTGTCATTGGATGTATCCAATAGGTGTATTTATTCCAATAGGTGTATCCAATAAGTTCATTTGTGTCATTGGATGAACATTTAGGTCATTTTTGTCCTCCATAGGCTTATTCTGGTGCAATTAGGGTTTTTAACCAATCTTGTGCATCCAATAAGTTCATTTGTGTCATTGGATGAACATTTAGGTCATTTTCGTCCTCCCTAGGCTTATTTTTGGGCAATTAGGGTTTTTAACCAATCTTGTGCATCCAATAGGTGTGTTTGTGTCATTCGATGCACATTTAGGTCACTTTCATCCTCCCTGGGCTTATTGTTGTCCAATTAGGGTTTTTAACCAATCTTGTGCATCCAATAGGTGTGTTTGTGTCATTGGATGGACATTTAGGTCATTTTGGTCCTCCCTAGTCTTATTCTTGGCCAATTAGGGTTTTAAGCTATCTTGTGCATCCAATGGGTGTGTTTGTGTCATTGGATGCACATTTAGGTCATTTTCGTCCTCCCTAGGCTTATTCTTGTCCAATTAGGGTTTTAAACCAATCTTGTGCATCCAATAAGTTCATTTGTGTCATCGGATGAACATTTTGGTCATTTTCGTCCTCCCTAGGCTTATTCTTGTCCAGTTAGGATTTTTAACCAATCTTGTGCATCCAATAGGCGTGTTTGTGTCATTGGATGAATATTTAGGTGATTTTCGTCCTCCCTAGGCTTATTCTTGTGCAATTAGGATTTTTAACCAATCTGGTGCAACCAATAGGTGTGTTTGTGTCATTGGATGAACATTTAGGTCATTTTCGTCCTCCCTAGGCTTATTCTTGTCCATTTAGGGTTTTTAACCAATCTTGTGCATCCAATAAGTTCATTTGTGTCATTGGATGAACATTTAGATCATTTTCGTCCACCCTAGGCTTTTTCTTGTCCAATTAGGGTTTTTAACCAATCTTGTGCATCCAATAAGTTCATTTGTGTCATTGGATTAACATTTAGGTCATTTTTGTCCTCCCTAGGCTTATTCTGGTGCAATTAGGGTTTTTAACCAATCTTGTGCATCCAATAAGTTCATTTGTGTCATTGGATGAACATTTAGGTCATTTTCGTCCTCCCTAGGCTTATTCTTGTCCAATTAGGGTTTTAAACCAATCTTGTGCATCCAATAAGTTCATTTGTGTCATCGGATGAACATTTAGGTCATTTTCGTCCTCCCTAGGCTTATTCTTGTCCAGTTAGGGTTTTTAACCAATCTTGTGCATCCAATAAGTTCATTTGTGTCATTGGATGAACATTTAGATCATTTTCGTCCACCCTAGTCTTATTCTTGTCCAACTAGGGTTTTTAACCAATCTTGTTCATCCAATAAGTTCATTTGTGTCATTGGATGAACATTTAGGTCATTTTCGTCCACCCTAGGCTTATTCTTGTCCAATTAGGGTTTTTAACCAATCTTGTGCATCCAATAAGTTCATTTGTGTCACTGGATGAACATTTAGGTCATTTTCGTCCTCCCTAGGCTTATTCTTGTCCAATTAGGTTTTCTAACCAATCTTGTGCATCCAATAGGTGTATTTATTTCATTTGATGAACATTTAGGTCATTTTCGTCCTCCCTAGTCTTATTCTTGTCCAATAAGGGTTTTAAGCATTCTTGTGCATCCAATGTGTGTGTTTGTGTCATTGGATGCACATTTAGGTCATTTTCATCCTCCCTAGGCTTGTTCTTGTCCAATTAGGGTTTCTAACGAAACTTGTGCATCCAATAGGTGTGTTTGTGTCATTGGATGAAAATTTAAGTCATTTTCGTCCTCCCTAGGCTTATTCTTGTCCAATTAGGGTTTTTAAGCAAACTTGTGCATTCAATAACTTCATTTGTGTCATTGGATTAACATTTAAGTCATTTTCTTCCTCCCTTGGCTTATTCTTGTCCAATTAGGGTTTTTAACCAACCTTGTGCATCCAATAGGTGTGTTTGTGTCATTGGATGAAAATTTAAGTCATTTTCGTCCTCCCTAGCCTTATTCTTGTCCAATTAGGGTTTTTAAGCAATATGGTGCATCCAATAACTTAATTTGTGTCATTGGATTAACATTTAAGTGATTTTCTTCCTCCCTTGGCTTATTCTTGTCCAATTAGGGTTTCTAACCAATCTTGTGCATCCAATAGGTGTGTTTGTGTCATTGGATGAATAGTTAGGTCATTTTCGTCCTCCCAAGGCTTATTCTTGTCCAATTAGGGTTTCAAACCAATCTTGTGCGTCCATTA
This sequence comes from Cicer pinnatifidum, assembly GCA_037974775.1. Classification (NCBI taxonomy): domain Eukaryota; kingdom Viridiplantae; phylum Streptophyta; class Magnoliopsida; order Fabales; family Fabaceae; genus Cicer; species Cicer pinnatifidum. Next base: position 31,244,132 of record JBBPBR010000008.1, read on the forward strand.
GGTGTGTTTGTGTCATTGGATGAACATTTAGGTCATTTTCGTCCTCCCTAGGCTTATTCTTGTCCAATTAGGGTTTCTAAGCAATCTTGTGCATCGAATAAGTTCATTTGTGTCATTGGATTAACATTTAGGTCATCTTCGTCCACCCTAGGCTTATTCTCGTCCAATTATGGTTTGTAACAAATCTTGTGCATCCAATAGGTGTGTTTGTGTCATTGGATGAACATTTAGGTCATTATCGTCCTCCCTAGGCTTATTCTTGACCAGTTAGGGTTTTTAACCAATCTTGTGCATCCAATAGGCGTGTTTGTGACATTGGATGAACATTTAAGTCATTTTCGTTCTCCCTAGACTTATTCTTGTCCAATTAGGGTTTCTAACGAATCTTGTGCATCCAATAGGTGTGTTTGTTTCATTGGATGAACATTTAGGTCATTTTCGTCCTCCCTAGCCTTATTCTTGTCCAATTAGAGTTTTTAACTAATCTTGTGCATCCAATAGGTGTGTTTGTGTCATTGGATGAACATTTAGGTCATTTTCTTCATCCCTAGGCTTATTCTTGTCCAATTAGGGTTTTTAACCAACCTTGTGCATCCAATAGGTGTGTTTGTGTCATTGGATGAACATTTAGGTCATTTTCGTCCTCCCTAGGCTTATTCTTGTCCAATTAGGGTTATTAACCAATCTTGTGCATCCAATAAGTTTATTTGTGTCATTGGATGAAACATTTAGGTCATTTTCGTCCACCCTAGGCTTATTGTTGTCCAATTAAGGTTTTTAACCAATCTTGTGCATCCAATATGTTCATTTGTGTCATTAGATGAACATTTAGGTCATTTTCGTCCTCCCTAGGCTTATTCTTGTCCAATTAGGGTTTCTAACCAATCTTGGGCATCCAATAGGTGTGTTTGTGTCATTGAATGAACATTTAGGTCATTTTCGTCCTCCCTAGTCTTATTCTTGTCCAATTAGGGTTTTAAGCATTCTTGTGCAGCGAATGTGTGTGTTTGTGTCATTGGATGCACATTTAGGTCATTTTCGTCCTCCCTAGGCTTATTCTTGTCCAATTAGGGTTTCTAACGAATCTTGTGCATCCAATAGGTGTGTTTGTGTCATTGGATGAAAATTTAGGTCATTTTCGTCCTCCCTAGACTTATTCTTGTCCAATTAGGGTTTTTAACCAATCTTGTGCATCCAACAGGTGTGTTTGTGTCATTTGATGAACATTTGGGTCATTTTCGTCCTCCCAAGGCTTATTCTTGTCCAATTAGGGTTTTAAGTAATCTTGTGCATCCAATAAGTTCATTTGTGTCATTGGATTAACAT
>JBBPBR010000008.1:31245812-31352817 GCA_037974775.1 Cicer pinnatifidum
GTCATTTTCGTCCTCCCTAGGCTTATTCTTGTCCTATTAGGGTTTTTAACCAATCTTGTGCATCCAATAAGTTCATTTGTGTCATTGGATGAATATTTAGGTCATTTTCGTCCTCCCTAGGCTTATTTTTGGGCAATTAGGGTTTTTAACCAATCTTGTGCATCCAATAGGTGTGTTTGTGTCATTGGATGAACATTTAGGTCATTTTCGTCCTCCCTAGGCTTATTCTTGTCCTATTAGGGTTTTTAACCAATCTTGTGCATCCAATAAGTTCATTTGTGTCATTGGATGAATATTTAGGTCATTTTCGTCCTCCATAGGCTTATTTTTGGGCAATTAGGGTTTTTAACCAATCTTGTGCATCCAATAGGTGTGTTTGTGTCATTGGATGCACATTTAGGTCATTTTCATCCTCCCTGGGCTTATTGTTGTCCAATTAGGGTTTTTAACCAATCTTGTGCATCCAATAGGAGTGTTTGTGTCATTGGATGGACATTTAGGTCATTTTGGTCCTCCCTAGTATTATTCTTGGCCAATTAGGGTTTTAAGCAATCTTGTGCATCCAATGGGTGCGTTTGTGTCTCCCTAGGCTTATTCTTGTCCAATTAGGGTTTTAAACCAATCTTGTGCATCCAATAAGTTTATGTGTGGCATCGGATTAACATTTATGTCATTTTCGTCCTCCCTAGGCTTATTCTTGTCCAGTTAGGGTTTTTAACCAATCTTGTGCATCCAATAAGTTCATTTGTGTCATTGGATGAGCATTTAGATCATTTTCGTCCACCCTAGGCTTATTCTTGTCCAATTAGGGTTTTTAACCAATCTTGTGCATCCAATACGTTCATTTGTGTCATTGGATGAACATTTAGGTCATTTTTGTCCTCCCTAGGCTTATTCTAGTGCAATTAGGGTTTTTAACCAATCTTGTGCATCCAATAAGTTCATTTGTGTCGTTGGATGAACATTTAGGTCATTTTCATCCTCCCTAGGCTTATTTTTGGGCAATTAGGGTTTTTAACCGATCTTGTGCATCCAATAGGTGTGTTTGTGTCATTGGATGGACATTTAGGTCATTTTGGTCCTCCCTAGTCTTATTCTTGGCCAATTAGGGTTTTAAGCATTCTTGTGCATCCAATGTGTGTGTTTGTGTCATTGGATGCACATTTAGGTCATTTTCGTCCTCCCTAGGCTTATTCTTGTCCAATTAGGGTTTCTAACGAATCTTGTGCATCCAATAGGTGTGTTTGTGTCATTGGATGAAAATTTAGGTCATTTTCGTCCTCCCTTGACTTATTCTTGTCCAATTAGGGTTTTTAACCAATCTTGTGCATCCAACAGGTGTGTTTGTGTCATTTGATGAACATTTAGGTCATTTTCGTCCTCCCAAGGCTTATTCTTGTCCAATTAGGGTTTTAAGTAATCTTGTGCATCCAATAAGTTCATTTGTGTCATTGGATTAACATTTAGGTCATTTTCGTCCTCCCTAGGCTTATTCTTGTCCAATTAGGGTTTTTAACCAATCTTGTGCATCCAATAGGTGTGTTTGTGTCATGGGATGAACATTTAGGTCATTTTCGTCCTCCCTAGGCTTATTCTTGTCCAATTAGGGTTTTTAACCAATCTTGTGCATCCAATAGGTGTGTTTGTGTCATTGGATGAACATTTAGGTCATTTTCGTCCTCCCTAGGCTTATTCTTGTCCAATTAGGGTTTTTGACCAATCTTGTGCATCCAATAAGTTCATTTGTGTCATTGGATGAACACTTAGGTCATTTTTGTCCTCCTTAGGCTTATTCTGGGGCAATTAGGGTTTTTAACCAATCTTGTGCATCCAATAAGTTCATTTGTGTCATTGGATGAATATTTAGGTCATTTTCGTCCTCCATAGGCTTATTTTTGGGCAATTAGGGTTTTTAACCAATCTTGTGCATCCAATTGGTGTGTTTGTGTCATTGGATGCACATTTAGGTCATTTTCATCCTCCCTGGGCTTATTGTTGTCCAATTAGGGTTTTTAACCAATCTTGTGCATCCAATAGGTGTGTTTGTGTCATTGGATGGACATTTAGGTCATTTTGGTCCTCCCTAGTATTATTCTTGGCCAATTAGGGTTTTAAGCAATCTTGTGCATCCAATTGGTGTGTTTGTGTCATTGGATGCACATTTAGGTCATTTTCCTCCTCCCTAGGCTTATTCTTGTCCAATTAGGGTTTTAAACCAATCTTGTGCATCCAATAAGTTTATGTGTGGCAACGGATGAACATTTATGTCATTTTCGTCCTCCCTAGGCTTATTCTTGTCCAGTTAGGGTTTTTAACCAATCTTGTGCATCCAATAAGTTATTTGTGTCATTGGATGAACATTTAGATCATTTTCGTCCACCCTAGGCTTATTCTTGTCCAATTAGGGTTTTTAACCAATCTGGTGCATCCAATAAGTTCATTTGTGTCATTGGATGAACATTTAGGTCATTTTTGTCCTCCCTAGGCTTATTCTGGTGCAATTAGGGTTTTTAACCAACCTTATGCATCCAATAGGTGTGTTTGTGTCATCGGATGAAAATTTAAGTCATTTTCGTCCTCCCTAGCCTTATTCTTGTCCAATTAGGGTTTTTAAGCAATATGGTGCATCCAATAACTTAATTTGTGTCATTGGATTAACATTTAAGTGATTTTCTTCCTCCCTTGTCTTATTCTAGTCCAATTAGGGTTTTTAACCAATCTTCTGCATACAATAAGTTCATTTGTGTCATTGGATGAACATTTAGGTCATTTTCGTCCTCCCTAGGCTTATTCTTGTCCAATTAGGGTTTCTAACCAATCTTGTGCATCCAATAGGTGTGTTTGTGTCATTGGATGAACAGTTAGGTCATTTTCGTCCTCCCAAGGCTTATTCTTGTCCAATTAGGGTTTCAAACCAATCTTGTGCGTCCAGTAGGTGTGTTTGTGTCATTGGATGAACATTTAGGTCATTTTCATCCTCCCTAGACTTATTCTTGTCCAATTAGGGTTTCTAAGCAATCTTGTGCATCGAATAAGTTCATTTGTGTCATTGGATTAACATTTAGGTCAACTTCGTCCACCCTAGGCTTATTCTTGTCCAATTAGGGTTTGTAACCAATCTTGTGCATCCAATAGGTGTGTTTGTGTCATTGGATGAACATTTAGGTCATTATCGTCCTCCCTAGGCTTATTCTTGTCCAGTTAGGGTTTTTAACCAATCTTGTGCATCCAATAGGCGTGTTTGTGACATTGGATGAACATTTAAGTCATTTTCGTCCTCCCTAGACTTATTCTTGTCCAATTAGGGTTTCTAACGAATCTTGTGCATCCAATAGGTGTGTTTGTTTCATTGGATGAACATTTAGGTCATTTTCGTCCTCCCTAGGCTTATTCTTGTCCAATTAGAGTTTTTAACTAATCTTGTGCATCCAATAGGTGTGTTTGTGTCATTGGATGAACATTTAGGTCATTTACTTCCTCCCTAGGCTTGTTCTTGTCCAATTAGGGTTTTTAACCAACCTTGTGCATCCAATAGGTGTGTTTGTGTCATTGGATGAACATTTAGGTCATTTTCGTCCTCCCTAGGCTTATTCTTGTCCAATTAAGGTTATTAACCAATCTTGTGCATCCAATAAGTTTATTTGTGTCATTGGATGAAACATTTAGGTCATTTTCGTCCACCTTAGGCTTATTGTTGTCCAATTAGGGTTTTTAACCAATCTTGTGCATCCAATATGTTCATTTGTGTCATTGGATGAACATTTAGGTCATTTTCGTCCTCCCTAGGCTTATTCTTGTCCAATTAGGGTTTCTAACCAATCTTGGGCATCCAATAGGTGTGTTTGTGTCATTGAATGAACATTTAGGCCATTTTCGTCCTCCCTAGTCTTATTCTTGTCCAATTAGGGTTTTAAGCATTCTTGTGCATCCAATGTGTGTGTTTGTGTCATTGGATGAACATTTAGGTCATTTTCGTCCTCCCTAGGCTTCTTCTTGTCCAATTAGGGTTTCTAACGAATCTTGTGCATCCAATAGGTGTGTTTGTGTCATTGGATGAAAATTTAGGTCATTTTCGTCCTCCCTAGACTTATTCTTGTCCAATTAGGGTTTTTAACCAATCTTGTGCATCAAACAGGTGTGTTTGTGTCATTTGATGAACATTTAGGTCATTTTCGTCCTCCCAAGGCTTATTCTTGTCCAATTAGGGTTTTAAGTAATCTTGTGCATCCAATAAGTTCATTTGTGTCATTGGATTAACATTTAGGTCATTTTCGTCCTCCCTAGGCTTATTCTTGTCCAATTAGCGTTTTTAACCAATCTTGTGCATCCAATAGGTGTGTTTGTGTCATGGGATGAACATTTAGGTCATTTTCGTCCTCCCTAGGCTTATTCTTGTCCAATTAGGGTTTTTAACCAATCTTGTGCATCCAATAGGTGTGTTTGTGTCATTGGATGAACATTTAGGTCATTTTCGTCCTCCCTAGGCTTATTCTTGTCCAATAAGGGTTTTTAACCAATCTGGTGCAACCAATAGGTGTGTTTGTGTCATTGGATGAACATTTAGGTCATTTTCGTCCTCCCTAGGCTTATTCTTGTCCTATTAGGGTTTTTAACCAATCTTGTGCATCCAATAAGTTCAGTTGTGTCATCGGATGAACATTTAGATCATTTTCGTCCACCCTAGGCTTATTCTTGTCCAATTAGGGTTTTTAACCAATCTTGTGCATCCAATAAGTTCATTTGTGTCATTGGATGAACATTTAGGTCATTTTTGTCCTCCCTAGGCTTATTCTGGGGCAATTAGGGTTTTTAACCAATCTTGTGCATCCAATAAGTTCATTTGTGTCATTGGATGAATATTTAGGTCATTTTCGTCCTCCATAGGCTTATTTTTGGGCAATTAGGGTTTTTAACCAATCTTGTGCATCCAATAGGTGTGTTTGTGTCATTGGATGCACATTTAGGTCATTTTCATCCTCCCTGGGCTTATTGTTGTCCAATTAGGGTTTCTAACCAATCTTTTGCATCCAATAGGTGTGTTTGTGTCATTGGATGGACATTTAGGTCATTTTGGTCCTCCCTAGTATTATTCTTGGCCAATTAGGGTTTTAAGCAATCTTGTGCATCCAATGGGTGTGTTTGTGTCATTGGATGCACATTTAGGTCATTTTCGTCCTCCCTAGGCTTATTCTTGTCCAATTAGGGTTTTAAACCAATCTTGTGCATCCAATAAGTTTATGTGTGGCAACGGATGAACATTTATGTCATTTTCGTCCTCCCTAGGCTTATTCTTGTCCAGTTAGGGTTTTTAACCAATCTTGTGCATCCAATAAGTTCATTTGTGTCATTGGATGAACATTTAGATCATTTTCGTCCACCCTAGGCTTATTCTTGTCCAATTAGGGTTTTTAACCAATCTTGTGCATCCAATAAGTTCATTTGTGTCATTGGATGAACATTTAGGTCATTTTTGTCCTCCCTAGGCTTATTCTGGTGCAATTAGGGTTTTTAACCAATCTTGTGCATCCAATAAGTTCATTTGTGTCATTGGATGAACATTTAGGTCATTTTCGTCCTCCCTAGGCTTATTTTTGGGCAATTAGGGTTTTTAACCAATCTTGTGCATCCAATAGGTGTGTTTGTGTCATTGGATGGACATTTAGGTCATTTTGGTCCTCCCTAGTCTTATTCTTGGCCAATTAGGGTTTTAAGCAATCTTGTGCATCCAATGGGTGTGTTTGTGTCATTGGATGAACATTTAGGTCATTTTCGTCCTCCCTAGGCTTATTCTTGTCCAATTAGGGTTTTAAACCAATCTTGTGCATCCAATAAGTTCATTTGTGTCATCGGATGAACATTTTGGTCATTTTCGTCCTCCCTAGGCTTATTCTTGTCCAATTAGGGTTTTTAACCAATCTTGTGCATCCAATAGGCGTGTTTGTGTCATTGGATGAACATTTAGGTGATTTTCGTCCTCCCTAGGCTTATTCTTGTCCAATTAGGGTTTTTAACCAATCTGGTGCAACCAATAGGTGTGTTTGTGTCATTGGATGAACATTTAGGTCATTTTCGTCCTCCCTAGGCTTATTCTTGTCCAATTAGGGTTTTTAACCAATCTTGTGCATCCAATACGTTCATTTGTGTCATTGGATGAACATTTAGATCATTTTCGTCCACCCTAGGCTTATTCTTGTCCAATTAGGGTTTTTAACCAATCTTGTGCATCCAATAAGTTCATTTGTGTAATTGGATGAACATTTAGGTCATTTTTGTCCTCCTTAGGCTTATTCTGGTGCAATTAGGGTTTTTAACCAATCTTGTGCATCCAATAAGTTCATTTGTGTCATTGGATGAACATTTAGGTCATTTTCGTCCTCCCTAGGCTTATTTTTGGGCAATTAGGGTTTTTAACCAATCTTGTGCATCCAATAGGTGTGTTTGTGTCATTGGATGCACATTTAGGTCATTTTCATCCTCCCTGGGCTTATTGTTGTCCAATTAGGGATTTTAACCAATCTTGTGCATCCAATAGGTGTGTTTGTGTCATTGGATGGACATTTAGGTCATTTTGGTCCTCCCTAGTCTTATTCTTGGCCAATTAGGGTTTTAAGCAATCTTGTGCATCCAATGGGTGTGTTTGTGTCATTGGATGCACATTTAGGTCATTTTCGTCCTCCCTAGGCTTATTCTTGTCCAATTAGGGTTTTAAACCAATCTTGTGCATCCAATAAGTTCATTTGTGTCATTGGATGAACATTTAGGTCATTTTCGTCCTCCCTAGGCTTATTTTTGGGCAATTAGGGTTTTTAACCAATCTTGTGCATCCAATAGGTGTGTTTGTGTCATTGGATGGACATTTAGGTCATTGTGGTCCTCCCTAGTCTTATTCTTGGCCAATTAGGGTTTTAAGCAATCTTGTGCATCCAATGGGTGTGTTTGTGTCATTGGATGCACATTTAGGTCATTTTCGTCCTCCCTAGGCTTATTCTTGTCCAATTAGGGTTTTAAACCAATCTTGTGCATCCAATAAGTTCATTTGTGTCATCGGATGAACATTTTGGTCATTTTCGTCCTCCCTAGGCTTATTCTTGTCCAATTAGGGTTTTTAACCAATCTTGTGCATCCAATAGGCGTGTTTGTGTCATTGGATGAACATTTAGGTGATTTTCGTCCTCCCTAGGCTTATTCTTGTCCTATTAGGGTTTTTAACCAATCTGGTGCAACCAATAGGTGTGTTTGTGTCATTGAATGAACATTTAGGTCATTTTCGTCCTCCCTAGGCTTATTCTTGTCCAATTAGGGTTTTTAACCAATCTTGTGCATCCAATAAGTTCATTTGTGTCATTGGATGAACATTTAGATCATTTTCGTTTACCCTAGGCTTATTCTTGTCCAATTAGGGTTTTTAACCAATCTTGTGCATCCAATAAGTTCATTTGTGTCATTGGATGAACATTTAGGTCATTTTTGTCCACCTTAGGCTTATTCTGGTGCAATTAGGGTTTTTAACCAATCTTGTGCATCCAATAAGTTCATTTGTGTCATTGGATGAACATTTTGGTCATTTTCGTCCTCCCTAGGCTTATTTTTGGGCAATTAGGGTTTTTAACCAATCTTGTGCGTCCAATAGGTGTGTTTGTGTCATTGGATGCACATTTAGGTCATTTTCATCCTCCCTGGGCTTATTGTTGTCCAATTAGGGATTTTAACCAATCTTGTGCATCCAATAGGTGTGTTTGTGTCATTGGATGGACATTTAGGTCATTTTGGTCCTCCCTAGTCTTATTCTTGGCCAATTAGGGTTTTAAGCAATCTTGTGCATCCAATGGGTGTGTTTGTGTCATTGGATGCACATTTAGGTCATTTTCGTCCTCCCTAGGCTTATTCTTGTCCAATTAGGGTTTTAAACCAATCTTGTGCATCCAATAGGTGTGTTTGTGTCATTGGATGGACATTTAGGTCATTTTGGTCCTCCCTAGTCTTATTCTTGGCCAATTAGGGTTTTAAGCAATCTTGTGCATCCAATGGGTGTGTTTGTGTCATTGGATGCACATTTAGGTCATTTTCGTCCTCCCTAGGCTTATTCTTGTCCAATTAGGGTTTTAAACCAATCTTGTGCATCCAATAAGTTTATGTGTGGCAACGGATGAACATTTATGTCATTTTCGTCCTCCCTAGGCTTATTCTTGTCCAGTTAGGGTTTTTAACCAATCTTGTGCATCCAATAAGTTCATTTGTGTCATTGGATGAACATTTAGATCATTTTCGTCCACCCTAGGCTTATTCTTGTCCAATTAGGGTTTTTAACCAATCTTATGCATCCAATAAGTTCATTTGTGTCATTGGATGAACATTTAGGTCATTTTCGTCCTCCCTAGGCTTATTTTTGGGCAATTAGGGTTTTTAACCAATCTTGTGCATCCAATAGGTGTGTTTGTGTCATTGGATGGACATTTAGGTCATTTTGGTCCTCCCTAGTCTTATTCTTGGCCAATTAGGGTTTTAAGCAATCTTGTGCATCCAATGGGTGTGTTTGTGTCATTGGATGCACATTTAGGTCATTTTCGTCCTCCCTAGGCTTATTCTTGTCCAATTAGGGTTTTAAACCAATCTTGTGCATCCAATAAGTTCATTTGTGTCATTGGATGAACATTTAGGTCATTTTTGTCCTCCCTAGGCTTATTCTGGTGCAATTAGGGTTTTTAACCAATCTTGTGCATCCAATAAGTTCATTTGTGTCATTGGATGAACATTTAGGTCATTTTCGTCCTCCCTAGGCTTATTTTTGGGCAATTAGGGTTTTTAACCAATCTTGTGCATCCAATAGGTGTGTTTGTGTCATTGGATGCACATTTAGGTCATTTTCATCCTCCCTGGGCTTATTGTTGTCCAATTAGGGTTTTTAACCAATCTTGTGCATCCAATAGGTGTGTTTGTGTCATTGGATGGACATTTAGGTCATTTTGGTCCTCCCTAGTCTTATTCTTGGCCAATTAGGGTTTTAAGCAATCTTGTGCATCCAATGGGTGTGTTTGTGTCATTGGATGCACATTTAGGTCATTTTCGTCCTCCCTAGGCTTATTCTTGTCCAATTAGGGTTTTAAACCAATCTTTTGCATCCAATAAGTTCATTTGTGTCATCGGATGAACATTTAGGTCATTTTCGTCCTCCCTAGGCTTATTCTTGTCCAGTTAGGGTTTTTAACCAATCTTGTGCATCCAATAGGCGTGTTTGTGTCATTGGATGAACATTTAGGTGATTTTCGTCCTCCCTAGGCTTATTCTTGTCCAATTAGGGTTTTTAACCAATCTGGTGCAACCAATAGGTGTGTTTGTGTCATTGGATGAACATTTAGGTCATTTTCGTCCTCCCTAGGCTTATTCTTGTCCAATTAGGGTTTTTAACCAATCTTGTGCGTCCAATAAGTTCCTTTGTGTCATTGGATGAACATTTAGGTCATTTTCGTCCACCCTAGGCTTATTCTTGTCCAATTAGGGTTTTTAACCAATCTTGTGCGTCCAATAAGTTCATTTGTGTCACTGGATGAACATTTAGGTCATTTTCGTCCTCCCTAGGCTTATTCTTGTCCAGTTAGGGTTTTTAACCAATCTTGTGCATCCAATAGGCGTGTTTGTGTCATTGGATGAACATTTAGGCGATTTTCGTCCTCCCTAGGCTTATTCTTGTCCAATTAGGGTTTTTAACCAATCTGGTGTAACCAATACGTGTGTTTGTGTCATTGGATGCACATTTAGGTCATTTTCGTCCTCCCTAGGCTTATTCTTGTCCAATTAGGGTTTTTAACCAATCTTGTGCATCCAATAAATTCATTTGTGTCATTGGATGAACATTTAGGTCATTTTCGTCCTCCCTAGGGTTATTCTTGTCCAATTAGGTTTTCTAACCAATCTTGTGCATCCAATAGGTGTATTTATTTCATTTGATGAACATTTAGGTCATTTTCGTCCTCCCTAGGCTTATTCTTGTCCAATTAGGGTTTTTAAGCAATCTTGTGCATCCAATAAGTTCATTTGTGTCATTGGATGAACATTTAGGTCATTTTCGTCCTCCCTAGGCTTATTCTTGTTCAATTATGGTTTCCAACCAATCTTGTGCATCCAATAGGTGTGTTTGTGTCATTGGATGAACATTTAGGTCATTTTCGTCCTCCCTAGTCTTATTCTTGTCCAATTAGGGTTTTAAGCAATCTTGTGCATCCAATAAGTTCATTTGTGTCATTGGATGAACATTTAGGTCATTTTCGTCTTCCCTAGGATTATTTTTGTGCAATTAGGGTTTTTAACCAATCTTGTGCATCCAATAGGTGGGTTTGTGTCATTGGATGAACATTTATGTCATTTTCGTCCTCCCTAGGCTTATTCTTGTCCAATTAGGGTTTTTAACCAATCTTGTGCATCCAATAGGTGTGTTTGTGTCATTGGATGAACATTTAGGTCATTTTCGTCCTCCCTAGGCTTATTCTTGTCCAATTAGGGTTTTTAACCAATCTTGTGCATCCAATAAGTTCATTTGTGTCGTTGGATGAACATTTAGGTCATTTTCGTCCTCCCTAGGCTTATTCTTGTCCAATTAGGGTTTCTAACCAATCTTGTGCATCAAATAAGTTCATTTGTGTCATTCGATGAACATTTGGGTCATTTTCGTCCTACCTAGGCTTATTCTTGTCCAATTAGGGTTTTTAACCAATCTTGTGCATCCAATAGGTGTGTTTGTGTCATTGGATGAACATTTAGGTCATTTTCGTCCTCCCTAGGCTTATTCTTGTCCAATTAGGGTTTTTAACCAATCTTGTGCATCCAATAGGTGTGTTTGTGTCGTAGGATGAACATTTAGGTCATTTTCGTCCTCCCTAGGCTTATTCTTGTCCAATTAGGGTTTTTAACCAATCTTGTGCATCCAATAGGTGTGTTTGTGTCATTGGATGAACATTTAGGTCATTTTCGTCCTCCCTAGGCTTATTCTTGTCCAATTAGGGTTTTTAACCAATCTTGTGCATCCAATAAGTTCATTTGTGTCGTTGGATGAACATTTAGGTCATTTTCGTCCACCCTAGGCTTATTCTTGTCCAATTAGGGTTTTTAACTAATCTTGTGCATCCAATAAGTTCATTTGTGTCATTGGATGAACATTTATGTCATTTTCGTCCTCCTAAGGCTTATTCTTGTCCAATTAGGGTTTTTAACCAATCTTGTGCATCCAATAAGTTAATTTGTGTCATTGGATGAACATTTAGGTCATTTTCGTCCTCCCTAGGCTTATTCTTGTCCAATTAGGGTTTTTAACCAATCTTGTGCATCCAATAGGTGTGTTTGTGTCATTGGATGAACATTTAGGTCATTTTCGTCCTCCCTAGTCTTATTCTTGTCCAATTAGGGTTTTAAGCAATCTTGTGGATCCAATAAGTTCAATTGTGTCATTGGATGAACATTTAGGTCATTTTCCTCCTCCCTAGGCTTATTCTTGCCCAATTATGGTTTCTAACCAATCTTGTGCATCCAATAGGTGTGTTTGTGTCATTGGATGAACATTTAGGTCATTTTCGTCCTCCCTAGGCTTATTCTTGTCCAATTAGGGTTTTTAACCAATCTTGTGCATCCAATAAGTTCATTTGTGTCATTGGATGAACAATTAGGTCATTTTCGTCCACCCTAAGCTTATTCTTGTCCAATTAGGGTTTTTAACCAATCTTATGCATCCAATAAGTTCATTTGTGTCATTGGATGAACATTTAAGTCATTTTCGTCCTCCCTAGGCTTATTCTTGTCCAATTAGGGTTTTTAACCAATCTTGTGCATCCAATAGGTGTGTTTGTGTCATTGGATGAACATTTAGGTCATTTTCGTCCTCCCTAGGCTTATTCTTGTCCAATTAGGGTTTTTAACCAATCTTGTGCATCCAATAAGTTCACTTGTGTCATTGGATTAACATTTAGGTCATTTTCGTCCTCCCTAGGCATATTCTTGTCCAATTAGGGTTTTTAACCAATCTTGTGCATCCAATAGGTGTGTTTGTGTCATTGGATGATCAATTAGGTTATTTTCGCCCTCCCTAGGCTTATTCTTGTCCAATTAGGGTTTTTAACCAATCTTGTGCATCCAATAAGTTCATTTGTGTCATTGGATTAACATTTAGGTCATTTTCGTCCTCCCTAGGCATATTCTTGTCCAATTAGGGTTTTTAACCAATCTTGTGCCTCCAATAGGTGTGTTTGTGTCATTGGATGATCAATTAGGTGATTTTCGTCCTCCCTAGGCTTATACTTGTCCAATTAGGGTTTTTAACCAATCTTGTGCATCCAATAACTTTGTTTGTGTCATTGAATTAATATTTAGGTCATTTTCGTCCTCCCTAGGCATATTCTTGTCCAATTAGGGTTTTTAACCAATCTTGTGCATCCAATAGGTGTGTTTGTGTCATTGGATGATCAATTAGGTCATTTTCGTCCTCCCTAGGCTTATTCTTGTCCAATTAGGGTTTTTAACCAATCTTGTTCATCCAATAGGTGTGTTTGTGTCAATGGATGATCAATTAGGTCGTTTTCGTCGTCCCTAGGCTTATTCATGTCCAATTAGGGTTTTTAACCAATCTTGTGCATCCAATAGGTGTGTTTGTGTCATTGGATGATCAATTAGGTCATTTTCGTCCTACCTAGACTTATTCTTGTCAAATTAGGGTTTTTAATCAATCTTGTGCATCCAATAACTTTGTTTGTGTCATTGAATTAATATTTAGGTCATTTTCGTCCTCCCTAGGCATATTCTTGTCCAATTAGGGTTTTTAACCAATCTTGTGCATCCAATAGGTGTGTTTGTGTCATTGGATGATCAATTAGGTCATTTTCGTCCTCCCTAGGCTTATTCTTGTCCAATTAGGGTTTTTAACCAATCTTGTGCACCAATAAGTTTGTTTATGTCATTGAATTAATATTTAGGTCATTTTCGTCCTCCCTAGGCATATTCTGGTCCAATTAGGGTTTTTAACCAATCTTGTGCATCCAATAGGTGTGTTTGTGTCATTGGATGAACATTTAGGTCATTTTCGTCCTCCCTAGGCTTATTCTTGTCCAATTAGGGTTTTTAACCAATCTTGTGCATCCAATAGGTGTGTTTAGTCATTTGATGAACATTTAGGTTATTTTCATCCTCCCAGGCTTATTCTTGTCCAATTAGGGTTTTTAACCAATCTTGTGCATCCAATAAGTTCATTTGTGTCATTGGATTAATATTTAGGTCATTTTCGTCCTCCCTAGGCTTATTCTTGTCCAATTAGGGTTTCTAACCAATCTTGTGCATCCAATAGGTGTGTTTGTGTCATTGGATGAACATTTAGGTCATTTTCGTCCTCCCTATGCTTATTCATGTCCAATTAGGGTTTTTAACCAATCTTGTGCATCCAATAGGTGTGTTTGTGTCATTGGATGAACATTTAGGTCATTTTCGTCCTCCCTAGGCTTATTCTTGTCCAATTAGGGTTTTTAACCAATCTTGTGCATCCAATATGTTCATTTGTGTCATTGGATGAACATTTAGGTCATTTTCATCCTCCCTAGGCTTATTCTTGTCCAATTAGGGTTTCTAAACAATCTTGTGCATCCAATAGGTGTGTTTGTGTCATTGGATGAACATTTAGGTCATTTTCTTCCTCCCTATGCATATTCTTGTACAATTAGGGTTTTTAACCAATCTTGTGCATCCAATAGGTGTGTTTGTGTCATTGGATGAACATTTAGGTCATTTTCGTCCTCCCTAGGCTTATTCTTGTCCAATTAGGGGTTTTAACCAATCTTGTGCATCCAATAAGTTCATTTGTGTCATTGGGTGAACATTTAGGTAATTTTCGTCCTCCCAAGGCTTATTCTTGTCCAATTAGGGTTTCTAAACAATCATGTGCATCCAATAGGTATGTTTGTGTCATTGGATGAACATTTAGGTCATTTTCGTCCTCCCTAGGCTTATTCTTGTCCAATTAGGGTTTTTAACCAATCTTGTGCATCCAATAAGTTCATTTCTGTCATTGGGAGAACATTTAGGTCATTTTCGTCCTCCCTAGGCTTATTCTTGTCCAATTAGGGTTTCTAACCAATCTTGTGCATCCAATAGGTGTGTTTAGTCATTTGATGAACATTTAGGTCATTTTCGTCCTCCCTAGGCTTATTCTTGTCCAATTAGTGTTTTTAACCAATCTTGTGCATCCAATAGGTGTGTTTGTGTCATTGGATGAACATTTAGGTAATTTTCGTCCTCCCTATGCTTATTCTTCTACAATTAGGGTTTTTAACCAATCTTGTGCATCCAATAGGTGTGTTTTTGTCATTGGATGAACATTTAGGTCATTTTCGTCCTCCCTAGGCTTATTCTTGTCCAATTAGGGTTTTTAACCAATCTTGTGCATCCAATAAGTTCATTTGTGTCATTGGGTGAACATTTAGGTCATTTTCGTCCTCCCAAGGCTTATTCTTGTCCAATTAGGGTTTCTAACCAATCTTGTGCATCCAATAGGTGTGTTTGTGTCATTTGATGAACGTTTAGGTCATTTTCGTCCTCCCTATGCTTATTCTTGTCCAATTAGGGTTTTTAACCAATCTTGTGCATCCAATAGGTGTGTTTGTGTCATTGGATGAACATTTAGGTCATTTTCGTCCTCCCTAGGCTTATTCTTGTCCAATTAGGGTTTTTAACCAATCTTGTGCATCCAATAAGTTCATTTGTGTCATTGGGTGAACATTTAGGTCATTTTCGTCCTCCCTAAGCTTATTCTTGTCCAATTAGGGTTTCTAACCAATCTTGTCCTTCCAATAGGTGTGTTTGTGTCATTGGATGAACATTTAGGTCATTTTCGTCCTCCCTAGGCTTATTCTTGTCCAATTAGGGTTTTAAGCAATCTTGTGCATCCAATAAGTTCATTTGTGTCATTGGATGAATATTTTGGTCATTTTCATCCTCCCTAGGCTTATTCTTGTCCAATTAGGGTTTCTAACCAATCTTGTGAATCCAATAGGTGTGTTTGTGTCATTGGATGAACATTTAGGTCATTTTCGTCCTCCCTAGTCTTATTCTTGTCCAATTAGGGTTTTTAACCAATCTTGTGGATCCAATAAGTTCATTTGTGTCATTGGATAAACATTTAGGTCATTTTCGTCCTCCCTAGGCTTATTCTTGTCCAATTAGGGTTTTTAACCAATCTTGTGCATCCAATAGGTGTGTTTGTGTCATTGGATGAACATTTAGGTCATTTTCGTCCTCCCTAGGCTTATTCTTGTCCAATTAGGGTTTTTAACCAATCTTGTGCATCCAATAAGTTCATTTGTGTCATTGGATTAACACTTAGGTCATTTTCGTCCTCCCTAGGCTTATTCTTGTCCAATTAGGGTTTCTAACCAATCTTGTGCATCCAATAGGTGTGTTTGTGTCATTGGATGAACATTTAGGTCATTTTCGTCCTCCCTAGTCTTATTCTTGTCCAATTAGGGTTTTAAGCATTCTTGTGCATCCAATGTGTGTGTTTGTGTCATTGGATGCACATTTAGGTCATTTTCATCCTCCCTAGGCTTGTTCTTGTCCAATTAGGGTTTCTAACGAAACTTGTGCATCCAATAGGTGTGTTTGTGTCATTGGATGAAAATTTAAGTCATTTTCGTCCTCCCTAGGCTTATTCTTGTCCAATTAGGGTTTTTAAGCAAACTTGTGCATTCAATAACTTCATTTGTGTCATTGGATTAACATTTAAGTCATTTTCTTCCTCCCTTGGCTTATTCTTGTCCAATTAGGGTTTTTAACCAACCTTGTGCATCCAATAGGTGTGTTTGTGTCATTGGATGAAAATTTAAGTCATTTTCGTCCTCCCTAGCCTTATTCTTGTCCAATAAGGGTTTTTAAGCAATATGGTGCATCCAATAACTTAATTTGTGTCATTGGATTAACATTTAAGTGATTTTCTTCCTCCCTTGGCTTATTCTTGTCCAATTAGGGTTTTTAACCAATCTTGTGCATACAATAAGTTCATTTGTGTCATTGGATGAACATTTAGGTCATTTTCGTCCTCCCTAGGCTTATTCTTGTCCAATTAGGGTTTCTAACCAATCTTGTGCATCCAATAGGTGTGTTTGTGTCATTGGATGAACATTTAGGTCATTTTCGTCCTCCCTAGGCTTATTCTTGTCCAATTAGGGTTTTAAGCAATTTTGTGCATCCAATAAGTTCATTTGGGTCATTGGATTAACATTTAGGTCATTTTCGTCCTCCCTAGGCTTATTCTTGTCCAATTAGGGTTTTTAACCAATCTTGTGCATCTAATAAGTTCATTTGTGTCATTGGATTAACATTTAGGTCATTTTCGTCCTCCCTAGGCTTATTCTTGTCCAATTAGGGTTTTTAACCAATCTTGTGCATCCAATAAGTTCATTTGTGTCATTGGATGAACATTTAGGTCATTTTCGTCCTCCCTAGGCTTATTCTTGTCCAATTAGGGTTTTTAACCAATCTTGTGCATCCAATAAGTTCATTTGTGTCATTGGATGAACATTTTGGTCATTTTCGTCCTCCCTAGGCTTATTCTTTTCCAATTAGGGTTTTGATGCAATCTTGTGCATCCAATAGGTGTGTTTGTGTCCTTGGACGAACATTTAGGTCATTTTCGTCCTCCCTAGTCTTATTCTTGTCCAATTAGGGTTTTTATGCAATCTTGTGCATCCAATAGGTGTGTTTGTGTCATTGGAGGAACATTTAGGTCATTTTCGTCCTCCCTAGCCTTATTCTTGTCGAATTAGGGTTTTTATGCAATCTTGTGCATCCAATAGGTGTGTTTGTGTCATTGGACGAACATTTAGGTCATTTTCGTCCTCCCTAGGCTTATTCTTGTCCAAGTAGGGTTTTTAACCAACCTTGTGCATCCAATAAGTTCATTTGTGTCATTGGATGAACATTTAGGTCATTTTCGTCCTCCCTAGGCTTGTTCTTGTCCAATTAGGGTTTTTATGCAATCTTGTGCATCCAATAGGTGTGTTTGTGTCATTGGAGGAATATTTAGGTTATTTTCGTCCTCCCTAGTCTTATTCTTGTCCAATTAGAGTTTTTATGCAATCTTGTGCATCCAATAGGTGTGTTTGTGTCATTGGACGAAGATTTAAGTCATTTTCGTCCTCCCTAGTCTTATTCTTGTCGAATTAGGGTTTTTATGCAATCTTGTGCATCCAATAGGTGTGTTTGTGTCATTGGACGAACATTTAGGTCAATTTCGTCCTCCCTAGGCTTATTCTTGTCCAATTAGGGTTTTTAACCAATCTTGTGCATCCAATAGGTGTGTTTGTGTCATTGGATGAACATTTAGGTCATTTTCGTCCTCCCTAGGCTTATTCTTGTCCAATTAGGGTTTTTAACCAATCTTGTGCATCCAATAAGTTCATTTTTATCATTGGATGAACATTTAGGTTATTTTCGTCCTCCCTAGGCTTATTCTTGTCCAATTAGGGTTTTTAACCAATCTTGTGCATCCAATAAGTTCATTTGTGTCATTGGATTAACATTTAGGTCATTTTCGTCCTTCCTAGGCTTATTCTTGTCCAATTAGGGTTTCTAACCAATCTTGTGCATCCAATAGGTGTGTTTGTGTCATTGGATGAACATTTAGGATATTTTCGTCCTCCCTAGTCTTATTCTTGTCCAATTAGGGTTTTAAGCAATCTTGTGCATCCAATAAGTTCATTTGTGTCATTGGATGAATATTTAGGTCATTTTCATCCTCCCTAGGCTTATTCTTGTCCAATTAGGGTTTTTAACCAATCTTGTGCATCCAATAGGGGTGCTTGTGTCATTGGATGAACATTTAGGTCATTTTCGTCCTCCCTAGGCTTATTCTTGTCCAATTAGGGTTTTTAACCAATCTTGTGCATCCAATAAGTTCATTTGTGTCATTGGATTAACATTTAGGTCATTTTCGTCCTCCCTAGGCTTATTCTTGTCCAATTAGGGTTTCTTACAAATCTTGTGCATCCATTAGGTGTGTTTAGTCATTTGATGAACATTTATGTTATTTTCGTCCTCCCTAGGCTTATTCTTGTCCAATTAGGGTTTTTAACCAATCTTGTGCATCCAATAGGTGTGTTTGTGTCATTGGATGAACATTTAGGTCATTTTCGTCCTCCCTAGGCTTATTCTTGTCCAATTAGGGTTTTTAACCAATCTTGTGCATCCAATAGGTGTGTTTGTGTAATTGGATGAACATTTAGGTCATTTTCGTCCTCCCTAGGCTTATTCTTGTCAAATTAGGGTTTCTAACCAATCTTTTGCATCCAATAGGTGTATTTGTTTCATTGGATGAACATTTAGGTCATTTTCGTCCTCCCTAGGCTTATTCTTGTCCAATTAGGGTTTTTAAGCAATCTTGTGCATCCAATAAGTTCATTTGTGTCATTGGATGAACATTTAGGTCATTTTCGTCCTCCCTAGGCTTATTCTTGTTCAATTAGGGTTTCTATCCAATCTTGTGCATCCAATAGGTGTGTTTGTGTCATTGGATGAACATTTAGGTCATTTTCGTCCTCCCTAGTCTTATTCTTGTCCAATTAGGGTTTTAAGCCATCTTGTGTATCCAATAAGTTCATTTGTGTCATTGGATGAACATTTAGGTCATTTTCGTCCTCCCTAGGCTTAGTTTTGTGCAATTAGGGTTTTTAACCAATCTTGTGCATCCAATAGGTGTGTTTGTGTCATTAGATGAACATTTAGATCATTTTCATCCTCCCTAGGCTTATTGTTGTCCAATTAGGGTTTTTAACCAATCTTGTGCATCCAATAGGTGTGTTTGTGTCATTGGATGAACATTTAGGTCATTTTCGTCCTCCCTAGGCTTATTCTTGTCCAATTAGGGTTTTTAACCAATCTTGTGCATCCATTAGGTGTGTTTGTGTCATTGGATGAACATTTAGGTCATTTTCATCCTCCCTAGGCTTATTCTTGTCCAATTAGGGTTTTTAACCAATCTTGTGCATCCAATAGGTGTGTTTGTGTCATTGGATGAACATTTAGGTCATTTTCGTCCTCCCTAGGCTTATTCTTGTCCAATTAGGGTTTTTAACCAATCTTGTGCATCCAATAAGTTCATTTCTGTCATTGGGAGAACATTTAGGTCATTTTCGTCCTCCCTAGGCTTATTCTTGTCCAATTAGGGTTTCTAACCAATCTTGTGCATCCAATAGGTGTGTTTAGTCATTTGATGAACATTTAGGTCATTTTCGTCCTCCCTAGGCTTATTCTTGTCCAATTAGTGTTTTTAACCAATCTTGTGCATCCAATAGGTGTGTTTGTGTCATTGGATGAACATTTAGGTAATTTTCGTCCTCCCTATGCTTATTCTTCTACAATTAGGGTTTTTAACCAATCTTGTGCATCCAATAGGTGTGTTTTTGTCATTGGATGAACATTTAGGTCATTTTCGTCCTCCCTAGGCTTATTCTTGTCCAATTAGGGTTTTTAACCAATCTTGTGCATCCAATAAGTTCATTTGTGTCATTGGGTGAACATTTAGGTCATTTTCGTCCTCCCAAGGCTTATTCTTGTCCAATTAGGGTTTCTAACCAATCTTGTGCATCCAATAGGTGTGTTTGTGTCATTTGATGAACGTTTAGGTCATTTTCGTCCTCCCTATGCTTATTCTTGTCCAATTAGGGTTTTTAACCAATCTTGTGCATCCAATAGGTGTGTTTGTGTCATTGGATGAACATTTAGGTCATTTTCGTCCTCCCTAGGCTTATTCTTGTCCAATTAGGGTTTTTAACCAATCTTGTGCATCCAATAAGTTCATTTGTGTCATTGGGTGAACATTTAGGTCATTTTCGTCCTCCCTAAGCTTATTCTTGTCCAATTAGGGTTTCTAACCAATCTTGTCCTTCCAATAGGTGTGTTTGTGTCATTGGATGAACATTTAGGTCATTTTCGTCCTCCCTAGGCTTATTCTTGTCCAATTAGGGTTTTAAGCAATCTTGTGCATCCAATAAGTTCATTTGTGTCATTGGATGAATATTTAGGTCATTTTCGTCCTCCCTAGGCTTATTCTTGTCCAATTAGGGTTTCTAACCAATCTTGTGAATCCAATAGGTGTGTTTAGTCATTTGATGAACATTTAGGTCATTTTTGTCCTGCCTAGGCTTATTCTTGTCCAATTAGGGTTTTTAACCAATCTTGTGCATCCAATAGGTCTGTTTGTGTCATTGGATGAACATTTAGGTCATTTTCGTCCTCCCTAAGCTTATTCTTGTCCAATTAGGGTTTTTAACCAATCTTGTGCATCCAATAGGTGTGTTTGTGTCATTGGATGAACATTTAGGTCATTTTCGTCCTCCCTAGGCTTATTCTTGTCCAATTAGGGTTTTTAACCAATCTTGTGCATCCAATAGGTGTGTTTAGTCATTTGATGAACATTTAAGTTATTTTCGTCCTCCCTAGTCTTATTCTTGTCCAATTAGGGTTTTTAACCAATCTTGTGCATCCAATAAGTTCATTTGTGTCATTGGATGAACATTTAGGTCATTTTCGTCCTCCCTAGGCTTATTCTTGTCCAATTAGGGTTTTTAACCAATCTGGTGCATCCAATAGGTGTGTTTGTGTCATTGGATGAACATTTAGGTCATTTTCGTCCTCCCTAGGCTTATTCTTGTCCAATTAGGGTTTTTAACCAATCTTGTGCATCCAATACGTTCATTTGTGTCATTGGATGAACATTTAGATCATTTTCGTCCACCCTAGGCTTATTCTTGTCCAATTAGGGTTTTTAACCAATCTTGTGCATCCAATAAGTTCATTTGTGTAATTGGATGAACATTTAGGTCATTTTTGTCCTCCTTAGGCTTATTCTGGTGCAATTAGGGTTTTTAACCAATCTTGTGCATCCAATAAGTTCATTTGTGTCATTGGATGAACATTTAGGTCATTTTCGTCCTCCCTAGGCTTATTTTTGGGCAATTAGGGTTTTTAACCAATCTTGTGCATCCAATAGGTGTGTTTGTGTCATTGGATGCACATTTAGGTCATTTTCATCCTCCCTGGGCTTATTGTTGTCCAATTAGGGATTTTAACCAATCTTGTGCATCCAATAGGTGTGTTTGTGTCATTGGATGGACATTTAGGTCATTTTGGTCCTCCCTAGTCTTATTCTTGGCCAATTAGGGTTTTAAGCAATCTTGTGCATCCAATGGGTGTGTTTGTGTCATTGGATGCACATTTAGGTCATTTTCGTCCTCCCTAGGCTTATTCTTGTCCAATTAGGGTTTTAAACCAATCTTGTGCATCCAATAAGTTCATTTGTGTCATTGGATGAACATTTAGGTCATTTTCGTCCTCCCTAGGCTTATTTTTGGGCAATTAGGGTTTTTAACCAATCTTGTGCATCCAATAGGTGTGTTTGTGTCATTGGATGGACATTTAGGTCATTGTGGTCCTCCCTAGTCTTATTCTTGGCCAATTAGGGTTTTAAGCAATCTTGTGCATCCAATGGGTGTGTTTGTGTCATTGGATGCACATTTAGGTCATTTTCGTCCTCCCTAGGCTTATTCTTGTCCAATTAGGGTTTTAAACCAATCTTGTGCATCCAATAAGTTCATTTGTGTCATCGGATGAACATTTTGGTCATTTTCGTCCTCCCTAGGCTTATTCTTGTCCAATTAGGGTTTTTAACCAATCTTGTGCATCCAATAGGCGTGTTTGTGTCATTGGATGAACATTTAGGTGATTTTCGTCCTCCCTAGGCTTATTCTTGTCCTATTAGGGTTTTTAACCAATCTGGTGCAACCAATAGGTGTGTTTGTGTCATTGGATGAACATTTAGGTCATTTTCGTCCTCCCTAGGCTTATTCTTGTCCAATTAGGGTTTTTAACCAATCTTGTGCATCCAATAAGTTCATTTGTGTCATTGGATGAACATTTAGATCATTTTCGTCCACCCTAGGCTTAGTCTTGTCCAATTAGGGTTTTTAACCAATCTTGTGCATCCAATAAGTTCATTTGTGTCATTGGATGAACATTTAGGTCATTTTTGTCCTCCTTAGGCTTATTCTGGTGCAATTAGGGTTTTTAACCAATCTTGTGCATCCAATAAGTTCATTTGTGTCATTGGATGAACATTTTGGTCATTTTCGTCCTCCCTAGGCTTATTTTTGGGCAATTAGGGTTTTTAACCAATCTTGTGCATCCAATAGGTGTGTTTGTGTCATTGGATGCACATTTAGGTCATTTTCATCCTCCCTGGGCTTATTGTTGTCCAATTAGGGTTTTTAACCAATCTTGTGCATCCAATAGGTGTGTTTGTGTCATTGGATGGACATTTAGGTCATTTTGGTCCTCCCTAGTCTTATTCTTGGCCAATTAGGGTTTTAAGCAATCTTGTGCATCCAATGGGTGTGTTTGTGTCATTGGATGCACATTTAGGTCATTTTCGTCCTCCCTAGGCTTATTCTTGTCCAATTAGGGTTTTAAACCAATCTTTTGCATCCAATAAGTTCATTTGTGTCATCGGATGAACATTTAGGTCATTTTCGTCCTCCCTAGGCTTATTCTTGTCCAGTTAGGGTTTTTAACCAATCTTGTGCATCCAATAGGCGTGTTTGTGTCATTGGATGAACATTTAGGTGATTTTCGTCCTCCCTAGGCTTATTCTTGTCCAATTAGGGTTTTTAACCAATCTGGTGCAACCAATAGGTGTGTTTGTGTCATTGGATGAACATTTAGGTCATTTTCGTCCTCCCTAGGCTTATTCTTGTCCAATTAGGGTTTTTAACCAATCTTGTGCGTCCAATAAGTTCCTTTGTGTCATTGGATGAACATTTAGGTCATTTTCGTCCACCCTAGGCTTATTCTTGTCCAATTAGGGTTTTTAACCAATCTTGTGCGTCCAATAAGTTCATTTGTGTCACTGGATGAACATTTAGGTCATTTTCGTCCTCCCTAGGCTTATTCTTGTCCAGTTAGGGTTTTTAACCAATCTTGTGCATCCAATAGGCGTGTTTGTGTCATTGGATGAACATTTAGGCGATTTTCGTCCTCCCTAGGCTTATTCTTGTCCAATTAGGGTTTTTAACCAATCTGGTGTAACCAATACGTGTGTTTGTGTCATTGGATGCACATTTAGGTCATTTTCGTCCTCCCTAGGCTTATTCTTGTCCAATTAGGGTTTTTAACCAATCTTGTGCATCCAATAAATTCATTTGTGTCATTGGATGAACATTTAGGTCATTTTCGTCCTCCCTAGGCTTATTCTTGTCCAATTAGGGTTTTTAAGCAATCTTGTGAATCCAATAAGTTCATTTGTTTCATTGGATGAACATTTAGGTCATTTTCGTCCTCCCTAGGCTTATTCTTGTCCAATTAGGGTTTTTAACCAATCTTGTGCATCCAATAAGTTCATTTGTGTCATTGGATGAACATTTAGGTCATTTTCGTCCTCCCTAGGCTTGTTCTTGTCCAATTAGGGTTTTTAAGCAATCTTGTGAATCCAATAAGTTCATTTGTTTCATTGGATGAACATTTAGGTCATTTTCGTCCTCCCTAGGCTTATTCTTGTCCAATTAGGGTTTCTAACCAATCTTGTGCATCCAATAGGTGTGTTTGTGTCATTAGATGAACATTTAGGTAATTTTCATCCTCCCTAGGCTTATTGTTGTCCAATTAGGGTTTTTAACCAATCTTGTGCATCCAATAGGTGTGTTTGAGTCATTGGATGAACATTTAGGTCATTTTCGTCCTCCCTAGTCTTATTCTTGTCCAATTAGGGTTTTAAGCCAATCTTGTGCATCCAATAGGTGTGTTTGTGTCATTTGATGAACATTTAGGTCATTTCGTCCTCCCAAGGCTTATTCTTGTCCAATTAGGGTTTTAAGCAATCTTGTGCATCCAATAAGTTCATTTGTGTCATTGGATGAACATTTAGGTTATTTTCGTCCTCACTAGGCTTAGTTTTGTGCAATTAGGGTTTTTAACTAATCTTGTGCATCCAATAGGTGTGTTTGTATCATTAGATGAACATTTAGGTCATTTTCATCCTCCCTAGGCTTATTGTTGTCCAATTAGGATTTTTAACCAATCTTGTGCATCCAATAGGTGTGTTTGTGTCATTGGATGAACATTTAGGTCATTTTCGTCCTCCCTAGTCTTATTCTTGTCCAATTAGGGTTTTAAGCAATCTTGTGCATCCAATAAGTTCATTTGTGTCATTGGATGAATATTTAAGTCATTTTCATCCTCCCTAGGCTTATTCTTGTCCAATTAGGGTTTCTAAACAATCTTGTGCATCCAATAGGTGTGTTTGTGTCATTGGATGAACATTTAGGTCATTTTCGTCCTCCCAAGGCTTATTCTTGTCCAATTAGGGTTTTTAACCAATCTTGTGCATCCAATAGGTGTGTTTGTGTCATTGGATGAACATTTAGGTCATTTTCGTCCTCCCTAGGCTTATTCTTGTCCAATTAGGGTTTTTAACCAATCTTGTGCATCCAATAGGTGTGTTTAGTCATTTGATAAACATTTAGGTCATTTTCATCCTCCCTAGGCTTATTCTTGTCCAATTAGGGTTTTTAACCAATCTTGTGCATCCAATAGGTGTGTTTGTGTCATTGGATGAACATTTAGGTCATTTTCGTCCTCCCTATGCTTATTCTTGTACAATTAGGGTTTTAAGCAAT
This sequence comes from Cicer pinnatifidum, assembly GCA_037974775.1. Lineage (NCBI taxonomy): Eukaryota > Viridiplantae > Streptophyta > Magnoliopsida > Fabales > Fabaceae > Cicer > Cicer pinnatifidum. The sequence goes on from JBBPBR010000008.1 coordinate 31,270,499, forward strand.
CTTGTGCATCCAATAAGTTCAATTGTGTCATTGGATGAATATTTAGGTCATTTTCGTCTTTCCTAGGCTTATTCTTGTCCAATTAGGGTTTCTAAACAATCTTGTGCATCCAATAGGTGTGTTTGTGTCATTGGATGAACATTTAGGTCATTTTCGTCCTCCCTAGGCTTATTCTTGTCCAATTAGGGTTTCTAAACAATCTTGTGCATCCAATAGGTATGTTTGTGTCATTGGATGAACATTTAGGTCATTTTCGTCCTCCCTAGGCTTATTCTTGTACAATTAGGGTTTTTAACCAATCTTGTGCATCCAATAGGTGTGTTTGTGTCATTGGATGAACATTTAGGTCATTTTCGTCCTCCCTAGGCTTATTCTTGTCCAATTAGGGTTTTTAACAAATCTTGTGCATCCAATAAGTTTATTTGTGTCATTGGATGAACATTTAGGTCATTTTCGTCCTCCCTAGGCTTATTCTTGTCCAATTAGGGTTTTTAACCAATCTTGTGCATCCAATAAGTTCATTTGTGTCATTGGATGAACATTTAGGTCATTTTCGTCCTCCCTAGGCTTATTCTTGTCTAAATAGGGTTTTTAACCAATCTTGTGCATCCAATAAGTTCATTTGTGTCATTGGATGAACATTTAGGTCATTTTCGTCCTCCCTAGTCTTATTCTTGTCCAATTAGGGTTTTTATGCAATCTAGTGCATCCAATAGGTGTGTTTGTGTACTTGGACAAACATTTAGGTCATTTTCGTCCTCCCTAGGCTTATTCTTGTCCAATCAGGGTTTTTAACCAATCTTGTGCATCCAATAAGTTTATTTGTGTCATTGGATGAACATTTAGGTCATTTTCGTCCTCCCTAGGCTTATTCTTGTCCAATTAGGGTTTTTAACCAATCTTGTGCATCCAATAAGTTCATTTGTGTCATTGGATGAACATTTAGGTCATTTTCGTCCTCCCTAGGCTTATTCTTGTCCAATTAGGGTTTTAACCCAATCTTGTGCATCCAATAAGTTCATTTGTGTCATTGGATGAACATTTAGGTCATTTTCGTCCTCCCTAGGCTTATTCTTGTCCAATTAGGGTTTTCAACCAATCTTGTGCATCCAATAAGTTCATTTGTGTCATTGGATGAACATTTAGGTCATTTTCGTCCTCCCTAGTCTTATTCTTGTCCAATTAGGGTTTTTATGCAATCTTGTGCATCCAATAGGTGTGTTTGTGTCATTGGAGGAACATTTAGGTCATTTTCGTCCTCCCTAGGTTTATTCTTGTCCAATTAGGGTTTTTAACCAATCTTGTGCATCCAATAGGTGTGTTTGTGTCATTGGATGAACATTTAGGTCATTTTCGTCCTCCCTAGGCTTATTCTTGTCCAATTAGGGTTTTTAACCAATCTTGTGCATCCAATAAGTTCATTTGTGTCATTGGATGAACATTTAGGTCATTTTCGTCCTCCCTAGGCTTATTCTTGTCCAATTAGGGTTTATAACCAATCTTGTGCTTCCAATAGGTGTATTTGTGTCATTGGATGAACATTTAGGTCATTTTCGTCCTCCCTAGGCTTATTCTTGTCCAATTAGGGTTTTTAAGCAATCTTGTGCATCCAATAAGTTCATTTGTGTCATTGGATGAACATTTAGGTCATTTTCGTCCTCCCTAGGCTTATTCTTGTTCAATAAGGGTTTCTAACCAATCTTGTGCTTCCAATAGGTGTGTTTGTGTCATTGGATGAATATTTAGGTCATTTTCGTCCTCCCTAGTCTTATTCTTGTCCAATAAGGGTTTTAAGCAATATTGTGCATCCAATAAGTTCATTTGTGTCGTTGGATGAACATTTAGGTTATTTTCGTCATCACTAGGCTTAGTTTTGTGCAATTATGGTCTTTAACCAATCTTGTGCTTCCAATAGATGTGTTTGTGTCATTAGATGAACATTTAGGTCATTTTCTTCCTCCCTAGGCTTATTGTTGTCCAATTAGGGTTTTTAACCAATCTTGTGCATCCAATAGGTGTGTTTGTGTCATTGGATGAACATTTAGGTCAATTTCGTCCTCCCTAGTCTTATTCTTGTCCAATTAGGGTTTTATGCAATCTTGTGCATCCAATAAGTTCATTTGTGTCATTGGATTAATATTTAAGTAATTTTCGTCCTCCCTAGGCTTTTACTTGTTCAATTAGGGTTTCTAACCAATCTTGTGCATCCAATAGATGTGTTTGTGTCATTGGATGAACATTTAGGTCATTTTTGTCCTCCCTAGTCTTATTCTTGTCCAATTAGGGTTTTAAGCAATCTTGTGCATCCAATAAGTTCATTTGTGTCATTGGATGAACATTTAGGTCATTTTCGTCCTCCCTAGGCTTATTCTTGTCCAGTTAGGGTTTTTAACCAATCTTGTGCATCCAATAGGCGTGTTTGTGTCATTGGATGAACATTTAGGCGATTTTCGTCCTCCCTAGGCTTATTCTTGTCCAATTAGGGTTTTTAACCAATCTGGTGTAACCAATAGGTGTGTTTGTGTCATTGGATGCACATTTAGGTCATTTTCGTCCTCCCTAGGCTTATTCTTGTCCAATTAGGGTTTTTAACCAATCTTGTGCATCCAATAAATTCATTTGTGTCATTGGATGAACATTTAGGTCATTTTCGTCCTCCCTAGGGTTATTCTTGTCCAATTAGGTTTTCTAACCAATCTTGTGCATCCAATAGGTGTATTTATTTCATTTGATGAACATTTAGGTCATTTTCGTCCTCCCTAGGCTTATTCTTGTCCAATTAGGGTTTTTAAGCAATCTTGTGCATCCAATAAGTTCATTTGTGTCATTGGATGAACATTTAGGTCATTTTCGTCCTCTCTAGGCTTATTTTTGGGCAATTAGGGTTTTTAACCAATCTTGTGCATCCAATAGGTGTGTTTGTGTCATTGGATGCTCATTTAGGTCATTTTCATCCTCCCTGGGCTTATTGTTGTCCAATTAGGGTTTTTAACCAATCTTGTGCATCCAATAGGTGTGTTTGTGTCATTGGATGGACATTTAGGTCATTTTGGTCCTCCCTAGTCTTATTCTTGGCCAATTAGGGTTTCTAACCAATCTTGTGCATCCAATAGGTGTGTTTGTGTCATTCGATGAACATTTAGGTCATTTTCGTCATCCCTAGTCTTATTCTTGTCCAATTAGGGTTTTAAGCATTCTTGTGCATCCAATGTGTGTGTTTGTGTCATTGGATGCACATTTAGGTCATTTTCATCCTCCCTAGGCTTGTTCTTGTCCAATTAGGGTTTCTAACGAAACTTGTGCATCCAATAGGTGTGTTTGTGTCATTGGATGAAAATTTAAGTCATTTTCGTCCTCCCTAGGCTTATTCTTGTCCAATTAGGGTTTTTAAGCAAACTTGTGCATTCAATAACTTCATTTGTGTCATTGGATTAACATTTAAGTCATTTTCTTCCTCCCTTGGCTTATTCTTGTCCAATTAGGGTTTTTAACCAACCTTGTGCATCCAATAGGTGTGTTTGTGTCATTGGATGAAAATTTAAGTCATTTTCGTCCTCCCTAGCCTTATTCTTGTCCAATAAGGGTTTTTAAGCAATATGGTGCATCCAATAACTTAATTTGTGTCATTGGATTAACATTTAAGTGATTTTCTTCCTCCCTTGGCTTATTCTTGTCCAATTAGGGTTTTTAACCAATCTTGTGCATACAATAAGTTCATTTGTGTCATTGGATGAACATTTAGGTCATTTTCGTCCTCCCTAGGCTTATTCTTGTCCAATTAGGGTTTCTAACCAATCTTGTGCATCCAATAGGTGTGTTTGTGTCATTGGATGAACATTTAGGTCATTTTCGTCCTCCCTAGGCTTATTCTTGTCCAATTAGGGTTTTAAGCAATTTTGTGCATCCAATAAGTTCATTTGGGTCATTGGATTAACATTTAGGTCATTTTCGTCCTCCCTAGGCTTATTCTTGTCCAATTAGGGTTTTTAACCAATCTTGTGCATCTAATAAGTTCATTTGTGTCATTGGATTAACATTTAGGTCATTTTCGTCCTCCCTAGGCTTATTCTTGTCCAATTAGGGTTTTTAACCAATCTTGTGCATCCAATAAGTTCATTTGTGTCATTGGATGAACATTTAGGTCATTTTCGTCCTCCCTAGGCTTATTCTTGTCCAATTAGGGTTTTTAACCAATCTTGTGCATCCAATAAGTTCATTTGTGTCATTGGATGAACATTTAGGTCATTTTCTTCCTCCCTAGGCTTATTCTTGTCCAATTAGGGTTTTTAACCAATCTTGTGCATCCAATAGGTGTGTTTGTGTCAATGGACGAACATTTAGGTCATTTTCGTCCTCCCTAGGCTTATTCTTGTCCAATTAGGGTTTTTATGCAATCTTGTGCATCCAATAGGTGTGTTTGTGTCATTGGACGAACATTTAGGTCATTTTCGTCCTCCTTAGGCTTATTCTTGTCCAATTAGGGTTTTTAACCAATCTTGTGCATCCAATAAGTTTATTTGTGTCATTGGATGAACATTTAGGCCATTTTCGTCCTCCCTAGTCTTATTCTTGTCCAATTAGGGTTTTTAACCAATCTTGTGCATCCAATAAGTTCATTTGTGTCATTGGATGAACATTTAGGTCATTTTCGTCCTCCCTAGTCTTATTCTTGTCCAATTAGGGTTTTTATGCAATCTTGTGCATCCAATAGGTGTGTTTGTGTCATTGGAGGAACATTTAGGTCTTTTTCGTCCTCCATAGTCTTATTCTTGTCCAATTAGGGTTTTAACCAATCTTGTGCATCCAATATGTGGGTTTGTGTCATTGGATGAACATTTAGGTCATTTTCGTCCTCCCTATGCTTATTCTTGTCCAATTAGGGTTTTTAACCAATCTTGTGCATCCAATAAGTTCATTTGTGTCATTGGATGAACATTTAGGTCATTTTCGTCCTCCCTAGGCTTATTCTTGTCCAATTAGGGTTTTTAACCAATCTTGTGCATCCAATAAGTTCATTTGTGTCATTGGATGAACATTTAGGTCATTTTCGTCCTCCCTAGGCTTATTTTTGGGCAATTAGGGTTTTTAACCAATCTTGTGCATCCAATAGGTGTGTTTGTGTCATTGGATGGACATTTAGGTCATTTTGGTCCTCCCTAGTCTTATTCTTGGCCAATTAGGGTTTTAAGCAATCTTGTGCATCCAATGGGTGTGTTTGTGTCATTGGATGCACATTTAGGTCATTTTCGTCCTCCCTAGGCTTATTCTTGTCCAATTAGGGTTTTAAACCAATCTTGTGCATCCAATAAGTTCATTTGTGTCATTGGATGAACATTTAGGTCATTTTCGTCCTCCCTAGGCTTATTCTTGTCCAATTAGGGTTTTTAAGCAATCTTGTGCATCCAATAAGTTCATTTGTGTCATAGGATGAACATTTAGGTCATTTTCGTCCTCCCTAGGCTTATTCTTGTCCAATTAGGGTTTTTAACCAATCTTGTGCATCCAATAGGTGTGTTTGTGTCATTGGATGAACATTTAGGTCATTTTCGTCCTCCCTAGGCTTATTCTTGTCCAATTAGGGTTTTTAACCAATCTTGTGCATCCAATAGGTGTGTTTGTGTCATTCGATGAACATTTAGGTCATTTTCGTCCTCCCTAGGCTTATTCTTGTACAATTTGGGTTTCTAACCAATCTTGTGCATCCAATAGGTGTGTTTGTGTCATTGGATGAACATTTAGGTCATTTTCGTCCTCCCTAGGCTTATTCTTGTCCAATTAGGGTTTTAAGCAATCTTGTGCATCCAATAAGTTTATTTGTGTCATTGGATTAACATTTAGGTCATTTTCATCTTTCCTAGGCTTATTCTTGTCCAATTAGGGTTTCTAACCAATCTTGTACATCCAATAGGTGTGTTTGTGTCATTGGATGAACATTTAGGTCATTTTCGTCCTCCCTAGTCTTATTCTTGTCCAATTAGGGTTTTAAGCAATCTTGTGCATCCAATAAGTTCATTTGAGTCATTGGATGAATATTTAGGTCATTTTCGTCCTCCCTAGGCTTATTCTTGTCCAATTAGGGTTTCTAAACAATCTTGTGCATCCAATAGGTGTGTTTGTGTCATTGGATGAACATTTAGGTCATTTTCGTCCTCCCTAGGCTTATTCTTGTCCAATTAGGGTTTTTAACCAATCTTGTGCATCCAATAGGTGTGTTTGTGTCATTGGATGAACATTTAGGTCATTTTCGTCTTCCCTAGGCTTATTCTTGTCCAATTAGGGTTTTTAACCAATCTTGTGCATCCAATATGTTCATTTCTGTCATTGGATGAACATTTAGGTCATTTTTGTCCTCCCTAGGCTTATTCTTGTCCAATTAGGGTTTTTAACCAATCTTGTGCATCCAATAAATTCATTTGTGTCATTGGGTTAACATTTAGGTCATTTTCGTCCTCCCTAGGCTTATTCTTGTCCAATTAGGGTTTTTAACCAATCTTGTGCATCCAATAGGTGTGTTTGTGTCATTGGATGAACATTTAGGTCATTTTCGTCCTCCCTAGGCTTATTCTTGTCCAATTAGGGTTTTTAACCAATCTTGTGTATCCAATAGGCGTGTTTAGTCATTTGATGAACATTTAGGTTATTTTCATCCTCCCTAGGCTTATTCTTGTCCAATTAGGGTTTTTAACCAATCTTGTGCATCCAATAAGTTCATTTGTGTCATTGGATTAACATTTAGGTCATTTTCGTCCTCCCTAGGCTTATTCTTGTCCAATTAGGGTTTCTAACGAATCTTGTACATCCAATAGGTGTGTTTGTTTCATTGGATGAACATTTAGGTCATTTTCGTCCTCCCTATGCTTATTGTTGTCCAATTAGGGTTTTTAACCAATCTTGTGCATCCAATAGGTGTGTTTGTGTCATTGGATGAACATTTAGGTCATTTTCGTCCTCCCTAGGCTTATTCTTGTCCAATTAGGGTTTTTAACCAATCTTGTGCATCCAATAGGTGTGTCTGTGTCATTGGATGAACATTTAGGTCATTTTCGTCCTCCCTAGGCTTATTCTTGTCCAATTAGGGTTTCTAACCAATCTTGTGCATCCAATAGGTGTATTTGTGTCATTGGATGGACATTTAGGTCATTTTCGTCCTCCCTAGGCTTATTCTTGTCCAATTAGGGTTTTTAAGCAATCTTGTGCATCCAATAAGTTCATTTGTGTTATTGGATGAACATTTAGGTCATTTTCGTCCTCCCTAGGCTTATTTTTGGGCAATTAGGGTTTTTAACCAATCTTGTGCATCCAATAGGTGTGTTTGTGTCATTGGATGCACATTTAGGTCATTTTCATCCTCCCTGGGCTTATTGTTGTCCAATTAGGGTTTTTAACCAATCTTGTGCATCCAATAGGTGTGTTTGTGTCATTGGATGGACATTTAGGTCATTTTGGTCCTCCCTAGTCTTATTCTTGGCCAATTAGGGTTTCTAACCAATCTTGTGCATCCAATAGGTGTGTTTGTGTCATTGGATGAACATTTAGGTCATTTTCGTCATCCCTAGTCTTATTCTTGTCCAATTAGGGTTTTAAGCATTCTTGTGCATCCAATGTGTGTGTTTGTGTCATTGGATGCACATTTAGGTCATTTTCATCCTCCCTAGGCTTGTTCTTGTCCAATTAGGGTTTCTAACGAAACTTGTGCATCCAATAGGTGTGTTTGTGTCATTGGATGAAAATTTAAGTCATTTTCGTCCTCCCTAGGCTTATTCTTGTCCAATTAGGGTTTTTAAGCAAACTTGTGCATTCAATAACTTCATTTGTGTCATTGGATTAACATTTAAGTCATTTTCTTCCTCCCTTGGCTTATTCTTGTCCAATTAGGGTTTTTAACCAACCTTGTGCATCCAATAGGTGTGTTTGTGTCCATGGATGAAAATTTAAGTCATTTTCGTCCTCCCTAGCCTTATTCTTGTCCAATAAGGGTTTTTAAGCAATATGGTGCATCCAATAACTTAATTTGTGTCATTGGATTAACATTTAAGTCATTTTCTTCCTCCCTTGGCTTATTCTTGTCCAATTAGGGTTTTTAACCAATCTTGTGCATACATTAAGTTCATTTGTGTCATTGGATGAACATTTAGGTCATTTTCGTCCTCCCTAGTATTATTCTTGGCCAATTAGGGTTTTAAGCAATCTTGTGCATCCAATGGGTGATGGGTGTGTTTGTGTCATTGGATGCACATTTACGTCATTTTCGTCCACCCTAGGCTTATTCTTGTCCAATTAGGGTTTTAAACCAATCTTGTGCATCCAATAAGTTTATGTGTGGCAACGGATGAACATTTATGTCATTTTCATCCTCCCTAGGCTTATTCTTGTCCAGTTAGGGTTTTTAACCAATCTTGTGCATCCAATAAGTTCATTTGTGTCATTGGATGAACATTTAGATCATTTTCGTCCACCATAGGCTTATTCTTGTCCAATTAGGGTTTTTAACCAATCTTGTGCATCCAATAAGTTCATTTGTGTCATTGGATGAACATTTAGGTCATTTTTGTCCTCCCTAGGCTTATTCTGGTGCAATTAGGGTTTTTAACCAATCTTGTGCATCCAATAAGTTCATTTGTGTCATTGGATGAACATTTAGGTCATTTTCGTCCTCCCTAGGCTTATTTTTGGGCAATTAGGGTTTTTAACCAATCTTGTGCATCCAATAGGTGTGTTTGTGTCATTGGATGGACATTTAGGTCATTTTGGTCCTCCCTAGTCTTATTCTTGGCCAATTAGGGTTTTAAGCAATCTTGTGCATCCAATGGGTGTGTTTGTGTCATTGGATGCACATTTAGGTCATTTTCGTCCTCCCTAGGCTTATTCTTGTCCAATTAGGGTTTTAAACCAATCTTGTGCATCCAATAAGTTCATTTGTGTCATTGGATGAACATTTAGGTCATTTTTGTCCTCCCTAGGCTTATTCTGGTGCAATTAGGGTTTTTAACCAATCTTGTGCATCCAATAAGTTCATTTGTGTCATTGGATGAACATTTAGGTCATTTTCGTCCTCCCTAGGCTTATTTTTGGGCAATTAGGGTTTTTAACCAATCTTGTGCATCCAATAGGTGTGTTTGTGTCATTGGATGCACATTTAGGTCATTTTCATCCTCCCTGGGCTTATTGTTGTCCAATTAGGGTTTTTAACCAATCTTGTGCATCCAATAGGTGTGTTTGTGTCATTGGATGGACATTTAGGTCATTTTGGTCCTCCCTAGTCTTATTCTTGGCCAATTAGGGTTTTAAGCAATCTTGTGCATCCAATGGGTGTGTTTGTGTCATTGGATGCACATTTAGGTCATTTTCGTCCTCCCTAGGCTTATTCTTGTCCAATTAGGGTTTTAAACCAATCTTTTGCATCCAATAAGTTCATTTGTGTCATCGGATGAACATTTAGGTCATTTTCGTCCTCCCTAGGCTTATTCTTGTCCAGTTAGGGTTTTTAACCAATCTTGTGCATCCAATAGGCGTGTTTGTGTCATTGGATGAACATTTAGGTGATTTTCGTCCTCCCTAGGCTTATTCTTGTCCAATTAGGGTTTTTAACCAATCTGGTGCAACCAATAGGTGTGTTTGTGTCATTGGATGAACATTTAGGTCATTTTCGTCCTCCCTAGGCTTATTCTTGTCCAATTAGGGTTTTTAACCAATCTTGTGCGTCCAATAAGTTCCTTTGTGTCATTGGATGAACATTTAGGTCATTTTCGTCCACCCTAGGCTTATTCTTGTCCAATTAGGGTTTTTAACCAATCTTGTGCGTCCAATAAGTTCATTTGTGTCACTGGATGAACATTTAGGTCATTTTCGTCCTCCCTAGGCTTATTCTTGTCCAGTTAGGGTTTTTAACCAATCTTGTGCATCCAATAGGCGTGTTTGTGTCATTGGATGAACATTTAGGCGATTTTCGTCCTCCCTAGGCTTATTCTTGTCCAATTAGGGTTTTTAACCAATCTGGTGTAACCAATACGTGTGTTTGTGTCATTGGATGCACATTTAGGTCATTTTCGTCCTCCCTAGGCTTATTCTTGTCCAATTAGGGTTTTTAACCAATCTTGTGCATCCAATAAATTCATTTGTGTCATTGGATGAACATTTAGGTCATTTTCGTCCTCCCTAGGGTTATTCTTGTCCAATTAGGTTTTCTAACCAATCTTGTGCATCCAATAGGTGTATTTATTTCATTTGATGAACATTTAGGTCATTTTCGTCCTCCCTAGGCTTATTCTTGTCCAATTAGGGTTTTTAAGCAATCTTGTGCATCCAATAAGTTCATTTGTGTCATTGGATGAACATTTAGGTCATTTTCGTCCACCCTAGGCTTATTCTTGTCCAATTAGGGTTTTTAACTAATCTTGTGCATCCAATAAGTTCATTTGTGTCATTGGATGTACATTTATGTCATTTTCGTCCTCCCAAGGCTTATTCTTGTCCAATTAGGGTTTTTAACCAATCTTGTGCATCCAATAAGTTAATTTGTGTCATTGGATTAAGATTTAAGTCATTTTCGTCCTCCCTAGGCTTATTCTTGTCTAGTTAGGGTTTTTAACCAATCTTGTGCATCCAATAAGTTCATTTGTGTCATTGGATGAACATTTAGGTGATTTTCGTCCTCCCTAGGCTTATTCTTGTCCAATTAGGGTTTTTAACCAATCTTGTGCATCCAATAGGTGTGTTTGTGTCATTGGATGAACATTTAGGTCATTTTCGTCCTCCCTAGGCTTATTCTTGTCCAATTAGGGTTTTTAACCAATCTTGTGCTTCCAATAAGTTCATTTGTGTCATTGGATGAACATTTAGGTCATTTTCGTCCACCCTAGGCTTATTCTTGTCCAATTAGGGTTTTTAACCAATCTTGTGCATCCAATAAGTTCATTTGTGTCATTGGATGAACATTTAGGTCATTTTCATTCTCCCAAGGCTTATTCTTGTCTAATTAGGGTTTTTAACCAATCTTGTGCATCCAATAGGTGTGTTTGTGTCATTGGATGAACATTTAGGTCATTTTCGTCCTCCCTAGGCTTATTCTTGTCCAATTAGGGTTTTTAACCAATCTTGTGCATCCAATAGGTGTGTTTGTGTCATTGGATGAACATTTAGGTCATTTTCGTTCACCCTAGGCTTATTCTTGTCCAATTAGGGTTTTTAACCAATCTTGTGCATCCAATAAGTTCATTTGTGTCATTGGATGAACATTTAGGTCATTTTCGTCCACCCTAGGCTTATTCTTGTCCAATTAGGGTTTTTAACCAATCTTGTGCGTCCAATAAGTTCATTTGTGTCATTGGATGAACATTTAGGTCATTTTCGTCCTCCCTAGGCTTATTCTTGTCCAATTAGGGTTTCTAACCAATCTTGTGCATCCAATAAGTTCATTTGTGTCATTGGATGAACATTTAGGTCATTTTCGTCCTCCCTAGGCTTATTCTTGTCCAATTAAGATTTGTAACCAATCTTGTGCATCCAATAAATTCATTTGTGTCATTGGATGAACATTTAGGTCATTTTCGTCCTCCCTATAATTATTCTTGTCCAATTAGGGTTTTTAACCAATCTTGTGCATCCAATAGGTGTGTTTGTGTCATTGGATGAACATTTAGGTCATTTTCGTCCTCCCTAGGCTTATTCTTGTCCAATTAGGGTTTTTAACCAATCTTGTGCATCCAATAGGTGTATTTGTGTCATTGGATGAACATTTATGTCATTTTCGTCCTCCCTAGGCTTATTCTTGTCCAATTAGGGTTTTTAACCAATCTTGTGCATCCAATAGGTGTGTTTGTGTCATTGGATGAACATTTAGGTCATTTTCGTCCACCCTAGGCTTATTCTTGTTCAATTAGGGTTTTTAACCAATCTTGTGCATCCAATAAGTTCATTTGTGTCATTGGATGAACATTTAGGTCATTTTCGTCCTCCCAAGGCTTATTGTTGTCCAATTAGGGTTTTTAACCAATCTTGTGCATCCAATAGGTGTGTTTGTGTCATTGGATGAACATTTAGGTCATTTTCGACCTCCCTAGGCTTATTCTTGTCAAATTAGGGTTTCTAACCAATCTTTTGCATCCAATAGGTGTATTTGTGTCATTGGATGAACATTTAGGTCATTTTCGTCCTCCCTAGGCTTATTCTTTTCCAATTTGGGTTTTTAAGCAATCTTGTGCATCCAATAAGTTCATTTGTGTCATTGGATGAACATTTACGTCATTTTCGTCCTTCCTAGGCTTATTCTTGTCCAATTAGGGTTTTTAACCAATCTTGTGCATCCAATAGGTGTGTTTGTGTCATTGGATGAACATTTAGGTCATTTTCGTCCTCCCTAGGCTTATTCTTGTCCAATTAGGGTTTTTAACCAATCTTGTGCATCCAATAGGTGTGTTTGTGTCATTGGATGAACATTTAGGTCATTTTCGTCCTTCCTAGGCTTATTCTTGTCAAATTAGGGTTTCTAACCAATCTTTTGCATCCAATAGGTGTATTTGTGTCATTGGATGAACATTTAGGTCATTTTCGTCCTCATTAGGCTTATTCTTTTCCAATTTGGGTTTTTAAGCAATCTTGTGCATCCAATAAGTTCATTTGTGTCATTGGATGAGCATTTACGTCATTTTCGTCCTCCCTAGGCTTATTCTTGTCCAATTAGGGTTTTTAACCAATCTTGTGCATCCAATAGGTGTGTTTGTGTCATTGGATGAACATTTAGGTCATTTTCGTCCTCCCTAGGCTTATTCTTGTCCAATTAGGGTTTTTAACCAATCTTGTGCATCCAATAGGTGTGTTTGTGTCATTGGATGAACATTTAGGTCATTTTCGTCCTCCCTAGGCTTATTCTTGTCAAATTAGGGTTTCTAACCAATCTTTTCCATCCAATAGGTGTATTTGTGTCATTGGATGAACATTTAGGTCATTTTCGTCCTCCCTAGGCTTATTCTTGTCCAATTAGGGTTTTTAAGCAATCTTGTGCATCCAATAAGTTCATTTGTGTCATTGGATGAATATTTAGGTCATTTTCGTCCTCCCAAGGCTTATTCTTGTCCAATTAGGGTTTTTAAGCAATCTTGTGCATCCTATAAGTTCATTTGTGTCATTTGATGAACATTTAGGTCATTTTCGTCCTCCCTAGGCTTATTCTTGTCCAATTAGGGTTTTTAAGCAATCTTGTGCATCCAATAAGTTCATTTGTGTCATTGGATGAACATTTAGGTCATTTTCGTCCTCCCTAGGCTTATTCTTGTTCAATAAGGGTTTCTAACCAATCTTGTGCTTCCAATAGGTGTGTTTGTGTCATTGGATGAATATTTAGGTCATTTTCGTCCTCCCTAGTCTTATTCTTGTCCAATAAGGGTTTTAAGCAATATTGTGCATCCAATAAGTTCATTTGTGTCGTTGGATGAACATTTAGGTTATTTTCGTCATCACTAGGCTTAGTTTTGTGCAATTATGGTCTTTAACCAATCTTGTGCTTCCAATAGATGTGTTTGTGTCATTAGATGAACATTTAGGTCATTTTCTTCCTCCCTAGGCTTATTGTTGTCCAATTAGGGTTTTTAACCAATCTTGTGCATCCAATAGGTGTGTTTGTGTCATTGGATGAACATTTAGGTCAATTTCGTCCTCCCTAGTCTTATTCTTGTCCAATTAGGGTTTTATGCAATCTTGTGCATCCAATAAGTTCATTTGTGTCATTGGATTAATATTTAAGTAATTTTCGTCCTCCCTAGGCTTTTACTTGTTCAATTAGGGTTTCTAACCAATCTTGTGCATCCAATAGATGTGTTTGTGTCATTGGATGAACATTTAGGTCATTTTTGTCCTCCCTAGTCTTATTCTTGTCCAATTAGGGTTTTAAGCAATCTTGTGCATCCAATAAGTTCATTTGTGTCATTGGATGAACATTTAGGTCATTTTCGTCCTCCCTAGGCTTATTCTTGTCCAGTTAGGGTTTTTAACCAATCTTGTGCATCCAATAGGCGTGTTTGTGTCATTGGATGAACATTTAGGCGATTTTCGTCCTCCCTAGGCTTATTCTTGTCCAATTAGGGTTTTTAACCAATCTGGTGTAACCAATAGGTGTGTTTGTGTCATTGGATGCACATTTAGGTCATTTTCGTCCTCCCTAGGCTTATTCTTGTCCAATTAGGGTTTTTAACCAATCTTGTGCATCCAATAAATTCATTTGTGTCATTGGATGAACATTTAGGTCATTTTCGTCCTCCCTAGGGTTATTCTTGTCCAATTAGGTTTTCTAACCAATCTTGTGCATCCAATAGGTGTATTTATTTCATTTGATGAACATTTAGGTCATTTTCGTCCTCCCTAGGCTTATTCTTGTCCAATTAGGGTTTTTAAGCAATCTTGTCCATCCAATAAGTTCATTTGTGTCATTGGATGAACATTTAGGTCATTTTCGTCCTCCCTAGGCTTATTTTTGGGCAATTAGGGTTTTTAACCAATCTTGTGCATCCAATAGGTGTGTTTGTGTCATTGGATGCTCATTTAGGTCATTTTCATCCTCAATGGGCTTATTGTTGTCCAATTAGGGTTTTTAACCAATCTTGTGCATCCAATAGGTGTGTTTGTGTCATTGGATGGACATTTAGGTCATTTTGGTCCTCCCTAGTCTTATTCTTGGCCAATTAGGGTTTCTAACCAATCTTGTGCATCCAATAGGTGTGTTTGTGTCATTGGATGAACATTTAGGTCATTTTCGTCATCCCTAGTCTTATTCTTGTCCAATTAGGGTTTTAAGCATTCTTGTGCATCCAATGTGTGTGTTTGTGTCATTGGATGCACATTTAGGTCATTTTCATCCTCCCTAGGCTTGTTCTTGTCCAATTAGGGTTTCTAACGAAACTTGTGCATCCAATAGGTGTGTTTGTGTCATTGGATGAAAATTTAAGTCATTTTCGTCCTCCCTAGGCTTATTCTTGTCCAATTAGGGTTTTTAAGCAAACTTGTGCATTCAATAACTTCATTTGTGTCATTGGATTAACATTTAAGTCATTTTCTTACTCCCTTGGCTTATTCTTGTCCAATTAGGGTTTTTAACCAACCTTGTGCATCCAATAGGTGTGTTTGTGTCGATGGATGAAAATTTAAGTCATTTTCGTCCTCCCTAGCCTTATTCTTGTCCAATAAGGGTTTTTAAGCAATATGGTGCATCCAATAACTTAATTTGTGTCATTGGATTAACATTTAAGTGATTTTCTTCCTCCCTTGGCTTATTCTTGTCCAATTAGGGTTTTTAACCAATCTTGTGCATACATTAAGTTCATTTGTGTCATTGGATGAACATTTAGGTCATTTTCGTCCTCCCTAGGCTGATTCTTGTCCAATTTGGGTTTCTAAACAATCTTGTGCATCCAATAGGTGTGTTTGTGTCATTGGATGAACAGTTAGGTCATTTTCGTCCTCCCAAGGCTTATTCTTGTCCAATTAGGGTTTCAAACCAATCTTGTGCATCCAGTAGGTGTGTTTGTGTCATTGGATGAACATTTAGGTGATTTTCGTCCTCCCTAGGCTTATTCTTGTCCAATTAGAGTTTTTAACTAATCTTGTGCATCCAATAGGTGTGTTTGTGTCATTGGATGAACATTTAGGTCATTTTCTTCCTCCCTAGGCTTATTCTTGTCCAATTAGGGTTTTTAACCAACCTTGTGCATCCAATAGGCGTGTTTGTGTCATTGGACGAACATTTAGGTCATTTTCGTCCTCCCTCGGCTTATTCTTGTCCAATTAGGGTTATTAACCAATCTTGTGCATCCAATAGGTGTGTTTGTGTCATTGGATGGACATTTTGGTCATTTTGGTCCTCCCTAGTCTTATTCTTGGCCAATTAGGGTTTCTAACCAATCTTGTGCATCCAATAGGTGTGTTTGTGTCATTGGATGAACATTTAGGTCATTTCCGTCATCCCTAGTCTTATTCTTGTCCAATTATGGTTTTAAGCATTCTTGTGCATCCAATGTGTGTGTTTGTGTCATTGGATGCACATTTAGGTCATTTTCATCCTCCCTAGGCTTGTTCTTGTCCAATTAGGGTTTCTAACGAAACTTGTTCATCCAATAGGTGTGTTTGTGTCATTGGATGAAAATTTAAGTCATTTTCGTCCTCCCTAGGCTTATTCTTGTCCAATTAGGGTTTTTAAGCAAACTTGTGCATTCAATAACTTCATTTGTGTCATTGGATTAACATTTAAGTCATTTTCTTCCTCCCTTGGCTTATTCTTGTCCAATTAGGGTTTTTAACCAACCTTGTGCATCCAATAGGTGTGTTTGTGTCATTGGATGAAAATCTAAGTCATTTTCGTCCTCCCTAGCCTTATTCTTGTCCAATAAGGGTTTTTAAGCAATATGGTGCATCCAATAACTTAATTTGTGTCATTGGATTAACATTTAAGTGATTTTCTTCCTCCCTTGGCTTATTCTTGTCCAATTAGGGTTTTTAACCAATCTTGTGCATACAATAAGTTCATTTGTGTCATTGGATGAACATTTAGGTCATTTTCGTCCTCCCTAGGCTTATTCTTGTCCAATTAGGGTTTCTAACCAATCTTGTGCATCCAATAGGTGTGTTTGTGTCATTGGATGAACAGTTAGGTCATTTTCGTCCTCCCAAGGCTTATTCTTGTCCAATTAGGGTTTCAAACAAATCTTGTGCATCCAGTAGGTGTGTTTGTGTCATTGGATGAACATTTAGGTGATTTTCGTCCTCCCTAGGCTTATTCTTGTCCAATTAGAGTTTTTAACTAATCTTGTGCATCCAATAGGTGTGTTTGTGTCATTGGATGAACATTTAGGTCATTTTCTTCCTCCCTAGGCTTATTCTTGTCCAATTAGGGTTTTTAACCAACCTTGTGCATCCAATAGGCGTGTTTGTGTCATTGGATGAACATTTAGGTCATTTTCGTCCTCCCTAGGCTTATTCTTGTCCAATTAGGGTTATTAACCAATCTTGTGCATCCAATAGGTGTGTTTGTGTCATTGGATGGACATTTTGGTCATTTTGGTCCTCCCTAGTCTTATTCTTGGCCAATTAGGGTTTCTAACCAATCTTGTGCATCCAATAGGTGTGTTTGTATCATTGGATGAACATTTAGGTCATTTTCGTCATCCCTAGTCTTATTCTTGTCCAATTATGGTTTTAAGCATTCTTGTGCATCCAATGTGTGTGTTTGTGTCATTGGATGCACATTTAGGTCATTTTCATCCTCCCTAGGCTTGTTCTGGTCCAATTAGGGTTTCTAACGAAACTTGTGCATCCAATAGGTGTGTTTGTGTCATTGGATGAAAATTTAAGTCATTTTCGTCCTCCCTAGGCTTATTCTTGTCCAATTATGGTTTTTAAGCAAACTTGTGCATTCAATAACTTCATTTGTGTCATTGGATTAACATTTAAGTCATTTTCTTCCTCCCTTGGCTTATTCTTGTCCAATTAGGGTTTTTAACCAGCCTTGTGCATCCAATAGGTGTGTTTGTGTCATTGGATGAAAATCTAAGTCATTTTCGTCCTCCCTAGCCTTATTCTTGTCCAATAAGGGTTTTTAAGCAATATGGTGCATCCAATAACTTAATTTGTGTCATTGGATTAACATTTAAGTGATTTTCTTCCTCCCTTGGCTTATTCTTGTCCAATTAGGGTTTTTAACCAATCTTGTGCATACAATAAGTTCATTTGTGTCATTGGATGAACATTTAGGTCATTTTCGTCCTCCCTAGGCTTATTCTAGTCCAATTAGGGTTTCTAACCAATCTTGTGCATCCAATAGGTGTGTTTGTGTCATTGGATGAACAGTTAGGTCATTTTCGTCCTCCCAAGGCTTATTCTTGTCCAATTAGGGTTTCAAACCAATCTTGTGCATCCAGTAGGTGTGTTTGTGTCATTGGATGAACATTTAGGTGATTTTCGTCCTCCCTAGGCTTATTCTTGTCCAATTAGAGTTTTTAACTAATCTTGTGCATCCAATAGGTGTGTTTGTGTCATTGGATGAACATTTAGGTCATTTTCTTCCTCCCTAGGCTTATTCTTGTCCAATTAGGGTTTTTAACCAACCTTGTGCATCCAATAGGCGTGTTTGTGTCATTGGATGAACATTTAGGTCATTTTCGTCCTCCCTAGGCTTATTCTTGTCCAATTAGGGTTATTAACCAATCTTGTGCATCGAATAAGTTCATTTGTGTCATTGGATGAAACATTTAGGTCATTTTCGTCCACCCTAGGTTTATTGTTGTTCAATTAGGGTTTTTAACCAATCTTGTGCATCCAATATGTTCATTTGTGTCATTGGATGAACGTTTAGGTCATTTTCGTCCTCCCTAGGCTTATTCTTGTCCAATTAGGGTTTCTAACCAATCTTGGGCATCCAATAGGTGTGTTTGTGTCATTGAATGAACATTTAGGTCATTTTCGTCCTCCCTAGTCTTATTCTTGTCCAATTAGGGTTTTAAGCATTCTTGTGCATCCAATGTGTGTGTTTGTGTCATTGGATGCACAGTTAGGTCATTTTCGTCCTCCCTAGGCTTATTCTTGTCCAATTAGGGTTTCTAACGAATCTTGTGCATCCAATAGGTGTGTTTCTGTCATTGGATGAAAATTTAGGTCATTTTCGTCCTCCCTAGACTTATTCTTGTCCAATTAGGGTTTTTAACCAATCTTGTGCATCCAACAGGTGTGTTTGTGTCATTTGATGAACATTTAGGTCATTTTCGTCCTCCCAAGGCTTATTCTTGTCCAATTAGGGTTTTAAGTAATCTTGTGCATCCAATAAGTTCATTTGTGTCATTGGATTAACATTTAGGTCATTTTCGTCCTCCCAAGGCTTATTCTTGTCCAATTAGGGTTTTAAGTAATCTTGTGCATCCAATAAGTTCATTTGTGTCATTGGATTAACATTTAGGTCATTTTCGTCCTCCCTAGGCTTATTCTTGTCCAATTAGGGTTTTTAACCAATCTTGTGCATCCAATAGGTGTGTTT
Organism: Cicer pinnatifidum; assembly: GCA_037974775.1. Lineage (NCBI taxonomy): Eukaryota > Viridiplantae > Streptophyta > Magnoliopsida > Fabales > Fabaceae > Cicer > Cicer pinnatifidum. The sequence continues at coordinate 31,289,508 of JBBPBR010000008.1, forward strand.
GTGTCATGGGATGAACATTTAGGTCATTTTCGTCCTCCCTATGCTTATTCATGTCCAATTAGGGTTTTTAACCAATCTTGTGCATCCAATAGGTGTGTTTGTGTCATTGGATGAACATTTAGGTCATTTTCGTCCTCCCTAGGCTTATTCTTGTCCAATTAGGGTTTTTAACCAATCTTGTGCATCCAACAGATGTGTTTGTGTAATTGGATTAACATTTAGGTCATTTTCGTCCTCCCAAGGCTTATTCTTGTCCAATTAGGGTTTTAAGTAATCTTGTGCATCCAATAAGTTCATTTGTGTCATTGGATTAACATTTAGGTCATTTTCGTCCTCCCTAGGCTTATTCTTGTCCAATTAGGGTTTTTAACCAATCTTGTGCATCCAATAGGTGTGTTTGTGTCATGGATGAACATTTAGGTCATTTTCGTCCTCCCTATGCTTATTCTTGTCCAATTAGGGTTTTTAACCAATCTTGTGCATCCAATAGGTGTGTTTGTGTCATTGGATGAACATTTAGGTCATTTTCGTCCTCCCTAGGCTTATTCTTGTCCAATTAGGGTTTTTAACCAATCTTGTGCATCCAACAGATGTGTTTGTGTAATTGGATTAACATTTAGGTCATTTTCGTCCTCCCAAGGCTTATTCTTGTCCAATTAGGGTTTTAAGTAATCTTGTGCATCCAATAAGTTCATTTGTGTCATTGGATTAACATTTAGGTCATTTTCGTCCTCCCTAGGCTTATTCTTGTCCAATTAGGGTTTTTAACCAATCTTGTGCATCCAGTAGGTGTGTTTGTGTCATGGGATGAACATTTAGGTCATTTTGTCCTCCCTATGCTTATTCTTTTCCAATTAGGGTTTTTAACCAATCTTGTGCATCCAATAGGTGTGTTTGTGTCATTGGATGAACATTTAGGTCATTTTCGTCCTCCCTAGGCTTATTCTTGTCAAATTAGGGTTTTTAACCAATCTGGTGCAACCAATAGGTGTGTTTGTCTCATTGGATGAACATTTAGGTTATTTTCGTCCTCCCTAGGCTTATTCTTGTCCAATTAGGGTTTTTAACCAATCTTGTGCATCCAATAAGTTCAGTTGTGTCATTGGATGAACATTTAGATCATTTTCGTCCACCCTAGGCTTATTCTTGTCCAATTAGGGTTTTTAACCAATCTTGTGCATCCAATAAGTTCATTTGTGTCATTGGATGAACATTTAGGTCATTTTTGTCCTCCCTAGGCTTATTCTGGGGCAATTAGGGTTTTTAACCAATCTTGTGCATCCAATAAGTTCATTTGTGTCATTGGATGAATATTTAGGTCATTTTCGTCCTCCATAGGCTTATTTTTGGGCAATTAGTGTTTTTAACCAATCTTGTGCATCCAATAGGTGTGTTTGTGTCATTGGATGCACATTTAGGTCATTTTCATCCTCCCTGGGCTTATTGTTGTCCAATTAGGATTTTTAACCAATCTTGTGCATCCAATAGGTGTGTTTGTGTCATTGGATGGACATTTAGGTCATTTTGGTCCTCCCTAGTCTTATTCTTGGCCAATTAGGGTTTTAAGCAATCTTGTGCATCCAATGGGTGTGTTTGTGTCATTGGATGCACATTTAGGTCATTTTCGTCCTCCCTAGGCTTATTCTTGTCCAATTAGGGTTTTAAACCAATCTTGTGCATCCAATAAGTTCATTTGTGTCATCGGATGAACATTTAGGTCATTTTCGTCCTCCCTAGGCTTATTCTTGTCCAGTTAGGGTTTTTAACCAATCTTGTGCATCCAATAGGCGTGTTTGTGTCATTGGATGAACATTTAGGTGATTTTCGTCCTCCCTAGGCTTATTCTTGTCCAATTAGGGTTTTTAACCAATCTGGTGCAACCAATAGGTGTGTTTGTGTCATTGGATGAACATTTAGGTCATTTTCGTCCTCCCTAGGCTTATTCTTGTCCAATTAGGGTTTTTAACCAATCTTGTGCATCCAATAAGTTCCTTTGTGTCATTGGATGAACATTTAGGTCATTTTCGTCCACCCTAGGCTTTTTCTTGTCCAATTAGGGTTTTTAACCAATCTTGTGCATCCAATAAGTTCATTTGTGTCACTGGATGAACATTTAGGTCATTTTCGTCCTCCCTAGGCTTATTCTTGTCCAGTTAGGGTTTTTAACCAATCTTGTGCATCCAATAGGCGTGTTTGTGTCATTGGATGAACATTTAGGTGATTTTCGTCCTCCCTAGGCTTATTCTTGTCCAATTAGGGTTTTTAACCAATCTGGTGCATCCAATAGGTGTGTTTGTGTCATTGGATGAACATTTAGGTCATTTTCGTCCTCCCTAGGCTTATTCTTGTCCAATTAGGGTTTTTAACCAATCTTGTGCATCCAATAGGTGTGTTTGTGTCATTGGATGAACATTTAGGTCATTTTCGTCCTCCCTAGGCTTATTCATGTCCAATAATGGTTTTTAACCAATCTTGTGCATCCAATAGGTGTGTTTGTGTCATTGGATGAACATTTTGGTCATTTTCGTCCTCCGTATGCTTATTCTTGTCCAATTAGGGTTTTTAACCAATCTTGTGCATCCAATAGGTGTGTTTGTGTCATTGGATGAACATTTAAGTTATTTTCGTCCTCCCTAGGCTTATTCTTGTCAAATTAGGGTTTCTAACCAATCTCGTGCATCCAATAGGTGTGTTTGTGTCATTGGATGAACATTTAGGTCATTTTCGTCCTCCCTAGGCTTATTCTTGTCAAATTAGGGTTTCTAACCAATCTTGTGCATCCAATAGGTGTGTTTGTGTCATTGGATGAACATTTAGGTCATTTTCGTCCTCCCTAGTCTTATTCTTGTCCAATTAGGGTTTTAAGCAATCTTGTGCATCTAATAAGTTCATTTGTGTCATTGGATGAACATTTAGGTCATTTTCGTCGTCCCTAGTCTTATTCTTGTCCAATTAGGGTTTTAAGCCAATCTTGTGCATCCAATAGGTGTGTTTGTGTCATTTGATGAACATTTAGGTCATTTACGTCCTCCCAAGGCTTCTTCTTATCCAATTATGGTTTTAAGCAATCTTTTGCATCCAATAAGTTCATTTGTGTCATTGGATTAAGATTTAAGTCATTTTCGTCCTCCCTAGGCTTATTCTTGTCCAGTTAGGGTTTTTAACCAATCTTGTGCATCCAATTGGTGTGTTTGTGTCATTGGATGAACATTTAGGTCATTTTCGTCCTCTCTAGGCTTATTCTTGTCCAATTAGGGTTTTTAACCAATCTTGTGCATCCAATAGGTGTGTTTGTGTCATTGGATGAACATTTAGGTCATTTTCGTCCTCCCTAGGCTTATTCTTGTCCAATTAGGGTTTTTAACCAATCTTGTGCATCCAATAGGTGTGTTTGTGTCATTGGATGAACATTTAGGTCATTTTCGTCCTCCCTAGGCTTATTCTTGTCCAATTAGGGTTTTTAACCAATCTTGTGCATCCGGAAAGTTCATTTGTGTCATTGGATTAACATTTAGGTCATTTTAGTCCACCCTAGGCTTATTCTTGTCCAATTAGGGTTTTTAACCAATCTTGTGCATCCAATAAGTTCATTTGTGTCATTGGATGAACATTTAGGTCATTTTCGTCCTCCCTAGGCTTATTCTTGTCCAATTAGGGTTTTTAACCAATCTTGTGCATCCAATAAGTTCATTTGTGTCATTGGATGAACATTTAGGTCATTTTCGTCCTCCCTAGGCTTATTCTTGTCCAATTAGGGTTTTTAACCAATCTTGTGCATCCAATAAGTTCATTTGTATCATTGGATAAACATTTAGGTCATTTTCGTCCTCCCTAGGCTTATTCTTGTCCAATTAGGGTTTTTATGCAATCTTGTGCATCCAATAGGTGTGTTTGTGTCATTGGACGAACATTTAGGTCATTTTCGTCCTCCCTAGGCTTATTCTTGTCCAATCAAGGTTTTTAACCAACCTTGTGCATCCAATAAGTTCATTTGTGTCATTGGTTCAACATTTAGGTCATTTTCGTCCTCCCTAGGCTTATTCTTGTCCAATTAGGGTTTTTAACCAATCTTGTGCATCCAATAAGTTCATTTGTGTCATTGGATGAACATTTAGGTCATTTTGGTCCTCCCTAGGCTTATTCTTGTCCAATTATGGTTTTCAACCAATCTTGTGCATCCAATAAGTTCATTTGTGTCATTGGATGAACATTTAGGTCATTTTCGTCCTCCCTAGGCTTATTCTTGTCCAATTAGGGTTTTTAACCAATCTTGTGCATCCAATAAGTTCATTTGTGTCATTGGATGAACATTTAGGTCATTTTCGTCCTCCCTAGGCTTATTCTTGTCCAATTAGGGTTTTTAACCAATCTTGTGCATCCAATAAGTTCATTTGTGTCATTGGAGGAACATTTAGGTCATTTTCGTCCTCCCTTGTCTTATCCTTGTCCAATTATGGTTTTTATGCAATCTTGTGCATCCAATTGGTGTGTTTGTGTCATTGGAGGAACATTTAGGTCATTTTCGTGCTCCCTAGGCTTATTCTTGTCCAATTAGGGATTTCAACCAATCTTGTGCATCCAATAAGTTCATTTGTGTCATTGGATGAACATTTAGGTCATTTTCGTCCTCCCTAGGCTTATTCTTGTCCAATTAGGGTTTTTAACCAATCTTGTGCATCCAATAAGTTCATTTGTGTCATTGGATGCACATTTAGGTCATTTTCGTCCTCCCTAGTCTTATTCTTGTCCAATTAGCATTTCAAGCAATCTTGTGCATCCAATATGTGTGTTTGTGTCATTGGATGAACATTTAGGTCATTTTCGTCCTCCCTAGTCTTATTCTTGTCCTATTAGGATTTTTATGCAATCTTGTGCATCCAATAGGTGTGTTTCTGTCATTGGACGAACATTTAGGTCATTTTCGCCCTCCCTAGGCTTATTCTTGTCCAATTTGGGTTTTTAACCAATCTTGTGCATCCAATAAGTTCATTTGTGTCATTGGATGAACATTTAGGTCATTTTCGTCCTCCCTAGGCTTATTCTTGTCCAATTAGGGTTTTTAACCAATCTTGTGCATCCAATAAGTTCATTTGTGTCATTGGTGGAACATTTAGGTCATTTACGTCCTCCCAATTCTTATTCTTGTCCAATTAGGGTTTTTATGCAATCTTGTGCATCCAATAGGTGTGTTTGTGTCATTGGACGAACATTTAGGTCATTTTCGTCATCCCTAGGCTTATTCTTGTCCAATTAGGGTTTTTAACCAATCTTGTGCATCCAATAAGTTCATTTGTGTCATTGGATGAACATTTAGGTCATTTTCGTCATCCCTAGGCTTATTCTTGTCCAATTAGAGTTTTTAAACAATCTTGTGCATCCAATAGGTGTGTTTGTGTCATTGGATGAACATTTAGGGCATTTTCGTCCTCCCAAGGCTTATTCTTGTCCAATTAGGGTTTTTAACCAATCTTGTGCATCCAATAAGTTAATTAGTGTCATTGGATGAACATTTAGATCATTTTCGTCCTCCCTAGGCTTATTCTTGTCCAATTAGGGTTTTTAACCAATCTTGTGCATCCAATAAGTTCCTTTGTGTCATTGGATGAACATTTAGGTCATTTTCGTCCTCCCTAGGCTTATTCTTGTCCAATTAGGGTTTTTAACCAATCTTGTGCATCCAATAAGTTCCTTTGTGTCATTGGATGAACATTTAGGTCATTTTCGTCCACCCTAGGCTTATTCTTGTCCAATTAGGGTTTTTAACCAATCTTGTGCATCCAATAAGTTCATTTGTGTCACTGGATGAACATTTAGGTCATTTTCGTCCTCCATAGGCTTATTCTTGTCCAGTTAGGGTTTTTAACCAATCTTGTGCATCCAATAGGCGTGTTTGTGTCATTGGATGAACATTTAGGCGATTTTCGTCTTCCCTAGGCTTATTCTTGTCCAATTAGGGTTTTTAACCAATCTGGTGTAACCAATACGTGTGTTTGTGTCATTGGATGCACATTTAGGTCATTTTCGTCCTCCCTAGGCTTATTCTTGTCCAATTAGGGTTTTTAACCAATCTTGTGCATCCAATAAATTCATTTGTGTCATTGGATGAACATTTAGGTCATTTTCGTCCTCCCTAGGGTTATTCTTGTCCAATTAGGTTTTCTAACCAATCTTGTGCATCCAATAGGTGTATTTATTTCATTTGATGAACATTTAGGTCATTTTCGTCCTCCCTAGGCTTATTCTTGTCCAATTAGGGTTTTTAAGCAATCTTGTGCATCCAATAAGTTCATTTGTGTCATTGGATGAACATTTAGGTCATTTTCGTCCTCCCTAGGCTTATTCTTGTCCAATTAGGGTTTTTAACCAATCTTGTGCATCCAATAAGTTCATTTGTGTCATTGGATGTACATTTAGGTCATTTTTGTCCTCCCTAGAATTATTCTTGTCCAATTAGGGTTTCTAACCAATCTTGTGCATCCAATAAGTTCATTTGTGTCATTGGATGAACATTTAGGTCATTTTCGTCCTCCCTAGGCTTATTCTTGTCCAATTAGGGTTTTTAACCAATCTTGTGCATCCAATAAGTTCATTTGTGTCATTGGATGAACATTTAGGTCATTTTCGTCCTCCCTAGAATTATTCTTGTCCAATTAGGGTTCCTAACCAATCTTGCGCATCCAATAAGTTCATTTGTGTCGTTGGATGAACATTTAGGTCATTTTCGTCCTCCCTAGGCTTATTCTTGTCCAATTAGGGTTTATAAGCAATCTTCTGCATCCAATAAGTTCATTTGTGTCATTGGATGAACATTTAGGTCATTTTCGTCCTCTCTAGGCTTATTCTTGTCCAATTAGGGTTTCTAACCAATCTTGTGCATCCAATAAGTTCATTTGTGTCATTGGATGAACATTTAGGTCATTTTCGTCCTCCCTAGGCTTATTCTTGTCCAATTAGGGTTTTTAACCAATCTTGTGCATCCAATAAGTTCATTTGTGTCATTGGATGAACATTTAGGTCATTTTCATCCTCCCTAGAATTATTCTTGTCCAATTAGGGTTTCTAACCAATCTTGCGCATCCAATAAGTTCATTTGTGTCGTTGGATGAACATTTAGGTCATTTTCGTCCTCCCTAGGCTTATTCTTGTCCAATTAGGGTTTATAAGCAATCTTGTGCATCCAATAAGTTTATTTGTGTCATTGGATGAACATTTAGGTCATTTTCGTCCTCCCTAGGCTTATTCTTGTCCAATTAGGGTTTTTAAGCAATCTTGTGCATCCAATAAGTTCATTTGTGTCATTGGATGAACATTTAGGTCATTTTCGTCCTCCCTAGGCTTATTCTTGTCCTATTAGGGTTTTTAACCAATCTTGTGCATCCAATAGGTGTATTTGTGTCATTGGATGAACATTTAGGTCATTTTCGTCCTCCCTAGGCTTATTCTTGTCCAATTAGGGTTTTTAAGCAATCTTGTGCATCCAATAAGTTCATTTGTGTCATTGGATGAACATTTAGGTCATTTTCGTCCTCCCTAGGCTTATTCTTGTCCAATTAGGGTTTTTAAGCAATCTTGTGCATCAAATAAGTTCATTTGTGTCATTGGATGAACATTTTGGTCATTTTCGTCCTCCCTAGGCTTATTCTTGTCCAATTAGGGTTTCTAACCATTCTTGTGCGTCCAATAAGTTCATTTGTGTCATTGGATGAACATTTAGGTCATTTTCGTCCTCCCTAGGCTTATTCTTGTCCAATTAGGGTTTTTAACCAATCTTGTGCATCCAATAGGTGTGTTTGTGTCATTGGATGAACATTTAGGTCATTTTCGTCCTCCCTAGGCTTATTCTTGTACAATTAGGGTTTTAAGCAATCTTGTGCATCCAATAAGTTCATTTGTTTCATTGGATTAACATTTAGGTCATTTCGTCCTCTCTAGGCTTATTCTTGTCCAATTAGGGTTTTTAACCAATCTTGTGCATCCAATAGGTGTGTTTGTGTCATTGGATTAACATTTAGGTCATTTTCGTCCTCCCTAGGCTTATTCTTGTCCAATTAGGGTTTTTAACCAATCTTGTGCATCCAATAAGTTGAGTTGTGTCGTTGGATTCACATTTAGGTCATTTTCGTCCTACGTAGGCTTATTCTTGTCCAATTCGGGTTTTTAACCAATCTTGTGCATCGAATAGGTGTGTTTGTGTCATTGAATGATCAATTAGGTCATTTTCGTCCTTCCTAGGCATATTCTTTTCCAATTAGGGTTTTTAACCAATCTTGTGCATCCAATAGGTGTGTTTGTGTCATTGGATGATCAATTAGGTCATTTTCGTCCTCCCTAGGCTTATTCTTGTCCAATTAGGGTTTTTAACCAATCTTGTGCATCCAATAGGTGTGTTTGTGTCATTGGATGATCAATTAGGTCATTTAAGTCCTCCCTAGGCTTATTCTAGTTCAATTAGGGTTTTTAACCAATCTTGTGCATCCAATAACTTTGTTTGTGTCATTGAATTAATATTTAGGTCATTTACGTCCTCCCTAGGCATATTCTTGTCCAATTAGGGTTTTTAACCAATCTTGGGCATCCAATAGGTGTGTTTGTGTCATTGGATGATCAATTAGGTCATTTTCGTCCTCCCTAGGCTTATTCTTGTCCAATTAGGGTTTTTAACCAATCTTGTGCATCCAATAGGTGTGTTTGTGTCATTGGATGATCAATTAGGTCATTTTCGTCCTCCCTAGGCTTATTCTTCTCCAATTAGGGTTTTTAACCAATCTTGTGCATCCAATAAGTTGAGTTGTGTCATTGGATTAACAGTTAAGTCATTTTCGTCCTCCCTAGGCTTATTCTTGTCCAATTAGGGTTTTTAACCAATCTTGTGCATCCAATAAGTTCATTTGTGTCATTGGATTAACATTTAGGTCATTTTCGTCCTCCCTAGGCTTATTCTTGTCCAATTAGGGTTCTTAACCAATCTTATGCATCCAATAAGTTCATTTGTGTCATTGGATGAACATTTAGGTCATTTTCGTCCTCCCAAGGCTTATTCTTGTCCAATTTGGGTTTCTAACAAATCTTGTGCATCCAATAAGTTCATTTGTGTCATTGGATGAACATTTAGGTCATTTTCGTCCTCCCTAGGCTTATTCTTGTCCAATTAGGGTTTTTAACCAATCTTGTGCATCCAATAAGTTCATTTGTGTCATTGGATTAACATTTAGGTCATTTTCGTCCTCCCTAGGCTTATTCTTGTCCAATTAGAGTTTCTAACCAATCTTGTGCATCCAATAGGTGTGTTTGTGTCATTGGATGAACATTTCGGTCATTTTCGTCCTCCCTATGCTTATTCTTGTACAATTAGGGATTCTAACCAATCTTGTGCATCCAATAGGTGTGTTTGTGACATTGGATGAACATTTAGGTCATTTTCGTCCTCCCTAGGCTTATTCTTGTCCCATTAGGGTTTTTAACCAATCTTGTGTATCCAATAAGTTCAATTGTGTCATTGGATGAACATTTAGGTCATTTTCGTCCTCCCTAGGCTTATTCTTGTCCAATTAGGGTTTCTAAACATTCTTGTGCATCCAATAGGTGTGTTTGTGTCATTGGATGAACATTTAGGTCATTTTCGTCCTCCCTAGGCTTATTCTTGTCCAATTAGGGTTTTTAACCAATCTTGTGCATCCAATAGGTGTGTTTGTGTCATTGGATGAACATTTAGGTCATTTTCGTCCTCCCTAGGCTTATTCTTGTCCAATTAGGGTTTTTAACCAATCTTGTGCATCCAATATGGTCATTTGTGTCATTGGATGAACATTTAGGTCATTTTCGTCCTCCCTAGGCTTATTCTTGTCCAATTAGGGTTTCTAAACAATCTTGTGCATCCAATAGGTGTGTTTGTGTCATTGGATGAACATTTAGGTCATTTTCGTCCTCCCTAGGCTTATTCTTGTCCAATTAGGGTTTTTAACCAATCTTGTGCATCCAATAAGTTCATTTGTGACATTGGATGAACATTTAGGTCATTTTGGTCCTCCCTAGGCTTATTCTTGTCCAATTAGGGGTTTTAACCAATCTTGTGCATCCAATAAGTTCATTTGTGACCTTGGATGAAAATTTATGTCATTTTCGTCCTCCCTAGGCTTATTCTTGTCCAATGAGGGTTTCTAACCAATCTTGTGCATCCAATAGGTGTGTTTTTGTCATTGGATGGACATTTAGGTCATTTTCGTCCTCCCTAGGCTTATTCTTGTCCAATTAGGGTTTTTAACCAATCTTGTGCATCCAATAGGTGTGTTTGTGTCATTGGATGAACATTTAGGTCATTTTCGTCCTCCCTAGGCTTATTCTTGTCCAATTAGGGTTTTTAACCAATCTTGTGCATCCAATAAGTTCATTTGTGTCACTGGATGAACATTTAGGTCATTTTCGTCCTCCATAGGCTTATTCTTGTCCAGTTAGGGTTTTTAACCAATCTTGTGCATCCAATAGGCGTGTTTGTGTCATTGGATGAACATTTAGGCGATTTTCGTCCTCCCTAGGCTTATTCTTGTCCAATTAGGGTTTTTAACCAATCTGGTGTAACCAATACATGTGTTTGTGTCATTGGATGCACATTTAGGTCATTTTCGTCCTCCCTAGGCTTATTCTTGTCCAATTAGGGTTTTTAACCAATCTTGTGCATCCAATAAATTCATTTGTGTCATTGGATGAACATTTAGGTCATTTTCGTCCTCCCTAGGGTTATTCTTGTCCAATTAGGTTTTCTAACCAATCTTGTGCATCCAATAGGTGTATTTATTTCATTTGATGAACATTTAGGTCATTTTCGTCCTCCCTAGGCTTATTCTTGTCCAATTAGGGTTTTTAAGCAATCTTGTGCATCCAATAAGTTCATTTGTGTCATTGGATGAACATTTAGGTCATTTTTGCCTCCCTAGGCTTATTTTTGGGCAATTAGGGTTTTTAACCAATCTTGTGCATCCAATAGGTGTGTTTGTGTCATTGGATGCTCATTTAGGTCATTTTCATCCTCCCTGGGCTTATAGTTGTCCAATTAGGGTTTTTAACCAATCTTGTGCATCCAATAGGTGTGTTTGTGTCATTGGATGGACATTTAGATCATTTTGGTCCTCCCTAGTCTTATTCTTGGCCAATTAGGGTTTCTAACCAATCTTGTGCATCCAATAGGTGTGTTTGTGTCATTGGATGAACATTTAGGTCATTTTCGTCATCCCTAGTCTTATTCTTGTCCAATTAGGGTTTTAAGCATTCTTGTGCATCCAATGTGTGTGTTTGTGTCATTGGATGCACATTTAGGTCATTTTCATCCTCCCTAGGCTTGTTCTTGTCCAATTAGGGTTTCTAACGAAACTTGTGCATCCAATAGGTGTGTTTGTGTAATTGGATGAAAATTTAAGTCATTTTCGTCCTCCCTAGGCTTATTCTTGTCCAATTAGGGTTTTAAACCAATCTTATGCATCCAATAAGTTCATTTGTGTCATCGGATGAACATTTAGGTCATTTTCGTCCTCCCTAGGCTTATTCTTGTCCAGTTAGGGTTTTTAACCAATCTTGTGCATCCAATAGGCATGTTTGTGTCATTGGATGAACATTTAGGTGATTTTCGTCCTCCCTAGGCTTATTCTTGTCCAATTAGGGTTTTTAACCAATCTGGTGCAACCAATAGGTGTGTTTGTGTCATTGGATGAACATTTAGGTCATTTTCGTCCTCCCTAGGCTTATTCTTGTCCAATTAGGGTTTTTAACCAATCTTGTGCATCCAATAGGTGTGTTTGTGTCATTGGATGAACATTTAGGTCATTTTCGTCCTCCCTAGGCTTATTCTTGTCCAATTAGGGTTTTAAACCAATCTTATGCATCCAATAAGTTCATTTGTGTCATCGGATGAACATTTAGGTCATTTTCGTCCTCCCTAGGCTTATTCTTGTCCAGTTAGGGTTTTTAACCAATCTTGTGCATCCAATAGGCATGTTTGTGTCATTGGATGAACATTTAGGTGATTTTCGTCCTCCTTAGGCTTATTCTTGTCCAATTAGGGTTTTTAACCAATCTGGTGCAACCAATAGGTGTGTTTGTGTCATTGGATGAACATTTAGGTCATTTTCGTCCTCCCTAGGCTTATTCTTGTCCAATTAGGGTTTTTAACCAATCTTGTGCATCCAATAAGTTCATTTGTGTCATTGGATGAACATTTAGGTTATTTTCGTCCTCCCTAGGCTTATTCTTGTCCAATTAGGGTTTTTAACCAATCTTGTGCATCCTATAAGTTCATTTGTGTCATTGGATTAACATTTAGGTCATTTTCGTCCTCCCTAGGCTTATTCTTGTCCAATTAGGGTTTCTTACCAATCTTGTGCATCCAATAGGTGTGTTTGTGTCATTGGATGAACATTTAGGTCATTTTCGTCCTCCCTAGGCTTATTCTTGTCCAATTAGGGTTTTTAACCAATCTTGTGCATCCAATAAGTTCATTTGTGTCATTGGATGAACAATTAGGTCATTTTCGTCCACCCTAAGCTTATTCTTGTCCAATTAGGGTTTTTAACCAATCTTATGCATCCAATAAGTTCATTTGTGTCATTGGATGAACATTTAAGTCATTTTCGTCCTCCCTAGGCTTATTCTTGTCCAATTAGGGTTTTTAACCAATCTTGTGCATCCAATAGGTGTGTTTGTGTCATTGGATGAACATTTAGGTCATTTTCGTCCTCCCTAGGCTTATTCTTGTCCAATTAGGGTTTTTAACCAATCTTGTGCATCCAATAGGTGTGTTTGTGTCATTGGATGAACATTTAGGTCATTTTCGTCCTCCCTACGCTTATTCTTGTCCAAATAGGGTTTTTAACCAATCTTGTGCATCCAATAAGTTCATTTGTGTCATTGGATTAACATTTAGGTCATTTTCGTCCTCCCTAGGCTTATTCTTGTCCAATTAGGGTTTCTAACCAATCTTGTGCATCCAATAGGTGTGTTTGTGTCATTGGATGAACATTTAGGTCATTTTCGTCCTCCCTAGGCTTATTCTTGTCCAATTAGGGTTTTTAACCAATCTTGTGCATCCAATAGGTGTGTTTGTGTCATTGGATGAACATTTAGGTCATTTTCGTCCTCCCTAGGCTTATTCTTGTCCAATTAGGGTTTTTAACCAATCTTGTGCATCCAATAAGTTCAATTGTGAGATTGGATGAACATTTAGGTCATTTTCGTCCTCCCTAGGCTTATTCTTGTCCAATTAGGGTTTTTAACCAATCTTGTGCATCCAATAAGTTCATTTGTGTCATTGGATTAACATTTATGTCATTTTCGTCCTCCCTAGGCTTATTCTTGTCCAATTAGGGTTTCTAACCAATCTTGTGCATCCAATAGGTGTGTTTGTGACATTGGATGAACATTTAGGTCATTTTCGTCCTCCCTAACCTTATTCTTGTCCCATTAGGGTTTTTAACTAATCTTGTGCATCCAATAAGTTCAATGGTGTCATTGGATGAACATTTAGGTCATTTTCGTCCTCCCTAGGCTTATTCTTGTCCAATTAGGGTTTTTAACCAATCTTGTGCGTCCAATATGTTCATTTGTGTCATTGGATGAATATTTAGGTCATTTTCGTCCTCCCAAGGCTTATTCTTGTCCAACTAGGGTTTCTATACAATCTTGTGCATCCAATAGGTGTGTTTGTGTCATTGGATGAACATTTAGGTCATTTTCGTCCTCCCTAGGCTTATTCTTGTCCAATTAGGGTTTTTAACCAATCTTGTGCATCCAATAGGTGTGTTTGTGTCATTGGATGAACATTTAGGTCATTTTCATCCTCCCTAGGCTTATTCTTGTACAATTAGGGTTTTAAGCAATCTTGTGCATCCAATAAGTTCATTTGTGTCATTGGATTAACATTTAGGTCATTTTTGTCCTCCCTAGGCTTATTCTTGTCCAATTAGGGTTTTTAACCAATCATGTGCATCCAATAAGTTCATTTGTGTCATTGGATGAACAATTAGGTCATTTTCGTCCACCCTAGGCTTATTCTTCTTCAATTAGGGTTTTTAACCAATCTTGTGCATCCAATAAGTTCATTTGTGTCATTCGATGAACATTTAGGTCATTTTCGTCCTCCCTAGGCTTATTCTTGACCAATTAGGGTTTTTAACTAATCTTGTGCATCCAATAGGTGTGTTTGTGTCATTGGATGAACATTTAGGTCATTTTCGTCCTCCCTAGTCTTATTCTTGTCCAATTAGGGTTTTAAGCAATCTTGTGCATCCAATAAGTTCATTTGTGTCATTGGATGAACATTTAGGTCAATTTCGTCCTCCCTAGGCTTATTCTTGTCCAATTAGGGTTTTTAAGAAATCTTGTGCATCCAATAAGTTCATTTGTGTCATTGGATGAACATTTAGGTCATTTTCGTCCTCCCTAGGCTTATTCTTGTCCAATTAGGGTTTTTAACCAATCTTGTGCATCCAATAAGTTCATTTGTGTCATTGGAAGAACATTTAGGTCATTTTCGTCCTCCCTAGGCTTATTCTTGTCCAATTAGGGTTTCTAACCAATCTTGTGTATCCAATAGGTGTATTTGTGTCATTGGATGAACATTTAGGTTATTTTCGTCCTCCCTAGGCTTATTCTTGTCCAATTAGGGTTTTTAACCAATCTTGTGCATCCAATAGGTGTGTTTGTGTCATTGGATGAAAATTTAGGTCAGTTTCGTCCTCCCTAGGCTTATTCTTGTCCAATTAGGGTTTTTAACCAATCTTGTGCATCCAATAGGTGTGTTTGTGTCATTGGATGAACATTTAGGTCATTTTCGTCCTCCCTAGGCTTATTCTTGTCAAATTAGGGTTTTTAACCAATCTGGTGCAACCAATAGGTGTGTTTGTCTCATTGGATGAACATTTAGGTTATTTTCGTCCTCCCTAGGCTTATTCTTGTCCAATTAGGGTTTTTAACCAATCTTGTGCATCCAATAAGTTCAGTTGTGTCATTGGATGAACATTTAGATCATTTTCGTCCACCCTAGGCTTATTCTTGTCCAATTAGGGTTTTTAACCAATCTTGTGCATCCAATAAGTTCATTTGTGTCATTGGATGAACATTTAGGTCATTTTTGTCCTCCCTAGGCTTATTCTGGGGCAATTAGGGTTTTTAACCAATCTTGTGCATCCAATAAGTTCATTTGTGTCATTGGATGAATATTTAGGTCATTTTCGTCCTCCATAGGCTTATTTTTGGGCAATTAGGGTTTTTAACCAATCTTGTGCATCCAATAGGTGTGTTTGTGTCATTGGATGCACATTTAGGTCATTTTCATCCTCCCTGGGCTTATTGTTGTCCAATTAGGGTTTCTAACCAATCTTTTGCATCCAATAGGTGTGTTTGTGTCATTGGATGGACATTTAGGTCATTTTGGTCCTCCCTAGTATTATTCTTGGCCAATTAGGGTTTTAAGCAATCTTGTGCATCCAATGGGTGTGTTTGTGTCATTGGATGCACATTTAGGTCATTTTCGTCCTCCCTAGGCTTATTCTTGTCCAATTAGGGTTTTAAACCAATCTTGTGCATCCAATAAGTTTATGTGTGGCAACGGATGAACATTTATGTCATTTTCGTCCTCCCTAGGCTTATTCTTGTCCAGTTAGGGTTTTTAACCAATCTTGTGCATCCAATAAGTTCATTTGTGTCATTGGATGAACATTTAGATCATTTTCGTCCACCCTAGGCTTATTCTTGTCCAATTAGGGTTTTTAACCAATCTTGTGCATCCAATAAGTTCATTTGTGTCATTGGATGAACATTTAGGTCATTTTTGTCCTCCCTAGGCTTATTCTGGTGCAATTAGGGTTTTTAACCAATCTTGTGCATCCAATAAGTTCATTTGTGTCATTGGATGAACATTTAGGTCATTTTCGTCCTCCCTAGGCTTATTTTTGGGCAATTAGGGTTTTTAACCAATCTTGTGCATCCAATAGGTGTGTTTGTGTCATTGGATGCACATTTAGGTCATTTTCATCCTCCCTGGGCTTATTGTTGTCCAATTAGGGTTTTTAACCAATCTTGTGCATCCAATAGGTGTGTTTGTGTCATTGGATGGACATTTAGGTCATTTTGGTCCTCCCTAGTCTTATTCTTGGCCAATTAGGGTTTTAAGCAATCTTGTGCATCCAATGGGTGTGTTTGTGTCATTGGATGTACATTTAGGTCATTTTCGTCCTCCCTAGGCCTATTCTTTTCCAATTAGGGTTTTAAACCAATCTTGTGCATCCAATAAGTTCATTTGTGTCATTGGATGAACATTTAGGTGATTTTCGTCCTCCCTAGGCTTATTCTTGTCCAATTAGGGTTTTTAAGCAAACTTGTGCATTCAATAACTTCATTTGTGTCATTGGATTAACATTTAAGTCATTTTCTTCCTCCCTTGGCTTATTCTTGTCCAATTAGGGTTTTTAACCAACCTTGTGCATCCAATAGGTGTGTTTGTGTCATTGGATGAAAATTTAAGTCATTTTCGTCCTCCCTAGCCTTATTCTTGTCCAATAAGGGTTTTTAAGCAATATGGTGCATCCAATAACTTAATTTGTGTCATTGGATTAACATTTAAGTGATTTTCTTCCTCCCTTGGCTTATTCTTGTCCAATTAGGGTTTTTAACCAATCTTGTGCATACATTAAGTTCATTTGTGTCATTGGATGAACATTTAGGTCATTTTCGTCCTCCCTAGGCTGATTCTTGTCCAATTTGGGTTTCTAAACAATCTTGTGCATCCAATAGGTGTGTTTGTGTCATTGGATGAACAGTTAGGTCATTTTCGTCCTCCCAAGGCTTATTCTTGTCCAATTAGGGTTTCAAACCAATCTTGTGCATCCAGTAGGTGTGTTTGTGTCATTGGATGAACATTTAGGTGATTTTCGTCCTCCCTAGGCTTATTCTTGTCCAATTAGAGTTTTTAACTAATCTTGTGCATCCAATAGGTGTGTTTGTGTCATTGGATGAACATTTAGGTCATTTTCTTCCTCCCTAGGCTTATTCTTGTCCAATTAGGGTTTTTAACCAACCTTGTGCATCCAATAGGCGTGTTTGTGTCATTGGATTAACATTTAGGTCATTTTCGTCCTCCCTAGGCTTATTCTTGTCCAATTAGGGTTATTAACCAATCTTGTGCATCGAATAAGTTCATTTGTGTCATTGGATGAAACATTTAGGTCATTTTCGTCCACCCTAGGTTTATTGTTGTCCAATTAGGGTTTTTAACCAATCTTGTGCATCCAATATGTTCATTTGTGTCATTGGATGAACATTTAGGTCATTTTCGTCCTCCCTAGGCTTATTCTTGTCCAATTAGGGTTTCTAACCAATCTTGGGCATCCAATAGGTGTGTTTGTGTCATTGAATGAACATTTAGGTCATTTTCGTCCTCCCTAGTCTTATTCTTGTCCAATTAGGGTTTTAAGCATTCTTGTGCATCCAATGTGTGTGTTTGTGTCATTGGATGCACATTTAGGTCATTTTCGTCCTCCCTAGGCTTATTCTTGTCCAATTAGGGTTTCTAACGAATCTTGTGCATCCAATAGGTGTGTTTCTGTCATTGGATGAAAATTTAGGTCATTTTCGTCCTCCCTAGACTTATTCTTGTCCAATTAGGGTTTTTAACCAATCTTGTGCATCCAACAGGTGTGTTTGTGTCATTTGATGAACATTTAGGTCATTTTCGTCCTCCCAAGGCTTATTCTTGTCCAATTAGGGTTTTAAGTAATCTTGTGCATCCAATAAGTTCATTTGTGTCATTGGATTAACATTTAGGTCATTTTCGTCCTCCCAAGGCTTATTCTTGTCCAATTAGGGTTTTAAGTAATCTTGTGCATCCAATAAGTTCATTTGTGTCATTGGATTAACATTTAGGTCATTTTCGTCCTCCCTAGGCATATTCTTGTCCAATTAGGGTTTTTAACCAATCTTGTGCATCCAGTAGGTGTGTTTGTGTCATGGGATGAACATTTAGGTCATTTTGTCCTCCCTATGCTTATTCTTGTCCAATTAGGGTTTTTAACCAATCTTGTGCATCCAATAGGTGTGTTTGTGTCATTGGATGAACATTTAGGTCATTTTCGTCCTCCCTAGGCTTATTCTTGTCAAATTAGGGTTTTTAACCAATCTGGTGCAACCAATAGGTGTGTTTGTCTCATTGGATGAACATTTAGGTTATTTTCGTCCTCTCTAGGCTTATTCTTGTCCAATTAGGGTTTTTAACCAATCTTGTGCATCCAATAAGTTCAGTTGTGTCATTGGATGAACATTTAGATCATTTTCGTCCACCCTAGGCTTATTCTTGTCCAATTAGGGTTTTTAACCAATCTTGTGCATCCAATAAGTTCATTTGTGTCATTGGATGAACATTTAGGTCATTTTTGTCCTCCCTAGGCTTATTCTGGGGCAATTAGGGTTTTTAACCAATCTTGTGCATCCAATAAGTTCATTTGTGTCATTGGATGAATATTTAGGTCATTTTCGTCCTCCATAGGCTTATTTTTGGGCAATTAGTGTTTTTAACCAATCTTGTGCATCCAATAGGTGTGTTTGTGTCATTGGATGCACATTTAGGTCATTTTCATCCTCCCTGGGCTTATTGTTGTCCAATTAGGATTTTTAACCAATCTTGTGCATCCAATAGGTGTGTTTGTGTCATTGGATGGACATTTAGGTCATTTTGGTCCTCCCTAGTCTTATTCTTGGCCAATTAGGGTTTTAAGCAATCTTGTGCATCCAATGGGTGTGTTTGTGTCATTGGATGCACATTTAGGTCATTTTCGTCCTCCCTAGGCTTATTCTTGTCCAATTAGGGTTTTAAACCAATCTTGTGCATCCAATAAGTTCATTTGTGTCATCGGATGAACATTTAGGTCATTTTCGTCCTCCCTAGGCTTATTCTTGTCCAGTTAGGGTTTTTAACCAATCTTGTGCATCCAATAGGCGTGTTTGTGTCATTGGATGAACATTTAGGTGATTTTCGTCCTCCCTAGGCTTATTCTTGTCCAATTAGGGTTTTTAACCAATCTGGTGCAACCAATAGGTGTGTTTGTGTCATTGGATGAACATTTAGGTCATTTTCGTCCTCCCTAGGCTTATTCTTGTCCAATTAGGGTTTTTAACCAATCTTGTGCATCCAATAAGTTCCTTTGTGTCATTGGATGAACATTTAGGTCATTTTCGTCCACCCTAGGCTTTTTCTTGTCCAATTAGGGTTTTTAACCAATCTTGTGCATCCAATAAGTTCATTTGTGTCACTGGATGAACATTTAGGTCATTTTCGTCCTCCCTAGGCTTATTCTTGTCCAGTTAGGGTTTTTAACCAATCTTGTGCATCCAATAGGCGTGTTTGTGTCATTGGATGAACATTTAGGTGATTTTCGTCCTCCCTAGGCTTATTCTTGTCCAATTAGGGTTTTTAACCAATCTGGTGCAACCAATAGGTGTGTTTGTGTCATTGGATGAACATTTAGGTCATTTTCGTCCTCCCTAGGCTTATTCTTGTCCAATTAGGGTTTTTAACCAATCTTGTGCATCCAATAGGTGTGTTTGTGTCATTGGATGAACATTTAGGTCATTTTCGTCCTCCCTAGGCTTATTCTTGTCCAATTAGGGTTTTAAACCAATCTTATGCATCCAATAAGTTCATTTGTGTCATCGGATGAACATTTAGGTCATTTTCGTCCTCCCTAGGCTTATTCTTGTCCAGTTAGGGTTTTTAACCAATCTTGTGCATCCAATAGGCATGTTTGTGTCATTGGATGAACATTTAGGTGATTTTCGTCCTCCCTAGGCTTATTCTTGTCCAATTAGGGTTTTTAACCAATCTGGTGCAACCAATAGGTGTGTTTGTGTCATTGGATGAACATTTAGGTCATTTTCGTCCTCCCTAGGCTTATTCTTGTCCAATTAGGGTTTTTAACCAATCTTGTGCATCCAATAGGTGTGTTTGTGTCATTGGATGAACATTTAGGTCATTTTCGTCCTCCCTAGGCTTATTCTTGTCCAATTAGGGTTTTAAACCAATCTTGTGCATCCAAAAAGTTCATTTGTGTCATTGGATGAACATTTAGGTCATTTTCGTCCTCCCTAGGCTTATTCTTGTCCAATTAGGGTTTTTATGCAATCTTGTGCATCCAATCGGTGTGTTTGTGTCATTGGATGAACATTTAGGTCATTTTCGTCCTCCCTAGGCTTATTCTTGTCCAATTAGGGTTTTTAACCAATCTTGTGCATCCAATAAGTTCATTTGTGTCATTGGATGAACATTTAGGTCATTTTCGTCCTCCCTAGGCTTATTCTTGTCCAGTTAGGGTTTTTAACCAATCTTGTGCATCCAATAAGTTCATTTGTGTCATTGGACGAACATTTAGGTCATTTTCGTCCTCCCTAGCCTTATTCTTGTCCAATTAGGGTTTTTAACCAATCTTGTGCATCCAATAAGTTCATTTGTGTCATTGGATGAACATTTAGGTCATTTTCGTCCTCCCTAGGCTTATTCTTGTCCAATTAGGGTTTTTAACCAATCTTGTGCATCCAATAAGTTCATTTGTGTCATTGGATAAACATTTAGGTCATTTTCGTCCACCCTAGGTTTATTCTTGTCCAATTACGGTTTCTAACCAATCTTGTGCATCCAATAAGTTCATTTGTGTCATGGGATGAACATTTAGGTCATTTTCGTCCTCCCCAGGCTTATTCTTGTCCAATTAGGGTTTTTAACCAATCTTGTGCATCCAATAAGTTCATTTGTGTCATTGGATGAACATTTAGGTCATTTTCGTCCTCCCTAGGCTTATTCTTGTCCAATTAGGGTTTTTAACCAATCTTGTGCATCCAATAAGTTCATTTGTGTCATTGGATAAACATTTAGGTCATTTTCGTCCACCCTAGGCTTATTCTTGTCTAATTAGGGTTTTTAACCAATCTTGTGCATCTAATAAGTTCATTTGTGTCATTGGATGAACATTTAGGTCATTTTCGTCCTCCCTAGGCATATTCTTGTCCAATTAGTGTTTTTAACCAATCTTGTGCATCCAATAGGTGTATTTGTGTCATTGGATGAACATTTAGGTCATTTTCGTCCTCCCTAGGCTTATTCTTGTCCAATTAGGGTTTTTAACCAATCTTGTGCATCCAATAAGTTCCTTTGTGTCATTGGATGAACATTTAGGTCATTTTCGTCCACCCTAGGCTTATTCTTGTCCAATTAGGGTTTTTAACCAATCTTGTGCATCCAATAAGTTCATTTGTGTCATTGGATGAACATTTAGGTCATTTTCATTCTCCCAAGGCTTATTCTTGTCTAATTAGGGTTTTTAACCAATCTTGTGCATCCAATAGGTGTGTTTGTGTCATTGGATGAACATTTAGGTCATTTTCGTCCTCCCTAGGCTTATTCTTGTCCAATTAGGGTTTTTAACCAATCTTGTGCATCCAATAGGTGTGTTTGTGTCATTGGATGAACATTTAGGTCATTTTCGTCCTCCCTAGGCTTATTATTGTCCAATTAGGGTTTTTAACCAATCTTGTGCATCCAATAGGTGTGTTTAGTCATTTGATAAACATTTAGGTTATTTTCATCCTCCCAAGGCTTATTCTTGTCCAATTAGGGTTTTTAACCAATCTTGTGCATCCAATAAGTTCATTTGTGTCATTGGATTAACATTTAGGTCATTTTCGTCCTCCCTAGGCTTATTCTTGTCCAATTAGGGTTTCTAACCAGTCTTGTGCATCCAATAGGTGTGTTTGTGTCATTGGATGAACATTTAGGTCATTTTCGTCCTCCCTAGGCTTATTCTTGTCCAATTAGGGTTTTTAACCAATCTTGTGCATCCAATAGGTGTGTTTGTGTCATTGGATGAACATTTAGCTCATTTTTGTCCTCCCTAGGCTTATTCTTGTCCAATTTGGGTTTTTAACCAATCTTGTGCATCCAATAAGTTCATTTGTGTCATTGGATTAACATTTAGGTCATTTTCGTCCTCCCTAGGCTTATTCTTTTCCAATTAGGGTTTCTAACCAATCTTGTGCATCCAATAGGTGTGTTTGTGTCATTGGATGAACATTTAGGTCATTTTCGTCCTCCCTAGGCTTATTCTTGTCCAATTAGGGTTTTTAACCAATCTTGTGCATCCAATAAGTTCAGTTGTGTCATTGGATGAACATTTAGATCATTTTCGTCCACCCTAGGCTTATTCTTGTCCAATTAGGGTTTTTAACCAATCTTGTGCATCCAATAAGTTCATTTGTGTCATTGGATGAACATTTAGGTCATTTTTGTCCTCCCTAGGCTTATTCTGGGGCAATTAGGGTTTTTAACCAATCTTGTGCATCCAATAAGTTCATTTGTGTCATTGGATGAATATTTAGGTCATTTTCGTCCTCCATAGGCTTATTTTTGGGCAATTAGTGTTTTTAACCAATCTTGTGCATCCAATAGGTGTGTTTGTGTCATTGGATGCACATTTAGGTCATTTTCATCCTCCCTGGGCTTATTGTTGTCCAATTAGGGTTTTTAACCAATCTTGTGCATCCAATAGGTGTGTTTGTGTCATTGGATGGACATTTAGGTAATTTTGGTCCTCCCTGGTCTTATTCTTGGCCAATTAGGGTTTTAAGCAATCTTGTGCATCCAATGGGTGTGTTTGTGTCATTGGATGCACATTTAGGTCATTTTCATCCTCCCTAGGCTTATTCTTGTCCAATTAGGGTTTTAAACCAATCTTGTGCATCCAATAAGTTCATTTGTGTCATTGGATTAGCATTTAGGTCATTTTCGTCCTCCCTAGGCTTATTCTTGTCCAATTAGGGTTATTAACCAATCTTGTGCATCGAATAAGTTCATTTGTGTCATTGGATGAAACATTTAGGTCATTTTCGTCCACCCTAGGTTTATTGTTGTCCAATTAGGGTTTTTAACCAATCTTGTGCATCCAATATGTTCATTTGTGTCATTGGATGAACATTTAGGTCATTTTCGTCCTCCCTAGGCTTATTCTTGTCCAATTAGGGTTTCTAACCAATCTTGGGCATCCAATAGGTGTGTTTGTGTCATTGAATGAACATTTAGGTCATTTTCGTCCTCCCTAGTCTTATTCTTGTCCAATTAGGGTTTTAAGCATTCTTGTGCATCCAATGTGTGTGTTTGTGTCATTGGATGCACATTTAGGTCATTTTCGTCCTCCCTAGGCTTATTCTTGTCCAATTAGGGTTTCTAACGAATCTTGTGCATCCAATAGGTGTGTTTTTGTCATTGGATGAAAATTTAGGTCATTTTCGTCCTCCCTAGACTTATTCTTGTCCAATTAGGGTCTTTAACCAATCTTGTGCATCCAACAGGTGTGTTTGTGTCATTTGATGAACATTTAGGTCATTTTCGTCCTCCCAAGGCTTATTCTTGTCCAATTAGGGTTTTAAGTAATCTTGTGCATCCAATAAGTTCATTTGTGTCATTGGATTAACATTTAGGTCATTTTCGTCCTCCCAAGGCTTATTCTTGTCCAATTAGGGTTTTAAGTAATCTTGTGCATCCAATAAGTTCATTTGTGTCATTGGATTAACATTTAGGTCATTTTCGTCCTCCCTAGGCTTATTCTTGTCCAATTAGGGTTTTTAACCAATCTTGTGCATCCAGTAGGTGTGTTTGTGTCATGGGATGAACATTTAGGTCATTTTGTCCTCCCTATGCTTATTCTTGTCCAATTAGGGTTTTTAACCAATCTTGTGCATCCAATAGGTGTGTTTGTGACATTGAATGAACATTTAGGTCATTTTCGTCCTCCCTAGGCTTATTCTTGTCAAATTAGGGTTTTTAACCAATCTGGTGCAACCAATAGGTGTGTTTGTCTCATTGGATGAACATTTAGGTTATTTTTTGTTCTCCCTAGGCTTATTCTTGTCCAATTAGGGTTTTTAACCAATCTTGTGCATCCAATAAGTTCAGTTGTGTCATTGGATGAACATTTAGATCATTTTCGTCCACCCTAGGCTTATTCTTGTCCAATTAGGGTTTTTAACCAATCTTGTGCATCCAATAAGTTCATTTGTGTCATTGGATGAACATTTAGGTCATTTTTGTCCTCCCTAGGCTTATTCTGGGGCAATTAGGGTTTTTAACCAATCTTGTGCATCCAATAAGTTCATTTGTGTCATTGGATGAATATTTAGGTCATTTTCGTCCTCCATAGGCTTATTTTTGGGCAATTAGTGTTTTTAACCAATCTTGTGCATCCAATAGGTGTGTTTGTGTCATTGGATGCACATTTAGGTCATTTTCATCCTCCCTGGGCTTATTGTTGTCCAATTAGGGTTTTTAACCAATCTTGTGCATCCAATAGGTGTGTTTGTGTCATTGGATGGACATTTAGGTAATTTTGGTCCTCCCTAGTCTTATTCTTGGCCAATTAGGGTTTTAAGCAATCTTGTGCATCCAATGGGTGTGTTTGTGTCATTGGATGCACATTTAGGTCATTTTCATCCTCCCTAGGCTTATTCTTGTCCAATTAGGGTTTTAAACCAATCTTGTGCATCCAATAAGTTCATTTGTGTCATTGGATGAACATTTAGGTCATTTTCGTCCTCCCTAGGCTTATTCTTGTCCAGTTAGGGTTTTTAACCAATCTTGTGCATCCAATAGGCGTGTTTGTGTCATTGGATGAACATTTAGGTGATTTTCGTCCTCCCTAGGCTTATTCTTGTCCAATTAGGGTTTTTAACCAATCTGGTGCAACCAATAGGTGTGTTTGTGTCATTGGATGAACATTTAGGTCATTTTCGTCCTCCCTAGGCTTATTCTTGTCCAATTAGGGTTTTTAACCAATCTTGTGCATCCAATAGGTGTGTTTGTGTCATTGGATGAACATTTAGGTCATTTTCGTCCTCCCTAGGCTTATTCTTGTCCAATTAGGGTTTTAAACCAATCTTATGCATCCAATAAGTTCATTTGTGTCATCGGATGAACATTTAGGTCATTTTCGTCCTCCCTAGGCTTATTCTTGTCCAGTTAGGGTTTTTAACCAATCTTGTGCATCCAATAGGCATGTTTGTGTCATTGGATGAACATTTAGGTGATTTTCGTCCTCCCTAGGCTTATTCTTGTCCAATTAGGGTTTTTAACCAATCTGGTGCAACCAATAGGTGTGTTTGTGTCATTGGATGAACATTTAGGTCATTTTCGTCCTCCCTAGGCTTATTCTTGTCCAATTAGGGTTTTTAACCAATCTTGTGCATCCAATAGGTGTGTTTGTGTCATTGGATGAACATTTAGGTCATTTTAGTCCTCCCTAGGCTTATTCTTGTCCAATTAGGGTTTTTAACCAATCTTGTCCATCCAATAAGTTCATTTGTATCATTGGATAAACATTTAGGTCATTTTCGTCCACCCTAGGCTTATTCTTGTCCAATTAGGGTTTTTAACCAATCTTGTGCATCCAATAAGTTCATTTGTGTCATTGGATGAACATTTAGGTCATTTTCGTCCTCCCAAGGCTTATTGTTGTCCAATTAGTGTTTTTAACCAATCTTGTGCATCCAATAGGTGTGTTTGTGTCATTGGATGAACATTTAGGTCATTTTTCGTCCTCCCTAGGCTTATTCTTGTTCAACTAGGGTTTTTAAGCAATCTTGTGCATCCAATAAGTTCATTTGTGTCATTGGATGAACATTTACGTCATTTTCGTCCTCCCTAGGCTTATTCTTGTCCAATTAGGGTTTATAAGCAATCTTGTGCATCCAATAAGTTCATTTGTATCATTGGATGAACATTTAGGTCATTTTCGTCCTCCCTAGGCTTATTCTTGTCCAATTAGGGTTTATAAGCAATCTTGTGCATCCAATAAGTTCATTTGTGTCATTGGATGAACATTTAGGTCATTTTCGTCCTCTCTAGGCTTATTCTTGTCCAATTATGGTTTCTAACCAATCTTGTGCATCCAATAAGTTCATTTGTGTCATTGGATGAACATTTAGGTCATTTTCGTCCTCCCTAGGCTTATTCTTGTCCAATTAGGGTTTTTAACCAATCTTGTGCATCCAATAAGTTCATTTGTGTCATTGGATGAACATTTAGGTCATTTTCGTCCTCCCTAGAATTATTCTTGTCCAATTAGGGTTTCTAACCAATCTTGCGCATCCAATAAGTTCATTTGTGTCGTTGGATGAACATTTAGGTCATTTTCGTCCTCCCTAGGCTTATTCTTGTCCAATTAGGGTTTATAAGCAATCTTCTGCATCCAATAAGTTCATTTGTGTCATTGGATGAACATTTAGGTCATTTTCGTCCTCTCTAGGCTTATTCTTGTCCAATTAGGGTTTCTAACCAATCTTGTGCATCCAATAAGTTCATTTGTGTCATTGGATGAACATTTAGGTCATTTTCGTCCTCCCTAGGCTTATTCTTGTCCAATTAGGGTTTTTAACCAATCTTGTGCATCCAATAAGTTCATTTGTGTCATTGGATAAACATTTAGGTCATTTTCGTCCTCCCTAGGCTTATTCTTGTCCAATTAGGGTTTTTAACCAATCTTTTGCATCCAATAGGTGTGTTTGTGTCATTGGATGAACATTTAGATCATTTTCGTCCTCCCTAGGCTTATACTTGTCCAATTAGGGTTTTTAAGCAATCTTGTGCATCCAATAAGTTCATTTGTGTCATTGGATGAACATTTAGGTCATTTTCGTCCTCCCTAGGCTTATTCTTGTCCAATTAGGGTTTTTAACCAATCTTGTGCATCCAATAAGTTCATTTGTGTCATTGGATGAACATTTAGGTCATTTTCGTCCTCCCTAGGCTTATTCTTGTCCAATTAGGATTTTTTACAAATCTTGTGCATCCAATAAGTTCATTTGTGTCATTGGATGAACATTAAGGTCATTTTTGTCCTCCCTAGGCTTATTCTTGTCCAATTAGGGTTTTTAACCAATCTTGTGCTTCCAATAGGTGTATTTGTGTCATTGGATGAACATTTAGGTCATTTTCGTCCTCCCTAGGCTTATTCTTGTACAATTAGGGTTTTTAAGCAATCTTGTGCATCCAATAAGTTCATTTGTGTCATTGGATGAACATTTAGGTCATTTTCGTCCTCCCTAGGCTTATTCTTGTCCAATTAGGGTTTTTAACCAATCTTGTGCATCCGATAAGTTCATTTGTGTCATTGGATGAACATTTAGGTCATTTTCATCCTCCCAAGGCTTATTCTTGTCCAATTAGGGTTTTTAACCAATCTTGTGCATCCAATAAATTCATTTGTGTCATTGGATGAACATTTAGGTCATTTTCGTCCTCCCTAGGCTTATTCTTGTCCAATTAGGGTTTTTAACCAATCTTGTGCATCCAATAGGTGTGTTTGTGTCATTGGATGATCAATTAGGTCATTTTCGTCCTCCCTAGGCTTATTCTTGTCCAATTAGGGTTTTTAACCAATCTTGTTCATCCAATAAGTGTGTTTGTGTCATTGGATGATCAATTAGGTCATTTTCGTCCTCCCTAGGCTTATTCTTGTCCAATTAGGGTTTTTAACCAATCTTGTGCATCCAATAGGTGTGTTTGTGTCATTGGATGATCAATTAGGTCATTTTCGTCCTCCCTAGGCTTATTCTTGTCCGATTAGGGTTTTTAACCAATCTTGTGCATTCAATAAGTTCATTTGTGTCATTGGATGAACATTTAGGTCATTTTCGTCCTCCCTAGTCTTATTCTTGTCTAATTAGGGTTTTTATGCAATCTTGTGCATCCAATAGGTGTGTTTGTGTCATTGGACGAACATTTAGGTCATTTTCGTCCTCCCTAGTCTTATTCTTGTCCAATTAGGGTTTTTATGCAATCTTGTGCATCCAATAGGCGTGTTTGTGTCATTGGACGAACATTTAGGTCATTTTCGTCCTCCCTAGGTTTATTCTTGTCCGATTAGGGTTTTTATGCAATCTTGTGCATCCAATAAGTTCATTTGTGTCATTGGATGAACATTTAGGTCATTTTCGTCCTCCCTAGGCTTATTCTTGTCCAATTAGGGTTTTTAACCAATCTTGTGCATCCAATAAGTTCATTTGTGTCATTGGATGAACATTTAGGTCATTTTCGTCCTCCCTAGGCTTATTCTTGTACAATTAGGGTTTTTAACCAATCTTGTGCATCCAATAAGTTCATTTGTGTCATCGGATGAACATTTAGGTCATTTTCGTCCTCCCTAGGCTTATTCTTGTCCAATTAGGGGTTTTAGCCAATCTTGTGCAACCAATTAGTTCATATGTCTCATTGGATGAACATTTAGGTCATTTTCGTCCTCCCTAGGCTTATTCTTGTCCAATTAGGGGTTTTAGACAATCTTGTGCAACCAATAAGTTCATTTGTGTCATTGGAGGAACATTTATGACACTTTCGTCCTCCCTAGGCTTATTCTTGTCCAATTAGGATTTTTAACCAATCTTGTGCATCCAATAGGTGTTTGTGTCATTGGAGGAACATTTAAGTCATTTTCGTCCTCCCTAGTCTTATTCTTGTCCAATTAGCGTTTTTATGCAATCTTTTGCATCCAATAGGTGTGTTTGTGTCATTGGACGAACATTTAGGACATTTTCGTCGTCCCTAGGCTTATTCTTGTCCAATTAGGGTTTTTAACCAATCTTGTGCATCCAATAAGTTCATTTGTGTCATTGGATGAACATTTAGGTCATTTTCGTCCTCCCTAGGCTTATTCTTGTCCAATTAGGGTTTTTAACCAATCTTGTGCATCCAATAAGTTCATTTGTGTCATTGGATGAACATTTAGGTCATTTTCGTCCTCCCTAGGCTTATTCTTGTCCAATTAGGGTTTTTAACCAATCTTGTGCATCCAATAAGTTCATTTGTGTCATTGGATGAACATTTAGGTCATTTTCGTCCTCCCTAGGCTTATTCTTGTCCAGTTAGGGTTTTTAACCAACCTTGTGCATCCAATAAGTTCATTTGTGTCATTGGAGGAACATTTAGGTCATTTTTCGTCCTCCCTAGTCTTATTCTTGTCCAATTCGGGTTTTTATGCAATCTTGTACATCCATTAGGTGTGTTTGTGTCATTGGACGAACATTTAGGTCATTTTCGTCCTCCCTAGGCTTATTCTTGTCCAATTAGGGTTTTTAACCAATCTTGTGCATCCAATAAGTTCATTTGTGTCATTGGATGAACATTTAGGTCATTTTCGTCCTCCCTAGGCTTATTCTTGTCCAATTAGGGTTTTTATGCAATCTTGTGCATCCAATAGGTGTGTTTGTGTCATTGGAGGAACATTTAGGACATTTTCGTCCTCCCTAGTCTTATTCTTGTCCAATTAGGGTTTTTAACCAATCTTGTGCATCCAATAGGTGTGTTTGTGTCATTGGACGAACATTTAGGTCATTTTTGTCCTCCTAAGTCTTATTCTTGTCCGATTAGGGTTTTTAAGCAATCTTGTGCATCCAATAAGTTCATTTGTGTCATTGGACGAACATTTAGGTCATTTTCGACCTCCTTAGTCTTATTCTTGTCCAATTAGGGTTTTAAGCAATCTTGTGCATCCAATATGTGGGTTTGTGTCATTGGACGAGCATTTAGGCCATTTTCGTCCTCCCTATGGTTATTCTTGTCCAATTAGGGTTTTTAACCAATCTTGTACATCCAATAAGTTCATTTGTGTCATTGGATGAACATTTAGGTCATTTTCGTCCTCCCTAGTCTTATTCTTGTCCAATTAGGGTTTTAAGCAATCTTGTGCATCCAATATGTGGGTTTGTGTCATTGGATGAACGTTTAGGTCATTTTCGTCCTCCCTATGCTTGTTCTTGTCCCATTAGGGTTTTTAACCAATCTTGTGCATCCAATAAGTTCATTTGTGTCATTGGATGAACATTTAGGTCATTTTCGTCCTCCCTAGTCTTATTCTTGTCCAATTAGGGTTTTTATGCAATCTTGTGCATCCAATAGGTGTGTTTGTGTCATTGGACGAACATTTAGGTCATTTTCGTCCTCCCTAGGCTTATTCTTGTCCGATTAGGATTTTTAACCAATGTTGTGCATTCAATAAGTTCATTTGTGTCATTGGATGAATATTTAGGTTATTTTCGTCCTACCTAGTCTTATTCTTGTCCAATTAGGGTTTTAAGCAATCTTGTGCATCCAATATGTGGGTTTGTGTCATTGGATGAACATTTAGGTCATTTTCGTCCTCCCTATGCTTATTCTTGTCCAATTAGGGTTTTTAACCAATCTTGTGCATCCAATAAATTCATTTGTGTCATTGGATGAACATTTAGGTCATTTTCGTCCTCCCTAGTCTTTTTCTTGTCCAATTAGGGTTTTTATGCAATCTTGTGCATCCAATAGGTGTGTTTGTGTCATTCGACAAACATTTAGGTCATTTTCGTCCTCCCTAGGCTTATTCTTGTCCAATTAGGGTGTTTTTACCAATCTTGTGCATCCAATAGGTGTGTTTGTGTCATTGGATGAACATTTAGGTCATTTTCGTCCTCCCTAGGCTTATTCTTGTCCAATTAGGGTTTTTAACCAATCTTGTGCATCCAATAAATTCATTTGTGTCATTGGATGAACATTTAGGTCATTTTCGTCCTCCCTAGGCTTATTCTTGTCCAATTAGGGTTTTTAACCAATCTTGTGCATCCAACAGATGTGTTTGTGTCATTGGATTAACATTTAGGTCATTTTCGTCCTCCCTAGGCTTATTCTTGTCCAATTAGGGTTTTAAGTAATCTTGTGCATCCAATAAGTTCATTTGTGTCATTGGATTAACATTTAGGTCATTTTCGTCCTCCCTAGGCTTATTCTTGTCCAATTAGGGTTTTTAACCAATCTTGTGCATCCAGTAGGTGTGTTTGTGTCATTGGATGCTCATTTAGGTCATTTTCATCCTCCCTGGGCTTATTGTTGTCCAATTAGGGTTTTTAACCAATCTTGTGCATCCAATAGGTGTGTTTGTGTCATTGGATGGACATTTAGGTCATTTTGGTCCTCCCTAGTCTTATTCTTGGCCAATTAGGGTTTCTAACCAATCTTGTGCATCCAATAGGTGTGTTTGTGTCATTGGATGAACATTTAGGTCATTTTCGTCATCCCTAGTCTTATTCTTGTCCAATTAGGGTTTTAAGCATTCTTGTGCATCCAATGTGTGTGTTTGTGTCATTGGATGCACATTTAGGTCATTTTCATCCTTCCTAGGCTTGTTCTTGTCCAATTAGGGTTTCTAACGAAACTTGTGCATCCAATAGGTGTGTTTGTGTAATTGGATGAAAATTTAAGTCATTTTCGTCCTCCCTAGGCTTATTCTTGTCCAATTAGGGTTTTTAAGCAAACTTGTGCATTCAATAACTTCATTTGTGTCATTGGATTAACATTTTAGTCATTTTCTTCCTCCCTTGGCTTATTCTTCTCCAATTAGGGTTTTTAACCAACCTTGTGCATCCAATAGGTGTGTTTGTGTCATTGGATGAAAATTTAAGTCATTTTCGTCCTCCCTAGCCTTATTCTTGTCCAATAAGGGTTTTTAAGCAATGTGGTGCATCCAATAACTTAATTTGTGTCATTGGATTAACATTTAAGTGATTTTCTTCCTCCCTTGGCTTATTCTTGTCCAATTAGGGTTTTTAACCAATCTTGTGCATACAATAAGTTCATTTGTGTCATTGGATGAACATTTAGGTCATTTTCGTCCTCCCTAGGCTTATTCTTGTCCAATTAGGGTTTCTAACCAATCTTGTGCATCCAATTGGTGTGTTTGTGTCATTGGATGAACAGTTAGGTCATTTTCGTCCTCCCAAGGCTTATTCTTGTCCAATTAGGGTTTCAAACCAATCTTGTGCATCCAGTAGGTGTGTTTCTGTCATTGGATGAACATTTAGGTGAATTTCGTCCTCCCTAGGCTTATTCTTGTCCAATTAGAGTTTTTAACTAATCATGTGCATCCAATAGGTGTGTTTGTGTCATTGGATGAACATTTAGGTCATTTTCTTCCTCCCTAGGCTTATTCTTGTCCAATTAGGGTTTTTAACCAACCTTGTGCATCCAATAGGCGTGTTTGTGTCATTGGATTAACATTTAGGTCATTTTCGTCCTCCCTAGGCTTATTCTTGTCCAATTAGGGTTATTAACCAATCTTGTGCATCGAATAAGTTCATTTGTGTCATTGGATGAAACATTTAGGTCATTTTCGTCCACCCTAGGTTTATTGTTGTCCAATTAGGGTTTTTAACCAATCTTGTGCATCCAATATGTTCATTTGTGTCATTGGATGAACATTTAGGTCATTTTGGTCCTCCCTAGGCTTATTCTTGTCCAATTAGGGTTTCTAACCAATCTTGGGCATCCAATAGGTGTGTTTGTGTCATTGAATGAACATTTAGGTCATTTTCGTCCTCCCTAGTCTTATTCTTGTCCAATTAGGGTTTTAAGCATTCTTGTGCATCCAATGTGTGTGTTTGTGTCATTGGATGCACATTTAGGTCATTTTCGTCCTCCCTAGGCTTATTCTTGTCCAATTAGGGTTTCTAACGAATCTTGTGCATCCAATAGGTGTGTTTCTGTCATTGGATGAAAATTTAGGTCATTTTCGTCCTCCTTAGACTTATTCTTGTCCAATTAGGGTTTTTAACCAATCTTGTGCATCCAACAGGTGTGTTTGTGTCATTTGATGAACATTTAGGTCATTTTCGTCCTCCCAAGGCTTATTCTTGTCCAATTAGGGTTTTAAGTAATCTTGTGCATCCAACAAGTTCATTTGTGTCATTGGATTAACATTTAGGTCATTTTCGTCCTCCCTAGGCTTATTCTTGTCCAATTAGGGTTTTTAAGCAATCTTGTGCATCCAATAGGTGTGTTTGTGTCATGGGATGAACATTTAGGTCATTTTCGTCCTCCCTATGCTTATTCTTGTCCAATTAGGGTTTTTAACCAATCTTGTGCATCCAGTAGGTGTGTTTGTGTCATGGGATGAACATTTAGGTCATTTTGTCCTCCCTATGCGTATTCTTGTCCAATTAGGGTTTTTAACCAATCTTGTGCATCCAATAGGTGTGTTTGTGTCATTGGATGAACATTTAGGTCATTTTCGTCCTCCCTAGGCTTATTCTTGTCAAATTAGGGTTTTTAACCAATCTGGTGCAACCAATAGGTGTGTTTGTGTCATTGGATGAACATTTAGGTCATTTTCGTCCTCCCTAGGCTTATTCTTGTCCAATTAGGGTTTTTAACCAATCTTGTGCATCCAATAAGTTCAGTTGTGTCATTGGATGAACATTTAGATCATTTTCGTCCACCCTAGGCTTATTCTTGTCCATTTAGGGTTTTTAACCAATCTTGTGCATCCAATAAGTTCATTTGTGTCATTGGATGAACATTTAGGTCATTTTTGTCCTCCCTAGGTTTATTCTGGGGCAATTAGGGTTTTTAACCAATCTAGTGCATCCAATAAGTTCATTTGTGTCATTGGAAGAATATTTAGGTCATTTTCGTCATCCATAGGCTTATTTTTGGGCAATTAGTGTTTTTAACCAATCTTGTGCATCCAATAGGTGTGTTTGTGTCATTGGATGCACATTTAGGTCATTTTCATCCTCCCTGGGCTTATTGTTGTCCAATTAGGGTTTTTAACCAATCTTGTGCATCCAATAGGTGTGTTTGTGTCATTGGATGGACATTTAGGTCATTTTGGTCCTCCCTAGTCTTATTCTTGGCCAATTAGGGTTTTAAGCAATCTTGTGCATCCAATGGGTGTGTTTGTGTCATTGGATGCACATTTAGGTCATTTTCGTCCTCCCTAGGCTTATTCTTGTCCAATTAGGGTTTTAGACCAATCTTGTGCATCCAATAAGTTCATTTGTGTCATCGGATGAACATTTTGGTCATTTTCGTCCTCCCTAGGCTTATTCTTGTCCAGTTAGGGTTTTTAACCAATCTTGTGCATCCAATAGGCGTGTTTGTGTCATTGGATGAACATTTAGGTGATTTTCGTCCTCCCTAGGCTTATTCTTGTCCTATTAGGGTTTTTAACCAATCTGGTGCAACCAATAGGTGTGTTTGTGTCATTAGATGAACATTTAGGTCATTTTCGTCCTCCCTTGGCTTATTCTTGTCCAATTAGGGTTTTTAACCAATCTTGTGCGTCCAATAAGTTAATTTGTGTCATTGGATGAACATTTAGGTCATTTTTGTCCTCCCTAGGCTTATTCTGGTGCAATTAGGGTTTTTAACCAATCTTGTGCATCCAATAAGTTCATTTGTGTCATTGGATGAACATTTAGGTCATTTTCGTCCTCCCTAGGCTTATTTTTGGGCAATTAGGGTTTTTAACCAATCTTGTGCATCCAATAGGTGTGTTTGTGTCATTGGATGGACATTTAGGTCATTTTGGTCCTCCCTAGTCTTATTCTTGGCCAATTAGGGTTTTAAGCAATCTTGTGCATCCAATGGGTGTGTTTGTGTCATTGGATGCACATTTAGGTCATTTTCGTCCTCCCTAGGCTTATTCTTGTCCAATTAGGGTTTTAAACCAATCTTGTGCATCCAATAAGTTCATTTGTGTCATTGGATGAACATTTAGGTCATTTTCGTCCTCCCTAGGCTTATTTTTGGGCAATTAGGGTTTTTAACCAATCTTGTGCATCCAATAGGTGTGTTTGTGTCATTGGATGGACATTTAGGTCATTGTGGTCCTCCCTAGTCTTATTCTTGGCCAATTAGGGTTTTAAGCAATCTTGTGCATCCAATGGGTGTGTTTGTGTCATTGGATGCACATTTAGGTCATTTTCGTCCTCCCTAGGCTTATTCTTGTCCAATTAGGGTTTTAAACCAATCTTGTGCATCCAATAAGTTCATTTGTGTCATCGGATGAACATTTTGGTCATTTTCGTCCTCCCTAGGCTTATTCTTGTCCAATTAGGGTTTTTAACCAATCTTGTGCATCCAATAGGCGTGTTTGTGTCATTGGATGAACATTTAGGTGATTTTCGTCCTCCCTAGGCTTATTCTTGTCCTATTAGGGTTTTTAACCAATCTGGTGCAACCAATAGGTGTGTTTGTGTCATTGGATGAACATTTAGGTCATTTTCGTCCTCCCTAGGCTTATTCTTGTCCAATTAGGGTTTTTAACCAATCTTGTGCATCCAATAAGTTCATTTGTGTCATTGGATGAACATTTAGATCATTTTCGTCCTCCCTAGGCTTATTCTTGTCCAATTAGGGTTTTTAACCAATCTTGTGCATCCAATAAGTTCATTTGTGTCATAGGATTAACATTTAGGTCATTTTCGTCCTTCCTAGGCTTATTCTTGTCCAATTAGGGTTTCTAACCAATCTTGTGCATCCAATAGGTGTGTTTGTGTCATTGGATGAACATTTAGGTCATTTTCGTCCTCCCTAGGCTTATTCTTGTCCAATTAGGGTTTTTAACCAATCTTGTGCATCCAATAAGTTCATTTGTGTCATCGGATGAACATTTAGGTCATTTTCGTCCTCCCAAGGCTTATTCTTGCCCAATTAGGGTTTCTAACCAATCTTGTGCATCCAATAGGTGTGTTTGTGTCATTGGATGAACATTTAGGTCATTTTCGTCCTCCCTAGTCTTATTCTTGTCCAATTAGGGTTTTAAGCAATCTTGTGCATCCAATAAGTTCATTTGTGTCATTGGATGAATATTTAGGTCATTTTCGTCCTCGCTAGGCTTATTCTTGTCCAATTAGGGTTTCTAACCAATCTTGTGCATCTAATAGGTGTGTTTGTGTCATTGGATGAACATTTAGGTCATTTTCGTCCTCCCTATGCTTATTCTTGTCCAATTAGGGTTTTTAACCAATCTTGTGCATCCAATAAGTTCATTTGTGTCATTGGATGAACATTTAGGTCATATTCGTCCTCCCTAGTCTTATTCTTGTCCAATTAAGGTTTTAAGCAATCTTGTGCATCCAATATGTGTGTTTGTGTCATTGGATGAACATTTAAGTCATTTTCGTCCTCCCTATGCTTATTCTTGTCCAATTAGGGTTTTTAACCAATCTTGTGCATACAATAAGTTCATTTGTGTCATTGGATGAACATTTAGGTAATTTTCGTCCTCCCTAGTCTTATTCTTGTCCAATTAGGGATTTTATGCAATCTTGTGCATCCAATAGGTGTGTTTGTGTCATTGGACGAACATTTATGTCATTTTCGTCCTCCCTAGGCTTATTCTTGTCCAATTAGGGTTTTTAACCAATCTTGTGCATCCAATAAGTTCATTTGTGTCATTGGACGAACATTTAGGTCATTTTCGTCCTCCCTAGTCTTATTCTTGTCCAATTAGGGTTTTTATGCAATCTAGTGCATCCAATAGGTGTGTTTGTGTCATTGGACGAACATTTAGGTCATTTTCGTCCTCCCTAGGCTTATTCTTGTCCAGTTAGGGTTTTTAACCAATCTTGTGCATCCAATAAGTTCATTTGTGTCATTGGATGAACATTTAGGTCATTTTCGTCCTCCCTAGCCTTATTCTTGTCTAATTAGGGTTTTTAACCAATCTTGTGCATCCAATAAGTTCATTTGTGTCATTGGATGAACATTTAGGTCATTTTCGTCCTCCCTAGGCTTATTCTTGTCCAATTAGGGTTTTTATGCAATTTTGTGCATCCAATAGGTGTGTTTGTGTCATTGGACGAACATTTAGGTCATTTTCGTCCTCCCTAGGATTATTCTTGTCCAATTAGGGTTTTTAACCAATCTTGTGCATCCAATAAGTTCATTTGTGTCATTGGATGAACATTTAGGTCATTTTCGTCCTCCCTAGGCTTATTCTTGTCCAATTACGGTTTCTAACCAATATTGTGAATCCAATAAGTTCATTTGTTTCATTGGATGAACATTTAGGTCATTTTCGTCCTCCCTAGGCTTATTCTTGTTCAATTAGGGTTTCTAAACAATCTTGTGCATCCAATAGGTGTGTTTGTGTCATTGGATGAACATTTAGGTCATTTTCGTCCTCCCTAGTCTTATTCTTGTCCAATTAGGGTTTTAAGCAATCTTGTGCATCCAATAAGTTCATTTGTGTCATTGGATGAACATTTAGGTTATTTTCGTCCTCACTAGGCTTAGTTTTGTGAAATTAGGGTTTTTAACCAATCTTGTGCATCCAATAGGTGTGTTTGTGTCATTAGACGAACATTTACGTCATTTTCATCCTCCCTAGGCTTATTGTTGTCCAATTAGGGTTTTTAACCAATCTTGTGCATCCAATAGGTGTGTTTGTGTCATTGGATGAACAATTAGGTCATTTTCGTCCTCCCTATTCTTATTCTTGTCCAATTAGGATTTTTAACCAATCTTGTGCATCCAATAAGTTCATTTGTGTCATTGGATGAACATTTAGGTCATTTTCGTCCTCCCTAGGCTTATTCTTGTTCAATTAGGGTTTCTAAACAATCTTGTGCATCCAATAGGTGTGTTTGTGTCATTGGATGAACATTTAGGTCATTTTCGTCCTCCCTAGTCTTATTCTTGTCCAATTAGGGTTTTAAGCAATCTTGTGCATCCAATAAGTTCATTTGTGTCATTGGATTAAGATTTAAGTCATTTTCGTCCACCCTAGGCTTATTCTTGTCCAATTAGGGTTTTTAACCAATCTTGTGCATCCAATAGTTGTGTTTGTGTCATTGGATGAACATTTTGGTCATTTTCGTCCTCCCTAGTCTTATTCTTGTCCAATTAGGGTTTTTAACCAATCTTGTGCATCCAATAAGTTCATTTGTGTCATTGGATGAACATTTAGGTCATTTTCGTCCTCCCTAGTCTTATTCTTGTCCGATTAGGATTTTTATGCAATCTTGTGCATCCAATAGGTGTGTTTGTGTCATTGGACGAACATTTAGGTCATTTTCGTCCTCCCTAGGCTTATTCTTGTCCAGTTAGGGTTTTTAACCAATCTTGTGTATCCAATAAGTTCATTTGTGTCATTGGATGAACATTTAGGTCATTTTCGTCCTCCCTAGCCTTATTCTTGTCTAATTAGGGTTTTTAACCAATCTTGTGCATCCAATAAGTTCATTTGTGTCATTGGATGAACATTTAGGTCATTTTCGTCCTCCCTAGGCTTATTCTTGTCCAATTAGGGTTTTTAACCAATCTTGTGCATCCAATAAGTTCATTTGTGTCATTGGATAACCATTTAGGTCATTTTCGTCCTCCCTAGGCTTATTCTTGTCCAATTAGGGTTTTCAACCAATCTTGTGTATCCAATAAGTTCATTTGTGTCATTGGATGAACATTTAGGTCATTTTCGTCCTCCCTAGGCTTATTCTTGTCCAATTAGGGTTTTTAACCAATCTTGTGCATCCAATAAGTTCATTTGTGTCATTGGATGAACATTTAGATCATTTTCGTCCACCCTAGGCTTATTCTTGTCCAATTAGGGTTTTTAACCAATCTTGTGCATCCAATAAGTTCATTTGTGTCATTGGATGAACATTTAGGTCATTTTTGTCCTCCCTAGGCTTATTCTGGTGCAATTAGGGTTTTTAACCAATCTTGTGCATCCAATAAGTTCATTTGTGTCATTGGATGAACATTTAGGTCATTTTCGTCCTCCCTAGGCTTATTTTTGGGCAATTAGGGTTTTTAACCAATCTTGTGCATCCAATAGGTGTGTTTGTGTCATTGGATGGACATTTAGGTCATTTTGGTCCTCCCTAGTCTTATTCTTGGCCAATTAGGGTTTTAAGCAATCTTGTGCATCCAATGGGTGTGTTTGTGTAATTGGATGCACATTTAGGTCATTTTCGTCCTCCCTAGGCTTATTCTTGTCCAATTAGGGTTTTAAACCAATCTTGTGCATCCAATAAGTTCATTTGTGTCATCGGATGAACATTTTGGTCATTTTCGTCCTCCCTAGGCTTATTCTTGTCCAGTTAGGGTTTTTAACCAATCTTGTGCATCCAATAGGCGTGTTTGTGTCATTGGATGAACATTTAGGTGATTTTCATCCTCCCTAGGCTTATTCTTGTCATATTAGGGTTTTTAACCAATCGGGTGCAACCAATAGGTGTGTTTGTGTCATTGGATGAACATTTAGGTCATTTTCGTCCTCCCTAGGCTTATTATTGTCCAATTAGGGTTTTTAACCAATCTTGTGCATCCAATAAGTTCATTTGTGTCATTGGATGAACATTTAGATCATTTTCGTCCACCCTAGGCTTATTCTTGTCCAATTAGGGTTTTTAACCAATCTTGTGCATCCAATAAGTTCATTTGTGTTATTGGATGAACATTTAGGTCATTTTTGTCCTCCCTAGGCTTATTCTGGTGCAATTAGGGTTTTTAACCAATCTTGTGCATCCAATAAGTTCATTTGTGTCATTGGATGAACATTTAGGTCATTTTCGTCCTCCCTAGGCTTATTTTTGGGCAATTAGGGTTTTTAACCAATCTTGTGCATGCAATAGGTGTGCTTGAGTCATTGGATGCACATTTAGGTCATTTTCATCCTCCCTGGGCTTATTGTTGTCTAATCAGGGTTTTTAACCAATCTTGTGCATCCAATAGGCTTGTTTGTGTCATTGGATGAACATTTAGGTCATTTTCGTCCTCCCTAGGCTTATTTTAGGGCAATTAGGGTTTTTAACCAATCTTGTGCATCCAATAGGTGTGTTTGTGTCATTGGATGGACATTTAGGTCATTTTGGTCCTCCCTAGTCTTATTCTTGGCCAATTAGGGTTTTAAGGAATCTTGTGCATCCAATGGGTGTGTTTGTGTCATTGGATGCACATTTAGGTCATTTTCGTCCTCCCTAGGCTTATTCTTGTCCAATTAGGGTTTTAAACCAATCTTGTGCATCCAATAAGTTCATTTGTCTCATCGGATGAACATTTTGGTCATTTTCGTCCTCCCTAGGCTTATTCTTGTCCAGTTAGGGTTTTTAACCAATCTTGTGCATCCAATAGGCATGTTTGTGTCATTGGATGAACATTTAGGTGATTTTCGTCCTCCCTAGGCTTATTCTTGTCCTATTAGGGTTTTTAACCAATCTGGTGCAACCAATAGGTGTGTTTGTGTCATTGGATGAACATTTAGGTCATTTTCGTCCTCCCTAGGCTTATTCTTGTCCAATTAGGGTTTTTAACCAATCTTGTGCATCCAATAAGTTCATTTGTGTCATTGGATGAACATTTAGGTCATTTTCGTCCTCCCTAGGCTTATTCTTGTCCAATTAGGGTTTTTAACCAATCTTGTGCATCCAATAAGTTCATTTGTGTCATTGGATGAACATTTAGGTCATTTTTGTCCTCCCTAGGCTTATTCTGGTGCAATTAGGGTTTTTAACCAATCTTGTGCATCCAATAAGTTCATTTGTGTCATTGGATGAACATTTAGGTCATTTTCGTCCTCCCTAGGCTTATTTTTGGGCAATTAGGGTTTTTAACCAATCTTGTGCATCCAATAGGTGTGTTTGTGTCATTGGATGCACATTTAGGTCATTTTCATCCTCCCTGGGCTTATTGTTGTCCAATTAGGGTTTTTAACCAATCTTGTGCATCCAATAGGTGTGTTTGTGTCATTGGATGGACATTTAGGTCATTTTGGTCCTCCCTAGTCTTATTCTTGGCCAATTAGGGTTTTAAGCAATCTTGTGCATCCAATGGGTGTGTTTGTGTCATTGGATGTACATTTAGGTCATTTTCGTCCTCCCTAGGCCTATTCTTTTCCAATTAGGGTTTTAAACCAATCTTGTGCATCCAATAAGTTCATTTGTGTCATTGGATGAACATTTAGGTGATTTTCGTCCTCCCTAGGCTTATTCTTGTCCAATTAGGGTTTTTAAGCAAACTTGTGCATTCAATAACTTCATTTGTGTCATTGGATTAACATTTAAGTCATTTTCTTCCTCCCTTGGCTTATTCTTGTCCAATTAGGGTTTTTAACCAACCTTGTGCATCCAATAGGTGTGTTTGTGTCATTGGATGAAAATTTAAGTCATTTTCGTCCTCCCTAGCCTTATTCTTGTCCAATAAGGGTTTTTAAGCAATATGGTGCATCCAATAACTTAATTTGTGTCATTGGATTAACATTTAAGTGATTTTCTTCCTCCCTTGGCTTATTCTTGTCCAATTAGGGTTTTTAACCAATCTTGTGCATACAATAAGTTCATTTGTGTCATTGGATGAACATTTAGGTCATTTTCGTCCTCCCTAGGCTTATTCTTGTCCAATTATGGTTTCTAACCAATCTTGTGCATCCAATAGGTGTGTTTGTGTCATTGGATGAACAGTTAGGTCATTTTCGTCCTCCCAAGGCTTATTCTTGTCCAATTAGGGTTTCAAACAAATCTTGTGCATCCAGTAGGTGTGTTTGTGTCATTGGATGAACATTTAGGTCATTTTCGTCCTCCCTAGGCTTATTTTTGGGCAATTAGGGTTTTTAACCAATCTTGTGCATCCAATAGGTGTGTTTGTGTCATTGGATGAACATTTAGGTCATTTTCTTCCTCCCTAGGCTTATTCTTGTCCAATTAGGGTTTTTAACCAACCTTGTGCATCCAATAGGCGTGTTTGTGTCATTGGATGAACATTTAGGTCATTTTCGTCCTCCCTAGGCTTATTCTTGTCCAATTAGGGTTATTAACCAATCTTGTGCATCGAATAAGTTCATTTGTGTCATTGGATGAAACATTTAGGTCATTTTCGTCCACCCTAGGTTTATTGTTGTCCAATTAGGGTTTTTAACCAATCTTGTGCATCCAATATGTTCATTTGTGTCATTGGATGAACATTTAGGTCATTTTCGTCCTCCCTAGGCTTATTCTTGTCCAATTAGGGTTTCTAACCAATCTTCGGCATCCAATAGGTGTGTTTGTGTCATTGAATGAACATTTAGGTCATTTTCGTCCTCCCTAGTCTTATTCTTGTCCAATTAGGGTTTTAAGCATTCCTGTGCATCCAATGTGTGTGTTTGTGACATTGGATGCACATTTAGGTCATTTTCGTCCTCCCTAGGCTTATTCTTGTCCAATTAGGGTTTCTAACGAATCTTGTGCATCCAATAGGTGTGTTTCTGTCATTGGATGAAAATTTAGGTCATTTTCGTCCTCCCTAGACTTATTCTTGTCCAATTAGGGTTTTTAACCAATCTGGTGCAACCAATAGGTGTGTTTGTGTCATTGGATGAACATTTAGGTCATTTTCGTCCTCCCTAGGCTTATTCTTGTCCAATTAGGGTTTTTAACCAATCTTGTGCTTCAAACAGGTGTGTTTGTGTCATTGGATGAACATTTAGGTCATTTTCGTCCTCCCAAGGCTTATTCTTGTCCAATTAGGGTTTTAAGTAATCTTGTGCATCCAATAAGTTCATTTGTGTCATTGGATTAACATTTAGGTCATTTTCGTCCTCCCTAGGCTTATTCTTGTCCAATTAGGGTTTTTAACCAATCTTGTGCATCCAATAGGTGTGTTTGTGTCATGGGATGAACATTTAGGTCATTTTCGTCCTCCCTATGCTTATTCATGTCCAATTAGGGTTTTTAACCAATCTTGTGCATCCAATAGGTGTGTTTGTGTCATTGGATGAACATTTAGGTCATTTTCGTCCTCCCTAGGCTTATTCTTGTCCAATTAGGGTTTTTAACCAATCTGGTGCAACCAATAGGTGTGTTTGTGTCATTGGATGAACATTTAGGTCATTTTCGTCCTCCCTAGGCTTATTCTTGTCCAATTAGGGTTTTTAACCAATCTTGTGCATCCAACAGATGTGTTTGTGTAATTGGATTAACATTTAGGTCATTTTCGTCCTCCCAAGGCTTATTCTTGTCCAATTAGGGTTTTAAGTAATCTTGTGCATCCAATAAGTTCATTTGTGTCATTGGATTAACATTTAGGTCATTTTCGTCCTCCCTAGGCTTATTCTTGTCCAATTAGGGTTTTTAACCAATCTTGTGCATCCAGTAGGTGTGTTTGTGTCATGGGATGAACATTTAGGTCATTTTGTCCTCCCTATGCTTATTCTTTTCCAATTAGGGTTTTTAACCAATCTTGTGCATCCAATAGGTGTGTTTGTGTCATTGGATGAACATTTAGGTCATTTTCGTCC
This sequence comes from Cicer pinnatifidum, assembly GCA_037974775.1. Classification (NCBI taxonomy): domain Eukaryota; kingdom Viridiplantae; phylum Streptophyta; class Magnoliopsida; order Fabales; family Fabaceae; genus Cicer; species Cicer pinnatifidum. The sequence continues at coordinate 31,332,599 of JBBPBR010000008.1, forward strand.
TCCCTAGGCTTATTCTTGTCAAATTAGGGTTTTTAACCAATCTGGTGCAACCAATAGGTGTGTTTGTCTCATTGGATGAACATTTAGGTTATTTTCGTCCTCCCTAGGCTTATTCTTGTCCAATTAGGGTTTTTAACCAATCTTGTGCATCCAATAAGTTCAGTTGTGTCATTGGATGAACATTTAGATCATTTTCGTCCACCCTAGGCTTATTCTTGTCCAATTAGGGTTTTTAACCAATCTTGTGCATCCAATAAGTTCATTTGTGTCATTGGATGAACATTTAGGTCATTTTTGTCCTCCCTAGGCTTATTCTGGTGCAATTAGGGTTTTTAACCAATCTTGTGCATCCAATAAGTTCATTTGTGTCATTGGATGAACATTTAGGTCATTTTCGTCCTCCCTAGGCTTATTTTTGGGCAATTAGGGTTTTTAACCAATCTTGTGCATCCAATAGGTGTGTTTGTGTCATTGGATGGACATTTAGGTCATTTTGGTCCTCCCTAGTCTTATTCTTGGCCAATTAGGGTTTTAAGCAATCTTGTGCATCCAATGGGTGTGTTTGTGTCATTGGATGCACATTTAGGTCATTTTCGTCCTCCCTAGGCTTATTCTTGTCCAATTAGGGTTTTAAACCAATCTTGTGCATCCAATAAGTTCATTTGTGTCATCGGATGAACATTTTGGTCATTTTCGTCCTCCCTAGGCTTATTCTTGTCCAATTAGGGTTTTTAACCAATCTTGTGCATCCAATAGGCGTGTTTGTGTCATTGGATGAACATTTAGGTGATTTTCGTCCTCCCTAGGCTTATTCTTGTCCAATTAGGGTTTTTAACCAATCTGGTGCAACCAATAGGTGTGTTTGTGTCATTGGATGAACATTTAGGTCATTTTCGTCCTCCCTAGGCTTATTCTTGTCCAATTAGGGTTTTTAACCAATCTTGTGCATCCAATAGGTGTGTTTGTGTCATTGGATGAACATTTAGGTCATTTTCGTCCTCCCTAGGCTTATTCTTGTCCAATTAGGGTTTTAAACCAATCTTATGCATCCAATAAGTTCATTTGTGTCATCGGATGAACATTTAGGTCATTTTCGTCCTCCCTAGGCTTATTCTTGTCCAGTTAGGGTTTTTAACCAATCTTGTGCATCCAATAGGCATGTTTGTGTCATTGGATGAACATTTAGGTGATTTTCGTCCTCCCTAGGCTTATTCTTGTCCAATTAGGGTTTTTAACCAATCTGGTGCAACCAATAGGTGTGTTTGTGTCATTGGATGAACATTTAGGTCATTTTCGTCCTCCCTAGGCTTATTCTTGTCCAATTAGGGTTTTTAACCAATCTTGTGCATCCAATAGGTGTGTTTGTGTCATTGGATGAACATTTAGGTCATTTTCGTCCTCCCTAGGCTTATTCTTGTCCGATTAGGATTTTTAACCAATCTTGTGCATCCAATAAGTTCATTTGTGTCATTGGATGAACATTTAGGTCATTTTCGTCCTCCCTAGGCTTATTCTTGTCTAATTAGGGTTTCTAACCAATCTTGTGCATCCAATAGGTGTATTTGTGTCATTGGATGAACATTTAGGTCATTTTCGTCCTCCCTAGGCTTATTCTTGTCCAATTAGGGTTTTTAACCAATCTTGTGCATCCAATAGGTTCATTTGTGTCATTGGATGAACAATTAGGTCATTTTCGTCCTCCCTAGGCTTATTCTTGTCCAATTAGGGTTTTTAACCAATCTTGTGCATCCAATAGGTGTGTTTGTGTCATTGGATGATCAATTAGGTCATTTTCGTCCTCCCTAGGCTTATTCTTGTCCAATTAGGGTTTTTAACAAATCTTGTGCATCCAATAAGTTCATTTGTGTCATTGGATGATCAATTAGGTCATTTTCGTCCTCCCTAGGCATATTCTTGTACAACAAGGGTTTTTAACCAATCTTGTGCATCCAATAGGTGTGTTTGTGTCATTGGATGATCAATTAGGTCATTTTCGTCCTCCCTAGGCTTATTCTTGTCCAATTAGGGTTTTTAACCAATCTTGTGCATCCAATAGGTGTGTTTGTGTCATTGGATGATCAATTAGGTCATTTTCGTCCTCCCTAGGCTTATTCTTGCCCAATTAGGGTTTTTAACCAATCTTGTGCATCCAACAAGTTGAGTTGTGTCATTGGATTAACATTTAGGTCATTTTCGTCCTCCCTAGGCTTATTCTTGTCCAATTAGGGTTTTTAACCAATCTTGTGCATCCCATAGGTGTGTTTGTGTCATTGGATGATCAATTAGGTCATTTTCGTCCTCCCTAGGCTTATTCTTTCCCAATTAGGGTTTTTAACCAATCTTGTGCATCCAATAGGTGTGTTTGTGTCATTGGATGATCAATTAGGTCATTTTCGTCCTCCCTAGGCTTATTCTTGCCCAATTAGGGTTTTTAACCAATCTTGTGCATCCAATAAGTTGAGTTATGTCATTGGATTAGCATTTAGGTCATTTTCGTCCTCCCTAGTCTTATTCTTGTCCAATTAGGGTTTTTAACCAATCTTGTGCATCCAATAAGTTCATTTGTGTCATTGGATTAACATTTAGGTCATTTTCGTCCTCCCTAGGCTTATTCTTGTCCAATTAGGGTTTTTAACCAATCATATGCATCCAATAAGTTCATTTGTGTCATTGGATGAACACTTAGGTCATTTTCGTCCACCCTAGGCTTATTCATGTCCAATAAGGGTTTTTAACCAATCTTTTGCATCCAATAAGTTCATTTGTGTCATTGGATGAACATTTTGGTCATTTTCGTCCTCCCTAGGCTTATTCTTGTCCAATTAGGGTTTTTAACCAATCTTGTGCATCCAATAGGTGTGTTTGTGTCATTGGATGAACATTTAGGTCATTTTCGTCCTCCCTAGGCTTATTCTTGTCCAACTAGGGTTTTAAGCAATCTTTTGCATCCAATAAGTTCATTTGTGTCATTGGATTAACATTTAGGTCATTTTCGTCCTCCCTAGGCTTATTCTTGTCCAATTAGGGTTTTTAACCAATCATGTGCATCCAATAAGTTCATTTGTGTCATTGGATAAACAAATAGGTCATTTTCATCCACCCTAAGCTTATTCTTGTCCAATTATGGTTTTTATCCAATCTTATGCATCCAATAAGTTCATTTGTGTCATTGGATGAACATTTAGGTCATTTTCGTCCTCCCTAGGCTTATTCTTGTCCAATTAGGGTTTTTAACCAATCTTGTGCATCCAATAGGTGTGTTTGTGTCATTGGATGAACATTTAGGTCATTTTCGTCCTCCCTAGGCTTATTCTTGTCCAATTAGGGTTTTTAACCGATCTTGTGCATCCAATAAGTTCATTTGTGTCATTGGATTAACATTTAGGTCATTTTCATCCTTCCTAGGCTTATTCTTGTCCAATTAGGGTTTCTAACCAATCTTGTGCATTCAATAGGTGTGTTTGTGTCATTGGATGAACATTTAGGTCATTTTCGTCCTCCCTAGGCTTATTCTTGTCCAATTAGGATTTTTAACCAATCTTGTGCATCCAATAAGTTCATTTGTGTCATTGGATTAACATTTAGGTCATTTTCGACCTTCCTAGGCTTATTCTTGTCCAATTAGGGTTTCTAACTAATCTTGTGCATCCAATAGGTGTGTTTGTGTTATTGGATGAACATTTAGGTCATTTTCGTCCTCCATAGGCTTATTCTTGTCCAATTAGGGTTTTTAACCAATCTTGTGCATCCAATAAGTTCATTTGTGTCATTGGATTAACATTTAGGTCATTTTCGTCCTCCCTAGTCTTATTCTTGTCCAATTAGGGTTTTAAGCAATCTTGTGCATCCAATAAGTTCATTTGTGTCATTGGATGAATATTTAGGTCATTTTCATCCTCCCTAGGCTTATTCTTGTCCAATTAGGGTTTCAAACCAATCTTGTGCATCCAATAGGTGTGTTTGTGTCATTGGATGAACATTTAGGTCATTTTCGTCCTCCCTAGGCTTATTCTTGTCCAATTAGGGTTTTTAACCAATCTGGTGCATCCAATAGGTGTGTTTGTGTCATTGGATGAACATTTAGGTCATTTTCGTCCTCCCTAGGCTTATTCTTGTCCAATTAGGGTTTTTAACCAATCTTGTGCATCAAACAGGTGTGTTTGTGTCATTGGATGAACATTTAGGTCATTTTCGTCCTCCCAAGGCTTATTCTTGTCCAATTAGGGTTTTAAGTAATCTTGTGCATCCAATAAGTTCATTTGTGTCATTGGATTAACATTTAGGTCATTTTCGTCCTCCCTAGGCTTATTCTTGTCCAATTAGGGTTTTTAACCAATCTTGTGCATCCAATAGGTGTGTTTGTGTCATGGGATGAACATTTAGGTCATTTTCGTCCTCCCTATGCTTATTCTTGTCCAATTAGGGTTTTGAACCAATCTTGTGCAGCCAATAGGTGCGTTTGTGTCATTGGATGAACATTTAGGTCATTTTCGTCCTCCCTAGGCTTATTCTTGTCAAATTAGGGTTTTTAACCAATCTGGTGCAACCAATAGGTTTGTTTGTGTCATTGGATGAACATTTAGGTCATTTTCGTCCTCCCTAGGCTTATTCTTGTCCAATTAGGGTTTTTAACCAATCTTGTGCATCCAATAAGTTCATTTGTGTGATTGGATGAACATTTAGGTCATTTTTGTCCTCCCTAGGCTTATTCTGGGGCAATTAGGGTTTTTAACCAATCTTGTGCATCCAATAAGTTCATTTGTGTCATTGGATGAATAATTATGTCCTTTTCGTCCTCCATAGGCTTATTTTTGGGCAATTAGGGTTTTTAACCAATCTTGTGCATCCAATAGGTGTGTTTGTGTCATTGGATGCACATTTAGGTCATTTTCATCCTCCCTGGGCTTATTGTTGTCCAATTAGGGTTTTTAACCAATCTTGTGCATCCAATAGGTGTGTTTGTGTCATTGGATGGACATTTAGGTCATTTTGGTCCTCCCTAGTCTTATTCTTGGCCAATTAGAGTTTTAAGCAATCTTGTGCATCCAATGGGTGTGTTTGTGTCATTGGATGCACATTTAGGTCATTTTCGTCCTCCCTAGGCTTATTCTTGTCCAATTAGGGTTTTAAACCAATCTTGTGCATCCAATAAGTTTATGTGTGGCATCGGATGAACATTTATGTCATTTTCGTCCTCCCTAGGCTTATTCTTGTCCAGTTAGGGTTTTTAACCAATCTTGTGCATCCAATAGGGGTGTTTGTGTCATTGGATGAACATTTAGGTGATTTTCGTCCTCCCTAGGCTTATTCTTGTCCAATTAGGGTTTTTAACCAATCTGGTGCAACCAATAGGTTTGTTTGTATCATTGGATGAACATTTAGGTCATTTTCGTCCTCCCTTTGCTTATTCTGGAGCAATTAGGGTTTTTAACCAATCTTGTGCATCCAATAAGTTCCTTTGTGTCATTGGATGAACATTTAGGTCATTTTCCTCCACCCTAGGCTTATTCTTGTCCAATTAGGGTTTTTGACCAATCTTGTGCATCCAATAAGTTCATTTGTGTCATTGGATGAACATTTAGGTCATTTTCGTCCTCCCAAGGCTTATTCTTGTCCAATTTGGGTTTTTAACCAATCTTGTGCATCCAATAAATTCATTTGTGTCATTGGATGAACATTTAGGTCATTTTCGTCCTCCCTAGGCTTATTCTTGTCCAATTAGGGTTTCTAACCAATCTTGTGCATCCAATAGGTGTATTTATTTCATTTGATGAAAATTTAGGTCATTTTCGTCCTCCCTAGGCTTATTCTTGTCCAATTAGGGTTTCTAAGCAATCTTGTGCATCCAATAAGTTCATTTGTGTCATTGGATGAACATTTAGGTCATTTTCATCCTCCCTAGGCTTATTCTTGTCCAATTAGGGTTTCTAACCAATCTTGTGCATCCAATAGGTGTGTTTGTGTCATTGGATGAACATTTAGGTCAGTTTCGTCATCCCTAGTCTTATTCTTGTCCAATTAGGGTTTTAAGCATTCTTGTGCATCCAATGTGTGTGTTTGTGTCATTGGATGCACATTTAGGTCATTTTCATCCTCCCTAGGCTTGTTCTTGTCCAATTATGGTTTCTAACGAATCTTGTGCATCCAATAGGTGTCTTTGTGTCATTGGATGAAAATTTAAGTCATTTTCGTCCTCCCTAGGCTTATTCTTGTCCAATTAGGGTTTTTAACCAATCTTGTGCATCAAACAGGTGTGTTTGTGTCATTGGATGAACATTTAGGTCAATTTCGTCCTCCCAAGGCTTATTCTTGTCCAATTAGGGTTTTAAGTAATCTTGTGCATCCAATAAGTTCATTTGTGTCATTGGATTAACATTTAGGTCATTTTCGTCCTCCCTAGGCTTATTCTTGTCCAATTAGGGTTTTTAACCAATCTTGTGCATCCAATAGGTGTGTTTGTGTCATGGGATGAACATTTAGGTCATTTTCGTCCTCCCTATGCTTATTCTTGTCCAATTAGGGTTTTTAACCAATCTTGTGCATCCAATAGGTGCGTTTGTGTCATTGGATGAACATTTAGGTCATTTTCGTCCTCCCTAGGCTTATTCTTGTCAAATTAGGGTTTTTAACCAATCTGGTGCAACCAATAGGTTTGTTTGTGTCATTGGATGAACATTTAGGTCATTTTCGTCCTCCCTAGGCTTATTCTTGTCCAATTAGGGTTTTTAACCAATCTTGTGCATCCAATAAGTTCAGTTGTGTCATTGGATGAACATTTAGATCATTTTCGTCCACCCTAGGCTTATTCTTGTCCAATTAGGGTTTTTAACCAATCTTGTGCATCCAATAAGTTCATTTGTGTCATTGGATGAACATTTAGGTCATTTTTGTCCTCCCTAGGCTTATTCTGGTGCAATTAGGGTTTTTAACCAATCTTGTGCATCCAATAAGTTCATTTGTGTCATTGGATGAACATTTAGGTCATTTTCGTCCTCCCTAGGCTTATTTTTGGGCAATTAGGGTTTTTAACCAATCTTGTGCATCCAATAGGTGTGTTTGTGTCATTGGATGGACATTTAGGTCATTTTGGTCCTCCCTAGTCTTATTCTTGGCCAATTAGGGTTTTAAGCAATCTTGTGCATCCAATGGGTGTGTTTGTGTCATTGGATGCACATTTAGGTCATTTTCGTCCTCCCTAGGCTTATTCTTGTCCAATTAGGGTTTTAAACCAATCTTGTGCATCCAATAAGTTCATTTGTGTCATTGGATGAACATTTAGGTCATTTTCGTCCTCCCTAGGCTTATTCTTGTCCAATTAGGGTTTTTAAGCAATCTTGTGCATCCAATAAGTTCATTTGTGTCATTAGTTGAACATTTAGGTCATTTTCGTCCTCCCTTGGCTTATTCTTGTCCAATTAGGGTTTTTAACCAATCTTGTGCATCCAATAGGTGTGTTTGTGTCATTGGATGAACATTTAGGTCATTTTCGTCCTCCTAAGGCTTATTCTTATCCAATTAGGGTTTTAATCAATCTTGTGCATCCAATAAGTTCATTTGTGTCATTGGATGAACATTTAGGTCATTTTCGTCCTCCCTAGGCTTATTCTTGTGCAATTAGGGTTTTTAACCAATCTTGTGCATCCAATAAGTTCATCCAATAGGTGTGTTTGTGTCATTTGATGAACAATTAGATCATTTTCGTCCTCCCTAGGCTTATTCTTGTTCAATTAGGTTTTTTAAGCAATCTTGTGCATGCAATAGGTGTGTTTGTGTCATTGGATGAACATTTAAGTCATTTACGTCCTCCCAAGGCTTATTCTTGTCTAATAAGGGTTTCTAACCAATCTTGTGCATCCAATAAGTTCATTTGTGTCATTGGATTAAGATTTATGTCATTTTCGTCCTTCCTAGGCTTATTCTTGTCCAGTTAGGGTTTTTAACCAATCTTGTGCATCCAATAGGTGTGTTTGTGTCATTGGATGAACATTTAGGTCATTTTCGTCCTCCCTAGGCTTATTCTTGTCCAATTAGGGTTTTTAACCAATCTTGTGCATCCAATAAGTTCATTTGTGTCATTGGATGAACATTTAGGTCATTTTCGTCCACCCTAGGCTTATTCTTGTCCAATTAGGGTTTTTAACCAATCTTGTGCATCCAAAAAGTTCATTTGTGTCATTGGATGAACATTTAGGTAATTTTCGTCCTCCCAAGGCTTATTTTTGTGCAATTAGGATTTTTAACCAATCTTGTGCATCCAATAGGTGTGTTTGTGTCATTAGATGAACATTTAGGTTATTTTCATCCTCCCTAGGCTTATTGTTGTCCAATTAGGGTTTTTAAGCAATCTTGTGCATCCAATAGGTGTGTTTGTGTCATTGGATGAACATTTAGGTCATTTTCGTCCTCCCTAGTCTTATTCTTGTTCAATTAGGGTTTTAAGCAATCTTGTGCATCCAATAACTTCATTTGTGTCATCGGATTAACATTTAAGTCATTTTCGTCCTCCCTAGGCTTATTCTTGTCCAATTAGAGTTTCTAACGAATCTTGTGCATCCAATAGGCGTGTTTGTGTCATTGGATGAACATTTAGGTCATTTTCGTCCTCCCTAGGCTTATTCTTGTCCAATTAGGGTTTTTAAGCAATCTTGTGCATCCAATAAGTTCATTTGTGTCATTGGATGAACATTTAGGTCATCTTCGTCCTCCCTAGGCTTATTCTTGTCCAATTAGGGTTTCTAACGAATCTTGTGCATGCAATAGGTGTATTTGTGTCATTGGATGAACATTTAGGTCATTTTCGTCCTCCCTAGGCTTAGTCTTGTCTAATTAGGGTTTTTAAGCAATCTTGTGCATCCAATAAGTTCATTTGTGTTATTGGATGAACATTTAGGTCATTTTCGTCCTCCCTAGGCTTATTCTTGTCCAATTAGGGTTTTTAACCAATCTTGTGCATCCAATAGGTGTATTTGTGTCATTGGATGAACATTTAGCTAATTTTCGTCCTCCCTAGGCTTATTCTTGTCCAATTAGGGTTTTTAAGCAATCTTGTGCATCCAATAAGTTCATTTGTGTCATTGGATGAACATTTAGGTCATTTTCGTCCTCCCTAGGCTTATTCTTGTCGAATTAGGGTTTTTAACCAATCTTGTGCATCCAATAGGTGTGTTTGTGTCATTGGATGAACATTTAGGTCATTTTCGTCCTCCCTAGGCTTATTCTTGTCCAATTAGGGTTTTTAACCAATCTTGTGCATCCAATAAGTTCATTTGTGTCATTGGATGAACAATTAGGTCATTTTCGTCCACCCTAAGCTTATTCTTGTCCAATTAGGGTTTTTAACCAATCTTATGCATCCAATAAGTTCATTTGTGTCATTGGATGAACATTTAAGTCATTTTCGTCCTCCCTAGGCTTATTCTTGTCCAATTAGGGTTTTTAACCAATCTTGTGCATCCAATAGGTGTGTTTGTGTCATTGGATGAACATTTAGGTCATTTTCGTCCTCCCTAGGCTTATTCTTGTCCAATTAGGGTTTTTAACCAATCTTGTGCATCCAATAAGTTCATTTGTGTCTTTGGATTAACATTTAGGTCATTTTCGTCCTCCCTAGGCTTATTCTTGTCCAATAAGGGTTTCTAACCAATCTTGTGCATCCAATAGGTGTGTTTGTGTCATTGGATGAACATTTAGGTCATTTTCGTCCTCCCTAGGCTTATTCTTGTCCAATTAGGGTTTTTAACCAATCTTGTGCATCCAATAAGTTCATTTGTGTCATTGGATGAACGTTTAGGTCATTTTCGTCCTCCAAAGGCTTATTCTTGTCCAATTAGGGTTTCTAACCAATCTTGTGCATCCAATAGGTGTGTTTGTGTCATTGGATGAACATTTAGGTCATTTTCGTCCTCCCTAGGCTTATTCTTGTCCAATTAGGGTTTTTAACCAATCTTGTGCATCCAATAAGTTCGATTGTGTCATTGGATGAACATTTAGGTCATTTTCGTCCTTCCTAGGCTTATTCTTGTCCAATTAGGGTTTTTAACCAATCTTGTGCATCCAATAGGTGTGTTTGTGTCATTGGATGAACATTTAGGTCATTTTCGTCCTCCCTAGGCTTAGTCTTGTCCAATTAGGGTTTCTAACAAATCTTGTGCATCCAATAGGTGTATTTGTGTCATTGGATGAACATTTAGGTCATTTTCGTCCTCCCTAGGCTTATTCTTGTCCAATTAGGGTTTTTAAGCAATCTTGTGCATCCAATAAGTTCATTTGTGTCATTGGATGAACATTTAGGTCATTTTCGTCCTCCCTAGGCTTATTCTTGTCCAATTAGGGTTTCTAACCAATCTTGTGCATCCAATAGGTGTATTTGTGTCATTGGATGAACCTTTAGGTCATTTTCGTCCTCCCTAAGCTTATTCTTGTCCAATTAGGGTTTTTAAGCAATCTTGTGCATCCAATAAGTTCATTTGTGTCATTGGATGAACATTTAGGTCATTTTCGTCCTCCCTAGGCTTATTCTTGTCCAATTAGGGTTTCTAACCAGTCTTGTGCATCCAATAAGTTCATTTGTGTCATTGGATGAACATTTAGGTCATTTTCGTCCTCCCTAGGCTTATTCTTGTCCAATTAGGGTTTTTAAGCAATCTTGTGCATCCAATAAGTTCATTTGTGTTATTGGATGAACATTTAGGTCATTTTCGTCCTCCCTAGGCTTATTTTTGGGCAATTAGGGTTTTTAACCAATCTTGTGCATCCAATAGGTGTGTTTGTGTCATTGGATGCACATTTAGGTCATTTTCATCCTCCCTGGGCTTATTGTTGTCCAATTAGGGTTTTTAACCAATCTTGTGCATCCAATAGGTGTGTTTGTGTCATTGGATGGACATTTAGGTCATTTTGGTCCTCCCTAGTCTTATTCTTGGCCAATTAGAGTTTTAAGCAATCTTGTGCATCCAATGGGTGTGTTTGTGTCATTGGATGCACATTTAGGTCATTTTCGTCCTCCCTAGGCTTATTCTTGTCCAATTAGGGTTTTAAACCAATCTTGTGCATCCAATAAGTTTATGTGTGGCATCGGATGAACATTTATGTCATTTTCGTCCTCCCTAGGCTTATTCTTGTCCAGTTAGGGTTTTTAACCAATCTTGTGCATCCAATAGGCGTGTTTGTGTCATTGGATGAACATTTAGGTGATTTTCGTCCTCCCTAGGCTTATTCTTGTCCAATTAGGGTTTTTAACCAATCTGGTGCAACCAATAGGTGTGTTTGTATCATTGGATGAACATTTAGGTCATTTTCGTCCTCCCTTTGCTTATTCTGCAGCAATTAGGGTTTTTAACCAATCTTGTGCATCCAATAAGTTCCTTTGTGTCATTGGATGAACATTTAGGTCATTTTCCTCCACCCTAGGCTTATTCTTGTCCAATTAGGGTTTTTGACCAATCTTGTGCATCCAATAAGTTCATTTGTGTCATTGGATGAACATTTCGGTCATTTTCGTCCTCCCAAGGCTTATTCTTGTCCAATTTGGGTTTTTAACCAATCTTGTGCATCCAATAAATTCATTTGTGTCATTGGATGAACATTTAGGTCATTTTCGTCCTCCCTAGGCTTATTCTTGTCCAATTAGGGTTTCTAACCAATCTTGTGCATCCAATAGGTGTATTTATTTCATTTGATGAAAATTTAGGTCATTTTCGTCCTCCCTAGGCTTATTCTTGTCCAATTAGGGTTTCTAAGCAATCTTGTGCATCCAATAAGTTCATTGGTGTCATTGGATGAACATTTAGGTCATTTTCATCCTCCCTAGGCTTATTCTTGTCCAATTAGGGTTTCTAACCAATCTTGTGCATCCAATAGGTGTGTTTGTGTCATTGGATGAACATTTAGGTCAGTTTCGTCATCCCTAGTCTTATTCTTGTCCAATTAGGGTTTTAAGCATTCTTGTGCATCCAATGTGTGTGTTTGTGTCATTGGATGCACATTTAGGTCATTTTCATCCTCCCTAGGCTTGTTCTTGTCCAATTAGGGTTTCTAACGAATCTTGTGCATCCAATAGGTGTCTTTGTGTCATTGGATGAAAATTTAAGTCATTTTCGTCCTCCCTAGGCTTATTCTTGTCCAATTAGGGTTTTTAAGCAATCTTGTGCATTCAATAACTTCATTTGTGTCATTGGATTAACATTTAAGTCATTTTCTCCCTCCCTTGGCTTATTCTTGTCCAATTAGGGTTTTTAACCAACCTTGTGCATCCAATAGGTGTGTTTGTGTCATTGGATGAAACTTTAAGTCATTTTCGTCCTCCCTAGCCTTATTCTTGTCCAATTAGGGTTTTTAAGCAATCTGGTGCATCCAATAACTTAATTTGTGTCATTGGATTAACATTTAAGTGATTTTCTTCCTCCCTTGGCTTATTCTTGTCCAATTAGGGTTTGTAACCAATCTTGTGCATCCAATAAGTTCATTTGTGTCATTGGATGAACATTTAGGTCATTTTCGTCCACCCTAGGCTTATTCTTGTCCAATTAGGGTTTCTAACGAATCTTGTGCATCCAATAGGTGTGTTTGTTTCATTGGATGAACATTTAGGTCATTTTCGTCCTCCCTAGGCTTATTCTTCTCCCATTAGGGTTTCTAACCAATCTTGTGCATCCAATAGGTGTGTTTGTGTCATTGGATGAACAGTTAGGTCATTTTCGTCCTCCCAAGGCTTATTCTTGTCCAATTAGGGTTTCAAACCAATCTTGTGCATCCAATAGGTGTGATTGTGTCATTGGATGAACATTTAGGTCATTTTCGTCCTCCCTAGGCTTATTCTTGTCGAATTAGGGTTTTTAACAAATCTTGTGCATCGAATAAGTTCATTTGTGTCATTGCATTAACATTTAGGTCATTTTCGTCCTCCCTAGGCTTATTCTTGTCCAATTAGGGTTTGTAAGCAATCTTGTGCATCCAATAGGTGTGTTTGTGTCATTGGATGAACATTTAGGTCATTATCGTCCTCCCTAGGCTTATTCTTGTCCAGTTAGGGTTTTTAACCAATCTTGTGCATCCAATAGGCGTGTTTGTGACATTGGATGAACATTTAAGTCATTTTCGTCCTCCCTAGACTTATTCTTGTCCAATTAGGGTTTCTAACGAATCTTGTGCATCCAATAGGTGTGTTTGTTTCATTGGATGAACATTTAGGTCATTTTCGTCCTCCCTAGGCTTATTCTTGTCCAATTAGGGTTTTTAACCAATCTTGTGCATCCAATAAGTTCATTTGTGTCATTGGATGAACATTTAGGTCATTTTCGTCCTCCCTAGGCTTATTCTTGTCAAATTAGGGTTTCTAACCTATCGTGTGCATCCAATAGGTGTGTTTGTGTCATTGGATGAACATTTAGGTCATTTTCGTCCTCCCTAGGCATATTCTTGTCCAATTAGGGTTTCTAACCAATCTTGTGCATCCAATAGGTGTGTTTGTGTCATTGGATGAACATTTAGGTCATTTTCGTCCTCCCTAGGCTTATTCTTGTCCAATTAGGGTTTTTAACCAATCTTGTGCATCCAATAAGTTCATTTGTGTCATTGGATGAACATTTAGGTCATTTTCGTCCTCCTAAGGCTTATTCTTGTCCAATTAGGGTTTCTAACCAATCTTGTGCATCCAATAAGTTCATTTGTGTCATTGGATGAACATTTAGGTCATTTTCGTCCTCCCTAGGCTTATTCTTGTCCAATTAGGGTTTTTAAGCAATCTTGTGCATCCAATAGGTGCATTTGTGTCATTGGATGAACATTTAGGTCATTTTCGTCCTCCCTAGGCTTATTCTTGTCCAATTAGGGTTTTTAAGCAATCTTGTGCATCCAATAAGTTCATTTGTGTTATTGGATGAACATTTAGGTCATTTTCGTCCTCCCTAGGCTTATTTTTGGGCAATTAGGGTTTTTAACCAATCTTGTGCATCCAATAGGTGTGTTTGTGTCATTGGATGCACATTTAGGTCATTTTCATCCTCCCTGGGCTTATTGTTGTCCAATTAGGGTTTTTAACCAATCTTGTGCATCCAATAGGTGTGTTTGTGTCATTGGATGGACATTTAGGTCATTTTGGTCCTCCCTAGTCTTATTCTTGGCCAATTAGAGTTTTAAGCAATCTTGTGCATCCAATGGGTGTGTTTGTGTCATTGGATGCACATTTAGGTCATTTTCGTCCTCCCTAGGCTTATTCTTGTCCAATTAGGGTTTTAAACCAATCTTGTGCATCCAATAAGTTTATGTGTGGCATCGGATGAACATTTATGTCATTTTCGTCCTCCCTAGGCTTATTCTTGTCCAGTTAGGGTTTTTAACCAATCTTGTGCATCCAATAGGGGTGTTTGTGTCATTGGATGAACATTTAGGTGATTTTCGTCCTCCCTAGGCTTATTCTTGTCCAATTAGGGTTTTTAACCAATCTGGTGCAACCAATAGGTTTGTTTGTATCATTGGATGAACATTTAGGTCATTTTCGTCCTCCCTTTGCTTATTCTGGAGCAATTAGGGTTTTTAACCAATCTTGTGCATCCAATAAGTTCCTTTGTGTCATTGGATGAACATTTAGGTCATTTTCCTCCACCCTAGGCTTATTCTTGTCCAATTAGGGTTTTTGACCAATCTTGTGCATCCAATAAGTTCATTTGTGTCATTGGATGAACATTTAGGTCATTTTCGTCCTCCCAAGGCTTATTCTTGTCCAATTTGGGTTTTTAACCAATCTTGTGCATCCAATAAATTCATTTGTGTCATTGGATGAACATTTAGGTCATTTTCGTCCTCCCTAGGCTTATTCTTGTCCAATTAGGGTTTCTAACCAATCTTGTGCATCCAATAGGTGTATTTATTTCATTTGATGAAAATTTAGGTCATTTTCGTCCTCCCTAGGCTTATTCTTGTCCAATTAGGGTTTCTAAGCAATCTTGTGCATCCAATAAGTTCATTTGTGTCATTGGATGAACATTTAGGTCATTTTCATCCTCCCTAGGCTTATTCTTGTCCAATTAGGGTTTCTAACCAATCTTGTGCATCCAATAGGTGTGTTTGTGTCATTGGATGAACATTTAGGTCAGTTTCGTCATCCCTAGTCTTATTCTTGTCCAATTAGGGTTTTAAGCATTCTTGTGCATCCAATGTGTGTGTTTGTGTCATTGGATGCACATTTAGGTCATTTTCATCCTCCCTAGGCTTGTTCTTGTCCAATTAGGGTTTCTAACGAATCTTGTGCATCCAATAGGTGTCTTTGTGTCATTGGATGAAAATTTAAGTCATTTTCGTCCTCCCTAGGCTTATTCTTGTCCAATTAGGGTTTTTAACCAATCTTGTGCATCAAACAGGTGTGTTTGTGTCATTGGATGAACATTTAGGTCAATTTCGTCCTCCCAAGGCTTATTCTTGTCCAATTAGGGTTTTAAGTAATCTTGTGCATCCAATAAGTTCATTTGTGTCATTGGATTAACATTTAGGTCATTTTCGTCCTCCCTAGGCTTATTCTTGTCCAATTAGGGTTTTTAACCAATCTTGTGCATCCAATAGGTGTGTTTGTGTCATGGGATGAACATTTAGGTCATTTTCGTCCTCCCTATGCTTATTCTTGTCCAATTAGGGTTTTTAACCAATCTTGTGCATCCAATAGGTGCGTTTGTGTCATTGGATGAACATTTAGGTCATTTTCGTCCTCCCTAGGCTTATTCTTGTCAAATTAGGGTTTTTAACCAATCTGGTGCAACCAATAGGTTTGTTTGTGTCATTGGATGAACATTTAGGTCATTTTCGTCCTCCCTAGGCTTATTCTTGTCCAATTAGGGTTTTTAACCAATCTTGTGCATCCAATAAGTTCAGTTGTGTCATTGGATGAACATTTAGATCATTTTCGTCCACCCTAGGCTTATTCTTGTCCAATTAGGGTTTTTAACCAATCTTGTGCATCCAATAAGTACATTTGTGTCATTGGATGAACATTTAGGTCATTTTTGTCCTCCCTAGGCTTATTCTGGGGCAATTAGGGTTTTTAACCAATCTTGTGCATCCAATAAGTTCATTTGTGTCATTGGATGAATAATTATGTCCTTTTCGTCCTCCATAGGCTTATTTTTGGGCAATTAGGGTTTTTAACCAATCTTGTGCATCCAATAGGTGTGTTTGTGTCATTGGATGCACATTTAGGTCATTTTCATCCTCCCTGGGCTTATTGTTGTCCAATTAGGGTTTTTAACCAATCTTGTGCATCCAATAGGTGTGTTTGTGTCATTGGATGGACATTTAGGTCATTTTGGTCCTCCCTAGTCTTATTCTTGGCCAATTAGAGTTTTAAGCAATCTTGTGCATCCAATGGGTGTGTTTGTGTCATTGGATGCACATTTAGGTCATTTTCGTCCTCCCTAGGCTTATTCTTGTCCAATTAGGGTTTTAAACCAATCTTGTGCATCCAATAAGTTTATGTGTGGCATCGGATGAACATTTATGTCATTTTCGTCCTCCCTAGGCTTATTCTTGTCCAGTTAGGGTTTTTAACCAATCTTGTGCATCCAATAGGCGTGTTTGTGTCATTGGATGAACATTTAGGTGATTTTCGTCCTCCCTAGGCTTATTCTTGTCCAATTAGGGTTTTTAACCAATCTGGTGCAACCAATAGGTGTGTTTGTATCATTGGATGAACATTTAGGTCATTTTCGTCCTCCCTTTGCTTATTATGCAGCAATTAGGGTTTTTAACCAATCTTGTGCATCCAATAAGTTCCTTTGTGTCATTGGATGAACATTTAGGTCATTTTCCTCCACCCTAGGCTTATTCTTGTCCAATTAGGGTTTTTGACCAATCTTGTGCATCCAATAAGTTCATTTGTGTCATTGGATGAACATTTCGGTCATTTTCGTCCTCCCAAGGCTTATTCTTGTCCAATTTGGGTTTTTAACCAATCTTGTGCATCCAATAAATTCATTTGTGTCATTGGATGAACATTTAGGTCATTTTCGTCCTCCCTAGGCTTATTCTTGTCCAATTAGGGTTTCTAACCAATCTTGTGCATCCAATAGGTGTATTTATTTCATTTGATGAAAATTTAGGTCATTTTCGTCCTCCCTAGGCTTATTCTTGTCCAATTAGGGTTTCTAAGCAATCTTGTGCATCCAATAAGTTCATTGGTGTCATTGGATGAACATTTAGGTCATTTTCATCCTCCCTAGGCTTATTCTTGTCCAATTAGGGTTTCTAACCAATCTTGTGCATCCAATAGGTGTGTTTGTGTCATTGGATGAACATTTAGGTCAGTTTCGTCATCCCTAGTCTTATTCTTGTCCAATTAGGGTTTTAAGCATTCTTGTGCATCCAATGTGTGTGTTTGTGTCATTGGATGCACATTTAGGTCATTTTCATCCTCCCTAGGCTTGTTCTTGTCCAATTAGGGTTTCTAACGAATCTTGTGCATCCAATAGGTGTCTTTGTGTCATTGGATGAAAATTTAAGTCATTTTCGTCCTCCCTAGGCTTATTCTTGTCCAATTAGGGTTTTTAAGCAATCTTGTGCATTCAATAACTTCATTTGTGTCATTGGATTAACATTTAAGTCATTTTCTTCCTCCCTTGGCTTATTCTTGTCCAATTAGGGTTTTTAACCAACCTTGTGCATCCAATAGGTGTGTTTGTGTCATTGGATGAAACTTTAAGTCATTTTCGTCCTCCCTAGCCTTATTCTTGTCCAATTAGGGTTTTTAAGCAATCTGGTGCATCCAATAACTTAATTTGTGTCATTGGATTAACATTTAAGTGATTTTCTTCCTCCCTTGGCTTATTCTTGTCCAATTAGGGTTTGTAACCAATCTTGTGCATCCAATAAGTTCATTTGTGTCATTGGATGAACATTTAGGTCATTTTCGTCCACCCTAGGCTTATTCTTGTCCAATTAGGGTTTCTAACGAATCTTGTGCATCCAATAGGTGTGTTTGTTTCATTGGATGAACATTTAGGTCATTTTCGTCCTCCCTAGGCTTATTCTTCTCCCATTAGGGTTTCTAACCAATCTTGTGCATCCAATAGGTGTGTTTGTGTCATTGGATGAACAGTTAGGTCATTTTCGTCCTCCCAAGGCTTATTCTTGTCCAATTAGGGTTTCAAACCAATCTTGTGCATCCAATAGGTGTGATTGTGTCATTGGATGAACATTTAGGTCATTTTCGTCCTCCCTAGGCTTATTCTTGTCGAATTAGGGTTTTTAACAAATCTTGTGCATCGAATAAGTTCATTTGTGTCATTGCATTAACATTTAGGTCATTTTCGTCCTCCCTAGGCTTATTCTTGTCCAATTAGGGTTTGTAAGCAATCTTGTGCATCCAATAGGTGTGTTTGTGTCATTGGATGAACATTTAGGTCATTATCGTCCTCCCTAGGCTTATTCTTGTCCAGTTAGGGTTTTTAACCAATCTTGTGCATCCAATAGGCGTGTTTGTGACATTGGATGAACATTTAAGTCATTTTCGTCCTCCCTAGACTTATTCTTCTCCAATTAGGGTTTCTAACGAATCTTGTGCATCCAATAGGTGTGTTTGTTTCATTGGATGAACATTTAAGTCATTTTCGTCCTCCCTAGGCTTATTCTTCTCCAATTAGGGTTTTTAACCAATCTTGTGCATTCAATAAGTTCATTTGTGTCATTGGATGAACATTTATGTCATTTTCGTCCACCCTAGCCTTATTCTTGTCCAATTAGGGTTTGTAACCAATCTTGTGCATCCAATAAGTTCATTTGTGTCATTGGATGAACATTTAGGTCATTTTCGTCCTCCCTAGGCTTATTCTTGTCGAATTAGGGTTTTTAATCAATCTTGTGTGTCCAATAAGTTCATTTGTGTCATTCGATTAACATTTAAGTCATTTTCGTCCTCCCTAGGCTTATTCTTGTCGAATTAGGGTTTCTAACCAATCTTGTGCATCCAATAGGTGTGTTTGTGTCATTGGATGAACATTTAGGTCAGTTTCGTCATCCCTAATCTTATTCTTGTCCAATTAGGGTTTTAAGCATTCTTGTGCATCCAATAGGTGTGTTTGTGTCATTGGATGAACATTTAGGTCAGTTTCGTCATCCCTAGTCTTATTCTTGTCCAATTAGGGTTTTAACCAATCTTATGCATCCAATAGGTGTGTTTGGGTCATTGGATGAACATTTAAGTCATTTTCATCCTCCCTAGGCTTATTCTTGTCCAATTAGGGTTTTTAACCAATCTTGTGCATCCAATAAGTTCATTTGTGTCATTGGATGTAAATTTAGGTCATTTTCATCCTCCCTAGGCTTATTCTTGTCCAATTAGGGTTTTTAAGCTATCTTGTGCATCCAATAAGTTCATTTGTGTCATTGGATGAACATTTAGGTCATTTTCGTCCTCCCTAGGCTTATTCTTGTCCAATTAGCGTTTTTAACCAATCTTGTGCATCCAATAGGTGTGTTTGTGTCATTGGATGAACATTTAGGTCATTTTCGTCCTCCCTAGGCTTATTCTTGTCCAATTAGGGTTTTTAACCGATCTTGTGCATCCAATAAGTTCATTTGTGTCATTGGATTAACATTTAGGTCATTTTCGTCCTTCCTAGGCTTATTCTTGTCCAATTAGGGTTTCTAATCAATCTTGTGCATTCAATAGGTGTGTTTGTGTCATTGGATGAACATTTAGGTCATTTTCGTCCTCCCTAGGCTTATTCTTGTCCAATTAGGGTTTTTAACCAATCTTGTGCATCCAATAAGTTCATTTGTGTCATTGGATTAACACTTAGGTCATTTTCGTCCTCCCTAGGCTTATTCTTGTCCAATTAGGGTTTCTAACCAATCTTGTGCATCCAATAGGTGTGTTTGTGTCATTGGATGAACATTTAGGTCATTTTCGTCCTCCCTAGGCTTATTGTTGTCCAATTAGGGTTTTTAACAAATCTTGTGCATCCAATAAGTTCATTTGTGTCATTGGATGAACATTTAGGTCATTTTCGTCCTCCCTAGGCTTATTCTTGTCCAATTAGGGTTTCTAACCAATCTTGTGCATCCAATAGGTGTGTTTGTGTCATTGGATGAACATTTAGGTCAGTTTCGTCATCCCTAGTCTTATTCTTGTCCAATTAGGGTTTTAAGCATTCTTGTGCATCCAATGTGTGTGTTTGTGTCATTGGATGCACATTTAGGTCATTTTCATCCTCCCTAGGCTTGTTCTTGTCCAATTA
>JBBPBR010000008.1:31370888-31382780 GCA_037974775.1 Cicer pinnatifidum
TTTAACCAATCTTAAGCATCCAATAGGTGTATTTGTGTCATTGGATGAACATTTAGGTCATTTCCGTCCTCCCTAGGCTTATTCTTGTCCAATTAGGGTTTTTAACCAATCTTGTGCATCCAATAGTTGTGTTTGTGTCATTGGATGAACATTTAGGTCATTTTCGTCCTCCCTAGACTTATTCTTGTCCAATTAGGGTTTTTAACCAATCTTGTGCATCCAATAGGTGTGTTTGTGTCATTTGATGAACATTTAGATCATTTGCTTCCTCACAAGGCTTATTCTTGTCCAATTTGGGTTTTAAGCAATCTTGTGCATCCAATAAGTTCATTTGTGCCATTGGATGAACATTTAGGTCATTTTCGTCCTCCCTAGGCTTATTCTTGTCCAATTAGGGTTTCTAACCAATCTTGTGCATCCAATAGGTGTGTGTGTGTCATTGGATGAACATTTAGGTCATTTTCGTCCTCCCTAGGCTTATTCTTGTCCAATTAGTGTTTCTAACGAATCTTTTGCATCCAATAGGTGTGTTTGTGTCATTGGATGAACATTTAGGTCATTTTCGTCCTCCCTAGGCTTATTCTTGTCCAATTAGCGTTTTAAGCAATCTTGTGCATCCAATAAGTTCATTTGTGTCATTGGATTAACATTTAAGTAGTTTTCGTCCTCCCTAGGCTTATTCTTGTCCGGTTAGGGTTTTTAACCAATCTTAAGCATCCAATAGGTGTATTTGTGTCATTGGATGAACATTTAGGTCATTTCCGTCCTCCCTAGGCTTATTCTTGTCCAATTAGGGTTTTTAACCAATCTTGTGCATCCAATAGGTGTGTTTGTGTCATTGGATGAACATTTAGGTCATTTTCGTCCTCCCTAGGCTTATTCTTGTGCAATTAGGGTTTTTAACCAATCTTATGCATCCAATAAGTTCATTTGTGTCATTGGATGAACATTTAGGTCATTTTCGTCCACCCTAGGCTCATTCTTGTCCAATTAGGGTTTTTAACCAATCTTGTGCATCCAATAAGTTCATTTGTGTCATTGGTTGAACATTTAGGTCATTTTTGTCCTCCCTAGGCTTATTCTTCTCCAGTTAGGGTTTTTAACCAATCTTGTGCATCCAATAGGCGTGTTTGTGTCATTGGATGAACATTTAAGTCATTTTCGTCCTCCCTAGACTTATTCTTGTCCAATTAGGGTTTTTAACCAATCTTGTGCATCCAATAGGTGTGTTTGTGTCATTTGATGAACATTTAGATCATTTGCATCCTCACAAGGCTTATTCTTGTCCAATTAGGGTTTTAAGCAATCTTGTGCATCCAATAAGTTCATTTGTGCCATTGGATGAACATTTAGGTCATTTTCGTCCTCCCTAGGCTTATTCTTGTCCAATTAGGGTTTCTAACCAATCTTGTGCATCCAATAGGTGTGTGTGTGTCATTGGATGAACATTTAGGTCATTTTCGTCCTCCCTAGGCTTATTCTTGTGCAATTAGGGTTTTTAACCAATCTTGTGCATCCAATAGGTGTGTTTGTGTCATTGGATGAACATTTAGGTCATTTTCATCCTCCCTAGGCTTATTCTTGTGCAATTAGGGTTTTTAACCAATCTTGTGCATCCAATAGGTGTGTTTGTGTCATTGGATGAACATTTTGGTCATTTTCATCCTCCCTAGGCTTATTGTTATCCAAATAGGGTTTTTTAACCAATCTTGTGCATCCAATAGGTGTGTTTGTGTCATTGGATGAACATTTAGGTCATTTTCGTCCTCCCTATGCTAATTCTTGTCCAATTAGGGTTTTTAACCAATCTTGTGCATCCAATAAGTTCATTTGTGTCATTGGATGAACATTTAGGTCATTTTCGTCCTCCCTAGTCTTATTCTTGTCCAATTAGGGTTTTAAGCATTCTTGTGCATCCAATGTGTGTGTTTGTGTCATTGGATGCACATTTAGGTCATTTTCGTCCTCCCTAGGCTTATTCTTGTCCAATTAGTGTTTCTAACGAATCTTTTGCATCCAATAGGTGTGTTTGTGTCATTGTTTGAACATTTAGGTCATTTTCGTCCTCCCTAGGCTTATTCTTGTCCAATTAGCGTTTTAAGCAATCTTGTGCATCCAATAAGTTCATTTGTGTCATTGGATTAACATTTAAGTAGTTTTCGTCCTCCCTAGGCTTATTCTTGTCCGGTTAGGGTTTTTAACCAATCTTAAGCATCCAATAGGTGTATTTGTGTCATTGGATGAACATTTAGGTCATTTCCGTCCTCCCTAGGCTTATTCTTGTCCAATTAGGGTTTTTAACCAATCTTGTGCATCCAATAGGTGTGTTTGTGTCATTGGATGAACATTTAGGTCATTTTCGTCCTCCCTAGGCTTATTCTTGTGCAATTAGGGTTTTTAACCAATCTTATGCATCCAATAAGTTCATTTGTGTCATTGGATGAACATTTAGGTCATTTTCGTCCACCCTAGGCTCATTCTTGTCCAATTAGGGTTTTTAACCAATCTTGTGCATCCAATAAGTTCATTTGTGTCATTGGTTGAACATTTAGGTCATTTTTGTCCTCCCTAGGCTTATTCTTCTCCAGTTAGGGTTTTTAACCAATCTTGTGCATCCAATAGGCGTGTTTGTGTCATTGGATGAACATTTAAGTCATTTTCGTCCTCCCTAGACTTATTCTTGTCCAATTAGGGTTTTTAACCAATCTTGTGCATCCAATAGGTGTGTTTGTGTCATTTGATGAACATTTAGATCATTTGCATCCTCACAAGGCTTATTCTTGTCCAATTAGGGTTTTAAGCAATCTTGTGCATCCAATAAGTTCATTTGTGCCATTGGATGAACATTTAGGTCATTTTCGTCCTCCCTAGGCTTATTCTTGTCCAATTAGGGTTTCTAACCAATCTTGTGCATCCAATAGGTGTGTTTGTGTCATTGGATGAACATTTAGGTCATTTTCGTCCTCCCTAGGCTTATTCTTGTGCAATTAGGGTTTTTAACCAATCTTGTGCATCCAATAGGTGTGTTTGTGTCATTGGATGAACATTTAGGTCATTTTCGTCCTTCCTAGGCTTATTTTTGTCCAATTAGTGTTTTTAACCAATCTTGGGCATCCAATAGGTGTGTTTGTGTCATTGGATGAACATTTAGGTCATTTTCGTCCTCCCTTGGCTTATTCTTGTCCAATTAGGGTTTTTAACCAATCTTGTGCATCCAATAAGTTCATTTGTGTCATTGGATAAACATTTAGGTCATTTTCGTCCACCCTAGGCTTATTCTTGTCCAATTAGGGTTTTTAACCAATCTTGTGCATCCAATAAGTGTGTTTGTGTCATTGGATGAACATTTATGTCATTTTCGTCCTCCCTAGGCTTATTCTTGTCCAATTAGGGTTTCTAACCAATCTTGTGCATCCAATAGGTGTATTTGTGTCATTGGATGAACATTTAGGTCATTTTCGTCCTCCCTAGGCATATTCTTGTCCAATTAGGGTTTTTAACCAATCTTGTGCATCCAATAGGTGTGTTTGTGTCATTGGATGATCAATTAGGTCATTTACGTCCTCCCTAGGCATATTCTTGTCCAATTAGGGTTTTTAACCAATCTTGTGCATCCAATAACTTTGTTTGTGTAATTGAATTAATATTTAGGTCATTTTCTTCCTCCCTAGGCATATTCTTGTCCAATTAGGGTTTTTAACCAATCTTGTGCATCCAATAGGTGTGTTTGTGTCATTGGATGATCAATTAGGTCATTTTCGTCCTCCCTAGGCATATTCTTGTCCAATTAGGGTTTTTAACCAATCTTGTGCATCCAATAGGTGTGTTTGTGTCATTGGATGATCAATTAGGTCATTTTCGTCCTCCCTAGGCTTATTCTTGTCCAATTAGGGTTTTTAACCAATCTTGTGCATCCTATAGGTGTGGTTGTGTCATTGGATGATCAATTAGGTCATTTTCGTCCTCCCTATGCTTATTCTTGTCCAACTAGGGTTTTTAACCAATCTTGTGCATCCAATAAGTTTGTTTGTGTCATTGAATTAATATTTAGGTGACTTTCGTCCTCCCTAGGCATATTCTTGTCCAATTAGGGTTTTTAACCAATCTTGTGCATCCAATAGGTGTGTTTGTGTCATTGGATGATCAATTAGGTCATTTTCGTCCTCCCTAGGCATATTCTTGTCCAATTAGGGTTTTTAACCAATCTTGTGCATCCAATAGGTGTGTTTGTGTCATTGGATGATCAATTAGGTCATTTTCGTCCTCCCTAGGCTTATTCTTGTCCAATTAGGGTTTTTAACCAATCTTGTGCATCTAATAGGTGTGTTTGTGTCATTGGATGATCAATTAGTTCATTTTCGTCCTCCCTAGGCTTATTCTTGTCAAATTAGGGTTTTTAACCAATCTTGTGCATCCAATAAGTTGAGTTGTGTCATTGGATTAACATTTAGGTCATTTTCGTCCTCCCTAGGCATATTCTTGTCCAATTAGGGTTTTTAACCAATCTTGTGCATCCAATAGGTGTGTTTGTGTCATTGGATGATCAATTAGGTCATTTTCGTCCTCCCTAGGCTTATTCTTGTCCAATTAGGGTTTTTAACCAATCTTGTACATCTAATAAGTTCATTTGTATCATTGGATTAACATTTAGGTCATTTTCGTCCTCCCTAGGCATATTCATGTCCAATTAGTGT
Source organism: Cicer pinnatifidum (assembly GCA_037974775.1). NCBI lineage: Eukaryota > Viridiplantae > Streptophyta > Magnoliopsida > Fabales > Fabaceae > Cicer > Cicer pinnatifidum. The sequence continues at coordinate 31,375,583 of JBBPBR010000008.1, forward strand.
TTTTAACCCATCTTGTGCATCCAATAGGTGTGTTTGTGTCATTGGATGATCAATTAGGTCATTTTCGTCCTCCCTAGGCTTATTCTTGTCCAATTAGGGTTTTTAACCAATCTTGTGCATCCAATAAGTTCATTAGTGTCATTGGATAATCAATTAGGTCATTTTCGTCCTCCCTAGGCATATTATTGTCCAATTAGGGTTTTTAACCAATCTTGTGCATCCAATAAGTTCATTTGTGTCATTGGATTAACATTTAGGTCATTTTCGTCCTCCCCCGGCATATTCTTGTCCAATTAGGGTTTTTAACCAATCTTGTGCATCCAATAGGTGTGTTTGTGTCATTGGATGATCAATTAGGTCATTTTCGTCCTCCCTAGGCATATTCTTGTCCAATTAGGGTTTTTAACCAATTTTGTGCTTCCAATAGGTGTGTTTGTGTCATTGGATGATCAATTAGGTCATTTTCGTCCTCCCTAGGCTTATTCTTGTCCAATTAGGGTTTTTAACCAATCTTGTGCATCCAATAGGTGTGTTTGTGTCATTGGATGAACATTTAGGTCATTTTCATCCTCCCTAGGCTTATTGTTGTCCAATTAGGGTTTTAAACCAATCTTGTGCATCCAATAGGTGTGTTTGTGTCATTGGATCAACATTTAGGTCATTTTCGTCCTCCCTAGGCTGATTCTTGTCCAATTAGGGTTTTTAACCAATCTTGTGCATCCAATAAGTTCATTTGTGTCATTGGATGAACATTTAGGTCATTTTCGTCCTCCCTAGGCTTATTCTTGTCCAATTAGGGTTTTTAAGCAATCTTGTGCATCAAATAAGTTCATTTGTGTCATTGGATGAACATTTAGATCATTTTCGTCCTCCCTAGGCTTATTCTTGTCCAATTAGGGTTTCTAACCAATCTTGTGCATCCAATAGGTGTGTTTGTGTCATTGGATGAACATTTAGGTCATTTTCGTCCTCCCTAGGCTTATTCTTGTCCAATTAGGGTTTTTAACCAATCTTGTGCATCCAATAAGTTCATTTGTGTCATTGGATGAACATTTAGGTCATTTTCGTCCTCCTTAGGCTTATTCTTGTCCAATTACGGTTTTAAGCAATCTTGTGCATTCAATATTTTCATTTGTGTCATTGGATGAACATTTAGGTCATTTTCGTCCCCCCTAGGCTTATTCTTGTCCAATTAGGGTTTTTAACCAATCTTGTGCATCCAATAAGTTCATTTGTGTCATTGGATGAACATTTAGGTCATTTTCGTCCTCCCTAGGCTTATTCTTGTCCAATTACGGTTTTTAACCAATCTTGTGCATCCAATAAGTTCATTTGTGTCATTGGATGAACATTTAGGTCATTTTCGTCCTTCCTAGGCTTATTCTTCTCCAATTAGGGTTTTTATGCAATCTTGTGCATCCAATAGGTGTGTTTGTGTCATTGGATAAAGATTTAGGTCATTTTCGTCCTACCTAGGCTTATTCTTGTCCGATTAGGGTTTTTATGCAATCTTGTGCATCCAATAAGTTCATTTGTGTCATTGGATGAACATTTAGGTCATTTTCGTCCTCCCTAGGCTTTTTCTTGTCCAATTAGGGTTTTTAACCAATCTTGTGCATCCAATAAGTTCATTTGTGTCATTGGATGAACATTTAGGTCATTTTCGTCCTCTCTAGGCTTATTCTTGTCCAATTACGGTTTTTAACCAATCTTGTGCATCCAATAAGTTCATTTGTGTCATTGGATGAACATTTAGGTCATTTTCGTCCTTCCTAGGCTTATTCTTGTCCAATTAGGGTTTTTATGCAATCTTGTGCATCCAATAGGTGTGTTTGTGTCATTGGACGAACATTTAGGTCATTTTCGTCCTCCATAGGCTTATTCTTGTCTAATTAGGGTTTTTAACCAATCCTGTGCATCCAATAGGTGTGTTTGTGTCATTGGACGAACATTTAGGTCATTTTCGTCCTCCCTAGGCTTATTCGTGTCCAATTAGGGTTTTTAACCAACCTTGTGCATCCAATAGGTGTGTTTGTGTCATTCGACGACCATTTAGGTCATTTTCGTCCTCCCTAGGCTTATTCTTGTCCAATTAGGGTTTTTAACCAATCTTGTGCATCCAATAAGTTCATTTGTGTCATTGGATGAACATTTAGGTCATTTTCGTCCTCCCTAGTTTTATTCTTATCCAATTAGGGTTTTTATGCAATCTTATGCATCCAATAGGAGTGTTTGTGTCATTGGACGAACATTTAGGTCATTTTCGTCCTCCCTTGGCTTATTCTTGTCCAATTAGGGTTTTTAACCAATCTTGTGCATCCAATAAGTTCATTTGTGTCATTGGATGAACATTTAGGTCATTTTCGTCCTCCCAAGTCTTATTCTTGTCCTATTAGGGTTTTTATGCAATCTTGTGCATCCAATAGGTGTGTTTGTGTCATTGGAGGAACATTTAGGTCATTTTCGTCCTCCCTAGTCTTATTCTTGTCCAATTAGGGTTTTTATGCAATCTTGTGCATCCAATAGGTATGTTTGTGTCATTGGACGAACATTTAGGTCATTTTCGTCCTCCCTAGTCTTATTCTTGTCCAATTAGGGTTTTTAACCAATCTTGTGCATCCAATAAGTTCATTTGTGTCATTGGATGAACATTTAGGTCATTTTCGTCCTCCCTAGGCTTATTCTTGTCCAATTAGGGTTTTTAACCAATCTTGTGCATCCATTAAGTTCATTTGTGTCATTGGATGAACATTTAGGTCATTTTCGTCCTCCCTAGTCTTATTCTTGTCCAATTAGGGTTTTAAGCATTCTTGTGCATCCAATGTGTGTGTTTGTGTCATTGGATGCACATTTAAGTCATTTTCGTCCTCCGTAGGCATATTCTTGTCCAATTAGGGTTTCTAACGAATCTTGTGCATCCAATAGGGGTGTTTGTGTCATTGGATGAACATTTAGGTCATTTTCGTCCTCCCTAGGCTTATTCTTGTCCAATTAGCGTTTTAAGCAATCTTGTGCATCCAATAAGTTCATTTGTGTCATTGGTCTAACATTTAAGTAGTTTTCGTCCTCCCTAGGCTTATTCTTGTCCAATTAGGGTGTTTAACCAATCTTAAGCATCCAATAGGTGTATTTGTGTCATTGGATGAACATTTAGGTCATTTCCGTCCTCCCTAGGCTTATTCTTGTCCAATTAGGGTTTTTAACCAATCTTGTGCATCCAATAGTTGTGTTTGTGTCATTGGATGAACATTTAGGTCATTTTCGTCCTCCCTAGGCTTATTCTTGTGCAATTAGGGTTTTTAACCAATCTTATGCATCCAATAAGTTCATTTGTGTCATTGGATGAACATTTAGGTCATTTTCGTCCACCCTAGGCTCATTCTTGTCCAATTAGGGTTTTTAACCAATCTTGTGCATCCAATAAGTTCATTTGTGTCATTGGTTGAACATTTAGGTCATTTTTGTCCTCCCTAGGCTTATTCTTGTCCAGTTAGGGTTTTTAACCAATCTTGTGCATCCAATAGGCGTGTTTGTGTCATTGGATGAACATTTAAGTCATTTTCGTCCTCCCTAGACTTATTCTTGTCCAATTAGGGTTTTTAACCAATCTTGTGCATCAAATAGGTGTGTTTGTGTCATTTGATGAACATTTAGATCATTTTCGTCCTCCCTAGGCTGATTCTTGTCCAATTAGGGTTTTTAACCAATCTTGTGCATCCAATAACTTCATTTGTGTCATTGGATTAACATTTAAGTCATTTTCGTCCTCCCTAGGCTTATTCTTGACGAATTATGATTTTTAACCAATCTTGTGCATTCAATAGGTTTGTTTGTGTCATTGGATGAACCTTTAGGTCATTTTCGTCCTCCCTAGGCTTATTCTTGTCCAATTAGGGTTTCTAACCAATCTTGTGCATCCAATAGGTGTGTTTGTGTCATTGGATGAACATTTAGGTCATTTTCGTCCTCCCTAGGCTGATTCTTGTCCAATTAGGGTTTTTAACCAATCTTGTGCATCCATTAAGTTCATTTGTGTCATTGGATGAACATTTAGGTCATTTTCGTCCTCCCTAGTCTTATTCTTGTCCAATTAGGGTTTTAAGCATTCTTGTGCATCCAATGTGTGTGTTTGTGTCATTGGATGCACATTTAAGTCATTTTCGTCCTCCCTAGGCTTATTCTTGTCCAATTAGGGTTTCTAACGAATCTTGTGCATCTAATAGGTGTGTTTGTGACATTGGATGAACATTTAGGTCATTTTCGTCCTCCCTAGGCTTATTCTTGTCCAATTAGCGTTTTAAGCAATCTTGTGCATCCAATAAGTTCATTTGTGTCATTGGTCTAACATTTAAGTAGTTTTCGTCCTCCCTAGGCTTATTCTTGTCCAATTAGGGTGTTTAACCAATCTTAAGCATCCAATAGGTGTATTTGTGTCATTGGATGAACATTTAGGTCATTTCCGTCCTCCCTAGGCTTATTCTTGTCCAATTAGGGTTTTTAACCAATCTTGTGCATCCAATAGTTGTGTTTGTGTCATTGGATGAACATTTAGGTCATTTTCGTCCTCCCTAGGCTTATTCTTGTGCAATTAGGGTTTTTAACCAATCTTATGCATCCAATAAGTTCATTTGTGTCATTGGATAAACATTTAGGTCATTTTCGTCCACCCTAGGCTCATTCTTGTCCAATTAGGGTTTTTAACCAATCTTGTGCATCCAATAAGTTCATTTGTGTCATTGGTTGAACATTTAGGTCATTTTTGTCCTCCCTAGGCTTATTCTTCTCCAGTTAGGGTTTTTAACCAATCTTGTGCATCCAATAGGCGTGTTTGTGTCATTGGATGAACATTTAAGTCATTTTCGTCCTCCCTAGACTTATTCTTGTCCAATTAGGGTTTTTAACCAATCTTGTGCATCCAATAGGTGTGTTTGTGTCATTTGATGAACATTTAGATCATTTGCATCCTCACAAGGCTTATTCTTGTCCAATTAGGGTTTTAAGCAATCTTGTGCATCCAATAAGTTCATTTGTGCCATTGGATGAACATTTAGGTCATTTTCGTCCTCCCTAGGCTTATTCTTGTCCAATTAGGGTTTCTAACCAATCTTGTGCATCCAATAGGTGTGTGTGTGTCATTGGATGAACATTTAGGTCATTTTCGTCCTCCCTAGGCTTATTCTTGTCCAATTAGGGTTTTTAACCAATCTTGTGCATCCAATAGGTGTGTTTGTGTCATTGGATGAACATTTAGGTCATTTTCATCCTCCCTAGGCTTATTGTTGTCCAATTAGGGTTTTAAACCAATCTTGTGCATCCAATAGGTGTGTTTGTGTCATTGGATCAACATTTAGGTCATTTTCGTCCTCCCTAGGCTGATTCTTGTCCAATTAGGGTTTTTAACCAATCTTGTGCATCCAATAAGTTCATTTGTGTCATTGGATGAACATTTAGGTCATTTTCGTCCTCCCTAGGCTTATTCTTGTCCAATTAGGGTTTTTAAGCAATCTTGTGCATCAAATAAGTTCATTTGTGTCATTGGATGAACATTTAGATCATTTTCGTCCTCCCTAGGCTTATTCTTGTCCAATTAGGGTTTCTAACCAATCTTGTGCATCCAATAGGTGTGTTTGTGTCATTGGATGAACATTTAGGTCATTTTCGTCCTCCCTAGGCTTATTCTTGTCCAATTAGGGTTTTTAACCAATCTTGTGCATCCAATAAGTTCATTTGTGTCATTGGATGAACATTTAGGTCATTTTCGTCATCCCTAGGCTTATTCTTGTCCAATTAGGGTTTCTAACCAATCTTGTGCATCCAATAGGTGTGTTTAGTCATTTGATGAACATTTAGGTCATTTTCGTCCTCCCTAGGATTATTCTTGTCCAATTAGTGTTTTTAACCAATCTTGTGCATCCAATAAGTTCATTTGTGTCATTGGATTAACATTTAGGTCATTTTCGTCCTCCCTAGGCTTATTCTTGTCCAATTAGGGTTTCTAACCAATCTAGTGCATCTAATAGGTGTGTTTGTGTCATTGGATGAACATTTAGGTCATTTTCGTCCTCCCTAGGCTTATTCTTGTCCAATTAGGGTTTTTAACCAATCTTGTGCATCCAATAAGTTCATTTGTGTCATTGGATGAACATTTAGGTGATTTTCGTCCTCCCTAGGCTTATTCTTGTCCAGTTAGGGTTTTTAACCAATCTTGTGCATCCAATAGGTGTGTTTGTGTCATCAGATGAACATTTAGGTCATTTTCGTCCTCCCTAGGCTTATTCTTGTCCAATTAGGGTTTTTAACCAATCTTGTGCATCCAATAGGTGTGTTTGTGTCATTGGATGAACATTTAGGTCATTTTCGTCCTCCCTAGGCTTATTCTTGTCCAATTAGGGTTTTTAAGCAATCTTGTGCATCCAATAAGTTCATTTGTGTCATTGGATGAACATTTAGGTCATTTTCGTCCTCCCTAGGCATATTATTGTCCAATTAGGGTTTTTAACCAATCTTGTGCATCCAATAGGTGTATTTGTGTCATTGGATGAACATTTAGGTCATTTTCGTCCACCCTAGGCTTATTCTTGTCCAATTAGGGTTTTTAACCAATCTTGTGCATCCAATAGGTGTATTTGTGTCATTGGATGAACATTTAGGTCATTTTCGTCCTCCCTAGGCTTATTCTTGTCCAATTAGGGTTTTTAACCAATCTTGTGCATCCAATAGTTGTGTTTGTGTCATTGGATGAACATTTAGGTCATTTTCGTCCTCCCTAGGCTTATTCTTGTGCAATTAGGGTTTTTAACCAATCTTATGCATCCAATAAGTTCATTTGTGTCATTGGATGAACATTTAGGTCATTTTCGTCCACCCTAGGCTCATTCTTGTCCAATTAGGGTTTTTAACCAATCTTGTGCATCCAATAAGTTCATTTGTGTCATTGGTTGAACATTTAGGTCATTTTTGTCCTCCCTAGGCTTATTCTTCTCCAGTTAGGGTTTTTAACCAATCTTGTGCATCCAATAGGCGTGTTTGTGTCATTGGATGAACATTTAAGTCATTTTCGTCCTCCCTAGACTTATTCTTGTCCAATTAGGGTTTTTAACCAATCTTGTGCATCCAATAGGTGTGTTTGTGTCATTTGATGAACATTTAGATCATTTGCTTCCTCACAAGGCTTATTCTTGTCCAATTTGGGTTTTAA
>JBBPBR010000008.1:31382790-31397603 GCA_037974775.1 Cicer pinnatifidum
TTTAACCAATCTTAAGCATCCAATAGGTGTATTTGTGTCATTGGATGAACATTTAGGTCATTTCCGTCCTCCCTAGGCTTATTCTTGTCCAATTAGGGTTTTTAACCAATCTTGTGCATCCAATAGTTGTGTTTGTGTCATTGGATGAACATTTAGGTCATTTTCGTCCTCCCTAGACTTATTCTTGTCCAATTAGGGTTTTTAACCAATCTTGTGCATCCAATAGGTGTGTTTGTGTCATTTGATGAACATTTAGATCATTTGCTTCCTCACAAGGCTTATTCTTGTCCAATTTGGGTTTTAAGCAATCTTGTGCATCCAATAAGTTCATTTGTGCCATTGGATGAACATTTAGGTCATTTTCGTCCTCCCTAGGCTTATTCTTGTCCAATTAGGGTTTCTAACCAATCTTGTGCATCCAATAGGTGTGTGTGTGTCATTGGATGAACATTTAGGTCATTTTCGTCCTCCCTAGGCTTATTCTTGTCCAATTAGTGTTTCTAACGAATCTTTTGCATCCAATAGGTGTGTTTGTGTCATTGGATGAACATTTAGGTCATTTTCGTCCTCCCTAGGCTTATTCTTGTCCAATTAGCGTTTTAAGCAATCTTGTGCATCCAATAAGTTCATTTGTGTCATTGGATTAACATTTAAGTAGTTTTCGTCCTCCCTAGGCTTATTCTTGTCCGGTTAGGGTTTTTAACCAATCTTAAGCATCCAATAGGTGTATTTGTGTCATTGGATGAACATTTAGGTCATTTCCGTCCTCCCTAGGCTTATTCTTGTCCAATTAGGGTTTTTAACCAATCTTGTGCATCCAATAGTTGTGTTTGTGTCATTGGATGAACATTTAGGTCATTTTCGTCCACCCTAGGCTTATTCTTGTGCAATTATGGTTTTTAACCAATCTTATGCATCCAATAAGTTCATTTGTGTCATTGGATGAACATTTAGGTCATTTTCGTCCACCCTAGGCTCATTCTTGTCCAATTAGGGTTTTTAACCAATTTTGTGCATCCAATAAGTTCATTTGTCTCATTGGTTGAACATTTAGGTCATTTTCGTCCTCCCTAGGCTTATTCTTGTCCAGTTAGGGTTTTTAACCAATCTTGTGCATCCAATAGGTGTGTTTGTGTCATTGGATGAACATTTAAGTCATTTTCGTCCTCCCTAGACTTATTCTTGTCCAATTAGGGTTTTTAACCAATCTTGTGCATCAAATAGGTGTGTTTGTGTCATTTGATGAACATTTAGGTCATTTTCGTCCTCCCTAGGCTGATTCTTGTCCAATTAGGGTTTTTAACCAATCTTGTGCATCCAATAACTTCATTTGTGTCATTGGATTAACATTTAAGTCATTTTCGTCCTCCCTAGGCTTATTCTTGACGAATTATGATTTTTAACCAATCTTGTGCATTCAATAGGTTTGTTTGTGTCATTGGATGAACCTTTAGGTCATTTTCGTCCTCCCTAGGCTTATTCTTGTCCAATTAGGGTTTCTAACCAATCTTGTGCATCCAATAGGTGTGTTTGTGTCATTGGATGAACATTTAGGTTATTTTTGTCCTCCCTAGGCTTATTCATGTCCAATTAGGGTTTTTAACCAATCTTGTGCATCCAATAGGTGTGTTTGTGTCATTTGATGAACATTTAGGTCATTTTCGTCCTCCCAAGGCTTATTCTTGTCCAGTTAGGGTTTTATACCAATCTTGTGCATCCAATAGGTGGGTTTCAGTCATTGGATGAACATTTAGGTCATTTTCGTCCTCCCTAGTCTTATTGTTGTCGAATTAGGGTTTTAAGCAATCTTGTGCATCCAATAACTTCATTTGTGTCATTGGATTAACATTTAAGTCATTTTCGTCCTCCCTAGGCTTATTCTTGTCCAATTAGGGTTTCTAACGAATCTTGTGCATCCAATAGGTGTGTTTGTGTCATTGGATGAACATTTAGGTCATTTTCGTCCTCCGTAGGCTTATTCTTGTCCAGTTAGGGTTTTTAACCAATCTTGTGCATCCAATAGGTGTGTTTGTGTCATTTGATGAACATTTAGATCATTTTCATCCTCACAAGGCTTATTCTTGTCCAATTAGGGATTTAAGCAATCTTGTGCATCCAATAAGTTCATTTGTGTCATTGGATGAACATTTAGGTCATTTTCGTCCACCCTAGGCTTATTCTTGTCCAATTAGCATTTTAAGCAATCTTGTGCATCGAATAAGTTCATTTGTGTCATTGGATTAACATTTAAGTAGTTTTCGTCCTCCCTAGGCTTATTCTTGTCCAATTAGGGTTTTTAACCAATCTTAAGCATCCAATAGGTGTATTTGTGTCATTGGATGAACATTTAGGTCATTTCCGTCCTCCCTAGGCTTATTCTTGTCCAATTAGGGTTTTTAACCAATCTTATGCATCCAATAGGTGTGTTTGGGTCATTGGATGAACATTTAAGTCATTTTCATCCTCCCTCGGCTTATTCTTGTCCAATTAGGGTTTTTAACCAATCTTGTGCATCCAATAAGTTCATTTGTGTCATTGGATGTAAATTTAAGTCATTTTCATCCTCCCTAGGCTTATTGTTGTCCAATTAGGGTTTTTAAGCTATCTTGTGCATCCAATAAGTTCATTTGTGTCATTGGATTAACATTTAAGTCATTTTCGTCCTCCCTAGGCTTATTCTTGTCCAATTAGGGTTTCTAACGAATCTTGTGCATCCAATAGGTGTGTTTGTGTCATTGGATGAACATTTAAGTCATTTTCGTCCTCCCTAGGCTTATTCTTGTCCAATTAGGGTTTTTAACCAATCTTGTGCATCCAATAGGTGTGTTTGTGTCATTTGATGAACATTTAGGTCATTTTCGTCCTCCCAAGGCTTATTCTTGTCCAGTTAGGGTTTTAAGCAATCTTGTGCATCCAATAAGTTCATTTGTGTCATTGGATTAACATTTAAGTCATTTTCGTCCTCCCTAGGCTTATTCTTGTCCAATTATGGTTTTTAACCAATCTTATGCATCCAATAGGTGTGTTTGTGTCATTTGATGAACATTTAGGTCATTTTCGTCCTCCCAAGGCTTATTCTTGTCCAGTTAGGGTTTTAAGCAATCTTGTGCATCCAATAAGTTCATTTGTGTCATTGGATTAACATTTAAGTCATTTTCGTCCTCCCTAGGCTTATTCTTGTCCAATTATGATTTTTAACCAATCTTGTGCATTCAATAGGTGTGTTTGTGTCATTGGATGAACATTTAGGTCATTTTCGTCCTCCCTAGGCTTATTCTTGTCCAATTAGCGTTTTAAGCAATCTTGTGCATCCAATAAGTTCATTTGTGTCATTGGATTAACATTTAACTTGTTTTCGTCCTCCCTAGGTTTATTCTTGTCCAATTAGGGTTTTTAACCAATGTTAAGCATCCAATAGGTGTATTTGTGTCATTGGATGAACATTTAGGTCATTTCCGTCCTCCCAAGGCTTATTCTTGTCCAATTAGGGTTTTTAACCAATCTTGTGCATCCAATAGATGTGTTTGTGTCATTGGATGAACATTTAGGTCATTTTCGTCCTCCCTAGGCTTATTCTTGTCCAATTATGATTTTTAACCAATCTTGTGCATTCAATAGGTGTGTTTGTGTCATTGGATGAACATTTAGGTCATTTTCGTCCTCCCTAGGCTTATTCTTGTCCAATTAGCGTTTTAAGCAATCTTGTGCATCCAATAAGTTCATTTGTGTCATTGGATTAACATTTAAGTAGTTTTCGTCCTCCCTAGGCTTATTCTTGTCCAATTAGGATTTTTAACCAATCTTAAGCATCCAATACGTGTATTTGTGTCATTGGATGAACATTTAGGTCATTTCCGTCCTCCCTAGGCTTATTCTTGTCCAATTAGGGTTTTTAACCAATCTTGTGCATCCAATAGATGTGTTTGTGTCATTGGATGAACATTTAGGTTATTTTCGTCCTCCCTAGGCTTATTCTTGTCCAATTAGCGTTTTAAGCAATCTTGTGCATCCAATAAGTTCAATTGTGTCATTGGATGAACATTTAGGCCATTTTCGTCCACCCTAGGCTCATTCTTGTCCAATTAGGGTTTTTAACCAATCTTGTGCATCCAATAAGGACATTTGTGTCATTGGTTGAACATTTAGGTCATTTTCGTCCTCCCTAGGGTTATTCTTGTCCAGTTAGGGTTTTTAACCAATCTTGTGCATCCAATAGGCGTGTTTGTATCATTTGATGAACATTTAAGTCATTTTCGTCCTCCCTAGACTTATTCTTGTCCAATTAGGGTTTCTAACGAATCTTGTGCATCCAATAGGTGTGTTTGTTTCGTTGGATGAACATTTTGGTCATTTTCGTCCTCCCTAGGCTATTTCTTGTCCAATTAGGGTTTTTAATCAATCTTCTGCATTCAATAGGTGTGTTTGTGTCATTTGATGAACATTTAGGTCATTTTCGTCCTCCCTAGGGTTATTCTTGTCCAATTAGGGTTTTAAGCAATCTTGTGCATCCAATAAGGTCATTTGTGTCATTGGATTAACATTTAAGTCATTCTCGTCCTCCCTAGGCTTATTCTTGTCCAATTATGATTTTTAACCAATCTTGTGCATTCAATAGGTGTGTTTGTGTCATTGGATGAACATTTAGGTCATTTTCGTCCTCCCTAGGCTTATTCTTGTCCAATTAGCGTTTTAAGCAATCTTGTGCATCCAATAAGTTCATTTGTGTCATTGGATTAACATTTAAGTAGTTTTCGTCCTCCCTAGGTTTATTCTTGTCCAATTAGGGTTTTTAACCAATCTTAAGCATCCAATAGGTGTATTTGTGTCATTGGATCAACATTTAGGTCATTTCCGTCCTCCCAAGGCTTATTCTTGTCCAATTAGGGTTTTTAACCAATCTTGTGCATCCAATAGATGTGTTTGTGTCATTGGATGAACATTTAGGTCATTTTCGTCCTCCCTAGGCTTATTATTGTCCAATTATGATTTTTAACCAATCTTGTGCATTCAATAGGTGTGTTTGTGTCATTGGATGAACATTTAGGTCATTTTCGTCCTCCCTAGGCTTATTCTTGTCCAATTAGCGTTTTAAGCAATCTTGTGCATCCAATAAGTTCATTTGTGTCATTGGATTAACATTTAAGTAGTTTTCGTCCTCCCTAGGCTTATTCTTGTCCAATTAGGGTTTTTAACCAATCTTAAGCATCCAATAGGTGTATTTGTGTCATTGGATGAACATTTAGGTCATTTCCGTCCTCCCAAGGCTTATTCTTGTCCAATTAGGGTTTTTAACCAATCTTGTGCATCCAATAGATGTGTTTGTGTCATTGGATGAACATTTAGGTCATTTTCGTCCTCCCTAGGCTTATTCTTGTCCAATTAGGGTTTCTAACCAATCTTGTGCATCCAATAGGTGTGTTTGTGTCATTGGATGAACATTTAGGTCATTTTCGTACTCCCTATGCTTATTCTTGTCCAATTAGGGTTTTTAACCAACTTGGGCATCCAATAGGTGTGTTTGTGTCATTGGATGAACATTTAGGTCATTTTCGTCCTCCCTAGGCTTATTCTTGTCCAATTAGGGTTTTTAACCAATCTTGTGCATCCAATAAGTTCATTTGTGTCATTGGATTAACATTTAGGTCATTTTCGTCCTCCCTAGTCTTATTCTTTTCCAATTAGGGTTTTAAGCAATCTTGTGCATCCAATAAGTTCATTTGTGTCATTGGATGAATATTTAGGTCATTTTCATCCTCCCTAGGCTTATTCTTGTCCAATTAGGGTTTCTAACCAATCTTGTGCATCCAATAGATGTGTTTGTGTCATTGGATGAACATTTAGGTCATTTTCGTCCTCCCTAGTCTTATTCTTGTCCAATTAGGGTTTTAAGCAATCTTGTGCATCCAATAAGTTCATTTGTGTCATTGGATGAACATTTAGGTTATTTTCGTCCTCCCTAGGCTTAGTTTTGTGCAATTAGGATTTTTAACCAATCTTGTGCATCCAATAGGTGTGTTTGTGTCATTAGATGAACATTTAGGTCATTTTCATCCTCCTTAGGCTTATTGTTGTCCAATTAGGGTTTTTAACCAATCTTGTGCATCCAATAGGTGTGTTTGTGTCATTGGATGAACATTTAGGTCATTTTCGTCCTCCCTAGTCTTATTCTTGTCCAATTAGGGTTTTAAGCAATCTTGTGCATCCAATAAGTTCATTTGTGTCATTGGATTAAGATTTAAGTCATTTTCGTCCTCCCTAGGCTTATTCTTGTTCAATTAGGGTTTCTAACCAATCTTGTGCATCCAATAGGTGTGTTTGTGTCATTGGATGAACAATTAGCTCATTTTCTTCCTCCCTAGTCTTATTCTTGTCCAATTAGGGTTTTAAGCAATCTTGTGCATCCAATAAGTTCATTTGTGTCATTGGATTAAGATTTAAGTCATTTTCGTCCTCCCTAAGCTTATTCTTGTTGAATTAGGGTTTCTAACCAATCTTGTGCATCCAATAGGTGTATTTGTGTCATTGGATGAACATTTAGGTCATTTTCGTCCTCCCTAGGCTTATTCTTGTCTAATTAGGGTTTTTAAGCAATCTTGTGCATCCAATAAGTTCATTTGTGTTATTGGATGAACATTTAGGTCATTTTCGTCCTCCCTAGGCTTATTCTTGTCCAATTAGGATTTTTAACCAATCTTGTGCATCCAATAAGTTCATTTGTGTCATTGGATGAACATTTAGGTCATTTTCGTCCTCCCTAGAATTATTCTTGTCCAATTAGGGTTTCTAACCAATCTTGTGCATCCAATAAGTTGATTTGTGTCATTGGATGAACATTTAGGTCATTTTCGTCCTCCCTAGGCTTATTCTTGTCCAATTAGGGTTTTTAACCAATCTTGTGCATCCAATAGGTGTGTTTGTGTCATTGGAGGAACATTTAGGTCATTTTCGTCCCCCCTAGTCTTATTCTTGTCCAATTAGGGTTTTTATGCAATCTTGTGCATCCAATAGGTGTGTTTGTGTCATTGGACGAACATTTAGGTCATTTTCGTCCTCCCTAGGCTTATTCTTGTCCAAGTAGGGTTTTTAACCAATCTTGTGCATCCAATAAGTTTATTTGTGTCATTGGATGAACATTTAGGTCATTTTCGTCCTCCCTAGTCTTATTCTTGTCCAATTAGGGTTTTTATGCAATCTTGTGCATCCAATAGGTCTGTTTGTGTCATTGGACGAACATTTAGGTCATTTTCGTCCTCCCTAGGCTTATTCTTTTCCAATTAGGGTTTTTAACCAATCTTCTGGATCCAATAAGTTCATTTGTGTTATTGGATGAACATTTAGGCCATTTTCATCCTCCCTAGTCTTATTCTTGTCCAATTAGGGTTTTTATGCAACCTAGTGCATCCAATAGGTGTGTTTGTGTCATTGGACGAACATTTAGGTGATTTTCGTCCTCCCTAGGCTTATTCTTGTCCAATTAGGGTTTTTAACCAACCTTGTGCATCCAATAAGTTCATTTGTGTCATTGGAGGAACATTTAGGTCATTTTCGTCCTCCCTAGTCTTATTCTTGTCCAATTAGGGTTTTTATGCAATCTTGTGCATCCAATAGGTGTGTATGTGTCATTGGACGAACATTTAGGTCATTTTCGTTCTCCCTAGGCTTATTCTTGTCCAATTAGGGTTTTTAACCATTCTTGTGCATCCAATAAGTTCATTTGTGTCATTGCACGAACATTTAGGTCATTTTCGTCCTCCCTAGGCTTATTCTTGTCCAATTAGGGTTTTTAACCAATCTTGTGCATCCAATAAGTTCATTTGTGTCATTGGATGAACATTTAGGTCATTTTCGTCCTCCCTAGGCTTGTTCTTGTCCAATTTGGGTTTTTATGCAATCTTGTGCATCCTATAGGTGTGTTTGTGTCATTGGACGAACATTTAGGTCATTTTCGTCCTCCATAGGCTTATTCTTGTCCAATTAGGGTTTTTATGCAATCCTGTGCATCCAATAGGTGTGTTTGTGTCATTGGACGAACATTTAGGTCATTTTCGTCCTCCCTAGGCTTATTCTTGTCCAATTAGGGTTTTTATGCAATCCTGTGCATCCAATAGGTGTGTTTGTGTCATTGGAGGAACATTTAGGTCATTTTCGTCCTCCCTAGTCTAATTCTTGTCGAATTAGGGTTTTTATACAATCTTGTGCATCCAATAGGTGTTTTTGTGTCATTGGATGAACATTTAGGTCATTTTCGTCCTCCCTAGGCTTATTCTTGTCCAATTAGGGTTTTTAACCAATCTTGTGCATCCAATAAGTTCATTTGTGTCATTGGATAAACATTTAGGTCATTTTCTTCCACCCTAGGCTTATTCTTGTCCAATTAGGGTTTTTAACCAATCTTGTGCATCAAATAGGTGTGTTTGTGTCATTGGATGAACATTTAGGTCATTTTCGTCCTCCCTAGGCTTATTCTTGTCCAATTAGGGTTTTTAACCAATCTTGTGCATCCAATAGGTGTATTTGTGTCATTGGATGAACATTTAGGTCATTTTCGTCCACCCTAGGCTTATTCTTGTCCAATTAGGGTTTTTAAGCAATCTTATGCATCCAATAACTTCCTTTGTGTCATTGGATTAACATTTAAGTCATTTTCGTCCTCCCTAGGCTTATTCTTGTCCAATTATGATTTTTAACCAATCTTGTGCATTCAATAGGTGTGTTTGTGTCATTGGATGAACATTTAGGTCATTTTCGTCCTCCCTAGGCTTATTCTTGTCCAATTAGCGTTTTAAGCAATCTTGTGCATCCAATAAGTTCATTTGTGTCATTGGATTAACATTTAAGTAGTTTTCGTCCTCCCTAGGCTTATTCTTGTCCAATTAGGGTTTTTAACCAATCTTAAGCATCCAATACGTGTATTTGTGTCATTGGATGAACATTTAGGTCATTTCCGTCCTCCCTAGGCTTATTCTTGTCCAATTAGGGTTTTTAACCAATCTTGTGCATCCAATAGATGTGTTTGTGTCATTGGATGAACATTTAGGTCATTTTCGTCCTCCCTAGGCTTATTCTTGTCCAATTAGCGTTCTAAGCAATCTTGTGCATCCAATAAGTTCAATTGTGTCATTGGATGAACATTTAGGCCATTTTCGTCCACCCTAGGCTCATTCTTGTCCAATTAGGGTTTTTAACCAATCTTGTGCATCCAATAAGGACATTTGTGTCATTGGTTGAACATTTAGGTCATTTTCGTCCTCCCTAGGGTTATTCTTGTCCAGTTAGGGTTTTTAACCAATCTTGTGCATCCAATAGGCGTGTTTGTATCATTGGATTAACATTTAAGTCATTTTCGTCCTCCCTAGACTTATTCTTGTCCAATTAGGGTTTCTAACGAATCTTGTGCATCCAATAGGTGTGTTTGTTTCATTGGATGAACATTTTGGTCATTTTCGTCCTCCCTAGGCTATTTCTTGTCCAATTAGGGTTTTTAATCAATCTTCTGCATTCAATAGGTGTGTTTGTGTCATTTGATGAACATTTAGGTCATTTTCGTCCTCCCTAGGGTTATTCTTGTCCAATTAGGGTTTTAAGCAATCTTGTGCATCCAATAAGGTCATTTGTGTCATTGGATTAACATTTAAGTCATTTTCGTCCTCCCTAGGCTTATTCTTGTCCAATTAGGGTTTTAAACCAATCTTAAGCATCCAATAGGTGTATTTGTGTCATTGGATGAACATTTAGGTCATTTCCGTCCTCCCAAGGCTTATTCTTGTCCAATTAGGGTTTTTAACCAATCTTGTGCATCCAATAGATGTGTTTGTGTCATTGGAAGAACATTTAGGTCATTTTCGTCCTCCCTAGGCTTATTCTTGTCCAATTAGGGTTTCTATCCAATCTTGTGCATCCAATAGGTGTGTTTGTGTCATTGGATGAACATTTAGGTCATTTTCGTCCTCCCTAGTCTTATTCTTGTCCAATTAGGGTTTTAAGCAATCTTGTGTATCCAATAAGTTCATTTGTGTCATTGGATGAACATTTAGGTAGTTTTCGTCCTCCCTAGGCTTATTCTTGTGCAATTAGGGTTTTTAACCAATCTTGTGCATCCAATAGGTGTGTTTGTGTCATTGGATGAACATTTAGGTCATTTTCATCCTCCCTAGGCTTATTCTTGTGCAATTAGGGTTTTTAACCAATCTTGTGCATCCAATAGGTGTGTTTGTGTCATTGGATGAACATTTTGGTCATTTTCATCCTCCCTAGGCTTATTGTTATCCAAATAGGGTTTTTAACCAATCTTGTGCATCCAATAGGTGTGTTTGTGTCATTGGATGAACATTTAGGTCATTTTCGTCCTCCCTACGCTAATTCTTGTCCAATTAGGGTTTTTAACCAATCTTGTGCATCCAATAAGTTCATTTGTGTCATTGGATGAACATTTAGGTCATTTTCGTCCTCCCTAGTCTTATTCTTGTCCAATTAGGGTTTTAAGCATTCTTGTGCATCCAATGTGTGTGTTTGTGTCATTGGATGCACATTTAGGTCATTTTCGTCCTCCCTAGGCTTATTCTTGTCCAATTAGTGTTTCTAACGAATCTTTTGCATCCAATAGGTGTGTTTGTGTCATTGGATGAACATTTAGGTCATTTTCGTCCTCCCTAGGCTTATTCTTGTCCAATTAGCGTTTTAAGCAATCTTGTGCATCCAATAAGTTCATTTGTGTCATTGGATTAACATTTAAGTAGTTTTCGTCCTCCCTAGGCTTATTCTTGTCCGGTTAGGGTTTTTAACCAATCTTAAGCATCCAATAGGTGTATTTGTGTCATTGGATGAACATTTAGGTCATTTCCGTCCTCCCTAGGCTTATTCTTGTCCAATTAGGGTTTTTAACCAATCTTGTGCATCCAATAGGTGTGTTTGTGTCATTGGATGAACATTTAGGTCATTTTCGTCCTCCCTAGGCTTATTCTTGTGCAATTAGGGTTTTTAACCAATCTTATGCATCCAATAAGTTCATTTGTGTCATTGGATGAACATTTAGGTCATTTTCGTCCACCCTAGGCTCATTCTTGTCCAATTAGGGTTTTTAACCAATCTTGTGCATCCAATAAGTTCATTTGTGTCATTGGTTGAACATTTAGGTCATTTTTGTCCTCCCTAGGCTTATTCTTCTCCAGTTAGGGTTTTTAACCAATCTTGTGCATCCAATAGGCGTGTTTGTGTCATTGGATGAACATTTAAGTCATTTTCGTCCTCCCTAGACTTATTCTTGTCCAATTAGGGTTTTTAACCAATCTTGTGCATCCAATAGGTGTGTTTGTGTCATTTGATGAACATTTAGATCATTTGCATCCTCACAAGGCTTATTCTTGTCCAATTAGGGTTTTAAGCAATCTTGTGCATCCAATAAGTTCATTTGTGCCATTGGATGAACATTTAGGTCATTTTCGTCCTCCCTAGGCTTATTCTTGTCCAATTAGGGTTTCTAACCAATCTTGTGCATCCAATAGGTGTGTGTGTGTCATTGGATGAACATTTAGGTCATTTTCGTCCTCCCTAGGCTTATTCTTGTCCAATTAGGGTTTTTAACCAATCTTGTGCATCCAATAAGTTCATTTGTGTCATTGGATGAACATTTAGGTCATTTTCATGCTCCCTAGGCTTATTCTTGTACAATTAGGGTTTCTAACCAATCTTGTGCATCCAATAGGTGTGTTTAGTCATTTTATGAACATTTAGGTCATTTTCGTCCTCCCTAGGCTTATTCTTGTCCAATTAGTGTTTTTAACCAATCTTGTGCATCCAATAAGTTCATTTGTGTCATTGGATTAACATTTAGGTCATTTTCGTCCTCCCTAGGCTTATTCTTGTCCAATTAGGGTTTCTAACCAATCTAGTGCATCCAATAGGTGTTTTTGTGTCATTGGATGAACATTTAGGTCATTTTCGTCCTCCCTAGGCTTATTCTTGTCCAATTAGGGTTTTTAACCAATCTTGTGCATCCAATAAGTTCATTTGTGTCATTGGATGAACATTTAGGTCATTTTCTTCCTCGCTAGGCTTATTCTTGTCCAATTAGGGTTTTTAAGCAATCTTGTGCATCTAATAAGTTCATTTGTGTCATTGGATGAACATTTAGGTCATTTTCATCCTCCCTTGGCTTATTCTTGTCCAATTAGGGTTTTTAACCAATCTTGTGCATCCAATAGGTGTGTTTGTGTCATTGGATGAACATTTAGGTCATTTTCGTCCTCCCTAGGCTTATTCTTGTCCAATTAGGGTTTCTATCCAATCTTGTGCATCCAATAGGTGTGTTTGTGTCATTGGATGAACATTTAGGTCATTTTCGTCCTCCCTAGTCTTATTCTTGTCCAATTAGGGTTTTAAGCAATCTTGTGTATCCAATAAGTTCATTTGTGTCATTGGATGAACATTTAGGTAGTTTTCGTCCTCCCTAGGGTTATTCTTGTGCAATTAGGGTTTTTAACCAATCTTGTGCATCCAATAGGTGTGTTTGTGTCATTGGATGAACATTTAGGTCATTTTCATCCTCCCTAGGCTTATTCTTGTGCAATTAGGGTTTTTAACCAATCTTGTCCATCCAATAGGTGTGTTTGTGTCATTGGATGAACATTAAGGTCATTTTCATCCTCCCTAGGCTTATTGTTGTCCAATTAGGGTTTTTAACCAATCTTGCGCATCCAATAGGTGTGTTTGTGTCGTTTGATGAACATTTAGATCATTTTCATCCTCCCAAGGCTTATTCTTGTCCAATTAGGGTTTTAAGCAATCTTGTGCATCCAATAAGTTCATTTGTGTCATTCGATGAACATTTAGGTCATTTTCGTCCTCCCTAGTCTTATTCTTGTCCAATTAGGGTTTTAAGCATTCTTGTGCATCCAATGTGTGTGTTTGTGTCATTGGATGCACATTTAGGTCATTTTCGTCCTCCCTAGGCTTATTCTTGTCCAATTAGGGTTTTTAACCAATCTTAAGCATCGAATAGGTGTATTTGTGTCATTGGATGAACATTTAGGTCATTTTCGTCCTCCCTAGGCTTATGTTTGTCCAATTAGTGTTTTTAACCAATCTTGTGCATCCAATAGGTGTGTTTGTGTCATTGGATGAACATTTAGCTCATTTTCGTCCTCCCTAGGCTTATTCTTGTCCAATTAGGGTTTTTAACCAATCTTGTGCATCAAATAATTTCATTTGTGTCATTGGATTAACATTTAGGTCATTTTCGTCCTCCATAGGCTTATTCTTGTCCAATTAGGGTTTTTAAGCAATCTTGTGCATCCAATAAGTTCATTTGTGTAATTGGATTAACATTTAGGTCATTTTCGTCCTCCCTAGGCTTATTCTTGTCCAATTAGGGTTTTTAACCAATCTTGTGCATCCAATAAGTTCATTTGTGTCATTGGTTGAACATTTAGGTCATTTTCGTCCTCTCTAGGCTTATTCTTTTCCAGTTAGGGTTTTTAACCATTCTTGTGCATCCAATAGGCATGTTTGTGTCATTGGATGAACATTTAAGTCATTTTCGTCCTCCCTAGACTTATTCTTGTCCAATTAGGGTTTCTAACGAATCTTGTGCATCCAATAGGTGTGTTTGTTTCGTTGCATGAACATTTAGGTCATTTTCGTCCTCCCTAGCATTATTCTTGTCCAAATAGGGTTTTTAACCAATCTTGTGCATCCAATAACTTCATTTGTGTCATTGGATTAACATTTAAGTCATTTTCGTCCTCCCTAGGCTTATTCTTGTCCAATTATGATTTTTAACCAATCTTGTGCATTCAATAGGTATGTTTGTGTCATTGGATGAACATTTAGGTCATTTTCGTCCTCCTTAGGCTTATTCTTGTCCAATTAGGGTTTCTAACGAATCTTGTGCATCCAATAGGTGTGTTTGTGTCATTGGATGAACATTTATGTTATTTTTGTCCTCCCTAGGCTTATTCTTGTCCAATTAGGGTTTTTAACCAATCTTGTGCATCCAATAGGTGTGTTTGTGTCATTGGATGAACATTTAGGTCATTTTCGTCCTCCCTAGGCTTATTCTTGTCCAATTAGAGTTTTAAGCAATCTTGTGCATCCTATAAGTTCATTTGTGTCATTGGATTAACATTGAAGTAGTTTTCGTCCTCCCTAGGCTTATTCTTGTCCAATTAGGGTTTTTAACCAATCTTAAGCATCGAATAGGTGTATTTGTGTCATTGGATGAACATTTAGGTCATTTTCGTCCTCCCTAGGCTTATGTTTGTCCAATTAGTGTTTTTAACCAATCTTGTGCATCCAATAGGTGTGTTTGTGTCATTGGATGAACATTTAGGTCATTTTCGTCCTCCCTAGGCTTATTCTTGTCCAATTAGGGTTTTTAACCAATCTAGTGCATCAAATAATTTCATTTGTGTCATTGGATTAACATTTAGGTCATTTTCGTCCTCCATAGGCTTATTCTTGTCCAATTAGGGTTTTTAAGCAATCTTGTGCATCCAATAGGTGTGTTTGTGTCATTGGATTAACATTTAGGTCATTTTCGTCCTCCCTAGGCTTAATCTTGTCCAATTAGGGTTTTTAACCAATCTTGTGCATCCAATAAGTTCATTTGTGTCATTGGTTGAACATTTAGGTCATTTTCGTCCTCTCTAGGCTTATTCTTGTCCAGTTAGGGTTTTTAACCATTCTTGTGCATCCAATAGGCATGTTTGTGTCATTGGATGAACATTTAAGTCATTTTCGTCCTCCCTAGACTTATTCTTGTCCAATTAGGGTTTCTAACGAATCTTGTGCATCCAATAGGTGTGTTTGTTTCGTTG
>JBBPBR010000008.1:31397647-31422813 GCA_037974775.1 Cicer pinnatifidum
ATGAACATTTAGGTCATTTTCGTCCTCCCTAGCATTATTCTTGTCCAAATAGGGTTTTTAACCAATCTTGTGCATCCAATAACTTCATTTGTGTCATTGGATTAACATTTAAGTCATTTTCGTCCTCCCTAGGCTTATTCTTGTCCAATTATGATTTTTAACCAATCTTGTGCATTCAATAGGTATGTTTGTGTCATTGGATGAACATTTAGGTCATTTTCGTCCTCCCTAGGCTTAATCTTGTCCAATTAGGGTTTCTAACGAATCTTGTGCATCCAATAGGTGTGTTTGTGTCATTGGATGAACATTAATGTTATTTTTGTCCTCCCTAGGCTTATTCTTGTCCAATTAGGGTTTTTAACCAATCTTGTGCATCCAATAGGTGTGTTTGTGTCATTTGATGAACATTTAGGTCATTTTCGTCCTCGCAAGGCTTATTCTTGTCCAATTAGGGTTTTAAGCAATCTTGTGCATCCAATAAGTTCATTTGTGTCATTGGATTAAGATTTAAGTCATTTTCGTCATCCCTAGTCTTATTCTTGTCCAGTTAGGGTTTTTAACCAATCTTGTGCATCCAATAGGTGTGTTTGTGTCATTGGATTAACATTTAAGTCATTTTTGTCCTCCCTAGGCTTATTCTTGTCCAATTAAGGATTCTAACGAATCTTATGCATCCAATAGGTGTGTTTGTGTCATTGGATGAACATTTAAGTCATTTTCGTCCTCCCTAGTCTTATTCTTGTCCAATTAGGGTTTCTAACGAATCTTGTGCATCCAATAGGTGTGTTTGTGTCATTGGATGAACATTTAGGTCATTTTCGTCCTCCCTAGGCTGATTCTTGTCCAATTAGGGTTTTATCCAATCTTGTGCATCCAATAAGTTCATTTGTGTCATTGGATGAACATTTAGGTCATTTTCGTCCTCCCTAGTCTTATTCTTGTCCAATTAGGGTTTTTAGCATTCTTGTGCATCCAATGTGTGTGTTTGTGTCATTGGATGCACATTTAGGTCATTTTTGTCCTCCCTAGGCTTATTCTTGTCAAATTAGGGTTTTTAACCAATCTTAAGCATCCAATACGTGTGTTTGTGTCATTGGATGAACGTTTAGGTCATTTTCGTCCTCCCTAGGCTGATTCTTGTCCAAATAGGGTTTTTAACCAATCTTGTACATCCAATAACTTCATTTGTGTCATTGGATTAACATTTAAGTCATTGTCGACCTCCCTAGGCTTATTCTTGTCTAATTATGATTTTTAACCAATCTTGTGCATTCAATAGGTGTGTTTGTGTCATTGGATGAACATTTAGGTCATTTTCGTCCTCCCTAGGCTTATTCTTGTCCAATTAGCGTTTTAAGCAATCTTGTGCATCCAATAAGTTCCTTTGTGTCATTGGATTAACATTTAAGTAGTTTTCGTCCTCCCTAGGCTTATTCTTGTCCAATTAGGGTTTTTAACCAATCTTAAGCATCCAATAGGTGTATTTGTGCATTGGATGAACATTTAGGTCATTTCCGTCCTCCCAAGGCTTATTCTTGTCCAATTAGGGTTATTAACCAATCTTGTGCATCCAATAGATGTGTTTGTGTCATTGGATGAACATTTAGGTCATTTTCGTCCTCCCTAGGCTTATTCTTGTCCAATTATTATTTTTAACCAATCTTGTGCATTCAATAGGTGTGTTTGTGTCATTGGATGAACATTTAGGTCATTTTCGTCCTCCCTAGGCTTATTCTTGTCCAATTAGCGTTTTAAGCAATCTTGTGCATCCAATAAGTTCATTTGTGTCATTGGATTAACATTTAAGTAGTTTTCGTCCTCCCTAGGCTTATTCTTGTCCAATTAGGGTTTTTAACCAATCTTAAGCATCCAATAGGTGTATTTGTGTCATTGGATGAACATTTAGGTCATTTCCGTCCTCCCTAGGCTTATTCTTGTCCAATTAGGGTTTTTAACCAATCTTGTGCATCCAATATGTGTGTTTGTGTCATTGGAAGAACATTTTGGTCATTTTCGTCCTCCCTAGGCTTATTCTTGTGCAATTAGGGTTTTTAACCAATCTTATGCATCCAATAAGTTCAATTGTGTCATTGGATGAACATTTAGGTCATTTTCGTCCACCCTAGGCTCATTCATGTCCAATTAGGGTTTTTAACCAATCTTGTGCATCCAATAAGGTCATTTGTGTCATTGGTTGAACATTTAGGTCATTTTCGTCCTCCCTAGGGTTATTCTTGTCCAGTTAGGGTTTTTAACCAATCTTGTGCATCCAATAGGCGTGTTTGTATCATTGGATGAACATTTAAGTCATTTTCGTCCTCCCTAGACTTATTCTTGTCCAATTAGGGTTTCTAACGAATCTTGTGCATCCAATAGGTGTGTTTGTTTCATTGGATGAACATTTTGGTCATTTTCGTCCTCCCTAGGCTTATTCTTGTCCAATTAGGGTTTTTAATCAATCTTCTGCATTCAATAGGTGTGTTTGTGTCATTTGATGAACATTTAGGTCATTTTCGTCCTCCCTAGGGTTATTCTTGTCCAATTAGGGTTTTAAGCAATCTTGTGCATCCAATAAGGTCATTTGTGTCATTGGATTAACATTTAAGTCATTCTCGTCCTCCCTAGGCTTATTCTTGTCCAATTATGATTTTTAACCAATCTTGTGCATTCAATAGGTGTGTTTGTGTCATTGGATGAACATTTAGGTCATTTTCGTCCTCCCTAGGCTTATTCTTGTCCAATTAGCGTTTTAAGCAATCTTGTGCATCCAATAAGTTCATTTGTGTCATTGGATTAACATTTAAGTAGTTTTCGTCCTCCCTAGGTTTATTCTTGTCCAATTAGGGTTTTTAACCAATCTTAAGCATCCAATAGGTGTATTTGTGTCATTGGATCAACATTTAGGTCATTTCCGTCCTCCCAAGGCTTATTCTTGTCCAATTAGGGTTTTTAACCAATCTTGTGCATCCAATAGATGTGTTTGTGTCATTGGATGAACATTTAGGTCATTTTCGTCCTCCCTAGGCTTATTATTGTCCAATTATGATTTTTAACCAATCTTGTGCATTCAATAGGTGTGTTTGTGTCATTGGATGAACATTTAGGTCATTTTCGTCCTCCCTAGGCTTATTCTTGTCCAATTAGCGTTTTAAGCAATCTTGTGCATCCAATAAGTTCATTTGTGTCATTGGATTAACATTTAAGTAGTTTTCGTCCTCCCTAGGCTTATTCTTGTCCAATTAGGGTTTTTAACCAATCTTAAGCATCCAATAGGTGTATTTGTGTCATTGGATGAACATTTAGGTCATTTCCGTCCTCCCTAGGCTTATTCTTGTCCAATTAGGGTTTTTAACCAATCTTGTGCATCCAATATGTGTGTTTGTGTCATTGGAAGAACATTTTGGTCATTTTCGTCCTCCCTAGGCTTATTCTTGTGCAATTAGGGTTTTTAACCAATCTTATGCATCCAATAAGTTCAATTGTGTCATTGGATGAACATTTAGGTCATTTTCGTCCACCCTAGGCTCATTCATGTCCAATTAGGGTTTTTAACCAATCTTGTGCATCCAATAAGGTCATTTGTGTCATTGGTTGAACATTTAGGTCATTTTCGTCCTCCCTAGGGTTATTCTTGTCCAGTTAGGGTTTTTAACCAATCTTGTGCATCCAATAGGCGTGTTTGTATCATTGGATGAACATTTAAGTCATTTTCGTCCTCCCTAGACTTATTCTTGTCCAATTAGGGTTTCTAACGAATCTTGTGCATCCAATAGGTGTGTTTGTTTCATTGGATGAACATTTTGGTCATTTTCGTCCTCCCTAGGCTTATTCTTGTCCAATTAGGGTTTTTAATCAATCTTCTGCATTCAATAGGTGTGTTTGTGTCATTTGATGAACATTTAGGTCATTTTCGTCCTCCCTAGGGTTATTCTTGTCCAATTAGGGTTTTAAGCAATCTTGTGCATCCAATAAGTTCATTTGTGTCATTGGATTAACATTTAAGTCATTTTCGTCCTCCCTAGGCTTATTCTTGTCCAATTAGGGTTTTAAACCAATCTTAAGCATCCAATAGGTGTATTTGTGTCATTGGATGAACATTTAGGTCATTTCCGTCCTCCCAAGGCTTATTCTTGTCCAATTAGGGTTTTTAACCAATCTTGTGCATCCAATAGATGTGTTTGTGTCATTGGATGAACATTTAGGTCATTTTCGTCCTCCCTAGGCTTATTCTTGTCCAATTAAGGTTTCTACCCAATCTTGTGCATCCAATAGGTGTGTTTGTGTCATTGGATGAACATTTAGGTCATTTTCGTCCTCCCTAGGCTTATTCTTGTCCAATTAGCGTTTTAAGCAATCTTGTGCATCCAATAAGTTCATTTGTGTCATTGGATTAACATTTAAGTAGTTTTCGTCCTCCCTAGGCTTATTCTTGTCCAATTAGGGTTTTTAACCAATCTTAAGCATCCAATAGGTGTATTTGTGTCATTGGATGAACATTTAGGTCATTTCCGTCCTCCCTAGGCTTATTCTTGTCCAATTAGGGTTTTTAACCAATCTTGTGCATCCAATAGGTGTGTTTGTGTCATTGGATGAACATTTAGGTCATTTTCGTCCTCCCTAGGCTTATTCTTGTCCAATTAGAGGTTCTAACCAATCTTGTGCATCCAATAGGTGTATTTGTGTCATTGGATGAACATTTAGGTCATTTTCGTCCTCCCTAGGGTTATTCTTGTCTAATTAGGATTTTTAAGCAATCTCGTGCATCCAATAAGTTCATTTGTGTAATTGGATGAACATTTAGGTTATTTTCGTCCTCACTAGGCTTAGTTTTGTGCAATTAGGGTTTTTAACCAATCTTGTGCATCCAATAGGTGTGTTTGTGTCATTAGATGAACATTTAGGTCATTTTCATCCTCCCTAGGCTTATTGTTGTCCAATTAGGGTTTTTAACCAATCTTGTGCATCCAATAGGTGTGTTTGTGTCATTGGATGAACATTTAGGTCATTTTCGTCCTCCCTAGTCTTATTCTTGTCCAATTAGGGTTTTAAGCAATCTTGTGCATCCAATAAGTTCATTTGTGTCATTGGATTAAGATTTAAGTCATTTTCGTCCTCCCTAGGCTTATTCTTGTTCAATTAGGGTTTCTAACCAATCTTGTGCATCCAATAGGGATGTTAGTGTCATTGGATGAACATTTAGGTCATTTTCATCCTCCCTAGTCTTATTCTTGTCTAATTAGGGTTTTAAGCAATCTTGTGCATCCAATAAGTTCATTTGTGTCATTGGATGAACATTTAGGTCATTTTCGTCCTCCCTAGGCTTATTCTTGTCCAATTAGGATTTTTAACCAATCTTGTGCATCCAATAAGTTCAATTGTGTCATTGGATGAACATTTAGGTCATTTTCGTCCTCCCTAGGCTTATTCTTGTCCAATTTGGGTTTCTAACCAATCTTGTGCATCCAATAAGTTCATTTGTGTCGTTGGATGAACATTTAGGTCATTTTCGTCCTCCCTAGGCTTATTCTTGTCCAATTAGGGTTTTTAACCAATCTTGTGCATCCAATAAGTTCATTTGTGTCATTGGATGAACATTTAGGTCATTTTCGTCCTCCCAAGGCTTATTCTTGTCCAATTAGGCTTTTTAACCAATCTTGTGGATCCAATAAGTTCATTTGTGTCATTGGATGAACATTTAGGTCATTTTCATCCTCCCTAGGCTTATTCTTGTCCAATTAGGGTTTTTAAGCAATCTTGTGAATCCAATAAGTTCATTTGTTTCATTGGATGAACATTTAGGTCATTTTCTTCCTCCCTAGGCTTATTCTTGTTCAATTAGTATTTCTAACCAATCTTGTGCATCCAATAGGTGTGTTTGTGTCATTGGATGAACATTTAGGTCATTTTCGTCCTCCCTAGTCTTATTCTTGTCCAATTAGGGTTTTAAGCAATCTTGTGCATCCAATAAGTTCATTTGTGTCATTGGATGAACATTTAGGTTATTTTCGTCCTCCCTAGGCTTAGTTTTGTGCAATTAGGATTTTTAACCAATCTTGTGCATCCAATAGGTGTGTTTGTGTCATTAGATGAACATTTAGGTCATTTTCATCCTCCTTAGGCTTATTGTTGTCCAATTAGGGTTTTTAACCAATCTTGTGCATCCAATAGGTGTGTTTGTGTCATTGGATGAACATTTAGGTCATTTTCGTCCTCCCTAGTCTTATTCTTGTCCAATTAGGGTTTTAAGCAATCTTGTGCATCCAATAAGTTCATTTGTGTCATTGGATTAAGATTTAAGTCATTTTCGTCCTCCCTTGGCTTATTCTTGTTCAATTAGGGTTTCTAACCAATCTTGTGCATCCAATAGGTGTGTTTGTGTCATTGGATGAACATTTAGGTCATTTTCGTCCTCCCTAGTCTTATTCTTGTCCAATTAGGGTTTTAAGCAATCTTGTGCATCCAATAAGTTCATTTGTGTCATTGGATGAATAGTTAGGTCATTTTCGTCCTCCCTAGACTTATTCTTGTCAAATTACGGTTTCTAACCAATCTTGTGCATCCAATAGGTGTGTTTGTGTTATTGGATCAACATTTAGGTCATTTTCGTCCTCCCTAGGCTTATTCTTGTCCAATTAGGGTTTTTAACCAATCTTGTGCATCCAATAAGTTCATTTGTGTCATTGGATGAACATTTAGGTCATTTTCGTCCTCCCTAAATTTATTCTTGTCCAATTAGGGTTTTTAGCCAATCTTATCCATCCAATAAGTTCCTTTGTGTCATTGGAGGAACATTTAGGTCATTTTCGTCCTCCCTAGGCTTATTCTTGTCCAATTAGGGTTTTTAACCAATCTTGTGCATCCAATAAGTTCATTTGTGTCATTGGATGAACATTTAGGTCATTTTCGTTCTCCCTAGTCTTATTCTTGTCCAATTAGGGTTTTAAGCAATCTTGTGCATCCAATAAGTTCATTTGTGTCATTGAATTAAGATTTAAGTGATTTTCGTCCTCCCTAGGCTTATTCTTGTTCAATTAGGGTTTCTAACCAATCTTGTGCATCCAATAGGTGTGTTTGTGTCATTGGATGAACATTTAGGTCATTTTCGTCCTCCCTAGTCTTATTCTTGTCCAATTAGGGTTTTAAGCAATCTTGTGCATCCAATAAGTTCATTTGTGTCATTGGATGAACATTTAGGTCATTTTTCCTCCTCCCTAGGCTTATTCTTGTCCAATTAGGTTTTCAAGCAATCTTGTGCATCAAATAAGTTCATTTGTGTCATTGGATGAACATTTAGGTCATTTTCGTCCTCCCTAGGCTTATTCTTGACCAATTAGGGTTTATAAGCAATCTTGTGCTTCCAATAAGTTCATTTGTGTCATTGGATGAACATTTAGGTCATTTTCGTCCTCCCTAGGCTTACTCTTGTCCAATTAGGGTTTCTAACCAATCTTGTGCATCCAATAAGTTCATTTGTGTCATTGGATGAACATTTAGGTCATTTTCGTCCTCCCTAGGCTTATTCTTGTCCAATTAGGGTTTTTAACCAATCTTGTGCATCCAATAGGTGTGTTTGTGTCATTGGATGAACATTTAGGTCATTTTCGTCCTACCTAGGCTTATTCTTGTCCAATTAGTGTTTCTAACCAATCTTGTGCATCAAATAGTTGTATTTGTGTCATTGGATGAACATTTAGGTCATTTTCGTCCTCCCTAGGCTTATTCTTGTCCAATTAGGGTTTTTAAGCAATCTTGTGCATCCAATAAGTTCATTTGTGTCATTGGATGAACATTTAGGTCATTTTCGTCCTCCCTAGGCTTATTCTTGTCCTATTAGGGTTTTTAACCAATCTTGTGCATCCAATAGGTGTATTTGTGTCATTGGATGAACATTTAGGTCATTTTCGTCCTCCCTAGGCTTATTCTTGTCCAATTAGGGTTTTTAAGCAATCTTGTGCATCCAATAAGTTCATTTGTGTCATTGGATGAACATTTAGGTCATTTCCGTCCTCCCAAGGCTTATTCTTGTCCAATTAGGGTTTTTAACCAATCTTGTGCATCCAATAGGTGTGTTTGTGTCATTGGATGAACATTTAGGTCATTTTCGTCCTCCCTAGGCTTATTCTTGTCCAATTAGGGTTTTTAACCAATCTTGTGAATCCAATAAGTTCATTTGTGTCATTGGGTCAACATTTAGGTCATTTTCGTCCTCCCTAGGCTTATTCTTGTCCAATTAGGGTTTCTAACCAATCTTGTGCATCCAATAGGTGTGTTTAGTCATTTGATGAACATTTAGGTTATTTTCGTCCTTCGTAGGCTTATTCTTGTCCAAGTAGGGTTTCTAACAAATCTTGTGCATCCAATAGGTGTGTTTGTGTCATTGGATGAACATTTAGGTGATTTTCGTCCTCCCTATGCTTATTCTTGTCCAATTAGGGTTTTTAACCAATCTTGTGCATCCAATAGGTGTGTTTGTGTCATTGGATGAACATTTAGGTCATTTTCGTCCTCCCTAGGCTTATTCTTGTCCAATTAGGGTTTTTAACCAATCTTGTGTATCCAATAAGTTCATTTGTGTCATTGGATAAACATTTAGGTACTTTTCGTCCTCCCTAGGCTTATTGTTGTCCAATTAGGGTTTTTAACCAATCTTGTGCATGCAATAAGTTCATTTGTGTCATTGGATGAACATTTAGGTCATTTTCGTCCTCCCTAGGCTTATTCTTGTCCAATTAGGGTTTGTAACCAATCTTGTGCATCCAATAGGTGTGTTTGTGTCATTGGATGAACATTTAGGTCATTTTCGTCCTCCCTAGGCTTATTCTTGTCCAATTAGCGTTTTAAGCAATCTTGTGCATCCAATAAGTTCATTTGTGTCATTGGATTAACATTTAAGTAGTTTTCGTCCTCCCTAGGCTTATTCTTGTCCAATTAGGGTTTTTAACCAATCTTAAGCATCCAATAGGTGTATTTGTGTCATTGGATGAACATTTAGGTCATTTCCGTCCTCCCTAGGCTTATTCTTGTCCAATTAGGGTTTTTAACCAATCTTGTGCATCCAATATGTGTGTTTGTGTCATTGGAAGAACATTTTGGTCATTTTCATCCTCCCTAGGCTTATTCTTGTGCAATTAGGGTTTTTAACCAATCTTATGCATCCAATAAGTTCAATTGTGTCATTGGATGAACATTTAGGTCATTTTCGTCCACCCTAGGCTCATTCTTGTGCAATTAGGGTTTTTAACCAATCTTGTGCATCCAATAAGGTCATTTGTGTCATTGGTTGAACATTTAGGTCATTTTCGTCCTCCCTAGGGTTATTCTTGTCCAGTTAGGGTTTTTAACCAATCTTGTGCATCCAATAGGCGTGTTTGTATCATTGGATGAACATTTAAGTCATTTTCGTCCTCCCTAGACTTATTCTTGTCCAATTAGGGTTTCTAACAAATCTTGTGCATCCAATAGGTGTGTTTGTTTCATTGGATGAACATTTTGGTCATTTTCGTCCTCCCTAGGCTTATTCTTGTCCAATTAGGGTTTTTAATCAATCTTCTGCATTCAATAGGTGTGTTTGTGTCATTTGATGAACATTTAGGTCATTTTCGTCCTCCCTAGGGTTATTCTTGTCCAATTAGGGTTTTAAACCAATCTTGTGCATCCAATAGGTGTGTTTGTTTCATTGGATGAACATTTAGGTCATTTTCGTCCTCCCTAGTCTTATTCTTGTCCAATTAGGGTTTTAAGCAATCTTGTGCATCCAATAAGTTCATTTGTGTCATTAGATGAACATTTAGGTCATTTTCGTCCTTCGTAGGCTGATTCTTGTGCAATTATGGTTTTTAACCAATCTTGTGCATCCCATAGGTGTGTTTGTGTCATTGGATGAACATTTAGGTCATTTTCATCCTCCCTAGGCTTATTCTAGTGCAATTAGGGTTTTTAACCAATCTTGTGCATCCATTAGGTGTGTTTGTGTCATTGGATTAACATTGAAGTAGTTTTCGTCCTCCCTAGGCTTATTCTTGTCCAATTAGGGTTTTTAACCAATCTTAAGCATCGAATAGGTGTATTTGTGTCATTGGATGAACATTTAGGTCATTTCCGTCCTCCCTAGGCTTATGTTTGTCCAATTAGTGTTTTTAACCAATCTTGTGCATCCAATAGGTGTGTTTGTGTCATTGGATGAACATTTAGGTCATTTTCGTCCTCCCTAGGCTTATTCTTGTGAAATTAGGGTTTTTAACCAATCTTTTGCATCCAATAAGTTCATTTGTGTCATTGGATGAACATTTAGGTCATTTTCGTCCACCCTAGGCTCATTTTTGTCCAATTAGGGTTTTTAACCAACCTGGTGCATCCAATAAGTTCATTTGTGTCATTGGATGAACATTTAGGTCATTTTCGTCCTCCCTAGGCTTATTCATCTCCAACTAGGGTTTTTAACCAATCTTGTGCATGCAATAAGTTCATTTGTGTCATTGGATGAACATTTAGATCATTTTCGTCCTCCCTAGGCTTATTCTTATCGAATTAGGGTTTTAACCAATCTTGTGCATCCAATAAGTTCATTTGTGTCATTGGATGAAAATTTAGTTCATTTTCATCCTCCCTAGGCTTATTCTTGTGCAATTAGGGTTTTTAACCAATCTTGTCCATCCAATAGGTGTGTTTGTGTCATTGGATGAACATTTAGGTCATTTTCATCCTCCCTAGGCTTATTGTTGTCCAATTAGGGTTTTTAACCAATCTTGTGCATCCAATAGGTGTGTTTGTGTCGTTTGATGAACATTTAGATCATTTTCATCCTCCCAAGGCTTATTCTTGTCCAATTAGGGTTTTAAGCAATCTTGTGCATCCAAAAGGTGTATTTGTGTCATTCGATGAACATTTAGGTCATTTCCGTCCTCCCAAGGCTTATTCTTGTCCAATTAGGGTTTTTAACCAATCTTGTGCATCCAATAGATGTGTTTGTGTCATTGGATGAACATTTAGGTCATTTTCGTCCTCCCTAGGCTTATTCTTGTCCAATTAGGGTTTCTAACCAATCTTGTGCATCCAATAGGTGTGTTTGTGTCATTGGATGAACATTTAGGTCATTTTCGTCCTCCCTAGGATTATTCTTGTCCAATTAGGGTTTTTAACCAATCTTGTACATCCAATAAGTTCATTTGTGTCATTGGATAAACATTTAGGTCATTTTCGTCCACCCTAGGCTTATTCTTGTCCAATTAGGGTTTTTAACCAATCTTGTGCATCCAATAGG
Organism: Cicer pinnatifidum; assembly: GCA_037974775.1. Lineage (NCBI taxonomy): Eukaryota > Viridiplantae > Streptophyta > Magnoliopsida > Fabales > Fabaceae > Cicer > Cicer pinnatifidum. The sequence goes on from JBBPBR010000008.1 coordinate 31,408,908, forward strand.
TGTATTTGTGTCATTGGATGAACATTTAGGTCATTTTCGTCCTCCCTAGGCTTATTCTTGTCCAATTAGGGTTTCTAACCAATCTTGTGCATCCAATAGGTGTATTTGTGTCATTGGATGATCATTTAGGTCATTTTCGTCCTCCCTAGGCTTATTCTTTTCCAATTAGGGTTTTTAACCAATCTTGTGCATCCAATAGGTGTATTTGTGTCATTGGATGAACATTTAGGTCATTTTCGTCCTCCCTAGGCTTATTCTTGTCTAATTAGGGTTTTTAAGCAATCTTGTGCATCCAATAAGTTCATTGGTGTTATTGGATGAACATTTAGGTCATTTTCGTCCTCCCTAGGCTTATTTTTGTCCAATTAGGGTTTTTAACCAATCTTGTGCATCCAATAGGTGTGTTTGTGTCATTGGATGAACATTTAGGTCAGTTTCGTCCTCCCTAGGCTTATTCTTGTCCAATTAGGGTTTCTAACGAATCTTGTGCATCCAATAGGTGTATTTGTGTCATTGGATGGATATTTAGGTCATTTTCGTCCTCCCTAGGCTTATTCTTGTCCAATTAGGGTTTTTAAGCAATCTTGTGCATCCAATAAGTTCATTTGTGTCATTGGATGAACATTTAGGTCATTTTCGTCCTCCCTAGGCTTATTCTTATCCAATTAGGGTTTCTAACCAATCTTGTGCATCCAATAAGTTCATTTGTATCATTGGATGAACATTTAGGTCATTTTCGTCCTCCCTAGGCTTATTCTTGTCCAATTAGGGTTTTTAAGCAATCTTGTGCATCCAATAAGTTCATTTGTGTCATTGGATGAACATTTAGGTCATTTTCGTCCTCCCTAGGCTTATTCTTGTTCAATTATGGTTTCCAACCAATCTTGTGCATCCAATAGGTGTGTTTGTGTCATTGGATGAACATTTAGGTCATTTTCGTCCTCCCTAGTCTTATTCTTGTCCAATTAGGGTTTTAAGCAATCTTGTGCATCCAATAAGTTCATTTGTGTCATTGGATGAACATTTAGGTTGTTTTCGTCCTCACTAGGCTTAGTTTTGTGCAATTATGGTTTTTAACAAATCTTGTGCATCCAATAGGTGTGTTTGTGTCATTGGATGAACATTTAGGTCATTTTCGTCCTCCCTAGTCTTATTCTTGTCCAATTAGGGTTTTAAGCAATCTTGTGCATCCAATAAGTTCATTTGTGTCATTGGATTAAGATTTAAGTCATTTTCGTCCTCCCTAGGCTTATTCTTGTTCAATTAGGGTTTCTAAACAATCTTGTGCATCCAATAGGTGTGTTTGTGTCATTGGATGAACATTTAGGTCATTTTCGTCCTCCCTAGTCTTATTCTTGTCCAATTAGGGTTTTAAGCAATCTTGTGCATCCAATAAGTTCATTTGTGTCATTGGATGAACATTTAGGTTGTTTTCGTCCTCACTAGGCTTAGTTTTGTGCAATTATGGTTTTTAACAAATCTTGTGCATCCAATAGGTGTGTTTGTGTCATTGGATGAACATTTAGGTCATTTTCGTCCTCCCTAGTCTTATTCTTGTCCAATTAGGGTTTTAAGCAATCTTGTGCATCCAATAAGTTCATTTGTGTCATTGGATTAAGAATTAAGTAATTTTTGTCCTCCCTAGGCTTATTCTTGTCCAATTAGGGTTTTTAACCAATCTTGTGCATCCAATAAGTTCATTTGTGTCATTGGATGAACATTTAGGTCATTTTCGTCCTCCCAAGGCTTATTCTTGTCCAATTAGGGTTTTTAACCAATCTTGTGCATCCAATAAGTTCATTTGTGTCATTGGATGAACATTTAGGTCATTTTCGTCCTCCCTAGGCTTATTCTTATCCAATTAGGGTTTTTAAGCAATCTTGTGCATCCAATAAGTTCATTTGTGTCATTGGATGAACATTTAGGTCATTTTCGTCCTCCCTAGGCTTATTCTTGTGCAATTAGGGTTTTTAACCAATCTTGTGCATCCAATAGGTGTGTTTGTGTCATTGGATGAACATTTAGGTCATTTTCATCCTCCCTAGGCTTATTCTTGTGCAATTAGGGTTTTTAACCAATCTTGTCCATCCAATAGGTGTGTTTGTGTCATTGGATGAACATTAAGGTCATTTTCATCCTCCCTAGGCTTATTGTTGTCCAATTAGGGTTTTTAACCAATCTTGCGCATCCAATAGGTGTGTTTGTGTCGTTTGATGAACATTTAGATCATTTTCATCCTCCCAAGGCTTATTCTTGTCCAATTAGGGTTTTAAGCAATCTTGTGCATCCAATAAGTTCATTTGTGTCATTCGATGAACATTTAGGTCATTTTCGTCCTCCCTAGTCTTATTCTTGTCCAATTAGGGTTTTAAGCATTCTGGTGCATCCAATGTGTGTGTTTGTGTCATTGGATGCACATTTAGGTCATTTTCGTCCTCCCTAGGCTTATTCTTGTCCAATTAGGGTTTCTAACGAATCTTGTGCATCCAATAGGTGTGTTTGTGTCATTGGATGAACATTTAGGTCATTTTCGTCCTCCCAAGGCTTATTCTTGTCCAATTAGAGTTTTAAGCAATCTTGTGCATCCAATAAGTTCATTTGTGTCATTGGATTAACATTGAAGTAGTTTTCGTCCTCCCTAGGCTTATTCTTGTCCAATTAGGGTTTTTAACCAATCTTAAGCATCGAATAGGTGTATTTGTGTCATTGGATGAACATTTAGGTCATTTCCGTCCTCCCTAGGCTTATGTTTGTCCAATTAGTGTTTTTAACCAATCTTGTGCATCCAATAGGTGTGTTTGTGTCATTGGATGAACATTTAGGTCATTTTCGTCCTCCCTAGGCTTATTCTTGTGAAATTAGGGTTTTTAACCAATCTTTTGCATCCAATAAGTTCATTTGTGTCATTGGATGAACATTTAGGTCATTTTCGTCCACCCTAGGCTCATTTTTGTCCAATTAGGGTTTTTAACCAACCTGGTGCATCCAATAAGTTCATTTGTGTCATTGGATGAACATTTAGGTCATTTTCGTCCTCCCTAGGCTTATTCATCTCCAACTAGGGTTTTTAACCAATCTTGTGCATGCAATAAGTTCATTTGTGTCATTGGATGAACATTTAGATCATTTTCGTCCTCCCTAGGCTTATTCTTATCGAATTAGGGTTTTAACCAATCTTGTGCATCCAATAAGTTCATTTGTGTCATTGGATGAAAATTTAGTTCATTTTCATCCTCCCTAGGCTTATTCTTGTGCAATTAGGGTTTTTAACCAATCTTGTCCATCCAATAGGTGTGTTTGTGTCATTGGATGAACATTTAGGTCATTTTCATCCTCCCTAGGCTTATTGTTGTCCAATTAGGGTTTTTAACCAATCTTGTGCATCCAATAGGTGTGTTTGTATCGTTTGATGAACATTTAGATCATTTTCATCCTCCCAAGGCTTATTCTTGTCCAATTAGGGTTTTAAGCAATCTTGTGCATCCAATAAGTTCATTTGTGTCATTCGATGAACATTTAGGTCATTTTCGTCCTCCCTAGTCTTATTCTTGTCCAATTAGGGTTTTAAGCATTCTGGTGCATCCAATGTGTGTGTTTGTGTCATTGGATGCACATTTAGGTCATTTTCGTCCTCCCTAGGCTTATTCTTGTCCAATTAGGGTTTCTAACGAATCTTGTGCATCCAATAGGTGTGTTTGTGTCATTGGATGAACATTTAGGTCATTTTCGTCCTCCCAAGGCTTATTCTTGTCCAATTAGAGTTTTAAGCAATCTTGTGCATCCAATAAGTTCATTTGTGTCATTGGATTAACATTGAAGTAGTTTTCGTCCTCCCTAGGCTTATTCTTGTCCAATTAGGGTTTTTAACCAATCTTAAGCATCGAATAGGTGTATTTGTGTCATTGGATGAACATTTAGGTCATTTCCGTCCTCCCTAGGCTTATGTTTGTCCAATTAGTGTTTTTAACCAATCTTGTGCATCCAATAGGTGTGTTTGTGTCATTGGATGAACATTTAGGTCATTTTCGTCCTCCCTAGGCTTATTCTTGTGAAATTAGGGTTTTTAACCAATCTTATGCATCCAATAAGTTCATTTGTGTCATTGGATGAACATTTAGGTCATTTTCGTCCACCCTAGGCTCATTTTTGTCCAATTAGGGTTTTTAACCAACCTGGTGCATCCAATAAGTTCATTTGTGTCATTGGATGAACATTTAGGTCATTTTCGTCCTCCCTAGGCTTATTCATCTCCAACTAGGGTTTTTAACCAATCTTGTGCATGCAATAAGTTCATTTGTGTCATTGGATGAACATTTAGATCATTTTCGTCCTCCCTAGGCTTATTCTTATCGAATTAGGGTTTTAACCAATCTTGTGCATCCAATAAGTTCATTTGTGTCATTGGATGAAAATTTAGTTCATTTTCGTCCTCCCTAGGCTTATTCTTGTCCAATTAGGGTTTTTAAGCAATCTTGTGCGTCCAATAAGTTCATTTGTGTCATTGGATGAACATTTAGGTCATTTTCGTCCTCCCTAGGCTTATTCTTGTCCAATTAGGGTTTCTAACCAATCTTGTGCATCCAATAGGTGTGTTTGTTTCATTGGATGAACATTTAGGTCATTTTCGTCCTCCCTAGTCTTATTCTTGTCCAATTAGGGTTTTAAGCAATCTTGTGCATCCAATAAGTTCATTTGTGTCATTAGATGAACATTTAGGTCATTTTCGTCCTTCGTAGGCTGATTCTTGTGCAATTATGGTTTTTAACCAATCTTGTGCATCCCATAGGTGTGTTTGTGTCATTGGATGAACATTTAGGTCATTTTCATCCTCCCTAGGCTTATTCTAGTGCAATTAGGGTTTTTAACCAATCTTGTGCATCCATTAGGTGTGTTTGTGTCATTGGATGAACATTTAGGTCATTTTCATCCTCCCTAGGCTGATTCTTGTCCAATTAGGGTTTTTAACCAATCTTGTGCATCCAATAAGTTCATTTGTGTCATTGGATGAACATTTAGGTCCTTTTCGTCCTCCCTAGTCTTATTCTTGTCCAATTTGGGTTTTAAGCATTCTTTTGCATCCAATGTGTGTGTTTGTGTCATTGGATGCACATTTAGGTCATTTTCGTCCTCCCTTTGCTTATTCTTGTCCAATTAGGGTTTCTAAGGAATCTTGTGCATCCAAATGGTGTGTTTGTGTCATTGGATGAACATTTAGGTCATTTTCGTCATCCCTAGGCTTATTCTTGTCCAATTAGCGTTTTAAGCAATCTTGTGCATCCAATAAGTTCATTTGTGTCATTGGATTAACATTTAAGTAGTTTTCGTCCTCCCTGGGCTTATTCTTGTCCAATTAGGGTTTTTAACCAATCTTAAGCATCCAATAGTTGTATTTGTGTCATTGGATGAACATTTAGGTCATTTCCGTCCTCCCAAGGCTTATTCTTGTCCAATTAGGGTTTTTAACCAATCTTGTGCATCCAATAGATGTGTTTGTGTCATTGGATGAACATTTAGGTCATTTTCGTCCTCCCTAGGCTTATTCTTGTCCAATTATGATTTTTAACCAATCTTGTGCATTCAATAGGTGTGTTTGTGTCATTGGATAAACATTTAGGTCATTTTCGTCCTCCCTAGGCTTATTCTTGTCCAATTATGATTTTTAACCAATCTTGTGCATTCAATAGGTGTGCTTGTGTCATTGGATGAACATTTAGGTCATTTTCGTCCTCCCTAGGCTGATTCTGGTCCAATTAGCGTTTTAAGCAATCTTGTGCATCCAATAAGTTCATTTGTGTCATTGGATTAACATTTAAGTAGTTTTCGTCCTCCCTAGGCTTATTCTTGTCCAATTAGGGTTTTTAACCAATCTTAAGCATCCAATAGGTGTATTTGTGTCATTGGATGAACATTTAGGTCATTTCCGTCCTCCCTAGGCTTATTCTTGTCCAATTAGGGTTTTTAACCAATCTTGTGCATCCAATATGTGTGTTTGTGTCATTGGAAGAACATTTTGGTCATTTTCGTCCTCCCTAGGCTTATTCTTGTGCAATTAGGGTTTTTAACCAATCTTATGCATCCAATAAGTTCAATTGTGTCATTGGATGAACATTTAGGTCATTTTCGTCCACCCTAGGCTCATTCTTGTCCAATTAGGGTTTTTAACCAATCTTGTGCATCCAATAAGGTCATTTGTGTCATTGGTTGAACATTTAGGTCATTTTCGTCCTCCCTAGGGTTATTCTTGTCCAGTTAGGGTTTTTAACCAATCTTGTGCATCCAATAGGCGTGTTTGTATCATTGGATGAACATTTAAGTCATTTTCGTCCTCCCTAGACTTATTCTTGTCCAATTAGGGTTTCTAACGAATCTTGTGCATCCAATAGGTGTGTTTGTTTCATTGGATGAACATTTTGGTCATTTTCGTCCTCCCTAGGCTTATTCTTGTCCAATTAGGGTTTTTAATCAATCTTCTACATTCAATAGGTGTGTTTGTGTCATTTGATGAACATTTAGGTCATTTTCGTCCTCCCTAGGGTTATTCTTGTCCAATTAGGGTTTTAAGCAATCTTGTGCATCCAATAAGTTCATTTGTGTCATTGGATTAACATTTAAGTCATTTTCGTCCTCCCTAGGCTTATTGTTGTCCAATTAGGGTTTTAAACCAATCTTAAGCATCCAATAGGTGTATTCGTGTCATTGGATGAACATTTAGGTCATTTCCGTCCTCCCAAGGCTTATTCTTGTCCAATTAGGGTTTTTAACCAATCTTGTACATCCAATAGATGTGTTTGTGTCATTGGATGAACATTTAGGTCATTTTCGTCCTCCCTAGGCTTATTCTTGTCCAATTAAGGTTTCTAACCAATCTTGTGCATCCAATAGGTGTGTTTGTGTCATTGGATGAACATTTAGGTCATTTTCGTCCTCCCTAGGCTTATTCTTGTCCAATTAGCGTTTTAAGCAATCTTGTGCATCCAATAAGTTCATTTGTGTCATTGGATTAACATTTAAGTAGTTTTCGTCCTCCCTAGGCTTATTCTTGTCCAATTAGGGTTTTTAACCAATCTTAAGCATCCAATAGGTGTATTTGTGTCATTGGATGAACATTTAGGTCATTTCCGTCCTCCCAAGGCTTATTCTTGTCCAATTAGGGTTTTTAACCAATCTTGTGCATCCAATGGATGTGTTTGTGTCATTGGATGAACATTTAGGTCATTTTCGTCCTCCCTAGGCTTATTCTTGTCCAATTATGATTTTTAACCAATCTTGTGCATTCAATAGGTGTGTTTGTGTCATTGGATGAACATTTAGGTCATTTTCGTCCTCCCTAGGCTTATTATTGTCCAATTAGCGTTTTAAGCAATCTTGTGCATCCAATAAGTTCATTTGTGTCATTGGATTAACATTTAAGTAGTTTTCGTCCTCCCTAGGCTTATTCTTGTCCAATTAGGGTTTTTAACCAATCTTAAGCATCCAATAGGTGTATTTGTGTCATTGGATGAACATTTAGGTCATTTCCGTCCTCCCAAGGCTTATTCTTGTCCAATTAGGGTTTTTAACCAATCTTGTGCATCCAATGGATGTGTTTGTGTCATTGGATGAACATTTAGGTCATTTTCGTCCTCCCTAGGCTTATTCTTGTCCAATTATGATTTTTAACCAATCTTGTGCATTCAATAGGTGTGTTTGTGTCATTGGATGAACATTTAGGTCATTTTCGTCCTCCCTAGGCTTATTCTTGTCCAATTAGCGTTTTAAGCAATCTTGTGCATCCAATAAGTTCATTTGTGTCATTGGATTAACATTTAAGTAGTTTTCGTCCTCCCTAGGTTTATTCTTGTCCAATTAGGGTTTTTAACCAATCTTAAGCATCCAATAGGTGTATTTGTGTCATTGGATCAACATTTAGGTCATTTCCGTCCTCCCAAGGCTTATTCTTGTCCAATTAGGGTTTTTAACCAATCTTGTGCATCCAATAGATGTGTTTGTGTCATTGGATGAACATTTAGGTCATTTTCGTCCTCCCTAGGCTTATTATTGTCCAATTATGATTTTTAACCAATCTTGTGCATTCAATAGGTGTGTTTGTGTCATTGGATGAACATTTAGGTCATTTTCGTCCTCCCTAGGCTTATTCTTGTCCAATTAGCGTTTTAAGCAATCTTGTGCATCCAATAAGTTCATTTGTGTCATTGGATTAACATTTAAGTAGTTTTCGTCCTCCCTAGGCTTATTCTTGTCCAATTAGGGTTTTTAACCAATCTTAAGCATCCAAAAGGTGTATTTGTGTCATTGGATGAACACGTAGGTCATTTCCGTCCTCCCTAGGCTTATTCTTGTCCAATTAGGGTTTTTAACCAATCTTGTGCATCCAATAGGTGTGTTTGTGTCATTGGATGAACAGTTAGGTCATTTTCGTCCTCCCTAGGCTTATTCTTGTCCAATTAGGGTTTTTAACCAATGTTGTGCATCCAATAAGTTCATTTGTGTCATTGGATAAACATTTAGGTCATTTTCGTCCACCCTAGGCTTATTCTTGTCCAATTAGGGTTTTTAACCAATCTTGTGCATCCAATAAGTGCATTTGTGTAATTGGATGAACATTTAGGTCATTTTCGTCCTCCCTAGGCTTATTCTTGTCCAATTAGGGTTTTTAACCAATCTTGTGCATCCAATAGGTGTGTTTGTGTCATTGGATGAACATTTAGGTCATTTTCGTCATCCCTAGGCTTATTCTTGTCCAATTAGGGTTTTTAAGCAATCTTGTGCATCCAATAAGTTCATTTGTGTCATTGGATGAACATTTAGGTCATTTTCGTCCTCCCAAGGCTTATTCTTATCCAATAAGGGTTTTTAACCAATCTTGTGCATCGAATAAGTTCATTTGTGTCATTTGATGAATATTTAGGTCATTTTCGTCCTCCCTAGACTTATTCTTGCCCAATTAGGGTTTTTAAGCAATCTTGTGCATCCAATAAGTTCATTTGTGTCTTTGGATGAACATTTAGGTCATTTTCGTCCTCCCTAGGCTTATTCTTGTCCAATTAGGGTTTTTAAGCAATCATGTGCATCCAATAAGTTCGTTTGTGTCATTGGATGAACATTTAGGTCATTTTCGTCCTCCCTATGCTTATTCTTGTTCAATTAGGGTTTCTAACCAATCTTGTGCATCCAATAGGTGTGTTTGTGTCATTGGATGAACATTTAGGTCATTTTCGTCCTCCCTAGTCTTATTCTTGTCCAATTAGGGTTTTAAGCAATCTTGTGCATCCAATAACTTCATTTGTGTCATTGGATTAACATTTAAGTCATTTTCGTCCTCCCTAGGCTTATTCTTGTCCAATTAGGGTTTCTAACGAATCTTGTGCATCCAATAGGTGTGTTTGTGTCATTGGATGAACATTTAGGTCATTTTCGTCCTCCGTAGGCTTATTCTTGTCCAGTTAGGGTTTTTAACCAATCTTGTGCATCCAATAGGTGTGTTTGTGTCATTTGATGAACATTTAGATCATTTTCATCCTCACAAGGCTTATTCTTGTCCAATTAGGGATTTAAGCAATCTTGTGCATCCAATAAGTTCATTTGTGTCATTGGATGAACATTTAGGTCATTTTCGTCCACCCTAGGCTTATTCTTGTCCAATTAGCATTTTAAGCAATCTTGTGCATCGAATAAGTTCATTTGTGTCATTGGATTAACATTTAAGTAGTTTTCGTCCTCCCTAGGCTTATTCTTGTCCAATTAGGGTTTTTAACCAATCTTAAGCATCCAATAGGTGTATTTGTGTCATTGGATGAACATTTAGGTCATTTCCGTCCTCCCTAGGCTTATTCTTGTCCAATTAGGGTTTTTAACCAATCTTGTGCATCCAATATGTGTGTTTGTGTCATTGGAAGAACATTTTGGTCATTTTCGTCCTCCCTAGGCTTATTCTTGTGCAATTAGGGTTTTTAACCAATCTTATGCATCCAATAAGTTCAATTGTGTCATTGGATGAACATTTAGGTCATTTTCGTCCACCCTAGGCTCATTCATGTCCAATTAGGGTTTTTAACCAATCTTGTGCATCCAATAAGGTCATTTGTGTCATTGGTTGAACATTTAGGTCATTTTCGTCCTCCCTAGGGTTATTCTTGTCCAGTTAGGGTTTTTAACCAATCTTGTGCATCCAATAGGCGTGTTTGTATCATTGGATGAACATTTAAGTCATTTTCGTCCTCCCTAGACTTATTCTTGTCCAATTAGGGTTTCTAACGAATCTTGTGCATCCAATAGGTGTGTTTGTTTCATTGGATGAACATTTTGGTCATTTTCGTCCTCCCTAGGCTTATTCTTGTCCAATTAGGGTTTTTAATCAATCTTCTGCATTCAATAGGTGTGTTTGTGTCATTTGATGAACATTTAGGTCATTTTCGTCCTCCCTAGGGTTATTCTTGTCCAATTAGGGTTTTAAGCAATCTTGTGCATCCAATAAGTTCATTTGTGTCATTGGATTAACATTTAAGTCATTTTCGTCCTCCCTAGGCTTATTCTTGTCCAATTAGGGTTTTAAACCAATCTTAAGCATCCAATAGGTGTATTTGTGTCATTGGATGAACATTTAGGTCATTTCCGTCCTCCCAAGGCTTATTCTTGTCCAATTAGGGTTTTTAACCAATCTTGTGCATCCAATAGATGTGTTTGTGTCATTGGATGAACATTTAGGTCATTTTCGTCCTCCCTAGGCTTATTCTTGTCCAATTAAGGTTTCTACCCAATCTTGTGCATCCAATAGGTGTGTTTGTGTCATTGGATGAACATTTAGGTCATTTTCGTCCTCCCTAGGCTTATTCTTGTCCAATTAGCGTTTTAAGCAATCTTGTGCATCCAATAAGTTCATTTGTGTCATTGGATTAACATTTAAGTAGTTTTCGTCCTCCCTAGGCTTATTCTTGTCCAATTAGGGTTTTTAACCAATCTTAAGCATCCAATAGGTGTATTTGTGTCATTGGATGAACATTTAGGTCATTTCCGTCCTCCCTAGGCTTATTCTTGTCCAATTAGGGTTTTTAACCAATCTTGTGCATCCAATATGTGTGTTTGTGTCATTGGAAGAACATTTTGGTCATTTTCGTCCTCCCTAGGCTTATTCTTGTGCAATTAGGGTTTTTAACCAATCTTATGCATCCAATAAGTTCAATTGTGTCATTGGATGAACATTTAGGTCATTTTCGTCCACCCTAGGCTCATTCTTGTCCAATTAGGGTTTTTAACCAATCTTGTGCATCCAATAAGGTCATTTGTGTCATTGGTTGAACATTTAGGTCATTTTCGTCCTCCCTAGGGTTATTCTTGTCCAGTTAGGGTTTTTAACCAATCTTGTGCATCCAATAGGCGTGTTTGTATCATTGGATGAACATTTAAGTCATTTTCGTCCTCCCTAGACTTATTCTTGTCCAATTAGGGTTTCTAACGAATCTTGTGCATCCAATAGGTGTGTTTGTTTCATTTGATGAACATTTTGGTCATTTTCGTCCTCCCTAGGCTTATTCTTGTCCAATTAGGGTTTTTAATCAATCTTCTGCATTCAATAGGTGTGTTTGTGTCATTTGATGAACATTTAGGTCATTTTCGTCCTCCCTAGGGTATTCTTGTCCAATTAGGGTTTTAAACCAATCTTAAGCATCCAATAGGTGTATTTGTGTCATTGGATGAACATTTAGGTCATTTCCGTCCTCCCAAGGCTTATTCTTGTCCAATTAGGGTTTTTAACCAATCTTGTGCATCCAATAGATGTGTTTGTGTCATTGGATTAACATTTAGGTCATTTTCGTCCTCCCTAGGCTTATTCTTGTCCAATTAGGGTTTCTATCCAATCTTGTGCATCCAATAGGTGTGTTTGTGTCATTGGATGAACATTTAGGTCATTTTCGTCCTCCCTAGTCTTATTCTTGTCCAATTAGGGTTTTAAGCAATCTTGTGTATCCAATAAGTTCATTTGTGTCATTGGATGAACATTTAGGTAGTTTTCGTCCTCCCTAGGCTTATTCTTGTGCAATTAGGGTTTTTAACCAATCTTGTGCATCCAATAGGTGTGTTTGTGTCATTGGATGAACATTTAGGTCATTTTCATCCTCCCTAGGCTTATTCTTGTGCAATTAGGGTTTTTAACCAATCTTGTCCATCCAATAGGTGTGTTTGTGTCATTGGATGAACATTTAGGTCATTTTCATCCTCCCTAGGCTTATTGTTGTCCAATTAGGGTTTTTAACCAATCTTGTGCATCCAATAGGTGTGTTTGTGTCGTTTGATGAACATTTAGATCATTTTCATCCTCCCAAGGCTTATTCTTGTCCAATTAGGGTTTTAAGCAATCTTGTGCATCCAAAAGGTGTATTTGTGTCATTCGATGAACATTTAGGTCATTTCCGTCCTCCCAAGGCTTATTCTTGTCCAATTAGGGTTTTTAACCAATCTTGTGCATCCAATAGATGTGTTTGTGTCATTGGATGAACATTTAGGTCATTTTCGTCCTCCCTAGGCTTATTCTTGTCCAATTAGGGTTTCTATCCAATCTTGTGCATCCAATAGGTGTGTTTGTGTCATTGGATGAACATTTAGGTCATTTTCGTCCTCCCAAGGCTTATTCTTGTCCAATTAGAGTTTTAAGCAATCTTGTGCATCCAATAAGTTCATTTGTGTCATTGGATTAACATTGAAGTAGTTTTCGTCCTCCCTAGGCTTATTCTTGTCCAATTAGGGTTTTTAACCAATCTTAAGCATCGAATAGGTGTATTTGTGTCATTGGATGAACATTTAGGTCATTTCCGTCCTCCCTAGGCTTATGTTTGTCCAATTAGTGTTTTTAACCAATCTTGTGCATCCAATAGGTGTGTTTGTGTCATTGGATGAACATTTAGGTCATTTTCGTCCTCCCTAGGCTTATTCTTGTGAAATTAGGGTTTTTAACCAATCTTATGCATCCAATAAGTTCATTTGTGTCATTAGATGAACATTTAGGTCATTTTCGTCCACCCTAGGCTCATTTTTGTCCAATTAGGGTTTTTAACCAACCTGGTGCATCCAATAAGTTCATTTGTGTCATTGGATGAACATTTAGGTCATTTTCGTCCTCCCTAGGCTTATTCATCTCCAACTAGGGTTTTTAACCAATCTTGTGCATGCAATAAGTTCATTTGTGTCATTGGATGAACATTTAGATCATTTTCGTCCTCCCTAGGCTTATTCTTGTCGAATTAGGGTTTTAACCAATCTTGTGCATCCAATAAGTTCATTTGTGTCATTGGATGAACATTTAGTTCATTTTCGTCCTCCCTAGGCTTATTCTTGTCCAATTAGGGTTTTTAAGCAATCTTGTGCGTCCAATAAGTTCATTTGTGTCATTGGATGAACATTTAGGTCATTTTCGTCCTCCCTAGGCTTATTCTTGTCCAATTAGGGTTTCTAACCAATCTTGTGCATCCAATAGGTGTGTTTGTGTCAATGGATGAACATTTAGGTCATTTTCGTCCTCCCTAGTCTTATTCTTGTCCAATTAGGGTTTTAAGCAATCTTGTGCATCCAATAAGTTCATTTGTGTCATTAGATGAACATTTAGGTCATTTTCGTCCTTCGTAGGCTGATTCTTGTGCAATTATGGTTTTTAACCAATCTTGTGCATCCAATAGGTGTGTTTGTGTCATTGGATGAACATTTAGGTCATTCTCATCCTCCCTAGGCTTATTCTTGTGCAATTAGGGTTTTTAACCAATCTTGTGCATCCATTAGGTGTGTTTGTGTCATTGGATGAACATTTAGGTCATTTTCATCCTCCATAGGCTTATTGTTGTCCAATTAGGGTTTTTAACCAATCTTGTGCATCCAATAGGTGTGTTTGTGTCATTGGATGAACATTTAGGTCATTTTC
>JBBPBR010000008.1:31426846-31446672 GCA_037974775.1 Cicer pinnatifidum
TTGTCCAATTAGGGTTTTTAACCAATCTTGTGCATCCAATAGGTGTGTTTGTGTCATTGGATGAACATTTAGGTCATTTTCATCCTCCCTAGGCTGATTCTTGTCCAATTAGGGTTTTTAACCAATCTTGTGCATCCAATAAGTTCATTTGTGTCATTGGATGAACATTTAGGTCCTTTTCGTCCTCCCTAGTCTTATTCTTGTCCAATTTGGGTTTTAAGCATTCTTTTGCATCCAATGTGTGTGTTTGTGTCATTGGATGCACATTTAGGTCATTTTCGTCCTCCCTAGGCTTATTCTTGTCCAATTAGGGTTTCTAAGGAATCTTGTGCATCCAAATGGTGTGTTTGTGTCATTGGATGAACATTTAGGTCATTTTCGTCATCCCTAGGCTTATTCTTGTCCAATTAGCGTTTTAAGCAATCTTGTGCATCCAATAAGTTCATTTGTGTCATTGGATTAACATTTAAGTAGTTTTCGTCCTCCCCGGGCTTATTCTTGTCCAATTAGGGTTTTTAACCAATCTTAAGCATCCAATAGTTGTATTTGTGTCATTGGATGAACATTTAGGACATTTCCGTCCTCCCTAGGCTTATTCTTGTCCAATTAGGGTTTTTAACCAATCTTGTGCATCCAATAAGTTCATTTGTGTCATTAGATAAACATTTAGGTCATTTCGTCCTCCCTAGGCTTATTCATCTCCAACTAGGGTTTTTAACCAATCTTGTGCATGCAATAAGTTCATTTGTGTCATTGGATGAACATTTAGGTCATTTTCGTCCTCCTTAGGCTGATTCTTGTCCAATTAGGGTTTGTAACCAATCTTGTGCATCCAATAGGTGTGTTTGTGTCATTGGATGAACATTTAGGTCATTTTCGTCCTCCCTAGGTTGATTCTTGTCCAATTAAGGTTTTTAACCAATCTTGTGTATCCAATAGGTGTGTTTGTGTCATTGGATGAACATTTAAGTCATTTTCGTCCTCCCTAGGCTTATTCTTGTCCAATTAGGGTTTTAAGCAATCTTGTGCATCCAACAATTTCATTTGTGTCATTGGATTAACATTTAAGTTATTTTCGTCCTCCCTAGGCTTATTCTTGTCCAATTAGGGTTTTTAACCAATCTTGTGCATCCAATAGGTGTGTTTGTGTCATTGGATGAACATTTAGGTCTTTTTCGTCCTCCCTAGGCTTATTCTTGTGAAATTAGGGTTTTTAACCAAACTTATGCATCCAATAAGTTCATTTGTGTCATTGGATGAACATTTAGGTCATTTTCATCCACCCTAGGCTCATTCTTGTCCAATTAGGGTTTTTAACCAATCTGGTGCATCCAGTAAGTTCATTTGTGTCATTGGATGAACATTTAGGTCATTTTCGTCCTCCCTAGGCTTATTAATCTCCAACTAGGGTTTTTAACCAATCTTGTGCATGCAATAAGTTCATTTGCGTCATTGGATGAACATTTAGATCATTTTCGTACTCCCTAGGCTTATTCTTGTCGAATTAGGGTTTTAACCAATCTTGTGCATCCAATAAGTTCATTTGTTTCATTGGATGAACATTTAGTTCATTTTCGTCCTTTCTAGGCTTATTCTTGTCGAATTAGGGTTTTTAACCAATCTTGTGCGTCCAATAAGTTCATTTGTGTCATTGGATGAACATTTAGTTCATTTTCGTCCTCCCTAGGCTTATTCTTGTCCAATTAGGGTTTCTAACCAATCTTGTGCATCCAATAGGTGTGTTTGTGTTGTTGGATGAACATTTAGGTCATTTTCGTCCTCCCTAGTCTTATTCTTGTCCAATTAGGGTTTTAAGCAATCTTGTGCATCCAATAAGTTCATTTGTCTCATTAGATGAACATTTAGGTCATTTTCGTCCTCCCTAGGCTTATTCTTGTCCAATTAGGGTTTCTAACGAATCTTGTGCATCCAATAGGTGTGTTTGTGTCATTGGATGAACATTTAGGTCATTTTCGTCCTCCCAAGGCTTATTCTTGTCCAATTAGAGTTTTAAGCAATCTTGTGCATCCAATAAGTTCATTTGTGTCATTGGATTATCATTGAAGTAGTTTTCGTCCTCCCTAGGCTTATTCTTGTCCAATTAGGGTTTTTTAACCAATCTTAAGCATCGAATAGGTGTAATTGTGTCATTGGATGAACATTTAGGTCATTTCCGTCCTCCCTAGGCTTATGTTTGTCCAATTAGTGTTTTTAACCAATCTTGTGCATCCAATAGGTGTGTTTGTGTCATTGGATGAACATTTAGGTCATTTTCGTCCTCCCTAGGCTTATTCTTGTCCAATTAGGGTTTTTAACCAATCTTGTGCATCCAATAAGTACATTTGTGTCATTGGATTAACATTTAGGTCATTTTCGTCCTCCCTAGGCTTATTCTTGTCCAATTAGGGTTTCTAACCAATCTTGTGCATCCAATAGGTGTGTTTGTGTCATTGGATGAACATTTAGGTCATTTTCGTCCTCCCTAGGCTTATTCTTGTCCAATTAGGGTTTCTAACCAATCTTGTGCATCCAATAGGTGTGTTTGTGTCATTGGATGAACATTTAGGTCATTTTCGTCCTCCCTAGGCTTATTCGTGTCCAATTAAGGCTTTTAACCAATCTTGTGCATCCAATAAGTTCATTTGTGTCATTGGAATAACATTTAGGTCATTTTCGTCCTCCATAGGCTTATTCTTGTCCAATTATGGTTTCTAACCAATCTTGGGCATCCAATAGGTGTGTTTGTGTCATTGGATTAACAATTAGGTCATTTTCGTCCTCCCTAGGCTTATTCTTGTCCAATTAGGGTTTTTAACCAATCTTGTGCATCCAATAAGTTCATTTGTGTCATTGGATGATCAATTAGGTCATTTTCGTCCTCCCTAGGCTTATTCTTGTCCAATTAGGGTTTTTAACCAATCTTGTGCATCCAATAAGTTCATTTGTGTCATTGGATTAACATTTAGGTCATTTTCGTCCTCCCTAGGTTTATTCTTGTCCAATTAGGGTTTTTAACCAATCTTGTGCATCCAATAAGTTTGTTTGTGTCATTGGATTAATATTTAGGTCATTTTCGTCCTCCCTAGGCATATTCTTGTCCAATTTGGGTTTTTAACCAATCTTGTGCATCCAATATGTGTGTTTGTGTCATTGGATGATCAATTAGGTCATTTTCGTCCTCCCTAGGCTTATTCTTGTCCAATTAGGGTTTTTAACCAATCTTGTGCATCCAATAAAGTTCATTTGTGTCATTGGATTAACATTTAGGTCATTTTCGTCCTCCCTAGGAATATTCTTGTCCAATTAGGTTTTTTAACCAATCTTGTGCATCCAATAGGTGTGTTTGTGTCATTGGATGATCAATTAGGTCATTTTCGTCCTCCCTAGGCTTATTCTTGTCCAATTAGGGTTTTTAACCAATCTTGTGCATCCAATAACTTTGTTTGTGTCATTGAATTAATTTTTAGGTCATTTTCCTCCTCCCTAGGCATATTCTTGTCCAATTAGGGTTTTTAACCAATCTTGTGCATCCAATAGGTGTGTTTGTGTCATTGGATGATCAATTAGGTCATTTTCGTCCTCCCTAGGCTTATTCTTGTCCAATTAGGGTTTTTAACCAATCTTGTGCATCCAATAAGTTCATTTCTGTCATTGGATTAACATTTAGGTCATTTTCGTCCTTCCTAGTCATATTCTTGTCCAATTAGGGTTTTTAACCAATCTTGTGCTTCCAATAGGTGTGTTTGTGACATTGGATGATCAATTAGGTCATTTTCGTCCTCCCTAAGCTTATTCTAGTCCAATTAGGGTTTTTAACCAATGTTGTGCATCCAATAGGTGTGTTTGTGTCATTGGATTAACATTTAGGTCATTTTCGTCCTCCCTAGGCTTGTTCTTGTCCAATTAGGGTTTTTAACCAATCTTGTGCATCCAATAGGTGTGTTTGTGTCATTGGATGATCAATTAGGTCATTTTCGTCCTCCCTAGGCTTATTCTTGTCCAATTAGGGTTTTTAACCAATCTTGTGCATCCAATAACTTTGTTTGTGTCATTGAATTAATATTTAGGTCATTTTCGTCCTCCCTAGGCATATTCTTGTCCAATTAGGGTTTTTAACCAATCTTGTGCATCCAATAAGTTCATTTGTGTCCTTGGATGATCAATTAGGTCATTTTCGTCCTCCCTAGGCATATTCTTGTCCAACTAGGGTTTTTAACCAATCTTGTGCATCCAATAGGTGTGTTTGTGTCATTGGATGATCAATTAGGTCATTTTCGTCCTTTCTAGGCTTATTCTTGTCCAATTAGGGTTTTTAACCAATCTTGTGCATCCAATAAGTTCATTTGTGTCATTGGATTAACATTTAGGTCATTTTCGTCCTCCCTAGGCTTATTCTTGTCCAATTAGGGTTTTTAAACAATCTTGTGCATCCAATAGGTGTGTTTGTGTCATTGGATGAACATTTAGGTCATTTTCGTCCTCCCTAGTCTTATTCTTGTCCAATTAGGGTTTTAAGCAATCTTGTGCATCCAATAAGTTCATTTGTGTCATTGGATGAACATTTATGTCATTTTCATCCTCCCAAAGCTTATTCTTGTCCAACTAGGGTTTTTAACCAATCTTGTGCATCCAATAGGTGTGTTTGTGTAATTGGATGAACATTTAGGTCATTTTCGTCCTCCCTAGTCTTATTCTTGTCCAATTAGGGTTTTAAGCAATCTTGTGCATCCAATAAGTTCATTTGTGTCATTGGATGAACATTTAGGTCATTTTCGTCCTCCCTAGGCTTATTCTTGTCCAATTAGGGTTTCTAACCAATCTTGTGCATCCAATAGGTGTGTTTGTGTCATTGGATGAACATTTAGGTCATTTTCGTCCTCCCTAGTCTTATTCTTGTCCAATTAGGGTTTTAAGCAATCTTGTGCATCCAATAAGTTCATTTGTGTCATTGGATGAACATTTAGGTCGTTTTTCCTCCTCCCTAGGCTTATTCTTGTCCAATTAGGTTTTCAAGCAATCTTGTGCATCCAATAAGTTCATTTGTGTCATTGGATGAACATTTAGGTCATTTTCGTCCTCCCTAGTCTTATTCTTGTCCAATTAGGGTTTTAAGCAATCTTGTGCATCCAATAAGTTCATTTGTGTCATTGAATTAAGATTTAAGTGATTTTCGTCCTCCCTAGGCTTATTCTTGTTCAATTAGGGTTTCTAACCAATCTTGTGCATCCAATAGGTGTGTTTGTGTCATTGGATGAACATTTAGGTCATTTTCGTCCTCCCTAGTCTTATTCTTGTCCAATTAGGGTTTTAAGCAATCTTGTGCATCCAATAAGTTCATTTGTGTCATTGGATGAACATTTAGGTCATTTTTCCTCCTCCCTAGGCTTATTCTTGTCCAATTAGGTTTTCAAGCAATCTTGTGCATCAAATAAGTTCATTTGTGTCATTGGATGAACATTTAGGTCATTTTCGTCCTCCCTAGGCTTATTCTTGACCAATTAGGGTTTATAAGCAATCTTGTGCTTCCAATAAGTTCATTTGTGTCATTGGATGAACATTTAGGTCATTTTCGTCCTCCCTAGGCTTACTCTTGTCCAATTAGGGTTTCTAACCAATCTTGTGCATCCAATAAGTTCATTTGTGTCATTGGATGAACATTTAGGTCATTTTCGTCCTCCCTAGGCTTATTCTTGTCCAATTAGGGTTTTTAACCAATCTTGTGCATCCAATAGGTGTGTTTGTGTCATTGGATGAACATTTAGGTCATTTTCATCCTCCCTAGGCTGATTCTTGTCCAATTAGGGTTTTTAACCAATCTTGTGCATCCAATAAGTTCATTTGTGTCATTGGATGAACATTTAGGTCCTTTTCGTCCTCCCTAGTCTTATTCTTGTCCAATTTGGGTTTTAAGCATTCTTTTGCATCCAATGTGTGTGTTTGTGTCATTGGATGCACATTTAGGTCATTTTCGTCCTCCCTAGGCTTATTCTTGTCCAATTAGGGTTTCTAAGGAATCTTGTGCATCCAATAGGTGTGTTTGTGTCATTGGATGAACATTTAGGTCATTTTCGTCATCCCTAGGCTTATTCTTGTCCAATTAGCGTTTTAAGCAATCTTGTGCATCCAATAAGTTCATTTGTGTCATTGGATTAACATTGAAGTAGTTTTCGTCCTCCCTAGGCTTATTCTTGTCCAATTAGGGTTTTTTAACCAATCTTAAGCATCGAATAGGTGTAATTGTGTCATTGGATGAACATTTAGGTCATTTCCGTCCTCCCTAGGCTTATGTTTGTCCAATTAGTGTTTTTAACCAATCTTGTGCATCCAATAGGTGTGTTTGTGTCATTGGATGAACATTTAGGTCATTTTCGTCCGCCCTAGGCTTATTCTTGTCCAATTAGGGTTTTTAAGCAATCTTGTGCGTCCAATAAGTTCATTTGTGTCATTGGATGAACATTTAGGTCATTTTCGTCCTCCCTAGGCTTATTCTTGTCCAATTAGGGTTTCTAACCAATCTTGTGCATCCAATAGGTGTGTTTGTGTCATTGGATGAACATTTAGGTCATTTTCGTCCTCCCTAGTCTTATTCTTGTCCAATTAGGGTTTTAAGCAATCTTGTGCATCCAATAAGTTCATTTGTGTCATTAGATGAACATTTAGGTCATTTTCGTCCTTCGTAGGCTGATTCTTGTGCAATTATGGTTTTTAACCAATCTTGTGCATCCAATAGGTGTGTTTGTGTCATTGGATGAACATTTAGGTCATTCTCATCCTCCCTAGGCTTATTCTTGTGCAATTAGGGTTTTTAACCAATCTTGTGCATCCATTAGGTGTGTTTGTGTCATTGGATGAACATTTAGGTCATTTTCATCCTCCCTAGGCTTATTGTTGTCCAATTAGGGTTTTTAACCAATCTTGTGCATCCAATAGGTGTGTTTGTGTCATTGGATGAACATTTAGGTCATTTTCATCCTCCCTAGGCTGATTCTTGTTCAATTAGGGTTTTTAACCAATCTTGTGCATCCAATAAGTTCATTTGTGTCATTGGATGAACATTTAGGTCCTTTTCGTCCTCCCTAGTCTTATTCTTGTCCAATTTGGGTTTTAAGCATTCTTTTGCATCCAATGTGTGTGTTTGTGTCATTGGATGCACATTCAGGTCATTTTCGTCCTCCCTAGGCTTATTCTTGTCCAATTAGGGTTTCTAAGGAATCTTGTGCATCCAAATGGTGTGTTTGTGTCATTGGATGAACATTTAGGTCATTTTCGTCATCCCTAGGCTTATTCTTGTCCAATTAGCGTTTTAAGCAATCTTGTGCATCCAATAAGTTCATTTGTGTCATTGGATTAACATTTAAGTAGTTTTCGTCCTCCCAGGGCTTATTCTTGTCCAATTAGGGTTTTTAACCAATCTTAAGCATCCAATAGTTGTATTTGTGTCATTGGATGAACATTTAGGACATTTCCGTCCTCCCTAGGCTTATTCTTGTCCAATTAGGGTTTTTAACCAATCTTGTGCATCCAATAAGTTCATTTGTGTCATTAGATAAACATTTAGGTCATTTTTGTCCTCCCTAGGCTTATTCATCTCCAACTAGGGTTTTTAACCAATCTTGTGCATGCAATAAGTTCATTTGTGTCATTGGATGAACATTTAGGTCATTTTCGTCCTCCTTAGGCTTATTCTTGTCCAATTAGGGTTTGTAACCAATCTTGTGCATCCAATAGGTGTGTTTGTGTCATTGGATGAACATTTAGGTCATTTTCGTCCTCCCTAGGTTGATTCTTGTCCAATTAAGGTTTTTAACCAATCTTGTGTATCCAATAGGTGTGTTTGTGTCATTGGATGAACATTTAAGTCATTTTCGTCCTCCCTAGGCTTATTCTTGTCCAATTAGGGTTTTAAGCAATCTAGTGCATCCAATAATTTCATTTGTGTCATTGGATTAACATTTAAGTTATTTTCGTCCTCCCTAGGCTTATTCTTGTCCAATTAGGGTTTTTAACCAATCTTGTGCATCCAATAGGTGTGTTTGTGTCATTGGATGAACATTTAGGTCTTTTTCGTCCTCCCTAGGCTTATTCTTGTGAAATTAGGGTTTTTAACCAAACTTATGCATCCAATAAGTTCATTTGTGTCATTGGATGAACATTTAGGTCATTTTCGTCCACCCTAGGCTCATTCTTGTCCAATTAGGGTTTTTAACCAATCTGGTGCATCCAGTAAGTTCATTTGTGTCATTGGATGAACATTTAGGTCATTTTCGTCCTCCCTAGGCTTATTCATCTCCGACTAGGGTTTTTAACCAATCTTGTGCATGCAATAAGTTCATTTGCGTCATTGGATGAACATTTAGATCATTTTCGTACTCTCTAGGCTTATTCTTGTCGAATTAGGGTTTTAACCAATCTTGTGCATCCAATAAGTTCATTTGTTTCATTGGATTAACATTTAGTTCATTTTCGTCCTCCCTAGGCTTATTCTTGTCGAATTAGGGTTTTTAACCAATCTTGTGCGTCCAATAAGTTCATTTGTGTCATTGGATGAACATATAGTTCATTTTCGTCCTCCCTAGGCTTATTCTTGTCCAATTAGGGTTTCTAACCAATCTTGTGCATCCAATAGGTGTGTTTGTGTTGTTGGATGAACATTTAGGTCATTTTCGTCCTCCCTAGTCTTATTCTTGTCCAATTAGGGTTTTAAGCAATCTTGTGCATCCAATAAGTTCATTTGTCTCATTAGATGAACATTTAGGTCATTTTCGTCCTCCCTAGGCTGATTCTTGTTCAATTAGGGTTTCTAACCAATCTTGTTCATCCAATAGCTGTGTTTGTGTCATTGGATGAACATTTAGGTCATTTTCATCCTCCCTAGGCTTATTCTTGTGCAATTAGGGTTTCTAACCAATCTTGTGCATCCAATAGGTGTGTCTGTGTCATTGGATGAACATTTAGGTCATTTTCATCCTCCCTAGGCTTATTGTTGTCCAATTAGGGTTTTTAACCAATCTTGTGCATCCAATAGGTGTGTTTGTGTTATTGGATGAACATTTAGGTCATTTTCATCCTCCCTTGGCTGATTCTTGTCCAATTAGGGTTTTAAGCATTCTTGTGCATCCAATGTGTGTGTTTGTGTCATTGGATGCACATTTAGGTCATTTTCGTCCTCCCTAGGCTTATTCTTGTCCAATTAGGGTTTCTAACGAATCTTGTACGTCCAAATGGTGTATTTGTGTCATTGGATGAACATTTAGGTCATTTTCGTCATCCCTAGGCTTATTCTTGTCCAATTAGCGTTTTAAGCAATCTTGTGCATCCAATAAGTTCGTTTGTGTCATTGGATGAACATTTAGGTCATTTTCATCCTCCTTAGGCTTATTCTTGTCCAATTAGGGTTTGTAACCAATCTTGTGCATCCAATAGGTGTGTCTGTGTCATTGGATGAAAATTTAGGTCATTTTCGTCCTCCCTAGGCTGATTCTTGTCCAATTAAGGTTTTTAACCAATCTTGTGTATCCAATAGGTGTGTTTGTGTCATTGGATGAACATTTAAGTCATTTTCGTCCTCCCTATGCTTATTCTTGTCCAATTAGGGTTTTTAGCAATCTTGTGCATCCATTAACTTCATTTGTGTCATTGGATTAACATTTAAGTCATTTTCGTCCTCCCTAGGCTTATTCTTGTCCAATTAGGGTTTTTAACCAATCTTGTGCATCCAATAGGTGTGTTTGTGTCATTGGATGAACATTTAGGTCATTTTCGTCCTCCCTAGGCTTATTCTTGTCCTAATAGGGTTTTTAATCAATCTTGTGCATCCAATAGCTGTGTTTGTGTCCTTGGACGAACATTTAGGTCATTTTCGTCCGCCCTAGGCTTATTCTTGTCCAATTAGGGTTTTTAACCAATCTTGTGCATCCAATAAGTTCATTTGTTTCATTGGATGAACATTTAGGTCATTTTCGTCCACCCTAGCCTTATTCTTGTCAAATTAGGGTTTTTAACCAATCTTGTGCATCCAATAAGTTCATTTGTGTCATTGGATGAACATTTAGATCATTTTCGTCCTCCCTAGGCTTATTCTTGTCGAATTAGGGTTTTTAACCAATCTTGTGCATCCAATAAGTTCATTTGTGTCATTGGATGAACATTTAGTTCATTTTCGTCATCCCTAGGCTTATTCTTGTCCAATTAGGGTTTTTAAGCAATCTTGTACGTCCAATAAGTTCATTTGTGTCATTGGATGAACATTTAGGTCATTTTCGTCCTCCCTAGGCTTATTCTTGTCCAATTAGGGTTTTAAGCAATCTTGTGCATCCAATAGGTGTGTTGGTGTCATTTGATGAACATTTAGGTCATTTTCTTCCTCCCAAGGCTTATTCTTGTCCAATTAGGGTTTTAAGCAATCTTGTGCATCCAATAAGTTCATTTGTGTCATTGGATTAAGATTTAAGTCATTTTCGTCCTCCCTAGGCTTATTCTTGTCCAGTTAGGGTTTTTAACCAATCTTGTGCATCCAATGAGTTCATTTGTGTCATTGGATGAACATTTAGGTCATTTTCGTCGTCCCTAGGCATATTCTTGTCCAATTAGGGTTTTTAACCAATCTTGTGCATCCAATAGGTGTGTTTGTGTCATTGGATGATCATTTAGGTCATTTTCGTCCACCCTAGGCTTATTCTTGTCCAATTAGGGTTTTTAACCAATCTTGTGCATCCGATAAGTTCATTTGTGTCATTGGATGAACTTTTAGGTCATTTTCGTCCTCCCAAGGCTTATTCTTGTCCAATTAGGGTTTTTAACCAATCTTGTGAATCCAATAAGTTCATTTGCGTCATTGGATGAACATTTAGGTCATTTTCGTCCTCCCTAGGCTTATTCTTGTCCAATTAGGGTTTTTAAGCAATCTTGTGCATCCAATAAGTTCATTTGTGTCATTGGATGAACATTTAGGTCATTTTCTTCCTCCCTAGGCTTATTCTTGTTCAATTAGGGTTTCTAACCAATCTTGTGCATCCAATAGGTGTGTTTGTGTCATTGGATGAACATTTAGGTCATTTTCGTCCTCCCTAGTCTTATTCTTGTCCAATTAGGGTTTTAAGCAATCTTGTGCATCCAATAAGTTCATTTGTGTCATTGGATGAACATTTAGGTGATTTTCGTCCTCCCTAGGCTTAGTTTTGTGCAATTAGGGTTTTTAACCAATCTGGTGCATCCAATAGGTGTGTTTGTGTCATTAGATGAACATTTAGGTCATTTCCATCCTCCCTAGGCTTATTGTTATCCAATTAGGGCTTTTAACCAATCTTGTGCATCCAATAAGTTCATTTGTGTCATTGGATGAACATTTAGGTCATTTTCGTCCTCCCTAGGCTTATTCTTGTTCAATTAGGGTTTCTAACCAATCTTGTGCATCCAATAGGTGTGTTTGTGTCATTGGATGAACATTTAGGTCATTTTCGTCCTCCCTAGTCTTATTCTTGTCCAATTAGGGTTTTAAGCAATCTTGTGCATCCAATAAGTTCATTTGTGTCATTGGATGAAAATTTAGGTGATTTTCGTCCTCCATAGGCTTAGTTTTGTGCAATTAGGGTTTTTAACCAATCTGGTGCATCCAATAGGTGTGTTTGTGTCAATAGATGAACATTTTGGTCATTTTCATCCTCCCTAGGCTTATTGTAGTCCAATTAGGGTTTTTAAGCAATCTTGTGCATCCAATGAGTTCATTTGTGTCTTTGGATGAACATTTAGGTCATTTTCGTCCTCCCTAGGCTTATTCTTGTTCAATTAGGGTTTCTAACCAATCTTGTGCATCCAATAGGTGTGTTTGTGTCATTGGATGAACATTTAGGTCATTTTCGTCCTCCCTAGACTTATTCTTGTCCAATTCGGGTTTTAAGCAATCTTGTGCATCCAATAAGTTCATTTGTGTCATTGGATGAACATTTAGGTCATTTTCGTCCTCCCTAGGCTTATTCTTGTCCAATTACGGTTTTTAACGAATCTTGTGCATCCAATAGGTGTGTTTGTGTCATTGCATGAACATTTAGGTCATTTTCGTCATCCCTAGTCTAATTCTTGTCCAATTAGGGTTTTAAGCAAACTTGTGCATCCAATAGGTGTGTTTGTGTCATTGGATGAACATTTAGGTCATTTTCGTCCTCCCTAGTCTTATTCTTGTCCAATTAGGGTTTTAAGCAATCTTGTGCATCCAATAAGTTCATTTGTGTCATTGGATGATCAATTAGGTCATTTTCGTCCTCCCTAGGCATATTCTTGTCCAATTAGGGTTTTTAACCAATCTTGTGCATCCAATAGGTGTGTTTGTGTCATTGGATGATCAATTAGGTCATTTCCGTACTCCCTAGGCTTATTCTTGTCCAATTAGGGTTTTTAACCAATCTTGTGCATCCAATAAGTTCATTTGTGTCATTGGATTAACATTTAGGTCATTTTCGTCCTCCCTAGGCATATTCTTGTCCAATTAGGGTTTTTAACCAATCTTGTGCATCCAATAGGTGTGTTTGTGTCATAGGATGATCAATTGGGTCATTTTCGTGCTCCCTAGGCTTATTCTTTTCCAATTAGGGTTTTTAACCAATCTTGTGCATCCAATAAGTTCATTTGTGTTATTGGATGATCAATTAGGTCATTTTCGTCCTCCCTAGGCTTATTCTTGTCCAATTAGGGTTTTTAACCAATCTTGTGCATCCAATAAGTTGAGTTGTGTCATTGGATTAACATTTAGGTCATTTTCGTCCTCCCTAGGCTTATTCTTGTCCAATTAGGGTTTTTAACCAATCTTGTGCATCCATTAGGTGTGTTTGTGTCATTGGATGATCAATTAGGTCATTTTCGTCCTCCCTAGGCATATTCTTGTCCAACTAGGGTTTTCAACCAATCTTGTGCATCGAATAGGTGTGTTTGTGTCATTGGATGATCAATTAGTTCATTATCGTCCTCCCTAGGCTTATTCTTGTCCAATTAGGGTTTTTAACCAAGCTTGTGCATCCAATAAGTTCATTTGTGTCATTCGATTAACATTTAGGTCATTTTCGTCCTCCCTAGGCATATTCTTGTCCAATTAGGGTTTTTAACCAATCTTGTGCATCCAATAGGTGTGTTTGTGTCATTGGATGATCAATTAGGTCATTTTCGTCCTTCGCAGGCTTATTCTTGTCCAATTAGGGTTTTTAACCAATCTTGTGCATCCAATAAGTTCATTTGTGTCATTGGATTAACATTTAGGTCATTTTCGTCCTCCCTAGGCATATTCTTGTCCAATTAGGGTTTTTAACCAATCTTATGCATCCAATAGGTGTCTTTGTGTCATTGGATGATCAATTAGGTCATTTTCGTCCTCCCTAGGCTTAATCTTGTCCAATTAGGGTTTTTAACCAATCTTAAGCATCCAATAGGTGTGTTTGTGTCATTGGATGATCAATTAGGTCATTTGCGTCCTTCCTAGGCATATTCTTGTCCAATTAGGGTTTTTAACCAGTCTTGTGCATCCAATAGGTGTGTTTGTGTCATTGGATGATCAATTAGGTCACTTTCGTCCTCCCAAGGCTTATTCTTGTCCAATTAGGGTTTTTAACCAATCTTGTGCATCCAATAAGTTCATTTGTGTCATTGGATTAACATTTAGGTCATTTTCGTCCTCCCTAGGCATATTCTTGTCCAATTAGGGTTTTTAACCAATCTTGTGCTTCCAATAGGTGTGTTTGTGTCATTGGATAATCAATTAGGTCATTTTCTTCCTCCCTAGGCTTATTCTTGTCCAATTAGGGTTTTTAACCAATCTTGTGCATCCAATAAGTTTGTTTGTGTCATTGAATTAATATTTAGGTCATTTTCGTCCTCCCTAGGCATATTCTTGTCCAATTAGGGTTTTTAACCAATCTTGTGCATCCAATAGGTGTGTTTGTGTCATTGGATGATCAATTAGGTCATTTTCGTCCTCCCTAGGCATATTCTTGTCCAATTAGGGTTTTTATACAATCTTGTGCATCCAATAGGTGTGTTTGTGGCAATGGATGATCAATTAGGTAATTTTCGTCCTCCCTAGGCTTATTCTTGTCCAATTAGGGTTTTTAACCAATCTTGTGCATCCAATAAGTTTGTTTGTGTCATTGAATTAATATTTAGGTCATTTTCGTCCTCCCTAGGCATATTCTTGTCCAATTAGGGTTTTTAACCAATCTTGTGCATCCAATAGGTGTGTTTGTGTCATTGGATGATCAATTAGGTCATTTTCGTCCTCCCTAGGTTTATTCTTGTCCAATTAGGGTTTTTAACCAATCATGTGCATCCAATAGGTGTGTTTGTGTCATTGGATGATCAATTAGGTCATTTTCGTCCTCCCTAGGTTTATTCTTGTCCAATTAGGGTTTTTAACCAATCTTGTGCATCCAATAGGTGTGTTTGTGTCATTGGATGATCAATTAGGTCATTTTCGTCCTCCCTAGGCTTATTCTTGTCCAATTAGGGTTTTTAACCAATCTTGTGCATCCAATAAGTTGAGTTGTGTCATTGGATTAACATTTAGGTCATTTTCGTCCTCCATAGGGTTATTCTTGTCCAATTAGGGTTTTTAAGCAATCTTGTGCATCCAATAAGTTCATTTGTGTCATTGGACTAACATTAAGGTCATTTTCGTCCTCCCTAGGCATATTCTTGTCCAATTAGGGTTTTTAACCAATCTTGTGCATCCAATAGATGTGTTTGTGTCATTGGATGATCAATTAGGTCATTTTCGTCCTCCCTAGGCTTATTCTTGTCCAATTAGGGTTTTTAACCAATCTTGTGCATCCAATAACTTTGTTTGTGTCATTGAATTAATATTTAGGTCATTTTCGTCCTCCCTAGGCATATTCTTGTCCAATTAGGGTTTTTAACCAATCTTGTGCATTCAATAGGTGTGTTTGTGTCATTGGATGATCTATTAGGTCTTTTTCGTCCTCCTTAGGCTTATTCTTGTCCAATTAGGGTTTTTAACCAATCTTGTGCATCCAATAAGTTCATTTGTGTCATTGGATTAACATTTAGGTCATTTTCGTCCTCCCTAGGCATATTCTTGTCCAATTAGGGTTTTTAACCAATCTTGTGCTTCCAATATGTGTGTTTGTGTCATTGGATGATCAATTAGGTCATTTTCGTCCTCACTAGGCTTATTCTTGTCCAATTAGGGTTTTTAACCAATCTTGTGCATCCAATAAGTTCATTTGTGTTATTGGATGATCAATTAGGTCATTTTCGTCCTCCCTAGGCTTATTCTTGTCCAATTAGGGTTTTTAACCAATCTTGTGCATCCAATAAGTTGAGTTGTGTCATTGGATTAACATTTAGGTCATTTTCGTCCTCCCTAGGCTTATTCTTGTCCAATTAGGGTTTTTAACCAATCTTGTGCATCCATTAGGTGTGTTTGTGTCATTGGATGATCAATTAGGTCATTTTCGTCCTCCCTAGGAATATTCTTGTCCAACTAGGGTTTTCAACCAATCTTGTGCATCGAATAGGTGTGTTTGTGTCATTGGATGATCAATTAGGTCATTATCGTCCTCTCTAGGCTTATTCTTGTCCAATTAGAGTTTTTAACCAATCTTGTGCATCAAATAAATTTGTTTGTGTCATTGGATGATCAATTAGGTCATTTTTGTCCTCCCTAGGCATATTCTTGTCCAACTAGGGTTTTTAACCAATCTTGTGCATCCAATAGGTGTGTTTATGTCATTGTATGATCAATTAGGTCATTTTCGTCCTCCCTAGGCTTATTCTTGTCCAATTAGGGTTTTTAACCAATCTTGTGCATCCAATAAGTTTGTTTGTGTCATTGGATGATCAATTAGGTCATTTTCATCCTCCCTAGGCTTATTCTTGTCCAATTATGGTTTTTAACCAATCTTGTGCATCTAATAAGTTTGTTTGTGTCATTGGATGATCAATTAGGTCATTTTCGTCCTCCCTAGGCATACTCTTGTCCAACTAGGGTTTTGAACCAATCTTGTGCATCCAATAGGTGTGTTTGTGTCATTGGATGATCAATTAGGTCATTTTCGTCCTCCCTAGGCTTATTCTTGTCCAATTAGGGTTTTTAACCAATCTTGTGCATCCAATAAGTTCATTTGTGTCATTGGATGAACATTTAGGTCATTTTCGTCCTCCCTAGGCTTATTCTTTCCCAATTAGGGTTTCTAACCAATCTTGTGCATCCAATAGGTGTGTTTAGTCATTTGATGAACATTTAGGTTATTTTCGTCCTCCCTAGGCTTATTCTTGTCCAATTAGGGTTTTTAACCAATCTTGTGCATCCAATAAGTTCATTTGTGTCATTAGATTAACATTTAGGTCATTTTCGTCCTCCCTAGGCTTATTCTTGTCCAATTAGGGTTTCTAACCAATCTTGTGCATCCAATAGGTGTGTTTGTGTCATTGGATGAACATTTAGGTCATTTTCGTCCTCCCTAGTCTTATTCTTGTCCAATTAGGGTTTTAAGCAATCTTGTACATCCAATAAGTTCATTTGTGTCATTGGATGAATATTTAGGTCATTTTCATCCTCCCTAGGCATATTCTTGTCCAATTAGGGTTTCTAACCAATCTTGTGCATCCAATAGGTGTGTTTGTGTCATTGGATGAACATTTAGGTCATTTTCGTCCTCCCTAGTCTTATTCTTGTCCAATTAGGGTTTTAAGCAATCTTGTGCATCCAATAAGTTCATTTGTGTCATTGGATGAATAGTTAAGCCATTTTCGTCCTCCCTAGGCTTATTCTTGTCCAATTAGGGTTTCTAACCAATCTTGTGCATCCAATAGGTGTGTTTGTGTCATTGGATGAACATTTAGGTCATTTTCGTCCTCCCTAGTCTTATTCTTGTCCAATTAGGGTTTTAAGCAATCTTGTGCATCCAATAAGTTCAATTGTGTCATTGGATGAACATTTAGGTCATTTTCGTCCTCGCTAGGCTTATTGTTGTCCAATTAAGGTTTTTAACCAATCTTGTGCATCCAATAGGTGTGTTTGTGTCATTAGATGAACATTTAGGTCATTTTCGTCCTCCCTAGTGTTATTCTTGTCCAATTAGGGTTTTAAGCAATCTTGTGCATCCAATAACTTCATTTGTGTCATTGGATTAACATTTAAGTCATTTTCGTCCTCCCTAGGCTTATTCTTGTCCAATTAGGGTTTTTAACCAATCTTGTGCATCCAATAGGTGTGTTTGTGTCATTGGATGAACATTTAGGTCATTTTCGTCCTCCCTAGGCTTATTCTTGTCCTAATAGGGTTTTTAATCAATCTTGTGCATCCAATAGCTGTGTTTGTGTCATTGGACGAACATTTAGGTCATTTTCGTCCGCCCTAGGCTTATTCTTGTCCAATTAGGGTTTTTAACCAATCTTGTGCATCCAATAAGTTCATTTGTTTCATTGGATGAACATTTAGGTCATTTTCGTCCACCCTAGCCTTATTCTTGTCAAATTAGGGTTTTTAACCAATCTTGTGCATCCAATAAGTTCATTTGTGTCATTGGATGAACATTTAGATCATTTTCGTCCTCCCTAGGCTTATTCTTGTCGAATTAGGGTTTTTAACCAATCTTGTGCATCCAATAAGTTCATTTGTGTCATTGGATGAACATTTAGTTCATTTTCGTCATCCCTAGGCTTATTCTTGTCCAATTAGGGTTTTTAAGCAATCTTGTACGTCCAATAAGTTCATTTGTGTCATTGGATGAACATTTAGGTCATTTTCGTCCTCCCTAGGCTTATTCTTGTCCAATTAGGGTTTTAAGCAATCTTGTGCATCCAATAGGTGTGTTGGTGTCATTTGATGAACATTTAGGTCATTTTCTTCCTCCCAAGGCTTATTCTTGTCCAATTAGGGTTTTAAGCAATCTTGTGCATCCAATAAGTTCATTTGTGTCATTGGATTAAGATTTAAGTCATTTTCGTCCTCCCTAGGCTTATTCTTGTCCAGTTAGGGTTTTTAACCAATCTTGTGCATCCAATAGGTGTGTTTGTGTCATTGGATGAACATTTAGGTCATTTTCGTCCTCCCTAGGTTGATTCTTGTCCAATTAAGGTTTTTAACCAATCTTGTGTATCCAATAGGTGTGTTTGTGTCATTGGATGAACATTTAAGTCATTTTCGTCCTCCCTAGGCTTATTCTTGTCCAATTAGGGTTTTTAGCAATCTTGTGCATCCATTAATTTCATTTGTGTCATTGGATTAACATTTAAGTCATTTTCGTCCTCCCTAGGCTTATTCTTGTCCAATTAGGGTTTTTAACCAATCTTGTGCATCCAATAGGTGTGTTTGTGTCATTGGATGAACATTTAGGTCATTTTCGTCCTCCCTAGGCTTATTCTTGTCCTAATAGGGTTTTTAATCAATCTTGTGCATCCAATAGCTGTGTTTGTGTCATTGGACGAACATTTAGGTCATTTTCGTCCGCCCAAGGCTTATTCTTGTCCAATTAGGGTTTTTAACCAATCTTGTGCATCCAATAAGTTCATTTGTTTCATTGGATGAACATTTAGGTCATTTTCGTCCACCCTAGCCTTATTCTTGTCAAATTAGGGTTTTTAACCAATCTTGTGCATCCAATAAGTTCATTTGTGTCATTGGATGAACATTTAGATCATTTTCGTCCTCCCTAGGCTTATTCTTGTCGAATTAGGGTTTTTAACCAATCTTGTGCATCCAATAAGTTCATTTGTGTCATTGGATGAACATTTAGTTCATTTTCGTCATCCCTAGGCTTATTCTTGTCCAATTAGGGTTTTTAAGCAATCTTGTACGTCCAATAAGTTCATTTGTGTCATTGGATGAACATTTAGGTCATTTTCGTCCTCCCTAGGCTTATTCTTGTCCAATTAGGGTTTTAAGCAATCTTGTGCATCCAATAGGTGTGTTGGTGTCATTTGATGAACATTTAGGTCATTTTCTTCCTCCCAAGGCTTATTCTTGTCCAATTAGGGTTTTAAGCAATCTTGTGCATCCAATAAGTTCATTTGTGTCATTGGATTAAGATTTAAGTCATTTTCGTCCTCCCTAGGCTTATTCTTGTCCAGTTAGGATTTTTAACCAATCTTGTGCATCCAATAGGTGTGTTTGTGTCATTGGATGAACATTTAGGTCATTTTCGTCCTCCCTAGGTTGATTCTTGTCCAATTAAGGTTTTTAACCAATCTTGTGTATCCAATAGGTGTGTTTGTGTCATTGGATGAACATTTAATTCATTTTCGTCCTCCCTAGGCTTATTCTTGTCCAATTAGGGTTTTAAGCAATCTTGTGCATCCAATAATTTCATTTGTGTCATTGGATTAACATTTAAGTCATTTTCGTCCTCCCTTGGCTTATTCTTGTCCAATAAGGGTTTTTAACCAATCTTGTGCATCCAATAGGTGTGTTTGTGTCATTGGATGAACATTTAGGTAATTTTCGTCCTCCCTAGGCTTATTCTTGTGAAATTAGGGTTTTTAACCAAACTTATGCATCCAATAAGTTCATTTGTGTCATTGGATTAACATTTAGGTAATTTATGTCCACCCTAGGCTCATTCTTGTCCAATTAGGGTTTTTAACCAATCTGGTGCATCCAGTAAGTTCATTTGTGTCATTGGATAAACATTTAGGTTATTTTCGTCCTCCCTAGGCTTATTCATCTCCAACTAGGGTTTTTAACCAATCTTGTGCATGCAATAAGTTCATTTGTGTCATTGGATGAACATTTAGATCATTTTCGTCCTCCCTAGGCTTATTCTTGTCGAATTAGGGTTTTAACCAATCTTGTGCATCCAATAAGTTCATTTGTGTCATTGGATGAA
>JBBPBR010000008.1:31446682-31462723 GCA_037974775.1 Cicer pinnatifidum
GGTTTTTAACCAATCTTGTGTATCCAATAGGTGTGTTTGTGTCATTGGATGAACATTTAAGTCATTTTCGTCCTCCCTAGGCTTATTCTTGTCCAATTAGGGTTTTTAGCAATCTTGTGCATCCATTAATTTCATTTGTGTCATTGGATTAACATTTAAGTCATTTTCGTCCTCCCTAGGCTTATTCTTGTCCAATTAGGGTTTTTAACCAATCTTGTGCATCCAATAGGTGTGTTTGTGTCATTGGATGAACATTTAGGTCATTTTCGTCCTCCCTAGGCTTATTCTTGTCCTAATAGGGTTTTTAATCAATCTTGTGCATCCAATAGCTGTGTTTGTGTCATTGGACGAACATTTAGGTCATTTTCGTCCGCCCTAGGCTTATTCTTGTCCAATTAGGGTTTTTAACCAATCTTGTGCATCCAATAAGTTCATTTGTTTCATTGGATGAACATTTAGGTCATTTTCGTCCACCCTAGCCTTATTCTTGTCAAATTAGGGTTTTTAACCAATCTTGTGCATCCAATAAGTTCATTTGTGTCATTGGATGAACATTTAGATCATTTTCGTCCTCCCTAGGCTTATTCTTGTCGAATTAGGGTTTTTAACCAATCTTGTGCATCCAATAAGTTCATTTGTGTCATTGGATGAACATTTAGTTCATTTTCGTCATCCCTAGGCTTATTCTTGTCCAATTAGGGTTTTTAAGCAATCTTGTACGTCCAATAAGTTCATTTGTGTCATTGGATGAACATTTAGGTCATTTTCGTCCTCCCTAGGCTTATTCTTGTCCAATTAGGGTTTTAAGCAATCTTGTGCATCCAATAGGTGTGTTGGTGTCATTTGATGAACATTTAGGTCATTTTCTTCATCCCAAGGCTTATTCTTGTCCATTTAGGGTTTTAAGCAATCTTGTGCATCCAATAAGTTCATTTGTGTCATTGGATTAAGATTTAAGTCATTTTCGTCCTCCCTAGGCTTATTCTTGTCCAGTTAGGGTTTTTAACCAATCTTGTGCATCCAATAGGTGTGTTTGTGTCATTGGATGAACATTTAGGTCATTTTCGTCCTCCCTAGTCTTATTCTTGTCCAATTAGGGTTTTTAACCAATCTTGTGCATCCAACAAGTTCATTTGAGTCATTGGATGAACATTTAGGTCATTTTCTTGCTCCCTAGGCTTATTCTTGTCCAATTAGGGTTTTTAACCAATCTGGTGCATCCAATAAGTTCATTTGGGTCATTGGACGAACATTTAGGTCATTTTCGTCCTCCCTAGACTTATTCTTGTCCAATTAGGGTTTTTAAGCAATCTTGTGCATCCAATAAGTTCATTTATGTCATTGGATGAACATTTAGGTCATTTTCGTCCTCCCTAGGCTTATTCTTGTCCAATTAAGGTTTCTAACCAATCTTGTGCATCCAATAGGTGTGTTTGTGTCATCGGATGAACATTTAGGTCATTTTAGTCCTCCCTAGTCTTATTCTTGTCCAATTAGGGTTTTAAGCAATCTTGTGCATCCAATAAGTTCATTTGTGTCATTGGATGAACATTTAGGTCATTTTCGTCCTGCTTAGGCCTATTTTTGTGCAATTAGGGTTTTTAACCAATCTTGTGCATCCAATAGGTGTGTTTGTGTCATTAGATGAACATTTAGGTCATTTTCGTCCTCCCTAGGTTTATTGTTGTCCAATTAGGGTTTTTAACCAATCTTGTGCATCCAATAGGTGTGTTTGTGTCATTGGATGAACATTTAGGTCATTTTTGTCCTCCCTAATCTTATTCTTGTCCAATTAGGGTTTTAAGCAATCTTGTGCATCCAATAACTTCATTTGTGTCATTGGATTAACATTTAAGTCATTTTCGTCCTCCCTAGGCATAGTTTTGTCCAATTAGGGTTTCTAACGAATCTTGTGCATCCAATAGGTGTGTTTGTGTCATTGGATGAACATTTAGGTCATTTTCGTCCTCCCTAGGCTTATTCTTGTCCAATTAGGGTTTTTAACCATTCTTGTGCATCCAATAGGTGTGTTTGTGTCATTGGATGAACATTTAGGTCATTTTCGTCCTCCCTAGTCTTATTCTTGTCCAATTAGGGTTTTAAGCAATCTTGTGCATCCAATAAGTTCATTTGTGTCATTGGATGAACATTTAGGTTGTTTTCGTCCTCACTAGGCTTAGTTTTGTGCAATTATGGTTTTTAACAAATCTTGTGCATCCAATAGGTGTGTTTGTGTCATTGGATGAACATTTAGGTCATTTTCGTCCTCCCTAGTCTTATTCTTGTCCAATTAGGGTTTTAAGCAATCTTGTGCATCCAATAAGTTCATTTGTGTCATTGGATTAAGATTTAAGTCATTTTCGTCCTCCCTAGGCTTATTCTTGTCCAGTTAGGGTTTTTAACCAATCTTGTGCATCCAATAGGTGTGTTTGTGTCATTGGATGAACATTTAGGTCATTTTCGTCCTCTCTAGGCTTATTCTTGTCCAATTAGGGTTTTTAACCAATCTTGTGCATCCAATAGGTGTGTTTGTGTCATTGGATGAACATTTAGGTCATTTTCGTCCTCCCTAGGCTTATTCTTGTCCAATTAGGGTTTTTAACCAATCTTGTGCATCCAATAAGTTCATTTGTGTCATTGGATGTACATTTAGGTCATTTTCGTCCACCCTAGGCTTATTCTTGTCCAATTAGGGTTTTTATTAATCTTGTCCATCCAATAAGTTCATTTGTGTCATTGGATGAACATTTATGTCATTTTCGTCCTCCCAAGGCTTATTCTTGTCCAATTAGGGTTTTTAAACAAATCTTGTGCATCCAATAAGTTAATTTGTGACATTGGATGAACATTTAGGTCATTTTCGTCCTCCCTAGTCTTATTCTTGTCCAATTAGGGTTTTAAGCTATCTTGTGCATCCAATAAGTTCATTTGTGTCATTGGATGAACATTTAGGTTATTTTCGTCCTCCCTAGGCTTTTTATTGTCCAATTAGGGTTTTTAAGCAATCTTGTGCATCCAATAAGTTCATTTGTGTCATTGGATGAACATTTAGGTCATTTTCGTCCTCCCTAGGCTTATTCTTGTCCAATTAGGGTTTCTAACCAATCTTGTGCATCCAATAGGTGTGTTTGTGTCATTCGATGAACATTTAGGTCATTTTCATCCTCCCTAGTCGTATTCTTGTCCAATTAGGGTTGTAAGCAATCTTGTGCATCCAATAAGTTCATTTGTGTCATTGGATGAACATTTAGGTCATTTTCGTCCTCCCTAGGCTTATTCTTGTCCAATTAGGGTTTCTAACCAATCTTGTGCATCCAATAGGTGTGTTTATGTCATTGGATGAACATTTAGGTCATTTTCGTCCTCCCTAGTCTTATTCTTGTCCAATTAGGGTTTTAAGCAATATTGTGCTTCCAATAAGTTCATTTGTGTCATTGGATGAATATTTAGGTCATTTTCATCCTCCCTAGGCATATTCTTGTCCAATTAGGGTTTCTAACCAATCTTGTGCATCCAATAGGTGTGTTTGTGTCATTGGATGAACATTTAGGTCATTTTCGTCCTCCCTAGTCTTATTCTTGTCCAATTAGGGTTTTAAGCAATCTTGTGCATCCAATAAGTTCATTTGTGTCATTGGATGAATAGTTAAGCCATTTTCGTCCTCCCTAGGCTTATTCTTGTCCAATTAGGGTTTCTAACCAATCTTGTGCATCCAATAGGTGTGTTTGTGTCATTGGATGAACATTTAGGTCATTTTCGTCCTCCCTAGTCTTATTCTTGTCCAATTAGGGTTTTAAGCAATCTTGTGCATCCAATAAGTTCAATTGTGTCATTGGATGAACATTTAGGTCATTTTCGTCCTCGCTAGGCTTATTGTTGTCCAATTAAGGTTTTTAACCAATCTTGTGCATCCAATAGGTGTGTTTGTGTCATTAGATGAACATTTAGGTCATTTTCGTCCTCCCTAGTGTTATTCTTGTCCAATTAGGGTTTTAAGCAATCTTGTGCATCCAATAACTTCATTTGTGTCATTGGATTAACATTTAAGTCATTTTCGTCCTCCCTAGGCTTATTCTTGTCCAATTAGGGTTTTTAACCAATCTTGTGCATCCAATAGGTGTCTTTGTGTCATTGGATGAAAATTTAAGTCATTTTCATCCTCCCTAGGCTTATTCTTGTCCAATTATGGTTTTTAACCAATCTTGTGCATCCAATAAGTTCATTTGTGTCATTGGATGAACATTTAGGTCATTTTCATCCTCCCTAGGCTTATTGTTGTCCAATTAGGGTTTTTAACCTATCTTGTGCATCCAATAGGTGTTTTTGTGTCATTGGATGAACATTTAGGTCATATTCGTCCTCCCTAATCGTATTCATGTCCAATTAGGGTTTTAAGCATTCTTGTGCATCCAATGTGTGTGTTTGTGTCATTGGATGCACATTTAGGTCATTTTCGTCCTCCCTAGGCTTATTCTTGTCCAATTAGGGTTTCTAACGAATCTTGTGCATCCAATAGGTGTGTTTGTGTCATTGGATGAACATTTAGGTCATTTTCGTCCTCCCAAGGCTTATTCTTGTCCAATTAGAGTTTTAAGCAATCTTGTGCATCCAATAAGTTCATTTGTGTCATTGGATTAACATTGAAGTAGTTTTCGTCCTCCCTAGGCTTATTCTTGTCCAATTAGGGTTTTTAACCAATCTTAAGCATCGAATAGGTGTATTTGTGTCATTGGATGAACATTTAGGTCATTTCCGTCCTCCCTAGGCTTATGTTTGTCCAATTAGTGTTTTTAACCAATCTTGTGCATCCAATAGGTGTGTTTGTGTCATTGGATGAACATTTAGGTCATTTTCGTCCTCCCTAGGCTTATTCTTGTGAAATTAGGGTTTTTAACCAATCTTATGCATCCAATAAGTTCATTTGTGTCATTAGATGAACATTTAGGTCATTTTCGTCCACCCTAGGCTCATTTTTGTCCAATTAGGGTTTTTAACCAACCTGGTGCATCCAATAAGTTCATTTGTGTCATTGGATGAACATTTAGGTCATTTTCGTCCTCCCTAGGCTTATTCATCTCCAACTAGGGTTTTTAACCAATCTTGTGCATGCAATAAGTTCATTTGTGTCATTGGATGAACATTTAGATCATTTTCGTCCTCCCTAGGCTTATTCTTGTCGAATTAGGGTTTTAACCAATCTTGTGCATCCAATAAGTTCATTTGTGTCATTGGATGAAAATTTAGGTCATTTTCGTCCTCCCTAGGCTGATTCTTGTCCAATTAAGGTTTTTAACCAATCTTGTGCATCCAATAGCTGTGTTTGTGTCATTGGATGAAAATTTAAGTCATTTTCGTCCTCCCTAGGCTTATTCTTGTCCAATTAGGGTTTTTAACAATCTTGTGCATCCAATAATTTCATTTGTGTCATTGGACGAACATTTAAGTCATTTTCGTCCTCCCTAGGCTTATTCTTGTCCAATTAGGGTTTTTAACCAATCTTGTGCATCCAATAAGTTCATTTATGTCATTGGATGAACATTTAGGTGATTTTCGTCCTCCCTAGGCTTATTCTTGTCCAATTAAGGTTTCTAACCAATCTTGTGCATCCAATAGGTGTGTTTGTGTCATTGGATGAACATTTAAGTCATTTTCGTCCTCCCTAGGCTTATTCTTGTCCAATTAGGGTTTTTAGCAATCTTGTGCATCCAATAATTTCATTTGTGTCATTGGATTAACATTTAAGTCATTTTCGTCCTCCCTAGGCTTATTCTTGTCCAATTAGGGTTTTTAACCAATCTTGTGCATCCAATAGGTGTGTTTGTGTCATTGGATGAACATTTAGGTCATTTTCGTCCTCCCTAGGCTTATTCTTGTCCAAATAGGGTTTTTAATCAATCTTGTGCATCCAATAGCTGTGTTTGGGTCATTGGACGAACATTTAGGTCATTTTCGTCCGCCCTAGGCTTATTCTTGTCCAATTAGGGTTTTTAACCAATCTTGTGCATCCAATAAGTTCATTTGTTTCATTTGATGAACATTTAGGTCATTTTCGTCCACCCTAGCCTTATTCTTGTCAAATTAGGGTTTTTAACCAATCTTGTGCATCCAATAAGTTCATTTGTGTCATTGGATGAACATTTAGATCATTTTCGTCCTCCCTAGGCTTATTCTTGTCGAATTAGGGTTTTTAACCAATCTTGTGCATCCAATAAGTTCATTTGTGTCATTGGATGAACATTTAGTTCATTTTCGTCATCCCTAGGCTTATTCTTGTCCAATTAGGGTTTTTAAGCAATCTTGTACGTCCAATAAGTTCATTTGTGTCATTGGATGAACATTTAGGTCATTTTCGTCCTCCCTAGGCTTATTCTTGTCCAATTAGGGTTTTAAGCAATCTTGTGCATCCAATAGGTGTGTTGGTGTCATTTGATGAACATTTAGGTCATTTTCTTCATCCCAAGGCTTATTCTTGTCCATTTAGGGTTTTAAGCAATCTTGTGCATCCAATAAGTTCATTTGTGTCATTGGATTAAGATTTAAGTCATTTTCGTCCTCCCTAGGCTTATTCTTGTCCAGTTAGGGTTTTTAACCAATCTTGTGCATCCAATAGGTGTGTTTGTGTCATTGGATGAACATTTAGGTCATTTTCGTCCTCCCTAGTCTTATTCTTGTCCAATTAGGGTTTTTAACCAATCTTGTGCATCCAACAAGTTCATTTGAGTCATTGGATGAACATTTAGGTCATTTTCTTGCTCCCTAGGCTTATTCTTGTCCAATTAGGGTTTTTAACCAATCTGGTGCATCCAATAAGTTCATTTGGGTCATTGGACGAACATTTAGGTCATTTTCGTCCTCCCTAGACTTATTCTTGTCCAATTAGGGTTTTTAAGCAATCTTGTGCATCCAATAAGTTCATTTATGTCATTGGATGAACATTTAGGTCATTTTCGTCCTCCCTAGGCTTATTCTTGTCCAATTAAGGTTTCTAACCAATCTTGTGCATCCAATAGGTGTGTTTGTGTCATCGGATGAACATTTAGGTCATTTTAGTCCTCCCTAGTCTTATTCTTGTCCAATTAGGGTTTTAAGCAATCTTGTGCATCCAATAAGTTCATTTGTGTCATTGGATGAACATTTAGGTCATTTTCGTCCTGCTTAGGCCTATTTTTGTGCAATTAGGGTTTTTAACCAATCTTGTGCATCCAATAGGTGTGTTTGTGTCATTAGATGAACATTTAGGTCATTTTCGTCCTCCCTAGGTTTATTGTTGTCCAATTAGGGTTTTTAACCAATCTTGTGCATCCAATAGGTGTGTTTGTGTCATTGGATGAACATTTAGGTCATTTTTGTCCTCCCTAATCTTATTCTTGTCCAATTAGGGTTTTAAGCAATCTTGTGCATCCAATAACTTCATTTGTGTCATTGGATTAACATTTAAGTCATTTTCGTCCTCCCTAGGCATAGTTTTGTCCAATTAGGGTTTCTAACGAATCTTGTGCATCCAATAGGTGTGTTTGTGTCATTGGATGAACATTTAGGTCATTTTCGTCCTCCCTAGGCTTATTCTTGTCCAATTAGGGTTTTTAACCATTCTTGTGCATCCAATAGGTGTGTTTGTGTCATTGGATGAACATTTAGGTCATTTTCGTCCTCCCTAGGCTTATTCTTGTCCAATTAGGGTTTTTAACCAATCTTGTGCATCCAATAAGTTCATTTGTGTCATTGGTTGTACATTTAGGTCATTTTCGTCCTCCCTAGGCTTATTCTTGTCCAATTAGGGTTTTTAACCAATCTTGTGCATCCAATAAGTTCATTTGTGTCATTGGATGAACATTTAGGTCATTTTCGTCCTCCCTAGTCTTAGTCTTGTCCAATTAGGGTTTTAAGCAATCTTGTGCATCCAATATGTGTGTTTGTGTCATTGGATGAACATTTAGGTCATTTTCGTCCTCCCTAGGCTTATTCTTGTCCAATTTGGGTTTTTAACCAATCTTGTGCATACAATAAGTTCATTTGTGTCATTGGATGAACATTTAGGTCAATTTCGTCCTCCCTAGTCTTATTCTTGTCCAATTAGGGTTTTTATGCAATCTTGTGCATCGAATAAGTTCATTTGTGTCATTGGATGAACATTTAGGTCATTTTCGTCCTCCCTAGGCTTATTCTTGTCCAATTAGGGTTTTTAACCAATCTTGTGCATCCAATAAGTTCATTTGTGTCATTGGATGAACATTTAGGTCATTTTCGTCCTCCCTAGGCTTATTCTTGTCCAATTAGGGTTTTTAACCAATCTTGTGCATCCAATAAGTTCATTTGTGTCATTGGTTGAACATTTAGGTCATTTCCGTCCTCCCTAGTCTTATTATTGTCCAATTAGGGTTTTAAGCAATCTTGTGCATCCAATATGTGTGTTTGTGTCATTGGATGAACATTTAGGTCATTTTCGTCCTCCCTAGGCTTATTCTTGTCCAATTAGGGTTTTTAACCAATCTTGTGCATCCAATAAGTTCATTTGTGTCATTGGTTGAACATTTAGGTCATTTACGTCCTCCCTAGGCTTATTCTTGTCCAATTAGGGTTTTCAACCAATCTTGTGCATCCAATAAGTTCATTTGTGTCATTGGATGAACATTTAGGTCATTTTCGTCCTCCCTAGGCTTATTCTTGTCCAATTAGGGTTTTTAACCTATCTTGTGCATCCAATAAGTTCATTTGTGTCATTGGATGAACATTTAGGTCATTTACGTCCTCCCTAGGCTTATTCTTGTCCAATTAGGGTTTTTAACCAATCTTGTGCATCCAATAAGTTCATTTGTGTCATTGGATAAACATTTAGGTCATTTTCGTCCACCCTAGGCTTATTCTTGTCCAATTAGGGTTTTT
Source organism: Cicer pinnatifidum (assembly GCA_037974775.1). NCBI lineage: Eukaryota > Viridiplantae > Streptophyta > Magnoliopsida > Fabales > Fabaceae > Cicer > Cicer pinnatifidum. The sequence continues at coordinate 31,455,566 of JBBPBR010000008.1, forward strand.
AACCAATCTTGTGCATCCAATAAGTTCATTTGTGTCTTTGGATGAACAATTAGGTCATTTTCGTCCTCCCTAGGCTTATTCTTGTCCAATTAGGGTTTTTAACCAATCTTGTGCATCCAATAGGTGTGTTTGTGTCATTGGATGAACATTTAGGTCATTTTCGTCCTCCCTAGTCTTATTCTTGTCCAATTAGGGTTTTAAGCAATCTTGTGCATCCAATAAGTTCATTTGTGTCATTGGATTTATATTTAGGTCATTTTCATCCTCCCTAGGCTTATTCTTGTCCAATTAGGGTTTCTAACCAATCTTGTGCATCCAATAGGTGTGTTTGTGTCATTGGATGAACATTTAGGTCATTTTCGTCCTCCCTAGGCTTATTCTTGTCCAATTAGGGTTTTTAACCAATCTTGTGCATCCAATAAGTTCATTTGTGTCATTGGATTAACATTTAGGTCAATTTCGTCCTTCCTAGGCTTATTCTTGTCCAATTAGGGTTTCTAACAAATCTTGTGCATCCAATAGGTGTTTTTGTGTCATTGGATGAACATTTAGGTCATTTTCGTCCTCCCTAGGCTTATTCTTGTCCAATTACGGTTTTTAACCAATCTTGTGCATCCAATAAGTTCATTTGTGTCATTGGATTAACATTTAGGTCATTTTCGTCCTTCCTAGGCTTATTCTTGTCCAATTAGGGTTTCTAACCAATCTTGTGCATCCAATAGGTGTGTTTGTGTCATTGGATGAACATTTAGGTCATTTTCGTCCTCCCTAGTCTTATTCTTGTCCAATTAGGGTTTTAAGCAATCTTGTGCATCCAATAAGTTCATTAGTGTCATTGGTTTAACATTTAGGTCATTTTCGTCCTCCCTAGTCTTATTCTTGTCCAATTAGGGTTTTAAGCCAATCTTGTGCATCCAATAGGTGTGTTCGTGTCATTTGATGAACATTTAGGTCATTTTCATCCTCCCAAGGCTTATTCTTATCCAATTAGGGTTTTAAGCAATCTTGTGCATCCAATAAGTTCATTTGTGTCATTGGATTAAGATTTAAGTCATTTTCGTCCTCCCTAGGCTTATTCTTGTCCAGTTAGGGTTTTTAACCAATCTTGTGCATCCAATAGGTGTGTTTGTGTCATTGGATGAACATTTAGGTCATTTTCGTCCTCCCTAGTCTTATTCATGTCCAATTAGGGTTTTAAGCAATCTTGTGCATCCAATAAGTTCATTTGTGTCATTGGATTAAGATTTAAGTCATTTTCGTCCTCCGTAGGCTTATTCTTGTCCAGTTAGGGTTTTTAACCAATCCTGTACATCCAATAGGTGTGTTTGTGTCATTGGATGAACATTTAGGTCATTTTCGTCCTCCCTAGTCTTATTCTTGTCCAATTAGGGTTTTAAGCAATCTTGTGCTTCCAATAAGTTCATTTGTGTCATTGGATGAACATTTAGGTCATTTTCGTCGTCCCTAGTCTTATTCTTGTCCAATTAGGGTTTTAAGCCAATCTTGTGCATCCAATAGGTGTGTTTGTGTCATTTGATGAACATTTAGGTCATTTTCGTCCTCCCAAGGCTTTTTCTTATCCAATTAGGGTTTTAAGCAATCTTGTGCATCCAATAAGTTCATTTGTGTCATTGGATTAAGATTTAAGTCATTTTCGTCCTCCCTAGGCTTATTCTTGTCCAGTTAGGGTTTTTAACCAATCCTGTGCATCCAATAGGTGTGTTTGTGTCATTGGATGAACATTTAGGTCATTTTCGTCCTCCCTAGTCTTATTCTTGTCCAATTAGGGTTTTAAGCAATCTTGTGCTTCCAATAAGTTCATTTGTGTCATTGGATGAACATTTAGGTCATTTTCGTCGTCCCTAGTCTTATTCTTGTCCAATTAGGGTTTTAAGCCAATCTTGTGCATCCAATAGGTGTGTTTGTGTCATTTGATGAACATTTAGGTCATTTTCGTCCTCCCAAGGCTTCTTCTTATCCAATTAGGGTTTTAAGCAATCTTGTGCATCCAATAAGTTCATTGTGTCATTGGATTAAGATTTAAGTCATTTTCGTCCTCCCTAGGCTTATTCTTGTCCAGTTAGGGTTTTTAACCAATCTTGTGCATCCAATAGGTGTGTTTGTGTCATTGGATGAACATTTAGGTCATTTTCGTCCTCCCTAGTCTTATTCTTGTCCAATTAGGGTTTTTAACCAATCTTGTGCATCCAACAAGTTCATTTGAGTCATTGGATGAACATTTAGGTCATTTTCTTGCTCCCTAGGCTTATTCTTGTCCAATTAGGGTTTTTAACCAATCTGGTGCATCCAATAAGTTCATTTGGGTCATTGGACGAACATTTAGGTCATTTTCGTCCTCCCTAGACTTATTCTTGTCCAATTAGGGTTTTTAAGCAATCTTGTGCATCCAATAAGTTCATTTATGTCATTGGATGAACATTTAGGTCATTTTCGTCCTCCCTAGGCTTATTCTTGTCCAATTAAGGTTTCTAACCAATCTTGTGCATCCAATAGGTGTGTTTGTGTCATCGGATGAACATTTAGGTCATTTTAGTCCTCCCTAGTCTTATTCTTGTCCAATTAGGGTTTTAAGCAATCTTGTGCATCCAATAAGTTCATTTGTGTCATTGGATGAACATTTAGGTCATTTTCGTCCTGCTTAGGCCTATTTTTGTGCAATTAGGGTTTTTAACCAATCTTGTGCATCCAATAGGTGTGTTTGTGTCATTAGATGAACATTTAGGTCATTTTCGTCCTCCCTAGGTTTATTGTTGTCCAATTAGGGTTTTTAACCAATCTTGTGCATCCAATAGGTGTGTTTGTGTCATTGGATGAACATTTAGGTCATTTTTGTCCTCCCTAATCTTATTCTTGTCCAATTAGGGTTTTAAGCAATCTTGTGCATCCAATAACTTCATTTGTGTCATTGGATTAACATTTAAGTCATTTTCGTCCTCCCTAGGCATAGTTTTGTCCAATTAGGGTTTCTAACGAATCTTGTGCATCCAATAGGTGTGTTTGTGTCATTGGATGAACATTTAGGTCATTTTCGTCCTCCCTAGGCTTATTCTTGTCCAATTAGGGTTTTTAACCATTCTTGTGCATCCAATGTGTGTGTTTGTGTCATTGGATGCACATTTAGGTCATTTTCGTCCTCCCTAGGCTTATTCTTGTCCAATTAGGGTTTCTAACGAATCTTGTACGTCCAAATGGTGTATTTGTGTCATTGGATGAACATTTAGGTCATTTTCGTCATCCCTAGGCTTATTCTTGTCCAATTAGCGTTTTAAGCAATCTTGTGCATCCAATAAGTTCGTTTGTGTCATTGGATGAACATTTAGGTCATTTTCATCCTCCTTAGGCTTATTCTTGTCCAATTAGGGTTTGTAACCAATCTTGTGCATCCAATAGGTGTGTCTGTGTCATTGGATGAAAATTTAGGTCATTTTCGTCCTCCCTAGGCTGATTCTTGTCCAATTAAGGTTTTTAACCAATCTTGTGTATCCAATAGGTGTGTTTGTGTCATTGGATGAACATTTAAGTCATTTTCGTCCTCCCTAGGCTTATTCTTGTCCAATTAGGGTTTTTAGCAATCTTGTGCATCCATTAATTTCATTTGTGTCATTGGATTAACATTTAAGTCATTTTCGTCCTCCCTAGGCTTATTCTTGTCCAATTAGGGTTTTTAACCAATCTTGTGCATCCAATAGGTGTGTTTGTGTCATTGGATGAACATTTAGGTCATTTTCGTCCTCCCTAGGCTTATTCTTGTCCTAATAGGGTTTTTAATCAATCTTGTGCATCCAATAGCTGTGTTTGTGTCATTGGACGAACATTTAGGTCATTTTCGTCCGCCCTAGCCTTATTCTTGTCAAATTAGGGTTTTTAACCAATCTTGTGCATCCAATAAGTTCATTTGTGTCATTGGATGAACATTTAGATCATTTTCGTCCTCCCTAGGCTTATTCTTGTCGAATTAGGGTTTTTAACCAATCTTGTGCATCCAATAAGTTCATTTGTGTCATTGGATGAACATTTAGTTCATTTTCGTCATCCCTAGGCTTATTCTTGTCCAATTAGGGTTTTTAAGCAATCTTGTACGTCCAATAAGTTCATTTGTGTCATTGGATGAACATTTAGGTCATTTTCGTCCTCCCTAGGCTTATTCTTGTCCAATTAGGGTTTTAAGCAATCTTGTGCATCCAATAGGTGTGTTGGTGTCATTTGATGAACATTTAGGTCATTTTCTTCATCCCAAGGCTTATTCTTGTCCATTTAGGGTTTTAAGCAATCTTGTGCATCCAATAAGTTCATTTGTGTCATTGGATTAAGATTTAAGTCATTTTCGTCCTCCCTAGGCTTATTCTTGTCCAGTTAGGGTTTTTAACCAATCTTGTGCATCCAATAGGTGTGTTTGTGTCATTGGATGAACATTTAGGTCATTTTCGTCCTCCCTAGTCTTATTCTTGTCCAATTAGGGTTTTTAACCAATCTTGTGCATCCAACAAGTTCATTTGAGTCATTGGATGAACATTTAGGTCATTTTCTTGCTCCCTAGGCTTATTCTTGTCTAATTAGGGTTTTTAACCAATCTGGTGCATCCAATAAGTTCATTTGGGTCATTGGACGAACATTTAGGTCATTTTCGTCCTCCCTAGACTTATTCTTGTGCAATTAGGGTTTTTAAGCAATCTTGTGCATCCAATAAGTTCATTTATGTCATTGGATGAACATTTAGGTCATTTTCGTCCACCCTAGGCTTATTCTTGTCCAATTAAGGTTTCTAACCAATCTTGTGCATCCAATAGGTGTGTTTGTGTCATCGGATGAACATTTAGGTCATTTTAGTCCTCCCTAGTCTTATTCTTGTCCAATTAGGGTTTTAAGCAATCTTGTGCATCCAATAAGTTCATTTGTGTCATTGGATGAACATTTAGGTCATTTTCGTCCTGCTTAGGCCTATTTTTGTGCAATTAGGGTTTTTAACCAATCTTGTGCATCCAATAGGTGTGTTTGTGTCATTAGATGAACATTTAGGTCATTTTCGTCCTCCCTAGGTTTATTGTTGTCCAATTAGGGTTTTTAACCAATCTTGTGCATCCAATAGGTGTGTTTGTGTCATTGGATGAACATTTAGGTCATTTTTGTCCTCCCTAATCTTATTCTTGTCCAATTAGGGTTTTAAGCAATCTTGTGCATCCAATAACTTCATTTGTGTCATTGGATTAACATTTAAGTCATTTTCGTCCTCCCTAGGCATAGTTTTGTCCAATTAGGGTTTCTAACGAATCTTGTGCATCCAATAGGTGTGTTTGTGTCATTGGATGAACATTTAGGTCATTTTCGTCCTCCCTAGGCTTATTCTTGTCCAATTAGGGTTTTTAACCATTCTTGTGCATCCAATATGTGTGTTTGTGTCATTTGATGAACATTTAGGTCATTTTCGTCCTCCCAAGGCTTATTCTTGTCCAATTAAGGTTTTAAGCAATCTTGTGAATCCAATAAGTTCATTTGTGTCATTGGATGAACATTTAGGTCATTTTCGTCCTCCCTAGGCTTATTCATGTCCAATTAGGGTTTTTAACCAATCTTGTGCATCCAATAGGTGTGTTTCTGTCATTTGATGAACATTTAGGTCATTTTCGTCCTCCCTAGGCTTATTCTTGTCCAATTAGGGTTTTTAACCAATCTTGTGCATCCAATAAGTTCATTTGTGTCATTGGTTGAACATTTAGGTCATTTTCGTCCTCCCTAGGCTTATTCTTGTCCAATTAGGGTTTTTAACCAATCTTGTGCATCCAATAGGTGTGTTTGTGTCATTGGATGAACATTTAGGTCATTTTCGTCCTCCCTAAGCTTATTCTTCTCGAATTAGGGTTTTTAACCAATCTTGTGCATGCAATAGGTGTGTTTGTGTCATTGGATGAACATTTAGGACATTTTCGTCCTCCCAAGGCTTATTCTTGTCCAATTAGGGTTTTAAGCAATCTTGTGCATCCAATAAGTTCATTTGTGTCATTGGATAAACATTTAAGTCATTTTCGTCCTCCCTAGTCTTATTCTTGTCCAATTAGGGTTTCTAACCAATCTTGTGCATCCAATAGGTGTGTTTGTGTCATTGGATGAACATTTAGGTCATTTTCGTCCTCCCTAGGCTTATTCTTGTCCAATTAGGGTTTTTAACCAATCTTGTGCATCCAATAAGTTCATTTGTGTCATTGGTTGAACATTTAGGTCATTTTCGTCCTCCCTAGGCTTATTCTTGTCCAATTAGGGTTTTTAACCAATCTTGTGCATCCAATAGGAGTGTTTGTGTCATTGGATTAACATTTAGGTCATTTTTGTCCTCCCTAGTCTTATTCTTGTCCAATTAGGGTTTTAATCAATCTTGTGCATCCAATAAGTTCATTTGTGTCATTGGATGAACATTTAGGTCATTTTCGTCCTCCCTAGGCTTATTTTTGTGCAACTAGGGTTTTAACCAATCTTGTGCATCCAATAGGTCTGTTTGTGTCATTAGATGAACATTTAGGTGATTTTCATCCTCCCTAGGCTTATTGTTGTCCAATTAGGGTTTTTAACGAATCTTGTGCATCCAATAGGTGTGTTTGTGTCATTGGATGAACATTTAGGTCATTTTCGTCCTCCCTAGTCTTATTCTTGTCCAATTAGGGTTTTAAGCAATCTTGTGCATCCAATAACTTCATTTGTGTCATCGGATTAACATTTAAGTCATTTTCGTCCTCTCTAGGCTTATTCTTGTCCAATTAGGGTTTCTAACGAATCTTGTGCATCCAATAGGTGTGTTTGTGTCATTGGATGAACATTTAGGTCATTTTCGTCCTCCCATGGCTTATTCTTGTCCAATTAGGGTTTCTAACCAATCTTGTGCATCCAATTGGTGTGGTTGTGTCATTAGATGAACATTTAGGTTATTTTCGTCCTCCCTAGGCTTATTCTTGTCCAATTAGGGTTTTTAACCAATCTTGTGCATGCAATAAGTTCATTAGTGTCATTGGATGAACATTTAGGTCATATTCGTCCACCCAAGGCTTATTCTTGTTCAATTATGGTTTGTAACCAATCTTGTGCATCCAAAAGGTGTGTTTGTGTCATTGGATGAACATTTAGGTTATTTTCGTCCTCCCTAGGCTTATT
>JBBPBR010000008.1:31463057-31520554 GCA_037974775.1 Cicer pinnatifidum
TTGTGTCATTAGATGAACATTTAGGTTATTTTCGTCCTCCCTAGGCTTATTCTTGTCCAATTAGGGTTTTTAACCAATCTTGTGCATGCAATAAGTTCATTAGTGTCATTGGATGAACATTTAGGTCATATTCGTCCACCCAAGGCTTATTCTTGTTCAATTATGGTTTGTAACCAATCTTGTGCATCCAAAAGGTGTGTTTGTGTCATTGGATGAACATTTAGGTTATTTTCGTCCTCCCTAGGCTTATTTTTGTCAAATTAGGGTTTCTAACCAATCTTGTGCATCCAATAGGTGTGTTTGTGTCATTGGAGGAACATTTAAGTCATTTTCGTCCTCCCATAGGCTTATTCTTGTCCAATTAGGGTTTTTAAGCAATCTTGTGCGTCCAATAAGTTCATTTGTGTCATTGGATGAACATTTAGGTCATTTTTGTCCTCCCTAGGCTTATTCTTGTCCAATTAGGGTTACTAACCAATCTTGTGCATCCTATAGGTGTGTTTGTGTCATTGGATGAACATTTAGGTCATTTTCGTCCTCCCTAGGCTTATTCATGTCCAATTAGGGTTTTTAACCAATCTTGTGCATCCAATAGGTGTGTTTGTGTCATTTGATGAACATTTAGGTCATTTTCGTCCTCCCAAGGCTTATTCTTGTCCAATTAGGGTTTTAAGCAATCTTGTGCATCCAATAAGTTCATTTGTGTCATTGGATTAACATTAAGTCATTTTCGTCCTCCCTAGGTTTATTCTTGTCCAATTAGGGTTTTTAACCAATCTTGTGCATCCAATAGGTGTGTTTGTGTCGTTGGATGAACATTTAAGTCATTTTAGTCCTCCCTAGGCTTATTCTTGTCCAATTAGGGTTTCTAACCAATCTTGTGCATCCAATAGGTGTGTTTGTGTCATTGGATGAACATTTAGGTCATTTTCGTCCTCCCTAGGCTTATTCTTGTCCAATTAGGGTTTTTAACCAATCTTGTGCATCCAATAAGTTCATTTGTGTCATTGGATGAACATTTAGGTCATTTTCGTCCACCCTAGTCTTATTCTTGTCCAATTAGGGTTTTAAGCAATCTTGTGCATCCAATAAGTTCATTTGTGTCATTGGATGAACATTTAGGTCATTTTCGTCCTCCCTAGTCTTATTCTTGTCCAATTAGGGTGTTAAGCAATCTTGTGCATCCAATAAGTTCATTTGTGTCATTGGATTAACATTTAGGTCATTTTCGTCCTTCCTAGGCTTATTCTTGTCCAATTAGGGTTTCTAACCAATCTTGTGCATCCAATAGGTGTGTTTGTGTCATTGGATGAACATTTAGGTCATTTTCGTCCTCCCTAGGCTTATTCTTGTCCAATTAGGGTTTTTAACCAATCTTGTGCATCCAATAAGTTCATTTGTGTCATTGGATGAACATTTAGGTTATTTTCGTCCTCCCTATGCTTATTCTTGTCCAATTAGGGTTTTTAACCAATCTTGTGCATCCAATAAGTTCATTTGTGTCATTGGATGAACATTTAGGTCATTATCATCCTCCATAGTCTTATTCTTGTCCAATTAGGGTTTTTATGCAATCTTGTGCATCCAATAGGTGTGTTTGTGTCATTGGATGAACATTTTGGTCATTTTCGTCCTCCCTAGTCTTATTCTTGTCCAATTAGGGTTTTTAACCAATCTTGTGCATCCAATAGGTGTGTTTGTGTCATTGGATGAACATTTAGGTCATTTTCGTCCTCCCTAGGCTTATTCTTGTCCAATTAGGGTTTTTAACCAATCTTGTGCATCCAATAAGTTCATTTGTGTCATTGGATGAACATTTAGGTTATTTTCGTCCTCCCTAGGCTTATTCTTGTCCAATTAGGGTTTTTAACCAATCTTGTGCATCCTATAAGTTCATTTGTGTCATTGGATTAACATTTAGGTCATTTTCGTCCTCCCTAGGCTTATTCTTGTCCAATTAGGGTTTCTTACCAATCTTGTGCATCCAATAGGTGTGTTTGTGTCATTGGATGAACATTTAGGTCATTTTCGTCCTCCCTAGGCTTATTCTTGTCCAATTAGGGTTTTTAACCAATCTTGTGCATCCAATAAGTTCATTTGTGTCATTGGATGAACATTTAGGTCATTTTCGTCCTCCCTAAGCATATTCTTGTCCAATTAGGGTTTCTAACCAATCTTGTGCATCCAATAGGTGTGTTTGTGTCATTGGATGAACATTTAGGTCATTTTCGTCCTCCCTAGGCTTATTCTTGTCCAATTAGGGTTTTTAACCAATCTTGTGCATCCAATAAGTTCATTTGTGTCATTGGGTGAACATTTAGGTCATTTTCGTCCTTCCTAGGCTTATTCTTGTGCAATTAGGGTTTCTAACCAATCTTGTGCATCCAATAGGTGTGTTTAGTCATTTGATGAACATTTAGGTTATTTTCGTCCTCCCTAGGCTTATTCTTGTCCAATTAGGGTTTTTAACCTATCTTGTGCATCCAATAAGTTCATTTGTGTCATTGGATTAACATTTAGGTCATTTTCGTCCTTCTTAGGCTTATTCTTGTCCAATTAGGGTTTCTAACCAATCTTGTGCATCCAATAGGTGTGTTTGTGTCATTGGATGAACATTTAGGTCATTTTCGTCCTCCCTAGGCTTATTCTTGTCCAATTAGGGTTTTTAACCAATCTTGTGCATCCATAAGTTCATTTGTGTCATTGGATGAACATTTAGGTCATTTTCGTCATCCCTAGGCTTATGCTTGTCCAATTAGGGTTTCTAACCCATCTTGTGCATCCAATAGGTGTGTTTGTGTCATTGGATGAACATTTAGGTCATTTTCGTCCTCCCTAGGCTTATTCTTGTCCAATTAGGGTTTTTAACCAATCTTGTGCATCCAATAAGTTCATTTGTGTCATTGGGTGAACATTTAGGTCATTTTCGTCCTCCCTAGGCTTATTCTTGTCCAATTAGGGTTTTTAACCAATCTTGTGCATCCAATAGGTGTGTTTGTGTCATTGGATGAACATTTAGGTCATTTTCGTCCTCCCTAGGCTTATTCTTGTCTAATTAGGGTTTTTAACCAATCTTTTGCATCCAATAAGTTCATTTGTGTCATTGGGTGAACATTTAGGTAATTTTCGTCCTCCCTAGGCTTATTCTTGTCTAATTAGGGTTTCTAACCAATCATGTGCATCCAATAGGTGTGTTTAGTCATTTGATGAACATTTAGGTCATTTTCGTCCTCCCTAGGCTTATTCTTGTCCAATTAGGGTTTTTAACCAATCTTGTGCATCCAATATGTTCATTTGTGTCATTGGGTGAACATTTAGGTCATTTTCGTCCTCCCTAGACTTTTTCTTGTCCAATTAGGGTTTCTAACCAATCTTGTGCATCCAATAGGTGTGTTTGTGTCATTGGATGAACATTTAGGTCATTTTCGTCCTCCCTAGGCTTATTCTTGTCCAATTAGGGTTTTTAACCAATCTTGTGCATCTAATAAGTTCATTTGTGTCATTGGATAAACATTTAGGTCATTTTCGTCCACCCTAGGCTTATTCTTGTCCAATTAGGGTTTTTAACCAGTCTTGTGCATCCAATAAGTGCATTTGTGTCATTGGATGAACATTTAGGTCATTTTCGTCCTCCCAAGGCTTATTGTTGTCCAATTAGGGTTTTTAACCAATCTTGTGCATCCAATAGGTGTGTTTGTGTCATTGGATGAACATTTAGGTCATTTTCGTCCTCCCTAGGCTTATTCTTGTCCAATTAGGGTTTTTAACCAATCTTGTGCATCCAATAAGTTTATTTGTGTCTTTGGATGAACATTTAGGTCATTTTCGTCCTCCCTAGGCTTATTCTTGTCCAATTAGGGTTTTTAACCAATCTTGTGCATCCAATAGGTGTGTTTGTGTCATTGGATGAACATTTAGGTCATTTTCGTCCTCCCTAGTCTTATTCTTGTCCAATTAGGGTTTTAAGCAATCTTGTGCATCCAATAAGTTCATTTGTGTCATTGGATGAGTAGTTAGGTCATTTTCGTCCTCCCTAGGCTTATTCTAGTCAAATTAGGGTTTCTAACGAATCTTGTGCATCCAATAGGTGTGTTTGTGTCTTTGGATGAACATTTAGGTTATTTTCGTCCTCCCTAGTCTTATTCTTGTCCAATTAGGGTTTTAAGCAATCTTGTGCATCCAATAAGTTCATTTGTGTCATTGGATGAATAGTTAGGTCATTTTCGTCCTCCCTAGGCTTATTCTTGTCCAATTAGGGTTTCTAACCAATCTTGTGAATCCAATAGGTGTGTTTGTGACATTGGATGAACATTTAGGTCATTTTCGTCCTCCCTAGGCTTATTCTTGTCCAATTAGGGTTTCTAACCAATCTTGTGAATCCAATAGGTGTGTTTGTGTCATTGGATGAACATTTAGGTCATTTTCGTCTTCCCTAGGCTTATTCTTGTCCAATTAGGGTTTTTAACCAATCTCGTGCATCCAATATGTTCATTTGTGTCATTGGATGAACATTTAAGTCATTTTCGTCCTCCCTAGGCTTATTCTTGTCCAATTAGGGTTTCTAAACAATCTTGTGCATCCAATAGGTGTGTTTGTGTCATTGGATGAACATTTAGGTCATATTCGTCCTCCCTAGGCTTATTCTTGTCCAATTAGGGTTTTTAACCAATCTTGTGCATCCAATAAGTTCATTTGTGTCATTGGATTAACATTTAGGTCATTTTCGTCCTCCCTAGGCTTATTCTTGTCCAATTAGGGTTTTTAACCAATCTTGCGCATCCAATAGCTGTGTTTGTGTCAGGATTAACATTTAGGTCATTTTCGTCCTCCCTAGGCTTATTCTTGTCCAATTAGGGTTTCTAACCAATCTTGTGCATCCAATAGGTGTGTTTGTGTCATTGGATGAACATTTAGGTCATTTTCGTCCTCCCTATTCTTATTCTTGTCCAATTAAGGTTTTTAACCAATCTTGGGCATCCAATAGGTGTGTTTGTGTCATTGGATGAACATGTAGGTCATTTTCGTCCTCCCTAGGCTTATTCTTGTCCAATTAGGGTTTTTAAACAATCTTGTGCATCCAATAAGTTCATTTGTGTCATTGGGTGAACATTTAGGTCATTTTCGTCCTCGCTAGGCTTATTCTTGTCCAATTAGGGTTTCTAACAAATCTTGTGCATCCAATAGGTGTGTTTAGTCATTTGATGAACATTTAGGTTATTTTCGTCCTCCATAGGCTTTTCTTGTCCAATTAGGGTTTTTAACCAATCTTGTGCATCCAATAAGTTCATTTGTGTCATTGGATTAACATTTAGGTCATTTTCGTCTTCCCTAGGCTTATTCTTGTCCAATTAGGGTTTCTAACCAATCTTGTGCATCCAATAGGTGTGTTTGTGTCATTGGATGAACATTTAGGTCATTTTCGTCCTCCCTAGGCTTATTCTTGTCCAATTAGGGTTTTTAACCAATCTTGTGCATCCAATAGGTGTGTTTGTGTCATTGGATGAACATTTAGGTCATTTTCGTCCTCCCTAAGCTTATTCTTCTCCAATTAGGGTTTTTAACCAATCTTGTGCATGCAATAGGTGTGTTTGTGTCATTGGATGAACATTTAGGACATTTTCGTCCTCCCTAGGCTTATTCTTGTCCAATTAGGGTTTTTAACCAATCTTGTGCATCCAATAAGTTCATTTGTGTCATTGGTTGAACATTTAGGTCATTTTCGTCCTCCCTAGGCTTATTCTTGTCCAATTAGGGTTTTTAACCAATCTTGTGCATCCAATAGGTGTGTTTGTTTCATTGGATGAACATTTAGGTCATTTTCGTCCTCCCTAGGCTTATTCTTGTCCAATTAGGGTTTTTAACCAATCTTGTGCATCCAATAAGTTCATTTGTGTCATTGGTTGAATATTTAGGTCTTTTTCGTCCTCCCTAGGCTTATTCTTGTCCAATTAGGGTTTTTAACCAATCTTGTGCATCCAATAGGTGTGTTTGGTTCATTGGATGAACATTTAGGTCATTTTCGTCCTCCCTAGTCTTATTCTTGTCCAATTAGGGTTTTAATCAATCTTGTGCATCCAATAAGTTCATTTGTGTCATTGGATGAACATTTAGGTCATTTTCGTCCTCCCTAGGCTTATTTTTGTGCAATTAGGGTTTTATCCAATCTTGTGCATCCAATAGGTGTGTTTGTGTCATTAGATGAACATTTAGGTGATTTTTATCCTCCCTAGGCTTATTGTTGTCCAATTAGGGTTTTTAACCAATCTTGTGCATCCAATATGTGTGTTTGTGTCATTGGATGAACATTTAGATCATTTTCGTCCTCCCTAGTCTTATTCTTGTCCAATTAGGGTTTTAAGCAATCTTGTGCATCCAATAACTTCATTTGTGTCATCGGATTAACATTTAAGTCATTTTCGTCCTCTCTAGGCTTATTCTTGTCCAATTAGGGTTTCTAACGAATCTTGTGCATCCAATAAGTGTGTTTGTGTCATTCGATGAACATTTAGGTCATTTTCGTCCTCCCATGGCTTATTCTTGTCCAATTAGGGTTTCTAACCAATCTTGTGCATCCAATAGGTCTGGTTGTGTCATTGGATGAACATTTAGGTCATTTTCGTCCTCCCTAGGCTTATTCTTGTCCAATTAGGGTTTTTAACCAATCTTGTGCATGCAATAAGTTCATTAGTGTCATTGGATGAACATTTAGGTCATATTCGTCCACCCTAGGCTTATTCTTGTTCAATTAGGGTTTGTAACCAATCTTGTGCATCCAATAGGTGTGTTTGTGTCATTGGACGAACATTTAGGTTATTTTCGTCCTCCCTAGGCTTATTCTTGTCAAGTTAGGGTTTCTAACCAATCTTGTGCATCCAATAGGTGTGTTTGTGTCATTGGATGAACATTTAAGTCATTTTCGACCTCCCATAGGCTTATCCTTGTCCAATTAGGGTTTTTAAGCAATCTTGTGCGTCCAATAAGTTCATTTGTGTCATTGGATGAACATTTAGGTCATTTTTGTCCTCCCTAGGCTTATTCTTGTCCAATTAGGGTTTCTAACCAATCTTGTGCATCCAAAATGGTGTGTTTGTGTCATTGGATGAACATTTAGGTCATTTTCGTCCTCCCTAGGCTTATTCTTGTCCAATTAGGGTTTTTAACCAATCTTGTGCATCCAATAGGTGTGTTTGTGTCATTTGATGAACATTTAGGTCATTTTCGTCCTTCCAAGGCTTATTCTTGTCCAATTAGGGTTTTAAGCAATCTTGTGCATCCAATAAGTGCATTTGTGTCATTGGATTAACATTAAGTCATTTTCGTCCTCCCTAGGTTTATTCTTGTCCAATTAGGGTTTGTAACCAATCTTGTGCATCCGATAGGTGTGTTTGTGTCGTTGGATGAACATTTAAGTCATTTTCGTCCTCCCTAGGCTTATTCTTGTCCAATTAGGGTTTCTAACCAATCTTGTGCATCCAATAGGTGTGTTTGTGTCATTGGATGAACATTTAGGTCATTTTCGTCCTCCCTAAGCTTATTCTTCTCCAATTAGGGTTTTTAACCAATCTTGTGCATGCAATAGGTGTGTTTGTGTCATTGGATGAACATTTAGGTCATTTTCGTCCTCCCTATGCTTATTCTTGTCCAATTAGGGTTTTTAACCAATCTTGTGCATCCAATAAGTTCATTTGTGTCATTGGTTGAACATTTAGGTCATTTTCGTCCTCCCTAGGCTTATTCTTGTCCAATTAGGGTTTTTAACCAATCTTGTGCATCCAATAGGTGTGTTTGTGTCATTGGATGACCATTTAGGTCATTTTCGTCCTCCCTAGGCTTATTCTTGTCCTATTAGGGTTTCTAACGAATCTTGTGCATCCAATAGGTATGGTTGTGTCATTGAATGAACATTTAGGTCATTTTCGTCCTCCCTAGGCTTATTCTTGTCCAATTAGGGTTTCTAACCAATCTTGTGCAACCAATAGGTGTGTTTGTGTCATTGGATGAACATTTAGGTGATTTTCATCCTCCCTAGGCTTATTGTTTTCCAATTAGGGTTTTTAACCAATCTTGTGCATCCAATAGGTGTGTTTGTGTCATTGGATGAACATTTAGGTCATTTTCGTCCTCCCTAGTCTTATTCTTGTCCAATTAGGGTTTTAAGCAATCTTGTGCATCCAATAACTTCATTTGTGTCATCGGATTAACATTTAAGTCATTTTCGTCCTCCCTAGGTTTATTCTTGTCCTATTAGGGTTTCTAACGAATCTTGTGCATCCAATAGGTGTGTTTGTGTCATTGGATGAACATTTAGGTCATTTTCGTCCTCCCATGGCTTATTCTTGTCCAATTAGGGTTTCTAACCAATCTTGTGCAACCAATAGGTGTGGTTGTGTCGTTGGATGAACATTTAGGTCATTTTTGTCCTCCTTAGGCTTATTCTTGTCAAATTAGGGTTTTTAACCAATCTTGTGCATGCAATAAGTTCAATAGTGTCATTGGATGAACATTTAGGTCATATTGGTCCACCCTAGGCTTATTCTTGTCCAATTAGGGTTTCTAACCAATCTTGTGCATCCAATAGGTGTGTTTGTGTCATTGGATGAACATTTAGGTCATTTTCGTCCTCCCTAAGCTTATTCTTCTCCAATTAGGGTTTTTAACCAATCTTGTGCATGCAATAGGTGTGTTTGTGTCATTGGATGAACATTTAGGTCATTTTCGTCCTCCCTAGGCTTATTCTTGTCCAATTAGGGTTTTTAACCAATCTTGTGCATCCAATAAGTTCATTTGTGTCATTGGTTGAACATTTAGGTCATTTTCGTCCTCCCTAGGCTTATTCTTGTCCAATTAGGGTTTTTAACCAATCTTGTGCATCCAATAGGTGTGTTTGGTTCATTGGATGAATATTTAGGTCATTTTGGTCCTCCCTAGTCTTATTCTTGTCCAATTAGGGTTTTTAACCAATCTTGTGCATCCAATAGGTGTGTTTGTGTCATTTGATGAACATTTAGGTCATTTTCGTCCTCCCAAGGCTTATTCTTGTCCAATTAGGGTTTTAAGCAATCTTGTGCATCCAATAAGTTCATTTGTGTCATTGGATTAACATTAAGTCATTTTCGTCCTCCCTAGGTTTATTCTTGTCCCATTAGGGTTTTTACCCAATCTTGTGCATCCAATAGGTGTGTTTGTGTCGTTGGATGAACATTTAAGTCATTTTCGTCCTCCCTAGGCTTATTCTTGTCCAATTAGGGTTTCTAACCAATCTTGTGCATCCAATAGGTGTGTTTGTGTCATTGGATGAACATTTAGGTCATTTTCGTCCTCCCTAGGCTTATTCTTGTCCAATTAGGGTTTTTAACCAATCTTGTGCATCCAATAAGTTCATTTGTGTCATTGGTTGAACATTTAGGTCATTTTCGTCCTCCCTAAGCTTATTCTTGTCCAATTAGGGTTTTTAACCAATCTTGTGCATCCAATAGGTGTGTTTGTGTCATTGAATGAACATTTAGGTCATTTTCGTCCTCCCTAAGCTTATTCTTCTCCAATTAGGGTTTTTAACCAATCTTGTGCATGCAATAGGTGTGTTTGTGTCATTGGATGAACATTTAGGACATTTTCGTCCTCCCTAGGCTTATTCTTGTCCAATTAGGGTTTTTAACCAATCTTGTGCATCCAATAAGTTCATTTGTGTCATTGGTTGAACACTTAGGTCATTTTCGTCCTCCCTAGGCTTATTCTTGTCCAATTAGGGTTTTTAACCAATCTTGTGCATCCAATAGGTGTGTTTGTTTCATTGGATGAACATTTAGGTCATTTTCGTCCTCCCTAGGCTTATTCTTGTCCAATTAGGGTTTTTAACCAATCTTGTGCATCCAATAAGTTCATTTGTGTCATTGGTTGAACATTTAGGTCATTTTCGTCCTCCTTAGGCTTATTCTTGTCCAATTAGGGTTTTTAACCAACCTTGTGCATCCAATAAGTTCATTTGTGTCATTTGTGGAACGTTTAGGTCATTTACGTCCTCCCTAGTCTTATTATTGTTCAATTAGGGTTTTTATGCAATCTTGTGCATCCAATAGGTGTGTTTGTGTCATTGGAGGAACATTTAGGTCATTTTCGTCCTCCCTAGTCTTATTCTTGTCGAATTAGGGTTTTTATACAATCATGTGCATCCAATAGGTTTGTTTGTGTCATTGGAGGAACATTTAGGTCATTTTCGTCCTCCCTAGTCTTATTCTTGTCCAATTAGGGTTTTTATGCAATCTTGTGCATCCAATAGGTGTGTTTGTGTCATTGGACGAACATTTTGGTCATTTTCGTCCTCCCTAGGCTTATTCTTGTCCAATTAGGGTTTTTAACCAATCTTGTGCATCCAATAAATCATTTGTGTCATTGGATGAACATTTAGGTCATTTTCGTCCTCCCTAGGCTTATTCTTGTCCAATTAGGGTTTTTAACCAATCTTGTGCATCCAATAAGTTCATTTGTGTCATTGGATGAACATTTAGGTCATTTTCGTCCTCCCTAGGCTTATTCTTGTCCAATTAGGGTTTTTAACCAATCTTGTGCATCCAATAAGTTCATTTGTGTCATTGGAAGAACATTTAGGTCATTTTCGTCTTCCCTAGGCTTATTCTTGTCCAATTAGGGTTTTTATGCAATCTTGTGCATCCAATAGGTGTGTTTGTGTCATTGGATGAACATTTAGGTCATTTTCGTCCTCCCTAGGCTTATTCTTGTCCAATTAGGGTTTTTAACCAATCTTGTGCATCCAATAAGTTCATTTGTGTCATTGGATAAACATTTAGGTCATTTTCGTCCTCCCAAGGCTTATTCTTTTCCAATTAGGGTTTTTAACCAATCTGGTGCATCCAATAGGTGTGTTTGTGTCATTTGATGAACATTTAGGTCATTTTCGTCCTCCCTATGGTTATTCTTGTCCAATTAGGGTGTTTAACCAATCTTGTGCATCCAATAGGTGTGTTTGTGTCATTGGATGAACATTTAGGTCATTTTCGTCCTCCCTAGGCTTATTCTTGTCCAATTAGGGTTTTTAACCAATCTTGTGCATCCAATAAGTTCATTTGTGTCATTGGGTGAACATTTAGGTCGTTTTCGTCCTCCCTAGGCTTATTCTTGTCCAATTAGGGTTTCTAACCAATCTTGTGCATCCTATAGGTGTGTTTAGTCATTGGATGAACATTTAGGTTATTTTCGTCCTCCCTAGGCTTATTCTTGTCCAATTAGGGTTTTTAACCAATCTTGTGCATCCAATAAGTTCATTTGTGTCATTGGATTAACATTTAGGTCATTTTCGTCCTCCCTAGGCTTATTCTTGTCCAATTAGGGTTTCTAACCAATCTTGTGCATCCAATAGGTGTGTTTGTGTCATTGGATGGACATTTTGGTCATTTTCATCCTCCCTAGGCTTATTCTTGTCCAATTAGGGTTTTTAACCAATCTTGTGCATCCAATAAGTTCATTTGTGTCATTGGATGAACATTTAGGTCATTTTCGTCCTCCCTAGGCTTATTCTTGTCCAATTAGGGTTTTTAACCAATCTTGTGCATCCAATAGGTGTGTTTGTGTCATTGGATGAACATTTAGGTCATTTTCGTCCTCCCTAGGCTTATTCTTGTCCAATTAGGGTTTTCAACCAATCTTGTGCATCCAATAAGTTCATTTGTGTCATTGGATAAACATTTAGGTCATTTTCGTCCACCCTAGGCTTATTCTTGTCCAATTAGGGTTTTTAACCAATCTTGTGCATCCAATAGGTTCATTTGTGTCATTGGATCAACATTTAGGTCATTTTCGTCCTCCCAAGGCTTATTCTTGTCCAATTAGGGTTTTTAACCAATCTTGTGCATCCAATAAGTTCATTTGTGTCATTGGATGAACATTTAGGTCATTTTCGTCCTCCCTAGGCTTATTCTTGTCCATTAGGGTTTTTAACCAATCTTGTGCATCCAATAGGTGTGTTTGTGTCATTGGATGAACATTTAGGTCATTTTCGTCCTCCCTAGTCTTATTCTTGTCCAATTAGGGTTTTAATCAATCTTGTGCATCCAATAAGTTCATATGTGTCATTGGATGAACATTTAGGTCATTTTCGTCCTCCCTAGGCTTATTCTTGTGCAATTATGGTTTTTAACCAATCTTGTGCATTCAATAAGTTCATTTGTGTCATTGGATTAAGATTTAAGTCATTTTCGTCCTCCCTAAGCTTATTTTTGTCCAATTAGGGTTTTTAACCAATCTTGTGCATCCAATACGTGTGTTTGTGTCTTTGGATGAACATTTAGGTCATTTTCGTCCTCCCTAGGCTTATTCTTGTCCAATTAGGGTTTTTAACCAATCTTGTGCATCCAATAAGTTCATTTGTGTCATTGGATGAACATTTAGGTCATTTTCGTCCTCCCTAGGCTTATTCTTGTCCAATTAGGGTTTTTAAGCAATCTTGTGCATCCAATAGGTGTGTTTGTGTCCTTGGAAGAACATTTAGGTCATTTTCGTCCTCCCAAGGCTAATTCTTGTCCAATTAGGGTTTTTAACCAATCTTGTGCATCCAATAAGTTCATTTGTGTCATTGGATGAACATTTAGGTCATTTTCGTCCTCCATGGCTTATTCTTGTCCAATTAGGGTTCTTAAGCAATCTTGTGCATTCAATAAGTTCATTTGTGTCATTGGATGAACATTTAGGTCATTTTTGTCCTCCCTAGGCTTATTCTTTTCCAATTAGGGTTTTTAAACAATCTTGTGCATCCAATAAGTTCATTTGTGTCATTGGATGAACATTTAGGTCATTTTCGTCCTCCCTAGGCTTATTCTTGTCCAATTAGGGTTTCTAACCAATCTTGTGCATTAAATAGGTGTATTTGTGTCATTGGATGAACATTTAGGTCATTTTCGTCCTCCCTAGGCTTATTCTGTTCCAATTAGGGTTTTTAAGCAATCTTGTGCATCCAATAAGTTCATTTGTGTCAGTGGATGAACATTTAGATCATTTTCGACCTCCCTAGACTTATTCTTGTCCAATTAGGGTTTCTAACCAATCTTGTGCATCCAATAGGTGTGTTTGTGTCATTGGATGAACATTTAGGTCATTTTCGTCCTCCCTAGGCTTATTCTTGTCCAATTAGGGTTTTTAACCAATCTTGTGCATCCAATAGGTGTGTTTGTGTCATTGGATGAACATTTAGGTCATTTTCGTCCTCCCTAGTCTTATTCTTGTCCAATTAGGGTTTTAAGGAATCTTGTGCATCCAATAAGTTCATTTGTGTCATTGGATGAACATTTAGGTCATTTTCGTCCTCCCTAGGCTTTTTCTTATCCAATTAGGGTTTATAAGCAAATTTGTGCATCCAATAAGTTCATTTGTGTCATTGGATGAACATTTAGGTCATTTTCGTCCTCCCTAGGCTTATTCTTGTCCAATTAGGGTTTCTAACCAATCTTGTGCATCCAATAAGTTCATTTGTGTCATTGGTTGAACATTTAGGTCATTTTCGTCCTCCCTAGGCTTATTCTTGTCCAATTAGGGTTTTTAACCAATCTTGTGCATCCAATAGGTGTGTTTGTGTCATTGGATGACCATTTAGGTCATTTTCGTCCTCCCTAGGCTTATTCTTGTCCTATTAGGGTTTCTAACGAATCTTGTGCATCCAATAGGTATGGTTGTGTCATTGGATGAACATTTAGGTCATTTTCGTCCTCCCTAGGCTTATTCTTGTCCAATTAGGGTTTCTAACCAATCTTGTGCAACCAATAGGTGTGTTTGTGTCATTGGATGAACATTTAGGTGATTTTCATCCTCCCTAGGCTTATTGTTTTCCAATTAGGGTTTTTAACCAATCTTGTGCATCCAATAGGTGTGTTTGTGTCATTGGATGAACATTTAGGTCATTTTCGTCCTCCCTAGTCTTATTCTTGTCCAATTAGGGTTTTAAGCAATCTTGTGCATCCAATAACTTCATTTGTGTCATCGGATTAACATTTAAGTCATTTTCGTCCTCCCTAGGCTTATTCTTGTCCTATTAGGGTTTCTAACGAATCTTGTGCATCCAATAGGTGTGTTTGTGTCATTGGATGAACATTTAGGTCATTTTCGTCCTCCCATGGCTTATTCTTGTCCAATTAGGGTTTCTAACCAATCTTGTGCAACCAATAGGTGTGGTTGTGTCGTTGGATGAACATTTAGGTCATTTTCGTCCTCCCTAGGCTTATTCTTGTCCAATTAGGGTTTTTAACCAATCTTGTGCATGCAATAAGTTCATTAGTGTCATTGGATGAACATTTAGGTCATATTGGTCCACCCTAGGCTTATTCTTGTTCAATTAGGGTTTGTAACCAATCTTGTGCATCCAATAGGTGTGTTTGTGTCATTGGATGAACATTTAGGTTATTTTTCGTCCTCCATAAGCTTATTCTTGTCAAATTAGGGTTTCTAACCAATCTTGTGCATCCAATAGGTATGTTTGTGTCATTGGATGAACATTTAGGTCATTTTCGTCCTCCCATGGCTTATTCTTGTCCAATTAGGGTTTCTAACCAATCTTGTGCATCCAATAGGTGTGGTTGTGTCATTGGATGAACATTTAGGTCATTTTCGGCCTCCCTAGTCTTATTCTTGTCCAATTAGGGTTTTTAACCAATCTTGTGCATCCAATAAGTTCATTTGTGTCATTGGTTGAACATTTAGGTCATTTTCGTCCTCCCTAGGCTTATTCTTGTCCAATTAGGGTTTTTAACCAATCTTGTGCATCTAATAGGTATGTTTGTGTCATTGGATGACCATTTAGGTCATTTTCGTCCTCCCTAGTCTTATTCTTGTCCAATTAGGGTTTTAAGCAATCTTGTGCATCCAATAACTTCATTTGTGTCATCGGATTAACATTTAAGTCATTTTCGTCCTCCCTAGGCTTATTCTTGTCCTATTAGGGTTTCTAACGAATCTTGTGCATCCAATAGGTGTGTTTGTGTCATTGGATGAACATTTAGGTCATTTTCGTCCTCCCATGGCTTATTCTTGTCCAATTAGGGTTTCTAACCAATCTTGTGCATCCAATAGGTGTGTTTGTGTCATTGGATGAACATTTAGGTCATTTTCGTCCTCCCTAGTCTTATTCTTGTCCAATTAGGGTTTTAAGCAATCTTGTGCATCCAATAAGTTCATTTGTGTCATTGGATGAATATTTAGGTCATTTTCGATCTTCCTAGGCATATTCTTGTCCAATTAGGGTTTCTAACCAATCTTGTGCATCCAATAGGTGTGTTTGTGTCATTGGATGAACATTTAGGTCATTTTCGTCCTCCCTAGGCTTATTCTTGTCCAATTAGGGTTTTTAACCAATCTTGTGCATCCAATAAGTTCATTTGTGTCATTGGATGAATAGTTAGGTCATTTTCGTCCTCCCTAGGCTTATTCTTGTCCAATTACGGTTTCTAACCAATCTTGTGCATCCAATAGGTGTGTTTAGTCATTTGATGAACATTTAGGTTATTTTCGTCCTCCCTAGGCTTATTCTTGTCCAATTAGGGTTTTTAACCAATCTTGTGCATCCAATAAGTTCATTTGTGTCATTGGATTATCATTTAGGTCATTTTCGTCCTCCCTAGGCTTATTCTTGTCCAATTAGGGTTTTTAACCAATCTTGTGCATCCAATAGGTGTGTTTGTGTCATTGGATGAACATTTAGGTCATTTTCGTACTCCCCATGCTTATTCTTGTCCATTTAGGGTTTCTAACCAATCTTGTGCATCCAATAGGTGTGTTTGTGTCATTGGATGAACATTTAGGTCATTTTCGTCATCCCTATGCTTATTCTTGTCCAATTAGGGTTTTTAACCAATCTTGTGCATCCAATAGGTGTGTTTGTGTCATTGGATGAACATTTAGGTCATTTTCGTCCTCCCTAGGCTTATTCTTGTCCAATTAGGGTTTTTAACCAATCTTGTGCATCCAATAAGTTCATTTGTGTCATTGGATGAACATTTAGGTCATTTTCGTCCACCCTAGTCTTATTCTTGTCCAATTAGGGTTTTAAGCAATCTTGTGCATCCAATAAGTTCATTTGTGTCATTGGATGAACATTTAGGTCATTTTCGTCCTCCCTAGTCTTATTCTTGTCCAATTAGGGTGTTAAGCAATCTTGTGCATCCAATAAGTTCATTTGTGTCATTGGATTAACATTTAGGTCATTTTCGTCCTTCCTAGGCTTATTCTTGTCCAATTAGGGTTTCTAACCAATCTTGTGCATCCAATAGGTGTGTTTGTGTCATTGGATGAACATTTAGGTCATTTTCGTCCTCCCTAGGCTTATTCTTGTCCAATTAGGGTTTTTAACCAATCTTGTGCATCCAATAAGTTCATTTGTGTCATTGGATTAACATTTAGGTCATTTTCGTCCTTCCTAGGGTTATTCTTGTCCAATTAGGGTATCTAACCAATCTTGTGCATCCAATAGGTGTGTTTGTGTCATTGGATGAACATTTAGGTCATTTTCGTCCTCCCTAGGCTTATTCTTGTCCAATTAGGGTTTTTAACCAATCTTGTGCATCCAATAAGTTCATTTGTGTCATTGGATGAATAGTTAGGTCATTTTCATCCTCCCTAGGCTTATTCTTGTCCAATTAGGGTTTTTAACCAATCTTGTGCATCCAATAGGTGTGTTTGTGTCATTGGATGAACATTTAGGTCATTTTCGTCCTCCCTAGGCTTATTCTTGTCCAATTAGGGTTTTAAACCAATCTTGTGCATCCAATAAGTTCATTTGTGTCATTGGATTAACATTTAGGTCATTTTCGTCCTTCCTAGGCTTATTCTTGTCCAATTAGGGTTTCTAACCAATCTTGTGCATCCAATAGGTGTGTTTGTGTCATTGGATGAACATTTAGGTCATTTTCGTCCTCCCTAGGCTTATTTTTGTCCAATTAGGGTTTTTAACCAATCTTGTGCATCCAATAAGTTCATTTGTGTCATTGGATGAATAGTTAGGTCATTTTCATCCTACCTAGGCTTATTCTTGTCCAATTAGGGTTTTTAACCAATCTTGTGCATCCAATAGGTGTGTTTGTGTCATTGGATGAACATTTAGGTCATTTTCGTCCTCCCTAGGCTTATTCTTGTCCAATTAGGGTTTTTAACCAATCTTGTGCATCCAATAAGTTCATTTGTTTCATTGGATTAACATTTTGGTCATTTCGTCCTCCCTAGGCTTATTCTTCTCCAATTAGGGTTTTTAACCAATCTTGTGCATCCAATAGGTGTGTTTGTGTCATTGGATGAACATTTAGGTCATTTTCGTCCTCCCTAGGCTTATTCTTGTCCAATTAGGGTTTCTAACCAATCTTGTGCATCCAATAGGTGTGGTTGTGTCATTGGATGAACATTTAGGTCATTTTCGTCCTCCCTAGGCTTATTCTTGTCCAATTAGGGTTTTTAACCAATCTTGTGCATCCAATAAGTTCATTTGTGTCATTGGGTGAACATTTAGGTCATTTTCGTCCTCCCTAGGCTTATTCTTGTCCAATTAGGGTTTCTAACCAATCTTGTGCATCCAATAGGTGTGTTTAGTCATTTGATGAACATTTAGGTTATTTTCGTCCTCCCTAGGCTTATTCTTGTCCAATTAGGGTTTTTAACCAATCTTGTGCATCCAATAACTTCATTTGTGTCATTGGATGAACATTTAGGTCATTTTCGTCCTCCCTATGCTTATTCTTGTCCAATTAGGGTTTTTAACCAATCTTGTGCATCCAATAGGTGTGTTTGTGTCATTGGATGAACATTTAGGTCATTTTCGTCCTCCTTAGGCATGTTCTTGTCCAATTAGGGTTTCTAACCAATCTTGTGCATCCAATAGGTGTGTTTGTGTCATTGGATGAACATTTAGGTCATTTTCGTCCTCCCTAGGCTTATTCTTGTCCAATTAGGGTTTTTAACCAATCTTGTGCATCCAATAAGTTCATTTGTGTCATTGGATTAACATTTAAGTCATTTTCGTCCTCCCTAGGCTTATTTTTGTCCAATAAGGGTTTCTAACCAATCTTGTGCATCCAATAGGTGTGTTTGTGTCATTGGATGAACATTTAGGTCATTTTCGTCCTCCCTAGGCTTATTCTTGTCCAATTAGGGTTTTTAACCAATCTTGTGCATCCAATAAGTTCATTTGTGTCATTGGATGAACATTTAGGTCATTTTTGTCCTCCCAAGGCTTATTCTTGTCCAATAAGGGTTTCTAACCAATCTTGTGCATCCAATAGGTGTGTTTTTGTCATTTGATGAAAATTTAGGTCATTTTCGTCCTCCGTATGCTTATTCTTGTCCAATTAGGGTTTTTAACCAATCTTGTGCATCCAATAGGTGTGTTTGTGTCATTGGATGAACATTTAGGTCATTTTCGTCCTCCCTAGGCTTATTCTTGTCCAATTAGGGTTTCTAACCAATCTTGTGCATCCAATAGGTGTGTTTGTGTCATTGGATGAACATTTAGGTCATTTTCGTCCTCCCTAGGCTTATTCTTGTTAAATTAGGGTTTTTAACCAATCTTGTGCGTCCAATAAGTTCATTTGTGTCGTTGGATGAACATTTAGGTCATTTTCGTCCTCCTTATGCTTATTCTTGTCCAATTAGGGTTTTTAACCAATCTTGTGCATCCAATAGGTGTGTTTGTGTGATTGGATGAACATTTAGGTCATTTTCGTCCTCCCTAGGCTTATTCTTGTCCAATTAGGGTTTTTAACCAATCTTGTGCATCCAATAAGTTCATTTGTGTCATTGGGTGAACATTTAGGTCATTTTCGTCCTCCCTAGGCTTATTCTTGTCCAATTAGGGTTTCTAACCAATCTTGTGCATCCAATAGGTGTGTTTAGTCATTTGATGAACATTTAGGTTATTTTCGTTCTCCCTAGGCTTATTCTTGTCCAATTAGGGTTTTTAACCAATGTTGTGCATCTAATAACTTCATTTGTGTCATTGGATTAACATTTAGGTCATTTTCGTCCTCCCTAGGCTTATTCTTGTCCAATTAGGGTTTCTTACCAATCTTGTGCATCCAATAGGTGTGTTTGTGTCATTGGATGAAGATTTAGGTCATTTTCGTCCTCCCTAGGCTTATTCTTTTCCAATTAAGGTTTTTAACCAATCTTGTGCATCCAATGAGTTCATTTGTGTCATTAGATGAACATTTAGGTCATTTTCTTCCTCCCTAGGCATATTCTTGTCCAATTAGGGTTTCTAACCAATCTTGTGCATCCAATAGGTGTGTTTGTGTCATTGGATGAACATTTAGGTCATTTTCGTCCTCCCTAGGCTTATTCTTGTCCAATTAGGGTTTTTAACCAATCTTGTGCATCCAATAAGTTCATTTGTGTCATTGGATGAATAGTTAGGTCATTTTCGTCCTCCCTAGGCTTATTCTTGTCCAATTAGGGTTTCTAACCATTCTTGTGCATCGAATAGGTGTGTTTAGTCATTTGATGAACATTTAGGTTATTTTCGTCCTCCCTAGGCTTATTCTTGTCCAATTAGGGTTTTTAACCAATCATGTGCATCCAATAAGTTCATTTGTGTCATTGGATTAACATTTAGGTCATTTTCGTCCTCCCTAGGCTTATTCTTGTCCAATTATGGTTTCTAACCAATCTTGGGCATCCAATAGGTGTGTTTGTGTCATTGGATTAACATTTAGGTCATTTTCGTCCTCCCTAGGCTTATTCTTGTCCAATTAAGGTTTTTAACCAATCTTGTGCATCCAATAAGTTCACTTGTGTCATTGGATTAACATTTAGGTCATTTTCGTTCTCCCTAGGCTTATTCTTGTCCAATTAGGGTTTCTAACCAATCTTGTGCATCCAATAGGTGTGTTTGTGTCATTGGATGAACATTTAGGTCATTTTCGTCCTCCCTAGGCTTATTCTTGTCCAATTAGGGTTTTTAACAAATCTTGTGCATCCAATAAGTTCATTTGTGTCATTGGATGAACATTTAGGTCATTTTCGTCCTCCCTAGGCTTATTCTTGTCCAATTAGGGTTTTTAACCAATCTTGTGCATCCAATAGGTGTGTTTGTGTCATTGGATGACCATTTAGGTCATTTTCGTCCCCCCTAGACTTATTCTTGTCCAATTAGGGTTTTAATCAATCTTGTGCATCCAATAAGTTAATTTGTGTCATTGGATGAACATTTAGGTCATTTTCATCCTCCCTAGGCTTATTTTTATGCAATTAGGGTTTTTAACCAATCTTGTGCATCCAATAGGTGTGTTTGTGTCATTAGATGAACATTTAGGTGATTTTCATCCTCCCTAGGCTTATTGTTGTCCAATTAGGGTTTTTAACCAATCTTGTGCATCCAATAGGTGTGTTTGTGTCATTGGATGAACATTAAGGTCATTTTCGTCCTCCCTAGTCTTATTCTTGTCCAATTAGGGTTTTAAGCAATCTTGTGCATCCAATAACTTCATTTGTGTCATCGGATTAACATTTAAGTCATTTTCGTCCTCCCTAGGCTTATTCTTGTCCTATTAGGGTTTCTAACGAATCTTGTGCATCCAATAGGTGTGTTTGTGTCATTGGATGAACATTTAGGTCATTTTCGTCCTCCCATGGCTTATTCTTGTCCAATTAGGGTTTCTAACCAATCTTGTGCATCCAATAGGTGTGTTTGTGTCATTGGATGAACATTTATGTCATTTTCGTCCTCCCTAGGCTTATTCTTGTCCAATTAGGGTTTTTAACCAATCTTGTGCATCCAATAAGTTCATTTGTGTCATTGGATGAACATTTAGGTAATTTTCGTCCTCCCTAAGCTTATTCTTCTCCAATTAGGGTTTTTAACCAATCTTGTGCATGCAATAAGTTCATTTGTGTCATTGGATGAACATTTAGGTCATTTTATTCCACCCTAGGCTTATTCTTATCCAATTAGGGTCTGTAACCAATCTTGTGCATCCAATAGGTGTGTTTGTGTCATTGGATGAACATTTAGGTCATTTTCGTCCTCCCAAGGCTTATTCTTGTCCAATTAGGGTTTCTAACCAATCTTGTGCATCCAATAGGTGTGGTTGTGTCATTGGATGAACATTTAGGTCATTTTCGTCCTCCCTAGGCTTATTCTTGTCCAATTAGGGTTTTTAACCAGTCTTGTGCATCCAATAAGTTCGTTTGTGTCATTGGTTGAACATTTAGGTCATTTTCGTCCTCCCTAGGCTTATTCTTGTCCAATTAGGGTTTTTAACCAATCTTGTGCATCCAATAGGTGTGTTTGTGTCATTGGATGACCATTTAGGTCATTTTCGTCCTCCCTAGGCTTATTCTTGTCCTATTAGGGTTTCTAACGAATCTTGTGCATCCAATAGGTATGGTTGTGTCATTGGATGAACATTTAGGTCATTTTCGTCCTCCCTAGGCTTATTCTTGTCCAATTAGGGTTTCTAACCAATCTTGTGCAACCAATAGGTGTGTTTGTGTCATTGGATGAACATTTAGGTGATTTTCATCCTCCCTAGGCTTATTGTTTTCCAATTAGGGTTTTTAACCAATCTTGTGCATCCAATAGGTGTGTTTGTGTCATTGGATGAACATTTAGGTCATTTTCGTCCTCCCTAGTCTTATTCTTGTCCAATTAGGGTTTTAAGCAATCTTGTGCATCCAATAACTTCATTTGTGTCATCGGATTAACATTTAAGTCATTTTCGTCCTCCCTAGGCTTATTCTTGTCCTATTAGGGTTTCTAACGAATCTTGTGCATCCAATAGGTGTGTTTGTGTCATTGGATGAACATTTAGGTCATTTTCGTCCTCCCATGGCTTATTCTTGTCCAATTAGGGTTTCTAACCAATCTTGTGCATCCAATAGGTGTGTTTGTGTCATTGGATGAACATTTAGGTCATTTTCGTCCTCCCTAGTCTTATTCTTGTCCAATTAGGGTTTTAAGCAATCTTGTGCATCCAATAAGTTCATTTGTGTCATTGGATGAATATTTAGGTCATTTTCGATCTTCCTAGGCATATTCTTGTCCAATTAGGGTTTCTAACCAATCTTGTGCATCCAATAGGTGTGTTTGTGTCATTGGATGAACATTTAGGTCATTTTCGTCCTCCCTAGGCTTATTCTTGTCCAATTAGGGTTTTTAACCAATCTTGTGCATCCAATAAGTTCATTTGTGTCATTGGATGAATAGTTAGGTCATTTTCGTCCTCCCTAGGCTTATTCTTGTCCAATTACGGTTTCTAACCAATCTTGTGCATCCAATAGGTGTGTTTAGTCATTTGATGAACATTTAGGTTATTTTCGTCCTCCCTAGGCTTATTCTTGTCCAATTAGGGTTTTTAACCAATCTTGTGCATCCAATAAGTTCATTTGTGTCATTGGATTATCATTTAGGTCATTTTCGTCCTCCCTAGGCTTATTCTTGTCCAATTAGGGTTTTTAACCAATCTTGTGCATCCAATAGGTGTGTTTGTGTCATTGGATGAACATTTAGGTCATTTTCGTACTCCCCATGCTTATTCTTGTCCATTTAGGGTTTCTAACCAATCTTGTGCATCCAATAGGTGTGTTTGTGTCATTGGATGAACATTTAGGTCATTTTCGTCATCCCTATGCTTATTCTTGTCCAATTAGGGTTTTTAACCAATCTTGTGCATCCAATAGGTGTGTTTGTGTCATTGGATGAACATTTAGGTCATTTTCGTCCTCCCTAGGCTTATTCTTGTCCAATTAGGGTTTTTAACCAATCTTGTGCATCCAATAAGTTCATTTGTGTCATTGGATGAACATTTAGGTCATTTTCGTCCACCCTAGTCTTATTCTTGTCCAATTAGGGTTTTAAGCAATCTTGTGCATCCAATAAGTTCATTTGTGTCATTGGATGAACATTTAGGTCATTTTCGTCCTCCCTAGTCTTATTCTTGTCCAATTAGGGTGTTAAGCAATCTTGTGCATCCAATAAGTTCATTTGTGTCATTGGATTAACATTTAGGTCATTTTCGTCCTTCCTAGGCTTATTCTTGTCCAATTAGGGTTTCTAACCAATCTTGTGCATCCAATAGGTGTGTTTGTGTCATTGGATGAACATTTAGGTCATTTTCGTCCTCCCTAGGCTTATTCTTGTCCAATTAGGGTTTTTAACCAATCTTGTGCATCCAATAAGTTCATTTGTGTCATTGGATTAACATTTAGGTCATTTTCGTCCTTCCTAGGGTTATTCTTGTCCAATTAGGGTATCTAACCAATCTTGTGCATCCAATAGGTGTGTTTGTGTCATTGGATGAACATTTAGGTCATTTTCGTCCTCCCTAGGCTTATTCTTGTCCAATTAGGGTTTTTAACCAATCTTGTGCATCCAATAAGTTCATTTGTGTCATTGGATGAATAATTAGGTCATTTTCGTCCTCCCTAGGCTTATTCTTGTCCAATTAGGGTTTCTAACCAATCTTGTGCATCCAATAGGTGTGTTTAGTCATTTGATGAACATTTAGGTTATTTTCGTCCTCCCTAGGCTTATTCTTGTTTAATTAGGGTTTTTAACCAATCTTGTGCATCCAATAAGTTCATTTGTGTCATTGGATGAACATTTAGGTCATTTTCGTCCTCCCTAGGCTTATTCTTGTCCAATTAGGGTTTTTAACCAATCTTGTGCATCCAATAGGTGTGTTTGTGTCATTGGATGAACATTTAGGTCATTTTCGTCCTCCCTAGGCTTATTCTTGTCCAATTAGGGTTTTTAACCAATCTTGTGCATCCAATAAGTTCATTTGTGTCATTGGATTAACATTTAGATCATTTTAGTCCTCCCTAGGCTTATTCTTGTCCAATTAGGGTTTCTAACCAATCTTGTGCATCCAATAGGTGTGTTTGTGTCATTGGATGAACATTTAGCTCATTTTCGTCCTCCCTAGGCTTATTCTTGTCCAATTAGGGTTTTTAACCAATCTTGTGCATCCAATAAGTTCATTTGTGTCATTGGATGAACATTTAGGTCATTTTCGTCATCCCTAGTCTTATTCTTGTCCAATTAGGGTTTTAAGCAATCTTGTGCATCCAATATGTGTGTTTGTGTCATTGGATGAACATTTAGTTCATTTTCGTCCTCCCTATGCTTATTCTTGTCCAATTAGGGTTTTTAACCAATCTTGTGCATCCAATAAGTTCATTTGTGTCATTGGATGAACATTTAGGTCATTTTCGTCCTCCCTAGTCTTATTCTTGTCCAATTACGGTTTTTATGCAATCTTGTGCATCCAATAGGTGTGTTTGTGTCATTGGACGAACAATTAGGTCAATTTCGTCCTCCCTAGGCTTATTCTTGTCCAATTAGGGTTTTTAACCAATCTTGTGCATCCAATAGGTGTGTTTGTGTCATTGGATGAACATTTAGGTCATTTTCGTCCTCCCTAGGCTTATTCTTGTCCAATTAGGGTTTTTAACCAATCTTGTGCATCCAATAAGTTCATTTGTGTCATTGGATGAACATTTAGGTCATTTTCGTCCACCCTAGGCTTATTCTTGTCCAATTAGTGTTTTTAACTAATCTTGTGCATCCAACAAGTTCATTTGTGTCATTGGATGAACATTTATGTCATTTTCGTCCTCCCAAAGCTTATTCTTGTCCAACTAGGGTTTTTAACCAATCTTGTGCATCCAATAGGTGTGTTTGTGTCATTGGATGAACATTTAGGTCATTTTCGTCCTCCCTAGTCTTATTCTTGTCCAATTAGGGTTTTAAGCAATCTTGTGCATCCAATAAGTTCATTTGTGTCATTGGATTTATATTTAGGTCATTTTCATCCTCCCTAGGCTTATTCTTGTCCAATTAGGGTTTCTAACCAATCTTGTGCATCCAATAGGTGTGTTTGTGTCATTGGATGAACATTTAGGTCATTTTCGTCCTCCCTAGGCTTATTCTTGTCCAATTAGGGTTTTTAACCAATCTTGTGCATCCAATAAGTTCATTTGTGTCATTGGATTAACATTTAGGTCAATTTCGTCCTTCCTAGGCTTATTCTTGTCCAATTAGGGTTTCTAACAAATCTTGTGCATCCAATAGGTGTTTTTGTGTCATTGGATGAACATTTAGGTCATTTTCGTCCTCCCTAGGCTTATTCTTGTCCAATTACGGTTTTTAACCAATCTTGTGCATCCAATAAGTTCATTTGTGTCATTGGATTAACATTTAGGTCATTTTCGTCCTTCCTAGGCTTATTCTTGTCCAATTAGGGTTTCTAACCAATCTTGTGCATCCAATAGGTGTGTTTGTGTCATTGGATGAACATTTAGGTCATTTTCGTCCTCCCTAGTCTTATTCTTGTCCAATTAGGGTTTTAAGCAATCTTGTGCATCCAATAAGTTCATTAGTGTCATTGGTTTAACATTTAGGTCATTTTCGTCCTCCCTAGTCTTATTCTTGTCCAATTAGGGTTTTAAGCCAATCTTGTGCATCCAATAGGTGTGTTCGTGTCATTTGATGAACATTTAGGTCATTTTCATCCTCCCAAGGCTTATTCTTATCCAATTAGGGTTTTAAGCAATCTTGTGCATCCAATAAGTTCATTTGTGTCATTGGATTAAGATTTAAGTCATTTTCGTCCTCCCTAGGCTTATTCTTGTCCAGTTAGGGTTTTTAACCAATCTTGTGCATCCAATAGGTGTGTTTGTGTCATTGGATGAACATTTAGGTCATTTTCGTCCTCTCTAGGCTTATTCTTGTCCAATTAGGGTTTTTAACCAATCTTGTGCATCCAATAGGTGTGTTTGTGTCATTGGATGAACATTTAGGTCATTTTCGTCCTCCCTAGGCTTATTCTTGTCCAATTAGGGTTTTTAACCAATCTTGTGCATCCAATAAGTTCATTTGTGTCATTGGATGTACATTTAGGTCATTTTCGTCCACCCTAGGCTTATTCTTGTCCAATTAGGGTTTTTATTAATCTTGTCCATCCAATAAGTTCATTTGTGTCATTGGATGAACATTTATGTCATTTTCGTCCTCCCAAGGCTTATTCTTGTCCAATTAGGGTTTTTAAACAAATCTTGTGCATCCAATAAGTTAATTTGTGACATTGGATGAACATTTAGGTCATTTTCGTCCTCCCTAGTCTTATTCTTGTCCAATTAGGGTTTTAAGCTATCTTGTGCATCCAATAAGTTCATTTGTGTCATTGGATGAACATTTAGGTTATTTTCGTCCTCCCTAGGCTTTTTATTGTCCAATTAGGGTTTTTAAGCAATCTTGTGCATCCAATAAGTTCATTTGTGTCATTGGATGAACATTTAGGTCATTTTCGTCCTCCCTAGGCTTATTCTTGTCCAATTAGGGTTTCTAACCAATCTTGTGCATCCAATAGGTGTGTTTGTGTCATTGGATGAACATTTAGGTCATTTTCGTCCTCCCTAGGCTTATTCTTGTCCAATTAAGGTTTTAAACCAATCTTGTGCATCCAATAAGTTCATTTGTGTCATTGGATGAACTTTTAGGTCATTTTCGTCCTCCCAAGGCTTATTCTTGTCCAATTAGGGTTTTTAACCAATCTTGTGCATCCAATAAGTTCATTTGTGTCATTGGATGAACATTTAGGTCATTTTCGTCCTCCCTAGGCTTATTCTTGTCCATTAGGGTTTTTAACCAATCTTGTGCATCCAATAGGTGTGTTTGTGTCATTGGATGAACATTTAGGTCATTTTCGTCCTCCCTAGTCTTATTCTTGTCCAATTAGGGTTTTAATCAATCTTGTGCATCCAATAAGTTCATTTGTGTCATTGGATGAACATTTAGGTCATTTTCGTCCACCCTAGGCTTATTCTTGTCCAATTAGGGGTTTTAACCAATCTTGTGCATCCAATAAGTTCATTTGTGTCATTGGATGAACATTTAGGTCATTTTCGTCCTCCCTAAGCTTATTCTTTTCCAATTAGGGTTTTTAACCAATCTTGTGCATGCAATAAGTTCATTTGTGTCATTGGATGAACATTTAGGTCATTTTATTCCACCCTAGGCTTATTCTTATCCAATTAGGGTCTGTAACCAATCTTGTGAACCAATAGGTGTGTTTGTGTCATTGGATGAACATTTAGGTCATTTTCGTCCTCCCAAGGCTTATTCTTGTCCAATTAGGGTTTCTAACCAATCTTGTGCATCCAATAGGTGTGGTTGTGTCATTGGATGAACATTTAGGTCATTTTCGTCCTCCCTAGGCTTATTCTTGTCCAATTAGGGTTTTTAACCAATCTTGTGCATCCAATAAGTTCATTTGTGTCATTGGTTGAACATTTAGGTCATTTTCGTCCTCCCTAGGCTTATTCTTCTCCAATTAGGGTTTTTAACCAATCTTGTGCATGCAATAGGTGTGTCTGTGTCATTGGATGAACATTTAGGTCATTTTCGTCCTCCCTAGGCTTATTCTTGTCCAATTAGGGTTTTTAACCAGTCTTGTGCATCCAATAGGTGTGTTTGTGTCATTGGATGACCTTTTAGGTCATTTTCGTCCTCCCTAGGCTTATTCTTGTCCAATTAGGGTTTTTAACCAATCTTGTGCATCCAATAGGTGTGTTTGTGTCATTGGATGACCTTTTAGGTCATTTTCGTCCTCCCTAGGCTTATTCTTGTCCTATTAGGGTTTCTAACGAATCTTGTGCATCCAATAGGTATGGTTGTGTCATTGGATGAACATTTAGGTCATTTTCGTCCTCCCTAGGCTTATTCTTGTCCAATTAGGGTTTCTAACCAATCTTGTGCATCCAATAGGTGTGTTTGTGTCATTGGATGAACATTTAGGTCATTTTCGTCCTCCCTAGGCTTATTCTTGTCCAATTAGGGTTTTTAACCAATCTTGTGCATCCAATAAGTTCATTTGTGTCATTGGATTAACATTTAGGTCATTTTCGTCCTTCCTAGGGTTATTCTTGTCCAATTAGGGTATCTAACCAATCTTGTGCATCCAATAGGTGTGTTTGTGTCATTGGATGAACATTTAGGTCATTTTCGTCCTCCCTAGGCTTATTCTTGTCCAATTAGGGTTTTTAACCAATCTTGTGCATCCAATAAGTTCATTTGTGTCATTGGATGAATAGTTAGGTCATTTTCGTCCTCCCTAGGCTTATTCTTGTCCAATTACGGTTTCTAACCAATCTTGTGCATCCAATAGGTGTGTTTAGTCATTTGATGAACATTTAGGTTATTTTCGTCCTCCCTAGGCTTATTCTTGTCCAATTAGGGTTTTTAACCAATCTTGTGCATCCAATAAGTTCATTTGTGTCATTGGATTATCATTTAGGTCATTTTCGTCCTCCCTAGGCTTATTCTTGTCCAATTAGGGTTTTTAACCAATCTTGTGCATCCAATAGGTGTGTTTGTGTCATTGGATGAACATTTAGGTCATTTTCGTACTCCCCATGCTTATTCTTGTCCATTTAGGGTTTCTAACCAATCTTGTGCATCCAATAGGTGTGTTTGTGTCATTGGATGAACATTTAGGTCATTTTCGTCATCCCTATGCTTATTCTTGTCCAATTAGGGTTTTTAACCAATCTTGTGCATCCAATAGGTGTGTTTGTGTCATTGGATGAACATTTAGGTCATTTTCGTCCTCCCTAGGCTTATTCTTGTCCAATTAGGGTTTTTAACCAATCTTGTGCATCCAATAAGTTCATTTGTGTCATTGGATGAACATTTAGGTCATTTTCGTCCTCCCTAGGCTTATTCTTGTCCAATTAGGGTTTCTAACCAATCTTGTCCTTCCAATAGGTGTGTTTGTGTCATTGGATGAACATTTAGGTCATTTTCGTCCTCCCTAGGCTTATTCTTGTCCAATTAGGGTTTTAAGCAATCTTGTGCATCCAATAAGTTCATTTGTGTCATTGGATGAATATTTTGGTCATTTTCATCCTCCCTAGGCTTATTCTTGTCCAATTAGGGTTTCTAACCAATCTTGTGAATCCAATAGGTGTGTTTGTGTCATTGGATGAACATTTAGGTCATTTTCGTCCTCCCTAGTCTTATTCTTGTCCAATTAGGGTTTTTAACCAATCTTGTGGATCCAATAAGTTCATTTGTGTCATTGGATAAACATTTAGGTCATTTTCGTCCTCCCTAGGCTTATTCTTGTCCAATTAGGGTTTTTAACCAATCTTGTGCATCCAATAGGTGTGTTTGTGTCATTGGATGAACATTTAGGTCATTTTCGTCCTCCCTAGGCTTATTCTTGTCCAATTAGGGTTTTTAACCAATCTTGTGCATCCAATAAGTTCATTTGTGTCATTGGATTAACATTTAGGTCATTTTCGTCCTTCCTAGGCTTATTGTTGTCCAATTAGGGTTTCTAACCAATCTTGTGCATCCAATAGGTGTGTTTGTGTCATTGGATGAACATTTAGGTCATTTTCGTCCTCCCTAGGCTTATTCTTGTCCAATTAGGGTTTTTAACCAATCTTGTGCATCCAATAAGTTCATTTGTGTCATTGGATGAACATTTAGGTCATTTTCGTCCTCCCTAGGCTTATTCTTGTCCAATTAGGGTTTTTAACCAATCTTGTGCGTCCAATAAGTTCATTTGTGTCATTGGATGAACATTTATGTCATTTTCGTCCTCCCAAGGCTTATTCTTGTCCAATTAGGGTTTCTAACCAATCTTGTGCATCCAATAGGTGTGTTTGTGTCATTGGATGAACATTTAGGTCATTTTCGTCCTCCCTAGTCTTATTCTTGTCCAATTAGGGTTTTAAGCAATCTTGTGCATCCAATAAGTTCATTTGTGTCATTGGATGAATATTTAGGTCATTTTCATCCTCCCTAGGCATATTCTTGTGCAATTAGGGTTTCTAACCAATCTTGTGCATCCAATAGGTGTGTTTGTGTCATTGGATGAACATTTAGGTCATTTTCGTCCTCCCTAGGCTTATTCTTGTCCAATTAGGGTTTTTAACCAATCTTGTGCATCCAATAAGTTCATTTGTGTCATTGGGTGAACATTTAGGTCATTTTCGTCCTTCCTAGGCTCATTCTTGTGCAATTAGGGTTTCTAACCAATCTTGTGCATCCAATAGGTGTGTTTAGTCATTTGATGAACATTTAGTTTATTTTCGTCCTCCCTAGGCTTATTCTTGTCCAATTAGGGTTTTTAACCAATCTTGTGCATCCAATAAGTTCATTTGTGTCATTGGATTAACATTTAGGTCATTTTCGTCCTCCCTAGGCTTATTCTTGTCCAATAAGGGTTTCTAACCAATCTTGTGCATCCAATAGGTGTGTTTGTGTCATTGGATGAACATTTAGGTCATTTTGGTCCTCCCTAGCTTATTCTTGTCCAATTAGGGTTTTTAACCAATCTTGTGTATCCAATAAGTTCATTTGTGTCATTGGATGAACATTTAGGTCATTTTCGTCCTCCCAAGGCTTATTCTTGTCCAATTAGGGTTTCTAACCAATCTTGTGCATCCAATAGGTGTGTTTGTGTCATTGGATGAACATTTAGGTCATTTTCGTCCTCCCTAGGCTTATTCTTGTCCAATTAGGGATTTTAACCAATCTTGTGCATCCAATAGGTGTGTTTGTGTCATTGGATGAACATTTAGGTCATTTTCGTCCTCCCTAGGCTTATTCTTGTCCAATTAGGGTTTTTAACCAATCTTGTGCATCCAATAAGTTCATTTGTGTCATTGGATATACATTTAGGTCATTTTCGTCCACCCTAG
Organism: Cicer pinnatifidum; assembly: GCA_037974775.1. Taxonomy (NCBI): domain Eukaryota; kingdom Viridiplantae; phylum Streptophyta; class Magnoliopsida; order Fabales; family Fabaceae; genus Cicer; species Cicer pinnatifidum. The sequence goes on from JBBPBR010000008.1 coordinate 31,493,748, forward strand.
GCTTATTCTTGTCCAATTAGGGTTTTTAAGCCATCTTGTGCATCCAATAAGTTCATTTGTGTCATTGGATGAACATTTAGGTCGTTTTCGTCCTCCCTAGGCTTATTCTTGTCCAATTAGGGTTTTTAACATATCTTGTGCATCCAATAAGTTCATTTGTGTCATTGGATGAACATTTAGGTCATTTTCGTCCTCCCTAGGCTTATTCTTGTCCAATTAGGGTTTTTAACCAATCTTGTGCATCCAATAAGTTCATTTGTGTCATTGGATGAACATTTAGGTCATTTTCGTCCTTCCTAGGCTTATTCTTGTCCAATTAGAGTTTTTAACCAATCTTGTGCATCCAATAGGTGTGTTTGTGTCATTGGATGAACATTTAGGTCATTTTCGTCCTCCCTAGGCTTATTCTTGTCCAATTAGGGTTTTTAACCAATCTTGTGCATCCAATAAGTTCATTTGTGTCATTGGATGAACATTTAGGTCATTTTCGTCCTCCCTAGGCTTATTCTTGTCCAGTTAGGGTTTTTAACCAATCTTGTGCATCCAATAAGTGCATTTGTGTCATTGGATGAACATTTTGGTCATTTTCGTCCTCCCTAGGCTTATTCTTGTCCAATTAGGGTTTTTAACCAATCTTGTGCATCCAATAAGTTCATTTGTGTCATTGGATGAACATTTAGGTCATTTTCGTCCTCCCTAGGCTTATTCTTGTCCAATTAGGGTTTTTAAGCAATCTTGTGCATCCAATAAGTTCATTTGTGTCATTGGATGAACATTTAGGTCATTATCGTCCTCCCTAGGCTTATTCTTGTCCAATTAAGGTTTTTAACCAATCTTGTGCATCCAATAAGTTCATTTGTGTCATTGGATGAACATTTAGGTCATTTTCGTCCTCCCTAGGCTTATTCTTGTCCAATTAGGGTTTTTAACCAATCTTGTGCATCCAATAGGTGTGTTTGTGTCATTGGATAAACATTTAGGTCATTTTCGTCCTCTCTAGTCTTATTCTTGTCCAATTAGGGTTTTAAGCCAATCTTGTGCATCCAATAGGTGTGTTTGTGTCATTTGATGAACATTTAGGTCATTTTCGTCCTCCCAAGGCTTATTCTTATCCAATTAGGGTTTTAAGCAATCTTGTGCATCAAATAAGTTCATTTGTGTCATTGGATTAAGATTTAAGTCATTTTCGTCCTCCCTAGGCTTATTCTTGTCCAATTAGGGTTTTTAACCAATCTTGTGCATCCAATAGGTGTGTTTGTGTCATTGGATGAACATTTAGGTCATTTTCGTCCTCCCTAGGCTTATTCTTGTCCAATTAGGGTTTTTAACCAATCTTGTGCATCCAATAAGTTCATTTGTGTCATTGGATGAACATTTAGGTTATTTTCGTCCTCCCTAAGCTTATTCTTGTCCAATTAGGGTTTTTAACCAATCTTGTGCATCCAATAAGTTCATTTGTGTCATTGGATTAACATTTAGGTCATTTTCGTCCTCCCTAGGCTTATTCTTGTCCAATTAGGGTTTCTAACCAATCTTGTGCATTCAATAGGTGTGTCTGTGTCATTGGATGAACATTTAGGTCATTTTCGTCCTCCCTAGGCTTATTCTTGTCCAATTAGGGTTTTTAACCAATCTTGTGCATCCAATAAGTTCATTTGTGTCATTGGATGAACATTTAGGTCATTTTCGTCCTCCCTAGGCTTATTCTTGTCCAATTAGGGTTTTTAACCAATCATGTGCATCCAATAAGTTGCTTTGTGTCATTGGATGAACATTTAGGTCATTTTCGTCCTCCCTAGGCTTATTCTTGTCCAATTAGGGTTTTTAGCCAATCTTGTGCATCCAATAGGTGTGTTTGTATCATTGGAAAAACATTTAGGTCATTTTCGTCCTCCCTAGTCTTATTCTTGTCCAATTAGGGTTTTTATGCAATCTTGTGCATCCAATAGGTGTGTTTGTGTCATTGGATGAACATTTAGGTCATTTTCGTCCTCCCTAGGCTTATTCTTGTCCAATTAGGGTTTTTAACCAATCTTGTGCATCCAATAAGTTCATTTGTGTCATTGGTTGAACATTTAGGTCATTTTCGTCCTCCCTAGGCTTATTCTTCTCCAATTAGGGTTTTTAACCAATCTTGTGCATGCAATAGGTGTGTTTGTGTCATTGGATGAACATTTAGGTCATTTTCGTCCTCCCTAGGCTTATTCTTGTCCAATTAGGGTTTTTAACCAGTCTTGTGCATCCAATAAGTTCGTTTGTGTCATTGGTTGAACATTTAGGTCATTTTCGTCCTCCCTAGGCTTATTCTTGTCCAATTAGGGTTTTTAACCAATCTTGTGCATCCAATAGGTGTGTTTGTGTCATTGGATGTCCATTTAGGTCATTTTCGTCCTCCCTAGGCTTATTCTTGTCCTATTAGGGTTTCTAACGAATCTTGTGCATCCAATAGGTATGGTTGTGTCATTGGATGAACATTTAGGTCATTTTCGTCCTCCCTAGGGTTATTCTTGTCCAATTAGGGTTTCTAACCAATCTTGTGCATCCAATAGGTGTGTTTGTGTCATTGGATGAACATTTAGGTCATTTTCGTCCTCCCTAGGCTTATTCTTGTCCAATTACGGTTTCTAACCAATCTTGTGCATCCAATAAGTTCATTTGTGTCATTGGATGAACATTTAGGTCATTTTCGTCCTCCCTAGGCTTATTCTTGTCCAATTAGGGTTTTTAACCAATCTTGTGCATCCAATAGGTGTGTTTGTGTCATTGGATGACCATTTAGGTCATTTTCATCCTCGCTAGACTTATTCTTGTCCAATTAGGGTTTTAATCAATCTTGTGCATCCAATAAGTTCATTTGTGTCATTGGATGAACATTTAGGTCATTTTCGTCCTCTCTAGGCTTATTTTTATGCAATTAGGGTTTTTAACCAATCTTGTGCATCCAATACGTGTGTTTGTGTCATTAGATGAACATTTAGGTGATTTTCATCCTCCCTAGGCTTATTGTTGTCCAATTAGGGTTTTTAACCAATCTTGTGCATCCAATAGGTGTGTTTGTGTCATTGGATGAACATTTAGGTCATTTTCGTCCTCCCTAGGCTTATTCTTGTCCAATTAGGGTTTTTAACCAATCTTGTGCGTGCAATAAGTTCATTAGTGTCATTGGATGAACATTTAGGTCATATTGGTCCACCATAGGCTTATTCTTGTTCAATTAGGGTTTGTAACCAATCTTGTGCATCCAATAGGTGTGTTTGTGTCATTGGATGAACATTTCGGTTATTTTCGTCCTCCATAGGCTTATTCTTGTCAAATTAGGGTTGCTAACCAATCTTGTGCATCCAATAGGTGTGTTTGTGTCATTGGATGAACATTTAGGTCATTTTCGTCCTCCCTATTCTTATTCTTGTCCAATTAGGGTTTTAATCAATCTTGTGCATCCAATAAGTTCATTTGTGTCATTGGATGAACATTTAGGTCATTTTCGTCCACCCCTAGGCTTATTCTTGTCCAATTAGGGTTTTTAACCAATCTTGTGCATCCAATAAGTTCATTTGTGTCATTGCATGAACATTTAGGTCATTTTCGTCCTCCCTAAGCTTATTCTTCTCCAATTAGGGTTTTTAACCAATCTTGTGCATGCAATAAGTTCATTTGTGTCATTGGATGAACATTTAGGTCATTTTATTCCACCCTAGGCTTATTCTTATCCAATTAGGGTTTGTAACCAATCTTGTGCATCCAATAGGTGTGTTTGTGTCATTGGATGAACATTTAGGTCATTTTCGTCCTCCCAAGGCTTATTCTTGTCCAATTAGGGTTTCTAACCAATCTTGTGCATCCAATAGGTGTGGTTGTGTCATTGGATGAACATTTAGGTCATTTTCGTCCTCCCTAGGCTTATTCTTGTCCAATTAGGGTTTTTAACCAATCTTGTGCATCCAATAAGTTCATTTGTGTCATTGGTTGAACATTTAGGTCATTTTCGTCCTCCCTAGGCTTATTCTTCTCCAATTAGGGTTTTTAACCAATCTTGTGCATGCAATAGGTGAGTTTGTGTCATTGGATGAACATTTAGGTCATTTTCGTCCTCCCTAGGCTTATTCTTGTCCAATTAGGGTTTTTAACCAGTCTTGTGCATCCAATAAGTACGTTTGTGTCATTGGTTGAACATTTAGGTCATTTTCGTCCTCCCTAGGCTTATTCTTGTCCAATTAGGGTTTTTAACCAATCTTGTGCATCCAATAGGTGTGTCTGTGTCATTGGATGTCCATTTAGTTCATTTTCGTCCTCCCTAGGCTTATTCTTGTCCAATTAGGGTTTTTAACCAATCTTGTGCATCCAATAGGTGTGTTTGTGTCATTGGATGACAATTTAGGTCATTTTTGTCCTCCCTATTCTTATTCTTGTCCAATTAGGGTTTTAATCAATCTTGTGCATCCAATAAGTTCATTTGTGTCATTGGATGAACATTTAGGTCATTTTCGTCCACCCCTAGGCTTATTCTTGTCCAATTAGGGTTTTTAACCAATCTTGTGCATCCAATAAGTTCATTTGTGTCATTGCATGAACATTTAGGTCATTTTCGACCTCCCTAAGCTTATTCTTCTCCAATTAGGGTTTTTAACCAATCTTGTGCATGCACAAAGTTCATTTGTGTCATTGGATGAACATTTAGGTCATTTTATTCCACCCTAGGCTTATTCTTATCCAATTAGGGTTTGTAACCAATCTTGTGCATCCAATAGGTGTGTTTGTGTCATTGGATGAACATTTAGGTCATTTTCGTCCTCCCAAGGCTTATTCTTGTCCAATTAGGGTTTCTAACCAATCTTGTGCATCCAATAGGTGTGGTTGTGTCATTGGATGAACATTTAGGTCATTTTCGTCCTCCCTAGGCTTATTCTTGTCCAATTAGGGTTTTTAACCAATCTTGTGCATCCAATAAGTTCATTTGTGTCATTGGTTGAACATTTAGGTCATTTTCGTCCTCCCTAGGCTTATTCTTCTCCAATTAGGGTTTTTAACCAATCTTGTGCATGCAATAGGTGAGTTTGTGTCATTGGATGAACATTTAGGTCATTTTCGTCCTCCCTAGGCTTATTCTTGTCCAATTAGGGTTTTTAACCAGTCTTGTGCATCCAATAAGTACGTTTGTGTCATTGGTTGAACATTTAGGTCATTTTCGTCCTCCCTAGGCTTATTCTTGTCCAATTAGGGTTTTTAACCAATCTTGTGCATCCAATAGGTGTGTCTGTGTCATTGGATGTCCATTTAGTTCATTTTCGTCCTCCCTAGGCTTATTGTTGTCCAATTAGGGTTTTTAACCAATCTTGTGCATCCAATAGGTGTGTTTGTGTCATTGGATGAACATTTAGGTCATTTTCGTCCTCCCTAGGCTTATTCTTGTCCAATTAGGGTTTTTAACCAATCTTGTGCGTGCAATAAGTTCATTAGTGTCATTGGATGAACATTTAGGTCATATTGGTCCACCATAGGCTTATTCTTGTTCAATTAGGGTTTGTAACCAATCTTGTGCATCCAATAGGTGTGTTTGTGTCATTGGATGAACATTTCGGTTATTTTCGTCCTCCATAGGGTTATTCTTGTCAAATTAGGGTTGCTAACCAATCTTGTGCATCCAATAGGTGTGTTTGTGTCATTGGATGAACATTTAGGTCATTTTCGTCCTCCCTATTCTTATTCTTGTCCAATTAGGGTTTTAATCAATCTTGTGCATCCAATAAGTTCATTTGTGTCATTGGATGAACATTTAGGTCATTTTCGTCCACCCCTAGGCTTATTCTTGTCCAATTAGGGTTTTTAACCAATCTTGTGCATCCAATAAGTTCATTTGTGTCATTGCATGAACATTTAGGTCATTTTCGTCCTCCCTAAGCTTATTCTTCTCCAATTAGGGTTTTTAACCAATCTTGTGCATGCAATAAGTTCATTTGTGTCATTGGATGAACATTTAGGTCATTTTATTCCACCCTAGGCTTATTCTTATCCAATTAGGGTTTGTAACCAATCTTGTGCATCCAATAGGTGTGTTTGTGTCATTGGATGAACATTTAGGTCATTTTCGTCCTCCCAAGGCTTATTCTTGTCCAATTAGGGTTTCTAACCAATCTTGTGCATCCAATAGGTGTGGTTGTGTCATTGGATGAACATTTAGGTCATTTTCGTCCTCCCTAGGCTTATTCTTGTCCAATTAGGGTTTTTAACCAATCTTGTGCATCCAATAAGTTCATTTGTGTCATTGGTTGAACATTTAGGTCATTTTCGTCCTCCCTAGGCTTATTCTTCTCCAATTAGGGTTTTTAACCAATCTTGTGCATGCACAAAGTTCATTTGTGTCATTGGATGAACATTTAGGTCATTTTATTCCACCCTAGGCTTATTCTTATCCAATTAGGGTTTGTAACCAATCTTGTGCATCCAATAGGTGTGTTTGTGTCATTGGATGAACATTTAGGTCATTTTCGTCCTCCCAAGGCTTATTCTTGTCCAATTAGGGTTTCTAACCAATCTTGTGCATCCAATAGGTGTGGTTGTGTCATTGGATGAACATTTAGGTCATTTTCGTCCTCCCTAGGCTTATTCTTGTCCAATTAGGGTTTTTAACCAATCTTGTGCATCCAATAAGTTCATTTGTGTCATTGGTTGAACATTTAGGTCATTTTCGTCCTCCCTAGGCTTATTCTTCTCCAATTAGGGTTTTTAACCAATCTTGTGCATCCAATAGGTGTGTTTGTGTCATTGGATGACCATTTAGGTCATTTTCATCCTCGCTAGACTTATTCTTGTCCAATTAGGGTTTTAATCAATCTTGTGCATCCAATAAGTTCATTTGTGTCATTGGATGAACATTTAGGTCATTTTCGTCCTCTCTAGGCTTATTTTTATGCAATTAGGGTTTTTAACCAATCTTGTGCATCCAATAGGTGTGTTTGTGTCATTAGATGAACATTTAGGTGATTTTCATCCTCCCTAGGCTTATTGTTGTCCAATTAGGGTTTTTAACCAATCTTGTGCATCCAATAGGTGTGTTTGTGTCATTGGATGAACATTTAGGTCATTTTCGTCCTCCCTAGTCTTATTCTGGTCCAATTAGGGTTTTAAGCAATCTTGTGCATCCAATAAGTTCATTTGTGTCATTGGATGAATATTTAGGTCATTTTCATCCTCCCTAGGCTTATTCTTGTCCAATTAGGGTTTCTAACCAATCTTGTGCATCCAATAGATGTGTTTGTGTCATTGGATGAACATTTAGGTCATTTTCGTCCTCCCTAGTCTTATTCTTGTCCAATTAGGGTTTTAAGCAATCTTGTGCATCCAATAAGTTCATTTGTGTCATTGGATGAATATTTAGGTCATTTTCATCCTCCCTAGGCTTATTCTTGTCCAATTAGGGTTTCTAACCAATCTTGTGCATCCAATAGGTATGTTAGTGTCATTGGATGAACATTTAGGTCATTTTCGTCCTCCCTAGGCTTATTCTTGTCCAATTAGGGTTTTTAACCAATCTTGTGCATCCAATAAGTTCATTTGTGTCATTGGATGAACATTTAGGTCATTTTCGTCCTCTCAAGGCTTATTCTTGTCCAATTAGGGTTTCTAACCAATCTTGTGCATCCAATAGGTGTGTTTGTGTCATTGGATGAACATTTAGGTCATTTTCGTCCTCCCTAGTCTTATTCTTGTCCAATTAGGGTTTTAAGCAATCTTGTGCATCCAATAAGTTCATTTGTGTCATTGGATGAATATTTAGGTCATTTTCATCCTCCCTAGGCTTATTCTTGTCCAATTAGGGTTTTTAACCAATCTTGTGCATCCAATAAGTTCATTTGTGTCATTGGATGAACATTTAGGTCATTTTCGTCCTCCCTAGGCTTATTCTTGACCAATTAGGGTTTCTAACCAATCTTGTGCATCCAATAAGTTCATTTGTGTCATTGGATGAACATTTAGGTCATTTTCGTCCTCCCTAGGCTTATTCTTGTCCAATTAGGGTTTTTAACCAATCTTGTGCATCCAATAGGTGTGTTTGTGTCATTGGATGAATATTTAGGTCATTTTCGTCCTCCCTAAGCTTATTCTTGTCCAATTAGGGTTTCTAAACAATCTTGTGCATTCAATAGGTGTGTTTGTGTCATTGGATGAACATTTAGGTCATTTTCGTCCTCCCTAGGCTTATTCTTGTCCAATTAGGGTTTCTAACCAATCTTGTGCATCCAATAGGTGTGTTTGTGTCATTGGATGAACATTTAGGTCATTTTCGTCCTCCCTAGGCTTATTCATGTCCAATTAGGGTTTCTAACCAATCTTGTGCATCCAATAGGTGTGTTTAGTCATTTGATGAACATTTAGGTTATTTTCGTCCTCCCTAGGCTTATTCTTGTCCAATTAGGGTTTTTAACCAATCTTGTGCATCCAATAAGTTCATTTGTGTCATTGGATTAACATTTAGGTCATTTTCGTCCTTCCTAGGCTTATTCTTGTCCAATTAGGGTTTCTAACCAATCTTGTGCATCCAATAGGTGTGGTTGTGTCATTGGATGAACATTTAGGTCATTTTCGTCCTCCCTAGGCTTATTCTTGTCCAATTAGGGTTTTTAACCAATCTTGTGCATCCAATAAGTTCATTTGTGTCATTGGATGAACATTTAGGTCATTTTCGTCCTCCCTAGGCTTATTCTTGTACAATTAGGGTTTTTAACCAATCTTGTGCATCCAATAAGTTCATTTGTGTCATCGGATGAACATTTAGGTCATTTTCGTCCTCCCTAGGCTTATTCTTGTCCAATTAGGGGTTTTAGCCAATCTTGTGCAACCAATTAGTTCATATGTCTCATTGGATGAACATTTAGGTCATTTTCGTCCTCCCTAGGCTTATTCTTGTCCAATTAGGGGTTTTAGACAATCTTGTGCAACCAATAAGTTCATTTGTGTCATTGGAGGAACATTTATGACACTTTCGTCCTCCCTAGGCTTATTCTTGTCCAATTAGGATTTTTAACCAATCTTGTGCATCCAATAGGTGTTTGTGTCATTGGAGGAACATTTAAGTCATTTTCGTCCTCCCTAGTCTTATTCTTGTCCAATTAGCGTTTTTATGCAATCTTTTGCATCCAATAGGTGTGTTTGTGTCATTGGACGAACATTTAGGACATTTTCGTCGTCCCTAGGCTTATTCTTGTCCAATTAGGGTTTTTAACCAATCTTGTGCATCCAATAAGTTCATTTGTGTCATTGGATGAACATTTAGGTCATTTTCGTCCTCCCTAGGCTTATTCTTGTCCAATTAGGGTTTTTAACCAATCTTGTGCATCCAATAAGTTCATTTGTGTCATTGGATGAACATTTAGGTCATTTTCGTCCTCCCTAGGCTTATTCTTGTCCAATTAGGGTTTTTAACCAATCTTGTGCATCCAATAAGTTCATTTGTGTCATTGGATGAACATTTAGGTCATTTTCGTCCTCCATAGTCTTATTCTTGTCCAATTAGAGTTTTTATGCAATCTTGTGCATCCAATAGGTGTGTTTGTGTCATTGGACGAACATTTAGGTCATTTTCGTCCTCCCTAGGCTTATTCTTGTCCAATTAGGGTTTTAAGCAATCTTGTGCGTCCAATATGTGTGTTTGTGTAATTGGATGAACATTTAGGTAATTTTCGTCCTCCCTATGCTTATTCTTGTCCAATTAGGGTTTTTTAACCAATCTTGTGCATACAATAAGTTCATTTGTGTCATTGGATGAACATTTAGGTCATTTTCGTCCTCCCTAGTCTTATTCTTGTCCAATTAGGGTTTTTATGCAATCTTGTGTATCCAATAGGTGTGTTTGTGTCATTGGAGGAACATTTAGGTCATTTTCGTCCTCCCTAGTCTTATTCTTGTCCAATTAGGGATTTTATGCAATCTTGTGCATCCAATAGGTGTGTTTGTGTCATTGGACGAACATTTAGGTCATTTTCGTCCTCCCTAACCTTATTCTTGTCCAATTAGGGTTTTTAACCAATCTTGTGCATCCAATAAGTTCATTTGTTTCATTGGATGAACATTTTGGTCATTTTCGTCCTCCCTAGGCTTATTCTTGTCCAATTAGGGTTTTTAACCAATCTTGTGCATCCAATAAGTTCATTGGTGTCATTGGATGAACATTTAGGTCATTTTCGTCCTCCCTAGGCTTATTCTTGTCCAATTAGGGTTTTTAACCAATCTTGTGCATCCAATAAGTTCATTTGTGTCATTGGATGAACATTTAGGTCATTTTCGTCCTCCCTAGTCTTATTCTTGTCCAATTAGGGATTTTGTGCAATCTTGTGCATCCAATAGGTGTGTTTGTGTCATTGGAGGAACATTTAGGTCATTTTCGTCCTCCCTAGTCTTATTCTTGTCCAATTAGGGTTTTTATGCAATCTTGTGCATCCAATAGGTGTGTTTGTGTCATTGGATAAACATTTAGGTCATTTTCGTCCTCCCTAGGCTTATTCTTGTCCAATTAGGGTTTTTAACCAATCTTGTGCATCCAATAAGTTCATTTGTGTCATTGGTTGAACATTTAGGTCATTTTCGTCCTCCCTAGGCTTATTCTTCTCCAATTAGGGTTTTTAACCAATCTTGTGCATCCAATAGGTGTGTTTGTGTCATTGGATGACCATTTAGGTCATTTTCATCCTCGCTAGACTTATTCTTGTCCAATTAGGGTTTTAATCAATCTTGTGCATCCAATAAGTTCATTTGTGTCATTGGATGAACATTTAGGTCATTTTCGTCCTCTCTAGGCTTATTTTTATGCAATTAGGGTTTTTAACCAATCTTGTGCATCCAATAGGTGTGTTTGTGTCATTAGATGAACATTTAGGTGATTTTCATCCTCCCTAGGCTTATTGTTGTCCAATTAGGGTTTTTAACCAATCTTGTGCATCCAATAGGTGTGTTTGTGTCATTGGATGAACATTTAGGTCATTTTCGTCCTCCCTAGTCTTATTCTGGTCCAATTAGGGTTTTAAGCAATCTTGTGCATCCAATAAGTTCATTTGTGTCATTGGATGAATATTTAGGTCATTTTCATCCTCCCTAGGCTTATTCTTGTCCAATTAGGGTTTCTAACCAATCTTGTGCATCCAATAGATGTGTTTGTGTCATTGGATGAACATTTAGGTCATTTTCGTCCTCCCTAGTCTTATTCTTGTCCAATTAGGGTTTTAAGCAATCTTGTGCATCCAATAAGTTCATTTGTGTCATTGGATGAATATTTAGGTCATTTTCATCCTCCCTAGGCTTATTCTTGTCCAATTAGGGTTTCTAACCAATCTTGTGCATCCAATAGGTATGTTAGTGTCATTGGATGAACATTTAGGTCATTTTCGTCCTCCCTAGGCTTATTCTTGTCCAATTAGGGTTTTTAACCAATCTTGTGCATCCAATAAGTTCATTTGTGTCATTGGATGAACATTTAGGTCATTTTCGTCCTCTCAAGGCTTATTCTTGTCCAATTAGGGTTTCTAACCAATCTTGTGCATCCAATAGGTGTGTTTGTGTCATTGGATGAACATTTAGGTCATTTTCGTCCTCCCTAGTCTTATTCTTGTCCAATTAGGGTTTTAAGCAATCTTGTGCATCCAATAAGTTCATTTGTGTCATTGGATGAATATTTAGGTCATTTTCATCCTCCCTAGGCTTATTCTTGTCCAATTAGGGTTTTTAACCAATCTTGTGCATCCAATAGGGGTGCTTGTGTCATTGGATGAACATTTAGGTCATTTTCGTCCTCCCTAGGCTTATTCTTGTCCAATTAGGGTTTTTAACCAATCTTGTGCATCCAATAAGTTCATTTGTGTCATTGGATTAACATTTAGGTCATTTTCGTCCTTCCTAGGCTTATACTTGTCCCATTAAGGTTTTTAACCAATCTTGTGCATCCAATAAGTTCATTTGTGTCATTGGATGAACATTTAGGTCATTTTCGTCCTCCCTAGGCTTATTCTTGTCCAATTAGGGTTTTTAACCAATCTTGTGCATCCAATAGGTGTGTTTGTGTCATTGGATGAACATTTAGGTCATTTTCGTCCTCCCTAAGCTTATTCTTGTCCAATTAGGGTTTCTAAACAATCTTGTGCATTCAATAGGTTCAATTGTGTCATTGGATGAACATTTAGGTCATTTTCGTCCTCCCTAGGCTTATTCTTGTCCAATTAGGGTTTTTAACCAATCTTGTGCATCCAATAAGTTCATTTGTGTCATTGGATGAACATTTAGGTCATTTTCGTCCTCCCTATTCTTATTCTTGTCCAATTAGGGTTTTTATGCAATCTTGTGCATCCAATAGGTGTGTTTGTTTCATTGGACGAACATTTAAGTCATTTTCGTCCTCCCTAGGCTTATTCTTGTCCAGTTAGGGTTTTTAACCAATCTTGTGCATCCAATAAGTTCATTTGTGTCATTCGATGAACATTTAGGTCATTTTCGTCCTCCATAGGCTTATTCTTGTCTAATTAGGGTTTTTAACCAATCTTGTGCATCCAATAAGTTCATTTGTGTCATTGGATGAACATTTAGGTCATTTTCGTCCTCCCTAGGCTTATTCTTGTCCAATTAGGGTTTTTAACCAATCTTGTGCATCCAATAAGTTCATTTGTGTCATTGGATGAACATTTAGGTCATTTTCGTCCTCCCTAGGCTTATTCTTGTCCAATTAGGGTTTTTAACCAATCTTGTGCATCCAATAGGTGTGTTTGTGTCATTGGATGAACATTTAGGTCATTTTCGTTCATTCTAGGCTTATTCTTGTCCAATTAGGGTTTTTTACCAATCCTGTGCATCCAATAAGTTTATTTGTGTCATTGGATAAACATTTAGGTCATTTTCGTCCACCCTAGGCTTATTCTTGTCCAATTAGGGTTTTTAACCAATCTTGTGCATCCAATAAGTTCATTTGTGTCATTGGATGAACATTTAGGTCATTTTCGTCCCCCCAAGGCTTATTCTTGTCCAATTAGGGTTTTTAACCAATCTTGTGCATCCAATAAGTTCATTTGTGTCATTGGATGAACATTTAGGTCATTTTCGTCCTCCCTAGGCTTATTCTTGTCCAATTAGGGTTTTTAACCAATCTTGTGCATCCAATAGGTGTGTTTGTTTCATTGGATGAACATTTAGGTCGTTTTCGTCCTCCCTAGGCTTATTCTTGTCCAATTAGGGTTTTTAACCAATCTTGTGCATCCAATAAGTTCATTTGTGTCATTGGATAAACATTTAGGTCATTTTCGTCCACCCTAGGCTTATTCTTGTCCAATTAGGGTTTTTAACCAATCTTGTGCATCCAATAGGTTCATGTGTGTCATTGGATGAACATTTAGGTCATTTTCGTCCTCCCAAGGCTTATTCTTGTCCAATTAGGGTTTTTAACCAATCTTGTGCATCCAATAAGTTCATTTGTGTCATTGGATGAACATTTAGGTCATTTTCGTCCTCCCTAGGCTTATTCTTGTCCAATTAGAGTTTTTAACCAATCTTGTGCATCCAATAAGTTCATTTGTGTCATTGGATGAACATTTAGATCATTTTCGTCCTCCCAAGGCTTATTCTTGTCCAATTAGGGTTTTTAACCAATCTTGTGTATCCAATAAGTTCATTTGTGTCGTTGGATGAACATTTAGGTCATTTTCGTCCTCCCTAGGCTTATTCTTGTCCAATTAGGGTTTTTAACCAATCTTGTGCATCCAATAAGTTCATTTGTGTCATTGGATGAACATTTAGGTCATTTTCGTCCTCCCTAGGCTTATTCTTGTTCAATTAGGGTTTCTAACCAATCTTGTGCATCCAATAGGTGTGTTTGTGTCATTGGATGAACATTTAGGTCATTTTCGTCCTCCCAAGGCTTATTCTTGTCCAATTAGGGTTTCTAACCAATCTTGTGCATCCAATAGGTGTGGTTGTGTCATTGGATGAACATTTAGGTCATTTTCGTCCTCGCTAGGCTTATTCTTGTCCAATTAGGGTTTTTAACCAATCTTGTGCATCCAATAAGTTCATTTGTGTCATTGGTTGAACATTTAGGTCATTTTCGTCCTCCCTAGGCTTATTCTTCTCCAATTAGGGTTTTTAACCAATCTTGTGCATGCAATAGGTGTGTTTGTGTCATTGGATGAACATTTAGGTCATTTTCGTCCTCCCTAGGCTTATTCTTGTCCAATTAGGGTTTTTAACCAGTCTTGTGCATCCAATAAGTTCGTTTGTGTCATTGGTTGAACATTTAGGTCATTTTCGTCCTCCCTAGGCTTATTCTTGTCCAATTAGGGTTTTTAACCAATCTTGTGCATCCAATAGGTGTGTTTGTGTCATTGGATGTCCATTTAGGTCATTTTCGTCCTCCCTAGGCTTATTCTTGTCCTATTAGGGTTTCTAACGAATCTTGTGCATCCAATAGGTATGGTTGTGTCATTGGATGAACATTTAGGTCATTTTCGTCCTCCCTAGGGTTATTCTTGTCCAATTAGGGTTTCTAACCAATCTTGTGCATCCAATAGGTGTGTTTGTGTCATTGGATGAACATTTAGGTCATTTTCGTCCTCCCTAGGCTTATTCTTGTCCAATTACGGTTTCTAACCAATCTTGTGCATCCAATAAGTTCATTTGTGTCATTGGATGAACATTTAGGTCATTTTCGTCCTCCCTAGGCTTATTCTTGTCCAATTAGGGTTTTTAACCAATCTTGTGCATCCAATAGGTGTGTTTGTGTCATTGGATGACCATTTAGGTCATTTTCATCCTCGCTAGACTTATTCTTGTCCAATTAGGGTTTTAATCAATCTTGTGCATCCAATAAGTTCATTTGTGTCATTGGATGAACATTTAGGTCATTTTCGTCCTCTCTAGGCTTATTTTTATGCAATTAGGGTTTTTAACCAATCTTGTGCATCCAATACGTGTGTTTGTGTCATTAGATGAACATTTAGGTGATTTTCATCCTCCCTAGGCTTATTGTTGTCCAATTAGGGTTTTTAACCAATCTTGTGCATCCAATAGGTGTGTTTGTGTCATTGGATGAACATTTAGGTCATTTTCGTCCTCCCTAGGCTTATTCTTGTCCAATTAGGGTTTTTAACCAATCTTGTGCGTGCAATAAGTTCATTAGTGTCATTGGATGAACATTTAGGTCATATTGGTCCACCATAGGCTTATTCTTGTTCAATTAGGGTTTGTAACCAATCTTGTGCATCCAATAGGTGTGTTTGTGTCATTGGATGAACATTTCGGTTATTTTCGTCCTCCATAGGCTTATTCTTGTCAAATTAGGGTTGCTAACCAATCTTGTGCATCCAATAGGTGTGTTTGTGTCATTGGATGAACATTTAGGTCATTTTCGTCCTCCCTATTCTTATTCTTGTCCAATTAGGGTTTTAATCAATCTTGTGCATCCAATAAGTTCATTTGTGTCATTGGATGAACATTTAGGTCATTTTCGTCCACCCCTAGGCTTATTCTTGTCCAATTAGGGTTTTTAACCAATCTTGTGCATCCAATAAGTTCATTTGTGTCATTGCATGAACATTTAGGTCATTTTCGTCCTCCCTAAGCTTATTCTTCTCCAATTAGGGTTTTTAACCAATCTTGTGCATGCAATAAGTTCATTTGTGTCATTGGATGAACATTTAGGTCATTTTATTCCACCCTAGGCTTATTCTTATCCAATTAGGGTTTGTAACCAATCTTGTGCATCCAATAGGTGTGTTTGTGTCATTGGATGAACATTTAGGTCATTTTCGTCCTCCCAAGGCTTATTCTTGTCCAATTAGGGTTTCTAACCAATCTTGTGCATCCAATAGGTGTGGTTGTGTCATTGGATGAACATTTAGGTCATTTTCGTCCTCCCTAGGCTTATTCTTGTCCAATTAGGGTTTTTAACCAATCTTGTGCATCCAATAAGTTCATTTGTGTCATTGGTTGAACATTTAGGTCATTTTCGTCCTCCCTAGGCTTATTCTTCTCCAATTAGGGTTTTTAACCAATCTTGTGCATGCAATAGGTGAGTTTGTGTCATTGGATGAACATTTAGGTCATTTTCGTCCTCCCTAGGCTTATTCTTGTCC
Organism: Cicer pinnatifidum; assembly: GCA_037974775.1. NCBI lineage: Eukaryota > Viridiplantae > Streptophyta > Magnoliopsida > Fabales > Fabaceae > Cicer > Cicer pinnatifidum. The sequence continues at coordinate 31,509,848 of JBBPBR010000008.1, forward strand.
AATTAGGGTTTTTAACCAGTCTTGTGCATCCAATAAGTACGTTTGTGTCATTGGTTGAACATTTAGGTCATTTTCGTCCTCCCTAGGCTTATTCTTGTCCAATTAGGGTTTTTAACCAATCTTGTGCATCCAATAGGTGTGTCTGTGTCATTGGATGTCCATTTAGTTCATTTTCGTCCTCCCTAGGCTTATTCTTGTCCTGTTAGGGTTTCTAACGAATCTTGTGCATCCAATTGGTATGGTTGTGTCATTGGATGAACATTTAGGTCATTTTCGTCCTCCCTAGGCTTATTCTTGTCCAATTAGGGTTTCTAACCAATCTTGTGCATCCAATAGGTTTTGTTTGTGTCATTGGATGAACATTTAGGTCATTTTCGTCCTCCCTAGGCTTATTCTTGTCCAATTACGGTTTCTAACCAATCTTGTGCATCCAATAGGTGTGTTTGTGTCATTGGATGACCATTTAGGTCATTTTCGTCCTCCCTAGACTTATTCTTGTCCAATTAGGGTTTTAATCAATCTTGTGCATCCAATAAGTTCATTTGTGTCATTAGATGAACATTTAGGTGATTTTCATCCTCCCTAGGCTTATTGTTGTCCAATTAGGGTTTTTAACCAATCTTGTGCATCCAATAGGTGTGTTTGTGTCATTGGATGAACATTTAGGTCATTTTCGTCCTCCCTAGTCTTATTCTTGTCCAATTAGGGTTTTAAGCAATCTTGTGCATCCAATAACTTCATTTGTGTCATCGGATTAACATTTAAGTCATTTTCGTCCTCCCTAGGCTTATTCTTGTCCAATTAGAGTTTCTAACGAATCTTGTGCATCCAATAGGCGTGTTTGTGTCATTGGATGAACATGTAGGTCATTTTCGTCCTCCCATGGCTTATTCTTGTCCAATTAGGGTTTTAAGCAATCTTGTGCATCCAAAAAGTTCATTTGTGTCATTGGATTAACATTTAAGTCATTTTCGTCCTCCCTAGGTTTATTCTTGTCCAATTATGGTTTTTAACCAATCTTGTGCATCCAATAAGTTCGTTTGTGTCATTAGTTGAACATTTAGGTCATTTTCGTCCTCCCTAGGCTTATTCTTGTCCAATTAGGGTTTTTAACCAATCTTGTGCATCCAATAGGTGTGTTTGTGTCATTGGATGAACACTTAGGTCATTTTCGTCCTCCCTAGTCTTATTCTTGTCCAATTAGGGTTTTAATCAATCTTGTGCATCCAATAAGTTCATTTGTGTCATTGGATGAACATTTAGGTCATTTTCGTCCTCCCTAGGCTTATTCTTGTGCAATTAGGGTTTTTAACCAATGTTGTGCATCCAATAAGTCCATCCAATAGGTGTGTTTGTGTCATTGGATGAACAATTAGGTCATTTTCGTCCTCCCTAGGCTTATTCTTGTCCAATTAGGGTTTTTAACCAATCTTGTGCATCCAATATGTTCATTTGTGTCATTGGATGAACATTTAGGTCATTTTCGTCCTCCCTAGGCTTATTCTTGTTCAATTAGGGTTTCTAAACAATCTTGTGCATCCAATAGGTGTGTTTGTGTCATTGGATGAACATTTAGGTCATTTTCGTCCTCCCTAGTCTTATTCTTGTCCAATTAGGGTTTTAAGCAATCTTGTGCATCCAATAAGTTCATTTGTGTCATTGGATGAACATTTAGGTTATTTTCGTCCTCACTAGGCTTAGTTTTGTGAAATTAGGGTTTTTAACCAATCTTGTGCATCCAATAGGTGTGTTTGTGTCATTAGACGAACATTTAGGTCATTTTCATCCTCCCTAGGCTTATTGTTGTCCAATTAGGGTTTTTAACCAATCTTTTGCATCCAATAGGTGTGTTTGTGTCATTGGATGAACAATTAGGTCATTTTCGTCCTCCCTATTCTTATTCTTGCCCAATTAGGATTTTTAACCAATCTTGTGCATCCAATAAGTTCATTTGTGTCATTGGATGAACATTTAGGTCATTTTCGTCCTCCCTAGGCTTATTCTTGTCCAATTAGGGTTTTTAACCAATCTTGTGCATCCATTAGGTGTGTTAGTGTCATTGGATGAACATTTAGGTCATTTTCGTCCTCACTAGGCTTATTCTTGTCCAATTAGGGTTTTTAACCAATCTTGTGCATCCAATAAGTTCATTTGTGTCATTGGATAAACATTTAGGTCATTTTCGTCCACCCTAGGCTTATTCTTGTCCAATTAGGGTTTTTACCAATCTTGTGCATCCAATAGGTGTGTTTGTGTCATTGGATGAACATTTAGGTCATTTTCGTCCTCCCTAGGCTTATTCTTGTCCAATTTGGGTTTCTAACCAATCTTGTGCATCCAATAGGTGTATTTGTGTCATTGGATGAACATTTAGGTCATTTTCGTCCTCCCTAGGCTTATTCTTGTCCAATTAGGGTTTTTAAGCAATCTTGTGCATCCAATAGGTTTATTTGTGTCATTGGATGAACATTTAGGTCATTTTCGTCCTCCCTAGGCTTATTCTTGTCCAATTAGGGTTTTTAACCAATCTTGTGCATCCAATAAGTTCATTTGTGTCATTGGATGAACATTTAGGTCATTTTCGTCCTCCCTAGTCTTAGTCTTGTCCAATTAGGGTTTTAAGCAATCTTGTGCATCCAATATGTGTGTTTGTGTCATTGGATGAACATTTAGGTCATTTTCGTCCTCCCTAGGCTTATTCTTGTCCAATTTGGGTTTTTAACCAATCTTGTGCATACAATAAGTTCATTTGTGTCATTGGATGAACATTTAGGTCAATTTCGTCCTCCCTAGTCTTATTCTTGTCCAATTAGGGTTTTTATGCAATCTTGTGCATCGAATAAGTTCATTTGTGTCATTGGATGAACATTTAGGTCATTTTCGTCCTCCCTAGGCTTATTCTTGTCCAATTAGGGTTTTTAACCAATCTTGTGCATCCAATAAGTTCATTTGTGTCATTGGATGAACATTTAGGTCATTTTCGTCCTCCCTAGGCTTATTCTTGTCCAATTAGGGTTTTTAACCAATCTTGTGCATCCAATAGGTGTGTTTGTGTCATTGGATGAACATTTAGGTCATTTTCGTCCTCCCTCGGCTTATTCTTGTCCAATTAGGGTTTTTTACCAATCTTGTGCATCCAATAAGTACATTTGTGTCATTGGATTAACATTTAGGTCATTTTCGTCCTTCCTAGGCTTATTCTTGTCCAATTACGGTTTCTAACCAATCTTGTGCATCAAATAGGTGTGTTTGTGTCATTGGATGAACATTTAGGTCATTTTCGTCCTCCCTAGGCTTATTCTTGTCCAATTAGGGTTTTTAACCAATCTTGTGCATCCAATAAGTTCATTTGTGTCATTGGATGAACATTTAGGTCATTTTCGTCCTCCCTAAGCATATTCTTGTCCAATTAGGGTTTCTAACCAATCTTGTGCATCCAATAGGTGTGTTTGTGTCATTGGATGAACATTTAGGTCATTTTCGTCCTCCCTAGGCTTATTCTTGTCCAATTAGGGTTTTTAACCAATCTTGTGCATCCAATAAGTTCATTTGTGTCATTGGATTAACATTTAGATCATTTTCATCCTCCCTAGGCTTATTCTTGTCCAATTAGGGTTTCTAACCAATCTTGTGCATCCAATAGGTGTGTTTGTGTCATTGGATGAACATTTAGGTCATTTTCGTCCTCCCTAGGCTTATTCTTGTCCAATTTGGGTTTCTAACCAATCTTGTGCATCCAATAGGTGTATTTGTGTCATTGGATGAACATTTAGGTCATTTTCGTCCTCCCTAGGCTTATTCTTATCCAATTTGGGTTTTTAAGCAATCTTGTGCATCCAATAAATTCATTTGTGTCATTGGATGAACATTTAGGTCATTTTCGTCCTCCCTAGGCTTATTCTTGTCCAATTAGGGTTTTTAACCAATCTTGTGCATCCAATAGGTGTGTTTGTGTCATTGGATGAACATTTAGGTCATTTTCGTCCTCCCTAGGCTTATTCTTGTCCAATTAGGGTTTTTAACCAATCTTGTGCATCCAATAAGTTCATTTGTGTCATTGGATAAACATTTAGGTCATTTTCGTCCACCCTAGCCTTATTCTTGTCCAATAAGGGTTTTTAACCAATCTTTTGCATCCAATAAGTTCATTTGTGTCATTGGATGAACATTTAGGTCATTTTCGTCCTCCCAAGGCTTATTCTTGTCCAATTAGGGTTTTTAACCAATCTTGTGCATCCAATAGGTGTGTTTGTGTCATTGGATGAACATTTAGGTCATTTTCGTCCTCCCTAGGCTTATTCTTGTCCAATTAGGGTTTTTAACCAGTCTTGTGCATCCAATAAGTTCGTTTGTGTCATTGGTTGAACATTTAGGTCATTTTCGTCCTCCCTAGGCTTATTCTTGTCCAATTAGGGTTTTTAACCAATCTTGTGCATCCAATAGGTGTGTTTGTGTCATTGGATGAACATTTAGGTCATTTTCATCCTCCCTAGGCTTATTCTTGTCCAATTAGGGTTTCTAAACAATCTTGTGCATTCAATAGGTGTGTTTGTGTCATTGGATGAACATTTAGGTCATTTTCGTCCTCCCTAGGCTTATTCTTGTCCAATTAGGGTTTCTAACCAATCTTGTGCATCCAATAGGTGTGTTTAGTTATTTGATGAACATTTAGGTCATTTTTGTCCTCCCTAGGCTTATTCTTGTCCAATTAGGGTTTTTAACCAATCTTGTGCATCCAATAAGTTCATTTGTGTCATTGGATGAACATTTAGGTCATTTTCGTCCTCCCTAGGCTTATTCTTGTCCAATTAGGGTTTTTAACCAATCTTGTGCATCCAATAGGTGTGTTAGTGTCATTGGATGAACATTTAGGTCATTTTCGTCCTCACTAGGCTTATTCTTGTCCAATTAGGGTTTTTAACCAATCTTGTGCATCCAATAAGTTCATTTGTGTCATTGGATGAACATTTAGGTCATTTTCGTCCACCCTAGGCTTATTCTTGTCCAATTAGGGTTTTTAACTAATCTTGTGCATCCAATAAGTTCATTTGTGTCATTGGATGGACATTTATGTCATTTTCGTCCTCCCAAGGCTTATTCTTGTCCAATTAGGGTTTTTAACTAATCTTGTGCATCCAATAAGTTCATTTGTGTCATTGGATGAACATTTAGGTCATTTTCGTCCTCCCTAGGCTTATTCTTGTCCAATTAGGGTTTTTAACCAATCTTGTGCATCCAATAGGTGTGTTTGTGTCATTGGATGAACATTTAGGTCATTTTCGTCCTCCCTAGTCTTATTCTTGTCCAATTAGGGTTTTAAGCAATCTTGTGCATCCAATAAGTTCATTTGTGTCATAAGATGAATATTTACGTCATTTTCATCCTCCCTAGGCTTATTCTTGTCCAATTAGGGTTTCTAACCAATCTTGTGCATCCAATAGGTGTGTTTGTGTCATTGGATGAACATTTAGGTCATTTTCGTCCTCCCTAGTCTTATTCTTGTCCAATTAGGGTTGTAAGCAATCTTGTGCATCCAATAAGTTCATTTGTGTCATTGGATGAACATTTAGGTTATTTTCGTCCTCCCTAGGCTTAGTTTTGTGCAATTAGGGTTTTTAACCAATCTTGTGCATCCAATAGGTGTGTTTGTGTCATTAGATGAACATTTAGGTCATTTTCAACCTCCCTAGGCTTATTGTTGTCCAATTAGGGTTTTTAACCAATCTTGTGCATTCAATAGGTGTGTTTGTGTCATTGGATGAACATTTAGGTCATTTTCGTCCTCCCTAGGCTTATTCTTGTCCAATTAGGGTTTTTAACCAATCTTGTGCATCCAATAAGTTCATTTGTGTCATTGGATGAACATTTAGGTCATTTTCGTCCTCCCTAGTCTTATTCTTGTCGAATTAGGGTTTTTATGCAATCTTGTGCACCCAATAGGTGTGTTTGTGTCATTGGAAGAACATTTAGGTTATTTTCGTCCTCCCTAGTCTTATTCTTGTCCAATTAGGGTTTTTATGCAATCTTGTGCATCCAATAGGTGTGTTTGTGTCATTGGACGAACATTTAGGTCATTTTCGTCCTCCCTAGGCTTATTCTTGTCCAATTAGGGTTTTTAACCAATCTTGTGCATCCAATAAGTTCATTTGTGTCATTGGATGAACATTTAGGTCATTTTCGTCATCCCTAGTCTTATTCTTGTCCAATTAGGGTTTTAAGCAATCTTGTGCATCCAATATGTGTGTTTGTGTCATTGGATGAACATTTAGGTCATTTTCGTCCTCCCTATGCTTATTCTTGTCCAATTAGGCTTTTTAACCAATCTTGTGCATCCAATAAGTTCATTTGTGTCATTGGATGAACATTTAGGTCATTTACGTCCTCCCTAGGCTTATTCTTGTCCAATTAGGGTTTTTAACCAATCTTGTGCATCCAATAAGTTCATCTGTGTCATTGGATGAACATTTAGGTCATTTTCGTCCTCCCTAGGCTTGTTCTTGTCCAATTAGGGTTTTTATGCAATCTTGTGCATCCAATAGGTGTGTTTGTGTCATTGGACGAACATTTAGGTCATTTTCGGCCTCCCTAGGCTTATTCTTGTCCAATTAGGGTTTTTAACCAACCTTGTGTATCCAATAAGTTCATTTGTGTCATTGGTGGAACATTTAGGTCATTTACGTCCTCCCTAGTCTTATTCTTGTCCAATTAGGGTTTTAAGCAATCTTGTGCATCCAATATGTGTGTTTGTGTCATTGGATGAACATTTAGGTCATTTTCGTCCTCCCTATGCTTATTCTTGTCCAATTAGGGTTTTTAACCAATCTTGTGCATCCAATAAGTTCATTTGTGTCATTGGATGAACATTTAGGTCATTTTTGTCCTCCTTGTGCTTATTCTTGTCCAATTAGGGTTTTTATGCAATCTTGTGCATCCAATAGGTGTGTTTGTGTCATTGGACGAACATTTAGGTCATTTTCGTCCTCCCTAGGCTTATTCTTGTCCAATTAGGGTTTTTAACCAATCTTGTGCATTCAATAGGTGTGTTTGTGTCATTGGATGAACATTTAGGTCATTTTCGTCCTCCCTAGGCTTATTCTTGTCCAATTAGGGTTTTTAACCAATCTTGTGCATCCAATAAGTTCATTTGTGTCATTGGTTGAACATTTAGGTCATTTTCGTCTTCCCTAGGCTTATTCTTGTCCAATTAGGGTTTCTAACCAATCTTGTGCATCCAATAGGTGTGTTTGTGTCATTGGATGAACATTTAGGTCATTTTCGTCCTCCCATGGCTTATTCTTGTCCAATTAGGGTTTCTAACCAATCTTGTGCAACCAATAGGTCTGGTTGTGTCGTTGGATGAACATTAAGGTCATTTTCGTCCTCCCTAGGCTTATTCTTGTCCAATTAGGGTTTTTAACCAATCTTGTGCGTGCAATAAGTTCATTAGTGTCATTGGATGAACATTTAGGTCATATTGGTCCACCCTAGGCTTATTCTTGTTCAATTAGGGTTTGTAACCAATCTTGTGCATCCAATAGGTGTGTTTGTGTCATTGGATGAACATTTAGGTTATTTTCGTCCTCCATAGGCTTATTCTTGTCAAATTAGGGTTTGTAACCAATCTTGTGCATCCAATAGGTGTGTTTGTGTCATTGGATGAACATTTAGGTCATTTTCGTCCTCCCATGGCTTATTCTTGTCCAATTAGGGTTTTTAACCATTCTTGTGCATCCAATAAGTTCATTTGTGTCATTGGATGAACATTTAGGTCATTTTCGTCCTCCCTAAGCTTATTCTTCTCCAATTAGGGTTTTTAACCAATCTTGTGCATGCAATAAGTTCATTTGTGTCATTGGATGAACATTTAGGTCATTTTATTCCACCCTAGGCTTATTCTTATCCAATTAGGGTTTGTAACCAATATTGTGCATCCAATAGGTGTGTTTGTGTCATTAGATGAACATTTAGGTCATTTTCGTCCTCCCAAGGCTTATTCTTGTCCAATTAGGGTTTCTAACCAATCTTGTGCATCCAATAGGTGTGGTTGTGTCATTGGATGAACATTTAGGTCATTTTCGTCCTCGCTAGGCTTATTCTTGTCCAATTAGGGTTTTTAACCAATCTTGTGCATCCAATAAGTTCATTTGTGTCATTGGTTGAACATTTAGGTCATTTTCGTCCTCCCTAGGCTTATTCTTCTCCAATTAGGGTTTTTAACCAATCTTGTGCATCCAATAGGTGTGTTTGTGTCATTGGATGACCATTTAGGTCATTTTCATCCTCGCTAGACTTATTCTTGTCCAATTAGGGTTTTAATCAATCTTGTGCATCCAATAAGTTCATTTGTGTCATTGGATGAACATTTAGGTCATTTTCGTCCTCTCTAGGCTTATTTTTATGCAATTAGGGTTTTTAACCAATCTTGTGCATCCAATAGGTGTGTTTGTGTCATTAGATGAACATTTAGGTGATTTTCATCCTCCCTAGGCTTATTGTTGTCCAATTAGGGTTTTTAACCAATCTTGTGCATCCAATAGGTGTGGTTGTGTCATTGGATGAACATTTAGGTCATTTTCGTCCTCGCTAGGCTTATTCTTGTCCAATTAGGGTTTTTAACCAATCTTGTGCATCCAATAAGTTCATTTGTGTCATTGGTTGAACATTTAGGTCATTTTCGTCCTCCCTAGGCTTATTCTTCTCCAATTAGGGTTTTTAACCAATCTTGTGCATGCAATAGGTGTGTTTGTGTCATTGGATGAACATTTAGGTCATTTTCGTCCTCCCTAGGCTTATTCTTGTCCAATTAGGGTTTTTAACCAGTCTTGTGCATCCAATAAGTTCGTTTGTGTCATTGGTTGAACATTTAGGTCATTTTCGTCCTCCCTTGGTTTATTCTTGTCCAATTAGGGTTTTTAACCAATCTTGTGCATCCAATAGGTGTGTTTGTGTCATTGGATGACCATTTAGGTCATTTTCGTCCTCCCTAGGCTTATTCTTGTCCTATTAGGGTTTCTAACGATTCTTGTGCATCCAATAGGTATGGTTGTGTCATTGGATGAACATTTAGGTCATATTCGTCCTCCCTAGGCTTATTCTTGTCCAATTAGGGTTTCTAACCAATCTTGTGCATCCAATAGGTGTGTTTGTGTCATTGGATGAACATTTAGGTCATTTTCGTCCTCCCTAGGCTTATTCTTGTCCAATTAGGGTTTTTAACCAATCTTGTGCATCCAATAAGTTCATTTGTGTCATTGGATGAACATTTAGGTCATTTTCGTCCTCCCTAAGCTTATTGTTGTCCAATTAGGGTTTCTAAACAATCTTGTGCATTCAATAGGTGTGTTTGTGTCATTGGATGAACATTTAGGTCATTTATGTCCTCCTTAGGCTTATTCTTGTCCAATTAGGGTTTCTTACCAATCTTGTGCTTCCAATAGGTGTGTTTGTGTCATTGGATGAACATTTAGGTCATTTTCGTCCTCCCTAGGCTTATTCTTGTCCAATTAGGGTTTTTAACCAATCTTGTGCATCCAATAAGTTCATTTGTGTCATTGGTTGAACACTTAGGTCATTTTCGTCCTCCCTAGGCTTATTCTTGTCCAATTAGGGTTTTTAACCAATCTTGTGCATCCAATAAGTTCATTTGTGTCATTGGATGAACATTTAGGTCATTTTCGTCCTCCCTAGTCTTATTCTTGTCAGATTAGGGTTTTTATGCAATCTTGTGCATCCAATATGTGTGTTTGTGTCATTGGATGAACATTTAGGTCATTTTCGTCCTCCCTAGGCTTATTCTTGTCCAATTAGGGTTTTTAACCAATCTTGTGCATCCAATAAGTTCATTTGTGTCATTGGATGAACATTTAGGTCATTTTCGTCCTCCCTAGTCTTATTCTTGTCCAATTAGGGTTTTTATGCAATCTTGTGCATCCAATAGGTGTGTTTGTGTCATTGGACGAACATTTAGGTCATTTTCGCCCTCCCTAGGCTTATTCTTGTCCAATTAGGGTTTTTAACCAATCTTGTGCTTCCAATAAGTTCATTTGTGTCATTGGATGAACATTTAGGTCATTTTCGTCCTCCCTAGGCTTATTCTTGTCCAATTAGGGTTTTTAACCAATCTTGTGCATCCAATAAGTTCACTTGTGTCATTGGATGAACATTTAGGTCATTTTCGTCCTCCCTAGTCTTATTCTTGTCCAATTAGGGTTTTAAGCAATCATGTGCATCCAATATGTGTGTTTGTGTCATTGGACGAACATTTAGGTCATTTTCGTCCTCCCTATGCTTATTCTTGTCCAATTAGGGTTTTTAACCAATCTTGTGCATCCAATAAGTTCATTTGTGTCATTGGATGAACATTTAGGTCATTTTCGTCTTCCCTAGGATTATTCTTGTCCAATTAGGGTTTTTAACCAATCTTGTGCATCCAATAGGTGTGTTTGTGTCATTGGATAAACATTTAGGTCATTTTCATCCTCCCTAGTCTTATTCTTGTCCAATTAGGGTTTTAATGTAATCTTGTGCATCCAATAGGTGTGTTTGTGTCATTGGACGAACATTTAGGTCATTTCGCCCTCCCTAGGCATATTATTGTCCAATTAGGGTTTTTAACCAATCTTGTGCATCCAATAAGTTCATTTGTGTCATTGGATGAACATTTAGGTCATTTTCGTCCTCCCTAGGCTTATTCTTGTCCAATTAGGG
>JBBPBR010000008.1:31520775-31574213 GCA_037974775.1 Cicer pinnatifidum
CCTCCCTAGGCATATTATTGTCCAATTAGGGTTTTTAACCAATCTTGTGCATCCAATAAGTTCATTTGTGTCATTGGATGAACATTTAGGTCATTTTCGTCCTCCCTAGGCTTATTCTTGTCCAATTAGGGTTTTTAACCAATCTTGTGCATCCAATAAGTTCATTTGTGTCATTGGATGAACATTTAGGTCATTTTCGTCCTCCCTAGTCTTATTCTTGTCCAATTAGGGTTTTAAGCAATCTTGTGCATCCAATATGTGTGTTTGTGTCATTGGATGAACATTTAGGTCATTTTCGTCCTCCCTATGCTTATTCTTGTCCAATTAGGGTTTTTATGCAATCTTGTGCATCCAATAGGTTCGTTTGTGTCATTGGAAGAACATTTAGGTCATTTTCGTCCTCCCTAGTCTTATTCTTGTCCAATTAGGGTTTTTATGCAATCTTGTGCATCCAATAGGTGTGTTTGTGTCATTGGACGAACATTTAGGTCATTTTCGTCCTCCCTAGGCTTATTCTTGTCCAATTAGGGTTTTTAACCAATCTTGTGCATCCAATAAGTTCATTTGTGTCATTGGATGGACATTTAGGTCATTTTCGTCATCCCTAGTCTTATTCTTGTCCAATTAGGGTTTTTATGCAATCTTGTGCATCCAATAGGTGTGTTTGTGTCATTGGACGAACATTTAGGTCATTTTCGTCCTCCCTAGGCTTATTCTTGTCCAATTAGGGTTTTTAACCAATCTTGTGCATCCAATAAGTTCATTTGTGTCATTGGATGAACATTTAGGTCATTTTCGTCCTCCCTAGGCTTATTCTTGTCCAATTAGGGTTTCTAACCAATCTTGTGCATCCAATAGGTGTGTTTGTGTCATTGGATTAACATTTAGGTTATTTTCGTCCTTCCTAGGCTTATTCTTGTCCAATTATGGTTTTTAACCAATCTTGTGCATCCAATAAGTTCATTTGTGTCATTGGATGAACATTTAGGTCATTTTCGTCCTCCCTAGGCTTATTCTTGTCCAATTAGGGTTTTTAACCAATCTTGTGCATCCAATAAGTTCATTTGTGTCATTGGATGAACATTTAGGTCATTTTCCTCCTCCGTAGGCTTATTCTTGTCCAATTAGGGTTTTTAAGCAATCTTGTGCATCCAATAAGTTCATTTGTGTCATTGGATGAACATTTAGGTCATTTTCGTCCTCCCTAGGCTTATTCTTGTCCAATTAGGGTTTTTAACCAACCTTGTGCATCCAATAAGTTCATTTGTGTCATTGGTGGATCATTTAGGTCATTTACGTCCTCCCTAGGCTTATTCTTGTCCAATTAGGGTTTTTAACCAATCTTGTGCATCCAATAAGTATATTTGTGTCATTGGATGAACATTTAGGTCATTTTCGTCCTCCCTAGGCTTATTCTTGTCCAATTAGGGTTTTTAACCAATCTTGTGCATCCAATAAGTTCATTTGTGTCATTGGATGAACATTTAGGTCATTTTCGTCCTCCCTAGGCTTATTCTTGTCCAATTAGGGTTTTTAACCAATCTTGTGCATCCAATAAGTTCATTTGTGTCATTGGATGAACATTTAGGTCATTTTCGTCCTCCCTAGGCTTATTCTTGTCCAATTAGGGTTTTTAACCAATCTTGTGCATCCAATAGGTGTATTTGTGTCATTGGATGAACATTTAGGTCATCTTCGTCCTCCCTAGGAATATTCTTGTCCAATTAGGGTTTCTAACCAATCTTGTGCATCCAATAGGTGTGTTTGTGTCATTGGATGAACATTTAGGTCATTTTCGTCCTCCCTAGGCTTATTCTTGTCTAATTAGGGTTTTTAAGCAATCTTGTGCATCCAATAAGTTCATTTGTGTCATTGGATGAACATTTAGGTCATTTATGTCCTCCCTAGGCTTATTCTTGTCCATTTATGGTTTTTAACCAATCTTGTGCATCCAATAGGTGTGTTTGTGTCATTGGATGAACATTTAGGTCATTTTCGTCCTACCTAGGCTTATTCTTGTCCAATTAGGGTTTCTAACCCATCTTGTGCATCCAATAGGTGTATTTGTGTCATTGGATGAACATTCAGGTCATTTTTGTCCTCCCAAGGCTTATTCTTGTCCAATTAGGGTTTTTAAGCAATCTTGTGCATCCAATAAGTTCATTTGTGTCATTGGATGAACATTTAGGTCATTTTCGTCCTCCCTAGGCTTATTCTTGTCCAATTAGGGTTTTTAACCAATCTTGTGCATCCAATAGGTGTGTTTGTGTCATTGGATGAACATTTAGGTCATTTTCGTCCTCCCTACGCTTATTCTTGTCCAATTAGGATTTTTAACCAATCTTGTGCATCCAATAAGTTCATTTGTGTCATTGGATGAACATTTAGGTCATTTTCGTCCTCCCTAGAATTATTCTTGTCCATTTAGGGTTTCTAACCAATCTTGTGCATCCAATAAGTTCATTTGTGTCATTGGATGAACATTTAGGTCATTTTCGTCCTCCCTAGGCTTATTCTTGTCTAATTAGGGTTTTTAAGCAATCTTGTGCATCCAATAAGTTCATTTGTGTCATTGGATGAACATTTAGGTCATTTTTGTCCTCCCTAGGTTTATTCTTGTCCAATTAGGGTTTTTAACCAATCTTGTGCATCCAATAGATGTGTTTGTGTCATTGGATGAACATTTAGGTCATTTTCGTCCTCCCTAGGCTTATTCTTGTCCAATTAGGGTTTTTAACCAATCTTGTGCATCCAATAAGTTCATTTGTGTCATTGGATGAACATTTAGGTCATTTTCGTCCTCCCTAGGCTTATTCTTGTCCAATTAGGGTTTCTAACCAATCTTGTGCATCCAATAGGTGTATTTGTGTCATTGGATGAACATTTAGGTCATTTTCGTCCTCCCTAGGCTTATTCTTGTCTAATTAGGGTTTCTAACCAATCTTGTGCACCCAATAAGTTCATTTGTGTCATTGGATGAACATTTAAGTCATTTTCGTCCTCCCTAGGCTTATTCTTGTCCAATTAGGGTTTTTAAGCAATCTTGTGCATCCAATAAGTTCATTTGTGTCATTGGATGAACATTTAGGTCATTTTCGTCCTCCCTAGGCTTATTCTTGTCCAATTAGGGTTTTTAACCAATCTTGTGCATCCAATAGGTGTGTTTGTGTCATTGGATGAACATTTAGGTCATTTTCGTCCTCCCTAGTCTTATTCTTGTCCAATTAGGGTTTTAAGCAATATTGTGCATCCAATAAGTTCATTTGTGTCATTGGATGAACATTTAGGTCATTTTCGTCCTCCCTAGGCTTATTCTTGTCCAATTAGGGTTTCTAACCAATCTTGTGCATCCAATAGGTGTGTTTGTGTCATTGGATGAACATTTAGGTCATTTTCGTCCTCCCTAGTCTTATTCTTGTCCAATTAGGGTTTTAAGCATTCTTGTGCAATCAATGTGTGTGTTTGTGTCATTGGATGCACATTTTGGTCAATTTCGTCCTCCCTAGGCTTATTCCTGTCTAATTAGGGTTTTTAACCAATCTTGTGCATCCAATAAGTTCATTTGTGTCATTGGATGAACATTTAGGTCATTTTCGTCCACCCTAGGCTTATTCTTGTCCAATTAGGGTTTTTAAGCAATCTTATGCATCCAATAACTTCCTTTGTGTCATTGGATTAACATTTAAGTCATTTTCGTCCTCCTTAGGCTTATTCTTGTCCAATTATGATTTTTAACCAATCTTGTGCATTCAATAGGTGTGTTTGTGTCATTGGATGAACATTTAGGTCATTTTCGTCCTCCCTAGGCTTATTCTTGTCCAATTAGGGTTTTTAACCAATCTTGTGCATCCAATAAGTTCATTTGTGTCATTGGATGAACATTTAGGTCATTTTCGTCCTCCCTAGGCTTATTCTTGTCCAATTAGGGTTTCTAACCAATCTTGTGCATCCAATAGGTGTGTTTGTGTCATTGGATGACCATTTAGGTCATTTTCGTCCTCCCTAGACTTATTCTTGTCCAATTAGGGTTTTAATCAATCTTGTGCATCCAATAAGTTCATTTGTGTCATTGGATGAACATTTAGGTCATTTTCGTCCTCCCTAGGCTTATTTTTATGCAATTAGGGTTTTTAACCAATCTTGTGCATCCAATAGGTGTGTTTGTGTCATTAGATGAACATTTAGGTGATTTTCATCCTCCCTAGGCTTATTGTTGTCCAATTAGGGGTTTTAACCAATCTTGTGCATCCAATAGGTGTGTTTGTGTCATTGGATGAACATTTAGGTCATTTTCGTCCTCCCTAGTCTTATTCTTGTCCAATTAGGGTTTTAAGCAATCTTGTGCATCCAATAACTTCATTTGTGTCATCGGATTAACATTTAAGTCATTTTCGTCCTCCCTAGGCTTATTCTTGTCCTATTAGGGTTTCTAACGAATCTTGTGCATCCAATATGTGTGTTTATGTCATTGGATGAACATTTAGGTCATTTTTGTCCTCCCATGGCTTATTCTTGTCCAATTAGGGTTTCTAAACAATCTTGTGCATCCAATAGGTGTGTTTGTGTCATTGGATGAACATTTAGGTCATTTTCGTCCTCCCAAGGCTTATTCTTGTCCAATTAGGGTTTCTAACCAATCTTGTGCATCCAATAGGTGTGGTTGTGTCATTGGATGAACATTTAGGTCATTTTCGTCCTCCCTAGGCTTATTCTTGTCCAATTAGGGTTTTTAACCAATCTTGTGCATCCAATAAGTTCATTTGTGTCATTGGTTGAACATTTAGGTCATTTTCGTCCTCCCTAGGCTTATTGTTGTCCAATTAGGGTTTTTAACCAATCTTGTGCATCCAATAGGTGTGTTTGTGTCATTGGATGAACATTTAGGTCATTTTCGTCCTCCCTAGTCTTATTCTTGTCCAATTAGGGTTTTAAGCAATCTTGTGCATCCAATAATTTCATTTGTGTCATCGGATTAACATTTAAGTCATTTTCGTCCTCCCTAGGCTTATTCTTGTCCTATTAGGGTTTCTAACGAATCTTGTGCATCCAATAGGTGTGTTTGTGTCATTGGATGAACATTTAGGTCATTTTCGTCCTCCCATGGCTTATTCTTGTCCAATTAGGGTTTCTAACCAATCTTGTGCATCCAATAGGTGTGTTTGTGTCATTGGATGAACATTTAGGTCATTTTCGTCCTCCCTAGGCTTATTCTTGTCCAATTAGGGTTTTTAACCAATCTTGTGCATCCAATAAGTTCATTTGTATCATTGGAATAACATTTAGGTCATTTTCGTCCTTCCTAGGCTTATTCTTGTCCAATTAGGGTTTCTAACCAATCTTGTGCATCCAATAGGTGTGTTTGTGTCATTGGATGAACATTTAGGTCATTTTTGTCCTCCCTAGGCTTATTCTTGTCCAATTAGGGTTTTTAACCAATCTTGTGCATCCAATAAGTTCATTTGTGTCATTGGATGAACATTTAGGTAATTTTCGTCCTCCCTTGGCTTATTCTTGTCCAATTAGGGTTTCTAACCAATCTTGTGCATCCAATAGGTGTGTTTGTGTCATTGGATGAACATTTAGGTCATTTTCGTCCTCCCTAGGCTTATTCTTGTCCAATTAGGGTTTTTAACCAATCTTGTGCATCCAATAAGTTCATTTGTATCATTGGATTAACATTTAGGTCATTTTCGTCCTTCCTAGGCTCATTCTTGTGCAATTAGGGTTTCTAACCAATCTTGTGCATCCAATAGGTGTGTTTGTGTCATTGGATGAACATTTAGGTCATTTTCGTCCTCCCTAGGCTTATTCTTGTCCAATTAGGGTTTTTAACCAATCTTGTGCATCCAATAAGTTCATTTGTGTCATTGGATGAACATTTAGGTCATTTTCGTCCACCCTAGTCTTATTCTTGTCCAATTAGGGTTTTAAGCAATCTTGTGCATCCAATAAGTTCATTTGTGTCATTGGATGAACATTTAGGTCATTTTCGTCCTCCCTAGTCTTATTCTTGTCCAATTAGGGTGTTAAGCAATCTTGTGCATCCAATAAGTTCATTTGTGTCATTGGATTAACATTTAGGTCATTTTCGTCCTTCCTAGGCTTATTCTTGTCCAATTAGGGTTTCTAACCAATCTTGTGCATCCAATAGGTGTGTTTGTGTCATTGGATGAACATTTAGGTCATTTTCGTCCTCCCTAGGCTTATTCTTGTCCAATTAGGGTTTTTAACCAATCTTGTGCATCCAATAAGTTCATTTGTGTCATTGGATGAACATTTAGGTCATTTTCGTCCTCCCAAGGCATATTCTTTTCCAATTAGGGATTCTAACCAATCTGGTGCATCCAATAGGTGTGTTTGTGTCATTTGATGAACATTTAGGTCATTTTCGTCCTCCCTATGCTTATTCTTGTCCAATTAGGGTGTTTAACCAATCTTGTGCATCCAATAGGTGTGTTTGTGTCATTGGATGAACATTTAGGTCATTTTCGTCCTCCCTAGGCTTATTCTTGTCCAATTAGGGTTTTTAACCAATCTTGTGCATCCAATAAGTTCATTTGTGTCATTGGGTGAACATTTAGGTCATTTTCGTCCTCCCTAGGCTTATTCGTGTCCAATTAGGGTTTCTAACCAATCTTGTGCATCCAATAGGTGTGTTTAGTCATTTGATGAACATTTAGGTCATTTTTGCCTCCCTAGGCTTATTCTTGTCCAATTAGGGTTTTTAGCCAATCTTGTGCATCCAATAAGTTCATTTGTGTCATTGGATGAACATTTAGGTCATTTTCGTCCTCCCTAGGCTTATTCTTGTCCAATTAGGGTTTTTAACCAATCTTGTGCATCCAATAGGTGTGTTTGTGTCATTGGATGAACATTTAGGTCATTTTCGTCCTCCCTAGGCTTATTCTTGTCCAATTAGGGTTTTTAACCAATCTTGTGCATCCAATAAGTTCATTTGTGTCATTGGATGAACATTTAGGTCATTTTCGTCCTCCCTAGGATTATTCTTGTCCAATTAGGGGTTCTAACCAATCTTGTGCATCCAATAGGTGTATTTGTGTCATTGGATGAACATTTAGGTCATTTTCGTCCTCCCTAGGCTTATTCTTGTCCAATTAGGGTTTTTAAGCAATCTTGTGCATCCAATAAGTTCATTTGTGTCATTGGATGAACATTTAGGTCATCTTCGTTCTCCCTAGGCTTATTCTTGTCCAATTAGGGTTTCTAACGAATCTTGTGCATGCAATAGGTGTATTTGTGTCATTGGATGAATTTTAGGTCATTTTCGTCCTCCCTAGGCTTATTCTTGTCTAATTAGGGTTTTTAAGCAATCTTGTGCATCCAATAAGTTCATTTGTGTCATTGGATGAACATTTAGGTCATTTTCGTCCTCCCTAGGCTTATTCTTGTCCAATTAGGGTTTTTAACCAATCTTGTGCATCCAATAGGTGTGTTTGTGTCATTGGATGAACATTTAGGTCATTTTCTTCCACCCTAGGCTTATTCTTGTCCAATTAGGGTTTTTAACCAATCTTGTGCATCCAATAAGTTCATTTGTGTCATTGGATGAACATTTAGGTCATTTTCGTCCTCCCTAGGCTTATTCTTGTCCAATTAGGGTTTTTATACAATCTTGTGCATCCAATAGGTGTGTTTGTGTCATTGGATGAACATTTAGGTCATTTTCGTCCTCCCTAGGCTTATTCTTGTCCAATTAGGGTTTTTAACCAATCTTGTGCATCCAATAAGTTCATTTGTGTCATTGGTTGAACATTTAGGTCATTTTCGTCTTCCCTAGGCTTATTCTTGTCCAATTAGGGTTTTTAATAAATCTTGTGCATTCAATAGGTGTGTTTGTGTCATTGGATGAACATTTAGGTCATTTTCGTCCTCCCATGGCTTATTCTTGTCCAATTAGGGTTTCTAACCAATCTTGTGCAACCAATAGGTGTGGTTGTGTCGTTGGATGAACATTAAGGTCATTTTCGTCCTCCCTAGGCTTATTCTTGTCCAATTAGGGTTTTTAACCAATCTTGTGCGTGCAATAAGTTCATTAGTGTCATTGGATGAACATTTAGGTCATATTGGTCCACCCTAGGCTTATTCTTGTTCAATTAGGGTTTGTAACCAATCTTGTGCATCCAATAGGTGTGTTTGTGTCATTGGATGAACATTTAGGTTATTTTCGTCCTCCATAGGCTTATTCTTGTCAAATTAGGGTTTGTAACCATTCTTGTGCATCCAATAGGTGTGTTTGTGTCATTGGATGAACATTTAGGTCATTTTCGTCCTCCCATGGCTTATTCTTGTCCAATTAGGGTTTCTAACCAATCTTGTGCATCCAATAGGTGTGGTTGTGTCATTGGATGAACATTTAGGTCATTTTCGTCCTCTCTAGGCTTATTTTTATGCAATTAGGGTTTGTAACCAATCTTGTGCATCCAATAGGTGTGTTTGTGTCATTGGATGAACATTTAGGTTATTTTCGTCCTCCATAGGCTTATTCTTGTCAAATTAGGGTTTCTAACCAATCTTGTGCATCCAATAGGTGTGTTTGTGTCATTGGATGAACATTTAGGTCATTTTCGTCCTCCCATGGCTTATTCTTGTCCAATTAGGGTTTCTAACCAATCTTGTGCATCCAATAGGAGTGGTTGTGTCATTGGATGAACATTTAGGTCATTTTCGTCCTCCCTAGTCTTATTCTTGTCCAATTAGGGTTTTTAACCAATCTTGTGCATCCAATAAGTTCATTTGTGTCATTGGTTGAACATTTAGGTCATTTTCGTCCTCCCTAGGCTTATTCTTGTCCAATTAGCGTTTTTAACCAATCTTGTGCATCCAATAGGTGTGTTTGTGTCATTGGATGAACATTTAGGTCATTTTCGTCCTCCCTAGTCTTATTCTTGTCCAATTAGGGTTTTAATCAATCTTGTGCATCCAATAAGTTCATTTGTGTCATTGGATGAACATTTAGGTCATTTTCGTCCACCCTAGGCTTATTCTTGTCCAATTAGGGTTTTTAACCAATCTTGTGCATCCAATAAGTTCATTTGTGTCATTGGATGAACATTTAGGTCATTTTCGTCCTCCCTAAGCTTATTCTTCTCCAATTAGGGTTTTTAACCAATCTTGTGCATGCAATAAGTTCATTTGTGTCATTGGATGAACATTTAGGTAATTTTATTCCACCCTAGGCTTATTCTTATCCAATTAGGGTTTGTAACAAATCTTGTGCATCCAATAGGTGTGTTTGTGTCATTAGATGAACATTTAGGTCATTTTCGTCCTCCCAAGGCTTATTCTTGTCCAATTAGGGTTTCTAACCAATCTTGTGCATCCAATAGGTGTGGTTGTGTCATTGGATGAACATTTAGGTCATTTTCGTCCTCGCTAGGCTTATTCTTGTCCAATTAGGGTTTTTAACCAATCTTGTGCATCCAATAAGTTCATTTGTGTCATTGGTTGAACATTTAGGTCATTTTCGTCCTCCCTAGTCTTATTCTTCTCCAATTAGGGTTTTTAACCAATCTTGTGCATGCAATAGGTGTGTTTGTGTCATTGGATGAACATTTAGGTCATTTTCGTCCTCCCTAGGCTTATTCTTGTCCAATTAGGGTTTTTAACCAGTCTTGTTCATCCAATAAGTTCGTTTGTGTCATTGGTTGAACATTTAGGTCATTTTCGTCCTCCCTTGGTTTATTCTTGTCCAATTAGGGTTTTTAACCAATCTTGTGCATCCAATAGATGTGTTTGTGTAATTGGATGACCATTTAGGTCATTTTCGTCCTCCCTAGGCTTATTCTTGTCCTATTAGGGTTTCTAACGAATCTTGTGCATCCAATAGGTATGGTTGTGTCATTGGATGAACATTTAGGTCATATTCGTCCTCCCTAGGCTTATTCTTGTCCAATTAGGGTTTCTAACCAATCTTGTGCATCCAATAGGTGTGTTTGTGTCATTGGATGAACATTTAGGTCATTTTCGTCCTCCCTAGGCTTATTCTTGTCCAATTAGGGTTTTTAACCAATCTTGTGCATCCAATAAGTTCATTTGTGTCATTGGATGAACATTTAGGTCATTTTCGTCCTCCCTAGGCTTATTCTTGTCCAATTAGGGTTTTTAACCAATCTTGTGCATCCAATAGGTGTGTTTGTGTCATTGGATGACAATTTAGGTCATTTTCGTCCTCCCTAGACTTATTCTTGTCCAATTAGGGTTTTAATCAATCTTGTGCATCCAATAAGTTCATTTGTGTCATTGGATGAACATTTAGGTCATTTTCGTCCTCCCTAGGCTTATTTTTATGCAATTAGGGTTTTTAACCAATCTTGTGCATCCAATAGGTGTGTTTGTGTCATTAGATGAACATTTAGGTGATTTTCATCCTCCCTAGGCTTATTGTTGTCCAATTAGGGGTTTTAACCAATCTTGTGCATCCAATAGGTGTGTTTGTGTCATTGGATGAACATTTAGGTCATTTTCGTCCTCCCTAGTCTTATTCTTGTCCAATTAGGGTTTTAAGCAATCTTGTGCATCCAATAACTTCATTTGTGTCATCGGATTAACATTTAAGTCATTTTCGTCATCCCTAGGCTTATTCTTGTCCTATTAGGGTTTCTAACGAATCTTGTGCATCCAATAGGTGTGTTTATGTCATTGGATGAACATTTAGGTCATTTTTGTCCTCCCATGGCTTATTCTTGTCCAATTAGGGTTTCTAAACAATCTTGTGCATCCAATAGGTGTGTTTGTGTCATTGGATGAACATTTAGGTCATTTTCGTCCTCCCTAGGCTTATTCTTGTCCAATTAGGGTTTTTAACCAATCTTGTGCATCCAATAAGTTCATTTGTGTCATTGGATGAATATTTAGGTCATTTTCGTCCTCCCTAAGCTTATTCTTCTCCAATTAGGGTTTTTAACCAATCTTGTGCATGCAATAAGTTCATTTGTGTCATTGGATGAACATTTAGGTCATTTTATTCCACCCTAGGCTTATTCTTATCCAATTAGGGTTTGTAACCAATCTTGTGCATCCAATAGGTGTGTTTGTGTCATTGGATGAACATTTAGGTCATTTTCGTCCTCCCAAGGCTTATTCTTGTCCAATTAGGGTTTCTAACCAATCTTGTGCATCCAATAGGTGTGGTTGTGTCATTGGATGAACATTTAGGTCATTTTCGTCCTCGCTAGGCTTATTCTTGTCCAATTAGGGTTTTTAACCAATCTTGTGCATCCAATAAGTTCATTTGTGTCATTGGTTGAACATTTAGGTCATTTTCGTCCTCCCTAGGCTTATTCTTCTCCAATTAGGGTTTTTAACCAATCTTGTGCATCCAATAGGTGTGTTTGTGTCATTGGATGACCATTTAGGTCATTTTCATCCTCGCTAGACTTATTCTTGTCCAATTAGGGTTTTAATCAATCTTGTGCATCCAATAAGTTCATTTGTGTCATTGGATGAACATTTAGGTCATTTTCGTCCTCTCTAGGCTTATTTTTATGCAATTAGGGTTTTTAACCAATCTTGTGCATCCAATAGGTGTGTTTGTGTCATTAGATGAACATTTAGGTGATTTTCATCCTCCCTAGGCTTATTGTTGTCCAATTAGGGTTTTTAACCAATCTTGTGCATCCAATAGGTGTGTTTGTGTCATTGGATGAACATTTAGGTCATTTTCGTCCTCCCTAGTCTTATTCTTGTCCAATTAGGGTTTTAAGCAATCTTGTGCATCCAATAACTTCATTTGTGTCATCGGATTAACATTTAAGTCATTTTCGTCCTCCCTAGGCTTATTCTTGTCCAATTAGAGTTTCTAACGAATCTTGTGCATCCAATAGGCGTGTTTGTGTCATTGGATGAACATGTAGGTCATTTTCGTCCTCCCATGGCTTATTCTTGTCCAATTAGGGTTTTAAGCAATCTTGTGCATCCAAAAAGTTCATTTGTGTCATTGGATTAACATTTAAGTCATTTTCGTCCTCCCTAGGTTTATTCTTGTCCAATTATGGTTTTTAACCAATCTTGTGCATCCAATAAGTTCGTTTGTGTCATTAGTTGAACATTTAGGTCATTTTCGTCCTCCCTAGGCTTATTCTTGTCCAATTAGGGTTTTTAACCAATCTTGTGCATCCAATAGGTGTGTTTGTGTCATTGGATGAACACTTAGGTCATTTTCGTCCTCCCTAGGCTTATTCTTGTCCAATTAGGGTTTCTAACCAATCTTGTGCATCCAATAGGTGTGTTTGTGTCATTGGATGAACATTTAGGTCATTTTCGTCCTCCCTAGGCTTATTCTTGTCCAATTAGGGTTTTTAACCAATCTTGTGCATCCAATAAATTCATTTGTGTCATTGGGTGAACACTTAGGTCATTTTCGTCCTCCCTAGGCTTATTCTTGTCCAATTAGGGTTTCTAACCAATTTTGTGCATTCAATAGGTGTGTTTAGTCATTTGATGAACATTTAGGTTATTTTCGACCTCTCTAGGCTTATTCTTGTCCAATTAGGGTTTTTAACCAATCCTGTGCATCCAATAAGTTCATTTGTGTCATTGGATTAACATTTAGGTCATTTTCGTCCTCCCTAGGCTTATGCTTGTCCAATTAGGGTTTCTAACCAATCTTGTGCATCCAATAGGTGTGTTTGTGTCATTGGATGAACATTTAGGTCATTTTCGTCCTCCCTAGGCTTATTCTTGTCCAATTAGGGTTTTTAACCAATCTTGTGCATCCAATAAGTTCATTTGTGTCATTGGATGAACATTTAGGTCATTTTCGTCCTCCCAAGGCTTATTCTTGTCCAATTAGGGTTTCTAACCAATCTTTTGCATCCAATAGGTGTGTTTGTGTCATTGGATGAACATTTAGTTTATTTTCGTCCTCCCTAGGCTTATTGTTGTCCAATTAGGGTTTTAAACCAATCTTGTGCATCCAATAAGTTCATTTGTGTCATTGGATGAACAATTAGGTCATTTTCACCTCCCTAGGCTTATTCTTGTCCAATTAGGGTTTTTAACCAATCTTGTGCATCCAATAGGTGTGTTTGTGTCATTGGATGAACATTTAGGTCATTTTCGTCCTCCCTAGGCTTATTCTTGTCCAATTAGGGTTTTTAACCAATCTTGTGCATCCAATAAGTTCATTTGTGTCATTGGATGAACATTTAGGTCATTTTCGTCCTCCCTAGGCTTATTCTTGTCCAATTAGGGTTGTTAACCAATCTTGTGCATCCAATAGGTGTGTTTGTGTCATTGGATGAACATTTAGGTCATTTTCGTCCTCCCTAGGCTTATTCTTGTCCAATTAGGGTTTTTAACCAATCTTGTGCATCCAATAAGTTCATTTGTGTCATTGGAAGAACATTTAGGTCATTTTCGTCTTCCCTAGGTTTATTCTTGTCCAATTAGGGTTTTTATGCAATCTTGTGCATCCAATAGGTGTGTTTGTGTCATTGGATGAACATTTAGGTCATTTTCGTCCTCCCTAGGCTTATTCTTGTCCAATTAGGGTTTTTAACCAATCTTGTGCATCCAATAAGTTCATTTGTGTCATTGGATGAACATTTAGGTCATTTTCGTACACCCTAGGCTTATTCTTGTCCAATTAGGGTTTTTAACCAATCTTGTGCATCCAATAAGTTCATTTGTGTCATTGGATGAACATTTAGGTCATTTTCGTCCTCCCTAGGCTTATTCTTGTCCAATTAGGGTTTTTAACCAATCTTGTGCATCCAATAAGTTCATTTGTGTCATTGGATGAACATTTAGGTCATTTTCGTCCTCCCTAGGCTTATTCTTGTCCAATTAGGGTTTTCAACAAATTTTGTGCATCCAATACGTTCATTTGTGTCATTGGATGAACATTTAGGTCATTTTCGTTCTCCCTAGGCTTATTCTTGTCCAATTAGGGTTTTTAACCAATCTTGTGCATCCAATAAGTTCATTTGTGTCATTGGATGAACATTTAGGTCATTTTCGTCCTCCCTAGGCTTATTCTTCTCCAATTAGGGTTTTTAACCAATCTTGTGCATGCAATAGGTGTGTTTGTGTCATTGGATGAACATTTAGGTCATTTTCGTCCTCCCTAGGCTTATTCTTGTCCAATTAGGGTTTTTAACCAGTCTTGTGCATCCAATAAGTTCGTTTGTGTCATTGGTTGAACATTTAGGTCATTTTCGTCCTCCCTAGGCTTATTCTTGTCCAATTAGGGTTTTTAACCAATCTTGTGCATCCAATAGGTGTGTTTGTGTCATTGGATGTCCATTTAGGTCATTTTCGTCCTCCCTAGGCTTATTCTTGTCCTATTAGGGTTTCTAACGAATCTTGTGCATCCAATAGGTATGGTTGTGTCATTGGATGAACATTTAGGTCATTTTCGTCCTCCCTAGGGTTATTCTTGTCCAATTAGGGTTTCTAACCAATCTTGTGCATCCAATAGGTGTGTTTGTGTCATTGGATGAACATTTAGGTCATTTTCGTCCTCCCTAGGCTTATTCTTGTCCAATTACGGTTTCTAACCAATCTTGTGCATCCAATAAGTTCATTTGTGTCATTGGATGAACATTTAGGTCATTTTCGTCCTCCCTAGGCTTATTCTTGTCCAATTAGGGTTTTTAACCAATCTTGTGCATCCAATAGGTGTGTTTGTGTCATTGGATGACCATTTAGGTCATTTTCATCCTCGCTAGACTTATTCTTGTCCAATTAGGGTTTTAATCAATCTTGTGCATCCAATAAGTTCATTTGTGTCATTGGATGAACATTTAGGTCATTTTCGTCCTCTCTAGGCTTATTTTTATGCAATTAGGGTTTTTAACCAATCTTGTGCATCCAATACGTGTGTTTGTGTCATTAGATGAACATTTAGGTGATTTTCATCCTCCCTAGGCTTATTGTTGTCCAATTAGGGTTTTTAACCAATCTTGTGCATCCAATAGGTGTGTTTGTGTCATTGGATGAACATTTAGGTCATTTTCGTCCTCCCTAGGCTTATTCTTGTCCAATTAGGGTTTTTAACCAATCTTGTGCGTGCAATAAGTTCATTAGTGTCATTGGATGAACATTTAGGTCATATTGGTCCACCATAGGCTTATTCTTGTTCAATTAGGGTTTGTAACCAATCTTGTGCATCCAATAGGTGTGTTTGTGTCATTGGATGAACATTTCGGTTATTTTCGTCCTCCATAGGCTTATTCTTGTCAAATTAGGGTTTCTAACCAATCTTGTGCATCCAATAGGTGTGTTTGTGTCATTGGATGAACATTTAGGTCATTTTTGTCCTCCCTATTCTTATTCTTGTCCAATTAGGGTTTTAATCAATCTTGTGCATCCAATAAGTTCATTTGTGTCATTGGATGAACATTTAGGTCATTTTCGTCCACCCCTAGGCTTATTCTTGTCCAATTAGGGTTTTTAACCAATCTTGTGCATCCAATAAGTTCATTTGTGTCATTGCATGAACATTTAGGTCATTTTCGACCTCCCTAAGCTTATTCTTCTCCAATTAGGGTTTTTAACCAATCTTGTGCATGCACAAAGTTCATTTGTGTCATTGGATGAACATTTAGGTCATTTTATTCCACCCTAGGCTTATTCTTATCCAATTAGGGTTTGTAACCAATCTTGTGCATCCAATAGGTGTGTTTGTGTCATTGGATGAACATTTAGGTCATTTTCGTCCTCCCAAGGCTTATTCTTGTCCAATTAGGGTTTCTAACCAATCTTGTGCATCCAATAGGTGTGGTTGTGTCATTGGATGAACATTTAGGTCATTTTCGTCCTCCCTAGGCTTATTCTTGTCCAATTAGGGTTTTTAACCAATCTTGTGCATCCAATAAGTTCATTTGTGTCATTGGTTGAACATTTAGGTCATTTTCGTCCTCCCTAGGCTTATTCTTCTCCAATTAGGGTTTTTAACCAATCTTGTGCATGCAATAGGTGTGTTTGTGTCATTGGATGAACATTTAGGTCATTTTCGTCCTCCCAAGGCTTATTCTTGTCCAATTAGGGTTTTTAACCAGTCTTGTGCATCCAATAAGTTCGTTTGTGTCATTGGTTGAACATTTAGGTCATTTTCGTTCTCCCTTGGTTTATTCTTGTCCAATTAGGGTTTTTAACCAATCTTGTGCATCCAATAGGTGTGTTTGTGTCATTGGATGACCATTTAGGTCATATTCGTCCTCCCTAGGCTTATTCTTGTCCAATTAGGGTTTCTAACCAATCTTGTGCATCCAATAGGTGTGTTTGTGTCATTGGATGAACATTTAGGTCATTTTCGTCCTCCCTAGGCTTATTCTTGTCCAATTAGGGTTTTTAACCAATCTTGTGCATCCAATAAGTTCATTTGTGTCATTGGATGAATATTTAGGTCATTTTCGTCCTCCCTAGGCATATTCTTGTCCAATTAGGGTTTCTAACCAATCTTGGGCATCCAATAGGTGTGTTTGTGTCATTGGATGAACACTTAGGTCATTTTCGTCCTCCCTAGGCTTATTCTTGTCCAATTAGGGTTTCTAACCAATCTTGTGCATCCAATAGGTGTGTTTAGTCATTTGATGAACATTTAGGTCATTTTCGTCCTCTCTAGGCTTATTCTTGTCCAATTAGGGTTTTTAAGCAATCTTGTTTATCCAATAAGTTCATTTGTGTCATTGGATGAACATTTAGGTCATTTTCGTCCTCCCTAGGCTTATTCTTGTCCAATTAGGGTTTTTAACCAATCTTGTGCATCCAATAGGTGTGTTTGTGTCATTGGATGAACATTTAGGTCATTTTCGTCCTCCCTAGGCTTATTCTTGTCCAATTAGGGTTTTTAACCAATCTTGTGCATCCAATAAGTTCATTTTTGTCATTGGGTGAACATTTAGGTCATTTTCGTCCTCCCTAGGCTTATTCTTGTCCAATTAGGTTTCTAACCAATCTTGTGCATCCAATAGGTGAGTTTAGTCATTTGATGAACATTTAGGTCATTTTCGTCCTCTCTAGGCTTATTCCTGTCCAATTAGGGTTTTTAACCAATCTTGTTTATCCAATAAGTTCATTTGTGTCATTGGATGAACATTTAGGTCATTTTCGTCCTCCCTAGGCTTATTCTTGTCCAATTAGGGTTTTTAACCAATCTTGTGCATCCAATAGGTGTGTTTGTGTCATTGGATGAACATTTAGGTCATTTTCGTCCTCCCTAGGCTTATTCTTGTCCAATTAGGGTTTTTAACCAATCTTGTGCATCCAATAGGTGTGTTTGTGTCATTGGATGAACATTTAGGTCATTTTCGTCCTCCCTAGGCTAATTCTTGTCCAATTAGGTTTTTTAACCAATCTTGTGCATCCAATAAGTTCATTTGTCTCATTGGATGAACATTTAGGTCATTTTCATCCTCCCTAGGCTTATTCTTGTCCAATTAGGGTTTTTAACCAATCTTGTGCATCCAATAAGTTCATTTGTGTCATTGGATTAACAATTAGGTCATTTTCGTCCTCCCTAGGCTTATTCTTGTCCAATTAGGGTTTTTAACCAATCTTGTGCATCTAATAGGTGTGTTTGTGTCATTGGATGAACATTTAGGTCATTTTCATCCTCCCTAGGCTTATTCTTGTCCAATTAGGGTTTTTAACCAATCTTGTGCATCCAATAAGTTCATTTGTGTCATTGGATGAATAGTTAGGTCATTTTCGTCCTCCCTAGGCTTATTCTTGTCCAATTAGGGTTTCTAACCATTCTTGTGCATCCAATAGGTGTGTTTGTTTCATTGGATGAACATTTAGGTCATTTTAGTCCTCCCTAGTCTTATTCTTGTCCAATTAGGGTTTTTAACCAATCTTGTGCATCCAATAAGTTCATTTGTGTCATTGGATGAACATTTAGGTCATTTTCGTCCTCCCTAGGCTTATTCTTGTCCAATTAGGGTTTTTAACCAATCTTGTGCATCCAATAGGTGTGTTTGTGTCATTGGATGAACATTTAGGTCATTTTCGTCCTCCCTCGGCTTATTCTTGTCCAATTAGGGTTTTTTACCAATCTTGTGCATCCAATAAGTTCATTTGTGTCATTGGATTAACATTTAGGTCATTTTCGTCCTTCCTAGGCTTATTCTTGTCCAATTACGGTTTCTAACCAATCTTGTGCATCAAATAGGTGTGTTTGTGTCATTGGATGAACATTTAGGTCATTTTCGTCCTCCCTAGGCTTATTCTTGTCCAATTAGGGTTTTTAACCAATCTTGTGCATCCAATAAGTTCATTTGTGTCATTGGATGAACATTTAGGTCATTTTCGTCCTCCCTAGGCTTATTCTTGTCCAATTAGGGTTTTTAACCAATCTTGTGCATCCAATAGGTGTGTTTGTGTCATTGGATGAACATTTGGGTCATTTTCGTACTCCCTAGGCTTATTCTTGTCCAATTAGGGTTTCTAACCAATCTTGTGCATCCAATAGGTGTATTTGTGTCATTGGATGAACATTTAGGTCATTTTCGTCCTCCCTAGGCTTATTCTTGTCCAATTAGGGTTTTTATGCAATCTTGTGCATCCAATAGGTGTGTTTGTGTCATTGGACGAACATTTAGGTCATTTTTGTCCTCCCTAGGCTTATTCTTGTCCAGTTAGGGTTTTTAACCAATCTTGTGCGTCCAATAAGTTCATTTGTGTCATTGGATGAACATTTAGGTCATTTTCGTCCTCCCTAGGCTTATTCTTGTCCAATTAGGGTTTTTAACCAATCTTGTGCATCCAATAAGTTCATTTGTGTCATTGGATGAACATTTAGGTCATTTTCGTCCTCCCTAGGCTTATTCTTGTCCAATTAGGGTTTCCAACCAATCTTGTGCATCCAATAGGTGTGTTTGTGTCATTGGATGAACATTTAGGTCATTTTCGTCCTCCCTAGGCTTATTCTTGTCCAATTAGGGTTTTTAACCAATCTTGTGCATCCAATAAGTTCATTTGTGTCATTGGATGAACATTTAGGTCATTTCCGTCCTCCCTAGGCTTATTCTTGTCCAATTAGGGTTTTTAACCAATCTTGTGCATCCAATAAGTTCATTTGTGTCATTGGATAAACAATTAGGTCATTTTCGTCCACCCTAGGCTTATTCTTGTCCAATTAGGGTTTTTAACCAATCTTAGGCATCCAATAAGTTCATTTGTTTCATTGGATGAATATTTAGGTCATTTTCGTCCTCCCAAGGTTTATTCTTGTCCAATTAGGGTTTTTAACCAATCTTGTGCATCCAATAGGTGTGTTTGTGTCATTGGATGAACATTTAGGTCATTTTCGTCCTCCCTAGGCTTATTCTTGTCCAATTAGGGTTTTTAACCAATCTTGTGCATCCAATAAGTTCATTTGTGTCATTGGATTAACATTTAGGTCATTTTCGTCCTCCCCAGTCTTATTTTTGTCCAATAAGGGTTTTAAGCAATCTTGTGCATCCAATAAGTTCATTTGTGTCATTGGATGAATATTTAGGTCGTTTTCATCCTCCCTAGGCTTATTCTTGTCCAATTAGGGTTTCTAACCAATCTTGTGCATCCAATAGGTGTGTTTGTGTCATTGGATGAACATTTAGGTCATTTTCGTCCTCCCTAGGCTTATTCTTTTCCAATTAGGGTTTTAAGCAATCTTGTGCATCCAATAAGTTCATTTGTGTCATTGGATGAATATTTAGGTCATTTTCATCCTCCCTAGGTTTATTCTTGTCCAATTAGGGTTTCTAACCAATCTTGTGCATCCAATTGGTGTGCTTGTGTCATTGGATGAACATTTAGGTCATTTTCGTCCTCCCTAGGCTTATTCTTGTCCAATTAGGGTTTTTAACCAATCTTGTGCATCCAATAAGTTCATTTGTGTCATTGGATGAACATTTAGGTCATTTTCGTCCTCCCTAGGCTTATTCTTGTCCAATTAGGGTTTTTAACCAATCTTGTGCATCCAATAGGTGTGTTTGTGTCATTGGATGAACATTTAGGTCATTTTCGTCCTCCCTAGGCTTATTCTTGTCCAATTAGGGTTTTTAACCAATCTTGTGAATCCAATAAGTTCATTTGTGTCATTGGGTCAACATTTAGGTCATTTTCGTCCTCCCTAGGCTTATTCTTGTCCAATTAGGGTTTCTAACCAATCTTGTGCATCCAATAGGTGTGTTTAGTCATTTGATGAACATTTAGGTTATTTTCGTCCTTCGTAGGCTTATTCTTGTCCAAGTAGGGTTTCTAACAAATCTTGTGCATCCAATAGGTGTGTTTGTGTCATTGGATGAACATTTAGGTGATTTTCGTCCTCCCT
Organism: Cicer pinnatifidum; assembly: GCA_037974775.1. Taxonomy (NCBI): domain Eukaryota; kingdom Viridiplantae; phylum Streptophyta; class Magnoliopsida; order Fabales; family Fabaceae; genus Cicer; species Cicer pinnatifidum. The sequence goes on from JBBPBR010000008.1 coordinate 31,541,057, forward strand.
ATGCTTATTCTTGTCCAATTAGGGTTTTTAACCAATCTTGTGCATCCAATAGGTGTGTTTGTGTCATTGGATGAACATTTAGGTCATTTTCGTCCTCCCTAGGCTTATTCTTGTCCAATTAGGGTTTTTAACCAATCTTGTGCCTCCAATAAGTTCATTTGTGTCATTGGATGAATAGTTAGGTCATTTTCGTCCTCCCTAGGCTTATTCTTGTCAAATTAGGGTTTCTAACCAATCTTGTGCATCCAATAGGTGTGTTTGTGTCATTGGATGAACATTTAGGTTATTTTCGTCCTCCCTAGTCTTATTCTTGTCCAATTAGGGTTTTAAGCAATCTTGTTCATCCAATAAGTTCATTTGTGTCATTGGATGAATAGTTAGGTTATTTTCGTCCTCCCTAGGCTTATTCTTGTCAAATTCGGGTTTCAAACCAATCGTGTGCATCTAATAGGTGTGTTTGTGTCATTGGATGAACATTTAGGTCATTTTCGTCCTCCCTAGGCTTATTCTTGTCAAATTAGGGTTTCTAACCAATCGTGTGCATCCAATAGGTGTGTTTGTGTCATTGGATGAACATTTAGGTCATTTTCGTCCTCCCTAGGCTTATTCTTGTCCAATTAGGGTTTTTAACCAATCTTGTGCATCCAATAGGTGTGTTTGTGTCATTGGATGACCATTTAGGTCATTTTCGTCCTCCCTAGACTTATTCTTGTCCAATTAGGGTTTTAATCAATCATGTGCATCCAATAAGTTCATTTGTGTCATTGGATGAACATTTAGGTCATTTTCGTCCTCCCTAGGCTTATTTTTATGCAATTAGGGTTTTTAACCAATCTTGTGCATCCAAATCGGTGTGTTTGTGTCATTAGATGAACATTTAGGTGATTTTCATCCTCCCTAGGCTTATTGTTGTCCAATTAGGGTTTTTAACCAATCTTGTGCATCCAATAGGTGTGTTTGTGTCATTGGATGAACATTTAGCTCATTTTCGTCCTCCCTGGGCTTATTCTTGTGCAATTAGGGTTTATAACCAATGTTGTGCATCCAATAAGTTCATTTGTGTCATTGGATAAACATTTAGGTCATTTCCGTCCACCCTAGGCTTATTCTTGTCCAATTAGGGTTTTTTCAATCTTGTGCATCCAATAAGTTCATTTGTGTCATTGGATGAACATTTAGGTCATTTTCGTCCTCCCTAAGCTTATTCTTCTCCAATTAGGATTTTTAACCAATCTTGTGCATGCAATAAGTTAATTTATGTCATTGGATGAACATTTAGGTCATTTTCGTCCACTCTAGGCTTATTCTTATCCAATTAGGGTTTGTAACCAATCTTGTGCATCCAATAGGTGTGTTTGTGTCATTGGATAAACATTTAGGTCATTTTCGTCCTCCCAAGGCTTATTCTTGTCCTATTAGGGTTTCTAACCAATCTTGTGCATCCAATAAGTTCATTTGTGTCATTGGATGAACATTTAGGTCATTTTCGTCCTCCCTAGGCTTATTCTTGTCCAATTACGGTTTTTAACCAATCTTGTGCATGCAATAAGTTCATTAGTGTCATTGGATGAACATTTAGGTCATATTCGTCCACCCTAGGCTTGTCCTTGTTCAATTAGGGTTTGTAACCAATCTTGTGCATCCAATAGGTGTGTTTGTGTCATTGGATGAACATTTAGGTCATTTTCGTCCTCCCTAGGCTTATTCTTGTCAAATTAGGGTTTCTAACCAATCTTGTGCATCCAATAGGTGTGTTTGTGTCATTGGATGAACAGTTAGGTCATTTTCGTCCTCCCTAGGCTTATTCTTGTCTAATTAGGGTTTTTAACTAATCTTGTGCATCCAATAGGTGTGTTTGTGTCATTGGATGAACATTTAGGTCATTTTCGTCCTCCCAAGGCTTATTCTTGTCCAATTAGGGTTTCTAACCAATCTTGTGCATCCAATAGGTGTGGTTGTGTCATTGGATGAACATTTAGGTCATTTTCGTCCTCCCTAGGCTTATTCTTGTCCAATTAGGGTTTTTAACCAATCTTGTGCATCCAATAAGTTCATTTGTGTCATTGGTTGAACATTTAGGTCATTTTCGTCCTCCCTAGGCTTATTCTTCTCCAATTAGGGTTTTTAACCAATCTTGTGCATGCACAAAGTTCATTTGTGTCATTGGATGAACATTTAGGTCATTTTATTCCACCCTAGGCTTATTCTTATCCAATTAGGGTTTGTAACCAATCTTGTGCATCCAATAGGTGTGTTTGTGTCATTGGATGAACATTTAGGTCATTTTCGTCCTCCCAAGGCTTATTCTTGTCCAATTAGGGTTTCTAACCAATCTTGTGCATCCAATAGGTGTGGTTGTGTCATTGGATGAACATTTAGGTCATTTTCGTCCTCCCTAGGCTTATTCTTGTCCAATTAGGGTTTTTAACCAATCTTGTGCATCCAATAAGTTCATTTGTGTCATTGGTTGAACATTTAGGTCATTTTCGTCCTCCCTAGGCTTATTCTTGTCCAATTAGGGTTTTTAACCAATCTTGTGCATCCAATAGGTGTGTTTGGTTCATTGGATGAATATTTAGGTCATTTTGGTCCTCCCTAGTCTTATTCTTGTCCAATTAGGGTTTTTAACCAATCTTGTGCATCCAATAGGTGTGTTTGTGTCATTTGATGAACATTTAGGTCATTTTCGTCCTCCCAAGGCTTATTCTTGTCCAATTAGGGTTTTAAGCAATCTTGTGCATCCAATAAGTTCATTTGTGTCATTGGATTAACATTAAGTCATTTTCGTCCTCCCTAGGTTTATTCTTGTCCAATTAGGGTTTTTAACCAATCTTGTGCATCCAATAGGTGTGTTTGTGTCGTTGGATGAACATTTAAGTCATTTTAGTCCTCCCTAGGCTTATTCTTGTCCAATTAGGGTTTCTAACCAATCTTGTGCATCCAATAGGTGTGTTTGTGTCATTGGATGAACATTTAGGTCATTTTCGTCCTCCCTAGGCTTATTCTTGTCCAATTAGGGTTTTTAACCAATCTTGTGCATCCAATAAGTTCATTTGTGTCATTGGATGAACATTTAGGTCATTTTCGTCCACCCTAGTCTTATTCTTGTCCAATTAGGGTTTTAAGCAATCTTGTGCATCCAATAAGTTCATTTGTGTCATTGGATGAACATTTAGGTCATTTTCGTCCTCCCTAGTCTTATTCTTGTCCAATTAGGGTGTTAAGCAATCTTGTGCATCCAATAAGTTCATTTGTGTCATTGGATTAACATTTAGGTCATTTTCGTCCTTCCTAGGCTTATTCTTGTCCAATTAGGGTTTCTAACCAATCTTGTGCATCCAATAGGTGTGTTTGTGTCATTGGATGAACATTTAGGTCATTTTCGTCCTCCCTAGGCTTATTCTTGTCCAATTAGGGTTTTTAACCAATCTTGTGCATCCAATAAGTTCATTTGTGTCATTGGATGAACATTTAGGTCATTTTCGTCCTCCCTAGGCTTATTCTTGTCCAATTAGGGTTTTTAACCAATCTTGTGCGTCCAATAAGTTCATTTGTGTCATTGGATGAACATTTATGTCATTTTCGTCCTCCCAAGGCTTATTCTTGTCCAATTAGGGTTTCTAACCAATCTTGTGCATCCAATAGGTGTGTTTGTGTCATTGGATGAACATTTAGGTCATTTTCGTCCTCCCTAGTCTTATTCTTGTCCAATTAGGGTTTTAAGCAATCTTGTGCATCCAATAAGTTCATTTGTGTCATTGGATGAATATTTAGGTCATTTTCATCCTCCCTAGGCATATTCTTGTGCAATTAGGGTTTCTAACCAATCTTGTGCATCCAATAGGTGTGTTTGTGTCATTGGATGAACATTTAGGTCATTTTCGTCCTCCCTAGGCTTATTCTTGTCCAATTAGGGTTTTTAACCAATCTTGTGCATCCAATAAGTTCATTTGTGTCATTGGATTAACATTTATGTCATTTTCGTCCTCCTTAGGCTTATTCTTGTCCAATTAGAGTTTCTAACCAATCTTGTGCATCCAATAGGTGTGTTTGTGACATTGGATGAATATTTAGGTCATTTTCGTCCTCCCTAACCTTATTCTTGTCCCATTAGGGTTTTTAACCAATCTTGTGCATCCAATAAGTTCAATTGTGTCATTGGATGAACATTTAGGTCATTTTCGTCCTCTGTAGGCTTATTCTTGTCCAATTAGGGTTTTTAACCAATCTTGTGCATCCAATAAGTTCATTTGTGTCATTGGATGAACATTTAGGTCATTTTCGTCCTCCCTAGGCTTATTCTTGTCCAATTAGGGTTTTTAACCAATCTTGTGCATCCAATAGGTGTGTTTGTGTCATTGGATGAACATTTAGGTCATTTTCGTCCTCCCTCGGCTTATTCTTGTCCAATTAGGGTTTTTTACCAATCTTGTGCATCCAATAAGTTCATTTGTGTCATTGGATTAACATTTAGGTCATTTTCGTCCTTCCTAGGCTTATTCTTGTCCAATTACGGTTTCTAACCAATCTTGTGCATCAAATAGGTGTGTTTGTGTCATTGGATGAACATTTAGGTCATTTTCGTCCTCCCTAGGCTTATTCTTGTCCAATTAGGGTTTTTAACCAATCTTGTGCATCCAATAAGTTCATTTGTGTCATTGGATGAACATTTAGGTCATTTTCGTCCTCCCTAGGCTTATTCTTGTCCAATTAGGGTTTTTAAGAAATCTTGTGCATCAAATAAGTTCATTTGTGTCATTGGATGAACATTTAGTTCATTTTCGTCCACCCTAGGCTTATTCTTGTCCAATTAGGGTTTTTAACCAATCTTGTGCATCCAATAAGTTCATTTGTGTCATTGGATGAACATTTAGGTCATTTTCGTCCTCCCAAGGCTTATTCTTGTCCTATTAGGGTTTTTAACCAATCTTGTGCATCCAATAAGTTCATTTGTGTCATTGGATGAACATTTAGGTCATTTTCGTCCTCCCTAGGCTTATTCTTGTCCAATTAGGGTTTTTAAGCAATCTTGTGCATCAAATAAGTTCATTTGTGTCATTGGATGAACATTTAGATCATTTTCGTCCTCCCTAGGCTTATTCTTGTCCAATTAGGGTTTCTAACCAATCTTGTGCATCCAATAGGTGTGTTTGTGTCATTGGATGAACATTTAGGTCATTTTCGTCCTCCCTAGGCTTATTCTTGTCCAATTAGGGTTTTTAACCAATCTTGTGCATCCAATAAGTTCATTTGTGTCATTGGATGAACATTTAGGTCATTTTCGTCCTCCTTAGGCTTATTCTTGTCCAATTACGGTTTTAAGCAATCTTGTGCATTCAATATTTTCATTTGTGTCATTGGATGAACATTTAGGTCATTTTCGTCCCCCCTAGGCTTATTCTTGTCCAATTAGGGTTTTTAACCAATCTTGTGCATCCAATAAGTTCATTTGTGTCATTGGATGAACATTTAGGTCATTTTCGTCCTCCCTAGGCTTATTCTTGTCCAATTACGGTTTCTAACCAATCTTGTGCATCCAATAAGTTCATTTGTGTCATTGGATGAACATTTAGGTCATTTTCGTCCTCCCTAGGCTTATTCTTGTCCAATTAGGGTTTTTAACCAATCTTGTGCATCCAATAGGTGTGTTTGTGTCATTGGATGACCATTTAGGTCATTTTCATCCTCGCTAGACTTATTCTTGTCCAATTAGGGTTTTAATCAATCTTGTGCATCCAATAAGTTCATTTGTGTCATTGGATGAACATTTAGGTCATTTTCGTCCTCTCTAGGCTTATTTTTATGCAATTAGGGTTTTTAACCAATCTTGTGCATCCAATACGTGTGTTTGTGTCATTAGATGAACATTTAGGTGATTTTCATCCTCCCTAGGCTTATTGTTGTCCAATTAGGGTTTTTAACCAATCTTGTGCATCCAATAGGTGTGTTTGTGTCATTGGATGAACATTTAGGTCATTTTCGTCCTCCCTAGGCTTATTCTTGTCCAATTAGGGTTTTTAACCAATCTTGTGCGTGCAATAAGTTCATTAGTGTCATTGGATGAACATTTAGGTCATATTGGTCCACCATAGGCTTATTCTTGTTCAATTAGGGTTTGTAACCAATCTTGTGCATCCAATAGGTGTGTTTGTGTCATTGGATGAACATTTCGGTTATTTTCGTCCTCCATAGGCTTATTCTTGTCAAATTAGGGTTTCTAACCAATCTTGTGCATCCAATAGGTGTGTTTGTGTCATTGGATGAACATTTAGGTCATTTTCGTCCTCCCTATTCTTATTCTTGTCCAATTAGGGTTTTAATCAATCTTGTGCATCCAATAAGTTCATTTGTGTCATTGGATGAACATTTAGGTCATTTTCGTCCACCCCTAGGCTTATTCTTGTCCAATTAGGGTTTTTAACCAATCTTGTGCATCCAATAAGTTCATTTGTGTCATTGCATGAACATTTAGGTCATTTTCGTCCTCCCTAAGCTTATTCTTCTCCAATTAGGGTTTTTAACCAATCTTGTGCATGCAATAAGTTCATTTGTGTCATTGGATGAACATTTAGGTCATTTTATTCCACCCTAGGCTTATTCTTATCCAATTAGGGTTTGTAACCAATCTTGTGCATCCAATAGGTGTGTTTGTGTCATTGGATGAACATTTAGGTCATTTTCGTCCTCCCAAGGCTTATTCTTGTCCAATTAGGGTTTCTAACCAATCTTGTGCATCCAATAGGTGTGGTTGTGTCATTGGATGAACATTTAGGTCATTTTCGTCCTCCCTAGGCTTATTCTTGTCCAATTAGGGTTTTTAACCAATCTTGTGCATCCAATAAGTTCATTTGTGTCATTGGTTGAACATTTAGATCATTTTCGTCCTCCCTAGGCTTATTCTTGTGCAATTAGGGTTTTTAACCAATCTTGTGCATCCAATAGGTGTGTTTGTGTCGATGGATGAACATTTAGGTCATTTTCGTCCTCCCTAGGCTTATTCTTGTCAAATTAGGGTTTCTAACCAATCTTGTGCATCCAATAGGTGTGTTTGTGTCATTGGATGAACAGTTAGGTCATTTTCGTCCTCCCTAGGCTTATTCTTGTCTAATTAGGGTTTTTAACCAATCTTGTGCATCCAATAGGTGTGTTTGTGTCATTGGATGAACATTTAGGTCATTTTCGTCCTACCAAGGCTTATTCTTGTCCAATTAGGGTTTCTAACCAATCTTGTGCATCCAATAGGTGTGGTTGTGTCATTGGATGAACATTTAGGTCATTTTCGTCCTCCCTAGGCTTATTCTTGTCCAATTAGGGTTTTTAACCAATCTTGTGCATCCAATAAGTTCATTTGTGTCATTGGTTGAACATTTAGATCATTTTCGTCCTCCCTAGGCTTATTCTTGTGCAATTAGGGTTTTTAACCAATCTTGTGCATCCAATAGGTGTGTTTGTGTCGATGGATGAACATTTAGGTCATTTTCGTCCTCCCTAGGCTTATTCTTGTCAAATTAGGGTTTCTAACCAATCTTGTGCATCCAATAGGTGTGTTCGTGTCATTGGATGAACAGTTAGGTCATTTTCGTCCTCCCTAGGCTTATTCTTGTCTAATTAGGGTTTTTAACCAATCTTGTGCATCCAATAGGTGTGTTTGTGTCATTGGATGAACATTTAGGTCATTTTCGTCCTACCAAGGCTTATTCTTGTCCAATTAGGGTTTCTAACCAATCTTGTGCATCCAATAGGTGTGGTTGTGTCATTGGATGAACATTTAGGTCATTTTCGTCCTCCCTAGTCTTATTCTTGTCCAATTAGGGTTTTAAGCATTCTTGTGCAATCAATGTGTGTGTTTGTGTCATTGGATGCACATTTAGGTCATTTTCGTCCTCCCTAGGCGTGTTTGTGTCGATGGATGAACATTTAGGTCATTTTCGTCCTCCCTAGGCTTATTCTTGTCAAATTAGGGTTTCTAACCAATCTTGTGCATCCAATAGGTGTGTTTGTGTCGATGGATGAACATTTAGGTCATTTTCGTCCTCCCTAGGCTTATTCTTGTCAAATTAGGGTTTCTAACCAATCTTGTGCATCCAATAGGTGTGTTTGTGTCATTGGATGAACAGTTAGGTCATTTTCGTCCTCCCTAGGCTTATTCTTGTCTAATTAGGGTTTTTAACCAATCTTGTGCATCCAATAGGTGTGTTTGTGTCATTGGATGAACATTTAGGTCATTTTCGTCCTACCAAGGCTTATTCTTGTCCAATTAGGGTTTCTAACCAATCTTGTGCATCCAATAGGTGTGGTTGTGTCATTGGATGAACATTTAGGTCATTTTCGTCCTCCCTAGGCTTATTCTTGTCCAATTAGGGTTTTTAACCAATCTTGTGCATCCAATAAGTTCATTTGTGTCATTGGTTGAACATTTAGATCATTTTCGTCCTCCCTAGGCTTATTCTTGTGCAATTAGGGTTTTTAACCAATCTTGTGCATCCAATAGGTGTGTTTGTGTCGATGGATGAACATTTAGGTCATTTTCGTCCTCCCTAGTCTTATTCTTGTCCAATTAGGGTTTTAATCAATCTTGTGCATCCAATAAGTTCATTTGTGTCATTGGATGAACATTTAGCTCATTTTCGTCCTCCCTGGGCTTATTCTTGTGCAATTAGGGTTTTTAACCAATCTTGTGCATCCAATAAGTTCATTTGTGTCATTGGATGAACATTTAGGTCATTTCCGTCCACCCTAGGCTTATTCTTGTCCAATTAGGGTTTTTAACCAATCTTGTGCATCCAATAAGTTCATTTGTGTCATTGGATGAACATTTAGGTCATTTTCGTCCTCCCTAAGCTTATTCTTCTCCAATTAGGATTTTTAACCAATCTTGTGCATGCAATAAGTTCATTTATGTCATTGGATGAACATTTAGGTCATTTTCGTCCACTCTAGGCTTATTCTTATCCAATTAGGGTTTGTAACCAATCTTGTGCATCCAATAGGTGTGTTTGTGTCATTGGATGAACATTTAGGTCATTTTCGTCCTCCCAAGGCTTATTCTTGTCCTATTAGGGTTTCTAACCAATCTTGTGCATCCAATAGGTGTGGTTGTGTCATTGGATGAACATTTAGGTCATATTCGACCACCCTAGGCTTATTCTTGTTCAATTAGGGTTTGTAACCAATCTTGTGCATCCAATAGGTGTGTTTGTGTCATTGGATGAACATTTAGGTCATTTTCGTCCTCCCTAGGCTTATTCTTGTCAAATTAGGGTTTCTAACCAATCTTGTGCATCCAATAGGTGTGTTTGTGTCATTGGATGAACATTTATGTCATTTTCGTCCTCCCTAGGCTTATTCTTGTCAAATTAGGGTTTCTAACCAATCTTGTGCATCCAATAGGTGTGTTTGGGTGATTGGATGAACAGTTAGGTCATTTTCGTCCTCCCTAGGCTTATTCTTGTCCAATTAGGGTTTTTAACCAATCTTGTGCATCAAATAATTTCATTTGTGTCATTGGATTAACATTTAGGTCATTTTCGTCCTCCATAGGCTTATTCTTGTCCAATTAGGGTTTTTAAGCAATCTTGTGCATCCAATAAGTTCATATGTGTCATTTGATTAACATTTAGGTCATTTTCGTCCTCCCTAGGCTTATTCTTGTCCAATTAGGGTTTTTAACCAATCTTGTGCATCCAATAAGTTCATTTGTGTCATTGGTTGAACATTTAGGTCATTTTCGTCCTCCTTAGGCTTATTCTTGTCCAGTTAGGGTTTTTAACCATTCTTGTGCATCCAATAGGCGTGATTGTGTCATTGGATGAACATTTAAGTCATTTTCGTCCTCCCTAGACTTATTCTTGTCCAATTACGGTTTCTAACGAATCTTGTGCATCCAATAGGTGTGTTTGTTTCATTGGATGAACATTTAGGTCATTTTCGTCCTCCCTAGCCTTATTCTTGTCCAAATAGGGTTTTTAACCGATCAAGTGCATCCAATAGGTGTGTTTGTGTTATTGGATGAACATTTAGGTCATTTTCGTCCTCCCTAGGCTTATTCTTGTCCAATTAGGGTTTTTAACCAATCTTGTGCATCCAATAAGTTCATTTGTGTCATTGGATGAACATTTAGGTCGTTTTCGTCCACCCTAGCCTTATTCTTGTCCAATTAGGGTTTTTAACCAATCTTGTGCATCCAATAAGTTCATTTGTGTCATTGGATGAACTTTTAGGTCATTTTCGTCCTCCCTAGGCTTATTCTTGTCGAATTAGGGTTTTTAACCAATCTTGTGCAACCAATAAGTTCATTTCTGTCATTGGATGAACATTTAGGTCATTTTCGTCCACCCTAGCCTTATTCTTGTCCAATTAGGGTTTTTAAGCAATCTTGTGCGTCCAATAAGTTCATTTGTGTCATCGGATGAACATTTAGGTCATTTTTGTCCTCTCTAGGCTTATTTTTGTCCATATAGGGTTTCTATCCAATCTTGTGCATCCAATAAGTTCATTTGGGTCATTGGATGAACATTTAGGTCGTTTTGGTCCCCCCTAGGCTTATTCTTGTCCAATTAGGGTTTTTAAGCAATCTTGTGCATCCAATAAGTTCATTTGTGTCATTGGATGAACATTTAGGTCATTTTCGTCCTCCCTAGGTTTAATTCTTGTCCAATTAAGGTTTCTAACCAATCTTGTGCATCGAATAGGTGTGTTTGTGTCATTGGATGAACATTTAGGTCATTTTCGTCCTCCCTAGTCTTATTCTTATGCAATTAGGGTTTTAGGCAATCTTGTGCATCCAATAAGTTCATTTGTGTCATTGGATGAACATTTAGGTCATTTTCGTCCTCCCTAGGCTTATTTTTGTGCAATTAGGGTTTTTAACCAATCTTGTGCATCCAATAGGTGTGTTTGTGTCATTAGATGAACATTTAGGTCATTTTCATGCTCCCTAGGTTTATTGTTGTCCAATTAGGGTTTTTAACCAATCTTGTGCATCCAATAGGTGTGTTTGTGTCATTGGATGAACATTTAGGTCATTTTTGTCCTCCCTAGTCTTATTCTTGTCCAATTAGGGTTTTAAGCAATCTTGTGCATCCAATAACTTCATTTGTGTACTGGATTAACATTTAAGTCATTTTCGTCCTCCCTAGGCTTAGTTTTGTCCAATTAGGGTTTCTAACGAATCTTGTGCATCCAATAGGTGTGTTTGTGACATTGGATGAACATTTAGGTCATTTTCGTCCTCCTTAGGCTTATTCTTGTCCAATTAGGGTTTTTAACCAATCTTGTGCATCCAATAAGTTCATTTGTGTCATTGGATGAACATTTAGGTCATTTTCGTCCACCCAAGGCTTATTCTTGTCCAATTAGGGTTTTTAACCAATCTTGTGCATCCAATAAGTTCATTTGGGTCATTGGATGAACATTTAGGTCATTTTCGTCCTCCCTAGGCTTATTCTTGTCCAATTAGGGTTTTTAAGCAATCTTGTGCATCCAATAAGTTCATTTGTGTCATTGGATGAACATTTAGGTCATTTTCGTCCTCCCTAGGCTTATTCTTGTCCAATCAAGGTTTCTAACCAATCTTGTGCATCCAATAGGTGTGTTTGTGTCATTAGATGAACATTTAGGTCATTTTCATCCTCCCTAGGTTTATTGTTGTCCAATTAGGGTTTTTTAACCAATCTTGTGCATCCAATAGGTGTGTTTGTGTCATTGGATGAACATTTAGGTCATTTTTGTCCTCCCTAGTCTTATTCTTGTCCAATTAGGGTTTTAAGTAATCTTGTGTATCCAATAAGTTCATTTGTGTCATTGGATGAACATTTAGGTCATTTTCGTCCTCCCAAGGCTTATTCTTGTCCAATTAGGGTTTTAAGCAATCTTGTGCATCCAATAAGTTCATTTGTGTCATTGGATTAACATTTAGGTCATTTTCGTCCTCCATAGGCTTATTCTTGTCCAATTAGGGTTTTTAAGCAATCTTGTGCGTCCAATAAGTTCATTTGTTTCATTGGATTAACATTTAGGTCATTTTCGTCCTCCCTATGCTTATTCTTGTCCAATTAGGGTTTTTAACCAATCTTGTGCATCCAATAGGTGTGTTTGTGTCATTTGATGAACATTTAGGTCATTTTCGTCCTCCCATGGCTTATTCTTGTCCAATTAGGGTTTTAAGCAATCTTGTGCGTCCAAGAAGTTCATTTGTTTCATTGGATTAACATTTAAGTCATTTTCGTCCTCCCTAGGCTTATTCTTGTCCAATTAGGGTTTTTAACCAATCTTGTGCATGCAATAGGTGTGTTTGTGTCATTGGATGAACATTTAAGTCATTTCCATCCTCCTTAGGCTTATTCTTGTCCAATTAGGGTTTTTAACCAATCTTGTGCATCCAATAAGTTCATTTGTGTCATTGGATGAACATTTAGGTCATTTTCGTCCACCCAAGGCATATTCTTGTCCAATTAGGGTTTTTAACCAATCTTGTGCATCCAATAAGTTCATTTGGGTCATTGGATGAACATTTAGGTCATTTTCGTCCTCCCTAGGCTTATTCTTGTCCAAATAGGGTTTTTAAGCAATCTTGTGCATCCAATAAGTTCATTTGTGTCATTGGATGAACATTTAGGTCATTTTCGTCCTCCCTAGGCTTATTCTTGTCCAATCAAGGTTTCTAACCAATCTTGTGCATCCAATAGGTGTGTTTGTGTCATTAGATGAACATTTAGGTCATTTTCATCCTCCCTAGGTTTATTGTTGTCCAATTAGGGTTTTTTAACCAATCTTGTGCATCCAATAGGTGTGTTTGTGTCATTGGATGAACATTTTGGTCATTTTTGTCCTCCCTAGTCTTATTCTTGTCCAATTAGGGTTTTAAGTAATCTTGTGTATCCAATAAGTTCATTTGTGTCATTGGATGAACATTTAGGTCATTTTCGTCCTCCCAAGGCTTATTCTTGTCCAATTAGGGTTTTAAGCAATCTTGTGCATCCAATAAGTTCATTTGTGTCATTGGATTAACATTTAGGTCATTTTCGTCCTCCATAGGCTTATTCTTGTCCAATTAGGGTTTTTAAGCAATCTTGTGCGTCCAATAAGTTCATTTGTGTCATTGGATTAACATTTAGGTCATTTTCGTCCTCCCTAGGCTTATTCTTGTCCAATTAGGGTTTTTAACCAATCTTGTGCATCCAATAGGTGTGTTTGTGTCATTTGATGAACATTTAAGTCATTTTCGTCCTCCCATGGCTTATTCTTGTCCAATTAGGGTTTTAAGCAATCTTGTGCGTCCAATAAGTTCATTTGTTTCATTGGATTAACATTTAAGTCATTTTCGTCCTCCCTAGGCTTATTCTTGTCCAATTAGGGTTTTTAACCAATCTTGTTCATCCAATAAGTTCATTTGTATCATTGCATTATCATTTAGGTCATTTTCGTCCTCCCTAGGCTTGTTCTTGTCCAATTAGGGTTTTTAACCAATCTTGTGCATGCAATAAGTTCATTAGTGTCATGGGATGAACATTTAGGTCATATTCGTCCACCCTAGGCTTATTCTTGTTCAATTAGGGTTTGTAACCAATCTTGTGCATCCAATAGGTGTGTTTGTGTCATTGGATGAACATTTAGGTCATTTTCGTCCTCCCTAGGCTTATTCTTGTCAAATTAGGGTATCTAACCAATCTTGTGCATCCAATAGGATTGTTTGTGTCATTGGATGAACAGTTAGGTCATTTTCGTCCTCCCTAGACTTATTCTTGTCTAATTAGGGTTTTTAACCAATCTTGTGCATCAAATAATTTCATTTGTGTCATTGGATTAACATTTAGGTCATTTTCGTCCTCCCTAGGCTTATTCTTGTCCAATTAGGGTTTTTAACCAATCTTGTGCATCCAATAGGTGTGTTTGTGTCATTTGATGAACATTTAGGTCATTTTCTTCCTCCCATGGCTTATTCTTGTCCAATTAGGTTTTTAAGCAATCTTGTGCATCCAATAAGTTCATTTGTTTCATTGGATTAACATTTAAGTCATTTTCGTCCTCCCTAGGCTTATTCTTGTCCAATTAGGGTTTTTAACCAATCTTGTGCATGCAATAGGTGTGTTTGTGTCAGTGGATGAACATTTAAGTCATTTCCATCCTCCCTAGGATTATTCTTGTCCAATTAGGGTTTTTAACCAATCTTGTGCATCCAATAAGTTCATTTGTGTCATTGGATGAACATTTAGGTCATTTTCATCCTCCCAAGGCTTATTCTATTCCAATTAGGGTTTTTAACCAATCTTGTGCATCCAATAAGTTCATTTGGGTCATTGGATGAACATTTAGGTCATTTTCGTCCTCCCTAGGCTTATTCTTGTCCAATTAGGGTTTTTAAGCAATCTTGTGCATCCAATAAGTTCATTTGTGTCATTGGATGAACATTTAGGTCATTTTCGTCCTCCCTAGGCTTATTCTTGTCCAATTAAGGTTTCTAACCAATCTTGTGCATCCAATAGGTGTGTTTGCGTCATTGGATGAACATTTAGTTCATTTTCGTCCTCCCTAGTCTTATTCTTGTCCAATTAGGGTTTTAAGCAATCTTGTGCATCCAATAAGTTCATTTGTGTCATTGGATGAACATTTAGGTCATTTTCGTCCTCCCTAGGCTTATTTTTGTGCAATTAAGGTTTTCAACCAATCTTGTGCATCCAATAGGTGTGTTTGTGTCATTAGATGAACATTTAGGTCATTTTCATCCTCCCTAGGTTTATTGTTGTCCAATTAGGTTTTTAACCAATCTAGTGCATCCAATAGGTGTGTTTGTGTCATTGGATGAACATTTACGTCATTTTTGTCCTCCCTAGTCTTATTCTTGTCCAATTAGGGTTTTAAGCAATCTTGTGCATCCAATAACTTCATTTGTGTACTGGATTAACATTTAAGTCATTTTCGTCCTCCCTAGGCTTAGTTTTGTCCAATTAGGGTTTCTAACGAATCTTGTGCATCCAATAGGTGTGTTTGTGTCATTGGATGAACATTTAGGTCATTTTCGTCCTCCCTAGGCTTATTCTTGTCCAATTGGGGTTTTTAACCAATCTTGTGCATCCAATATGTGTGTTTGTGTGATTTGATGAACATTTAGGTCATTTTCGTCCTCCCAAGGCTTATTCTTGTCCAATTAGGGTTTTAAGCAATCTTGTGCATCCAATAAGTTCATTTGTGTCATTGGATTAACATTTAGGTCATTTTCGTCCTCCATAGGCTTATTCTTGTCCAATTAGGGTTTTTAAGTAATCTTGTACATCCAATAAGTTCATTTGTGTCATTGGATTAACATTTAGGTCATTTTCGTCCTCCCTAGGCTTATTCTTGTCCAATTAGGATTTTTAACCAATCTTGTGCATCCAATAGGTGTGTTTGTGTCATTAGATGAACATTTAGGTCATTTTCATCCTCCCTAGGTTTATTGTTGTCCAATTAGGTTTTTAACCAATCTTGTGCATCCAATAGGTGTGTTTGTGTCATTGGATGAACAATTAGGTCATTTTTGTCCTCCCTAGTCTTATTCTTGTCCAATTAGGGTTTTAAGCAATCTTGTGCATCCAATAACATCATTTGTGTACTGGATTAACATTTAAGTCATTTTCGTCCTCCCTAGGCTTTGTTTTGTCCAATTAGGGTTTCTAACGAATCTTATGCATCCAATAGGTGTGTTTGTGTCATTGGATGAACATTTAGGTCATTTTCGTCCTCCATAGGCTTATTCTTGTCCAATTAGGGTTTTTAAGCAATCTTGTGCGTCCAATAAGTTCATTTGTGTCATTGGATGAACATTTAGGTCATTTTCGTCCTCCCTAGGCTTATTCTTGTCCAATTAGGGTTTTTAACCAATCTTGTGCATCCAATAGGTGTGTTTGTTTCATTGGATGAACATTTAGGTCATTTTCGTCCTCCCATGGCTTATTCTTGTCCAATTAGGGTTTTAAGCAATCTTATGCATCCAATAAGTTCATTTGTTTCATTGGATTATCATTTAAGTCATTTTCGTCCTCCCTAGGCTTATTCTTGTCCAAATAGGGTTTTTAACCAATCTTGTGCATCCAATAGGTGTGTTTGTTTCATTGGATGAACATTTAGGTCATTTTCGTCCTCCCTAGTCTTATTCTTGTCCAATTAGGGTTTTAATCAATCTTGTGCATCCAATAAGTTCATTTGTGTCATTGGATGAACATTTAGGTCATTTTCATCCTCCCTAGGCTTATTCTTGTGCTATTTGGGTTGTTAACCATTCTTGTGCATCCAATAAGTTCATTTGTGTCATTAGATGAACATTTAGGTCATTTTCGTCTACCCTAGGCTTATTCTTGTCCAATTAGGGTTTTTAACCAATCTTGTGCATCCAATAAGTTCATTTGTGTCATTGGATGAACATTTAGGTAATTTTCATCCTCCCTAAGCTTATTCATCTCCAATTAGGGTTTTTAACCAATCTTGTGCATGCAATAAGTTCATTTGTGTCATTGGATGAACATTTAGGTCATTTTCGTCCACCCTAGGCTTATTCTTATCCGATTAGGGTTTGTAACCAATCTTGTGCATCCAATAGGTGTGTTTGTGTCATTGGATGAACATTTAGGTCATTTTCGTCCTGCCAAGGCTTATTCTTGTCCAATTAGGATTTCTAACCAATCTTGTGCATCCAATAGGAGGGTTGTGTCATTGGATGAACATTTAGATCATTTTCGTCCTCCCTTGGCTTATTCTTGTCCAATTAGGGTTTTTAACCAATCTTGTGCATCCAATAAGTTCATTTGTGTCATTGGTTGAACATTTAGTTCATTTTCGTCCTCGCTAGGCTTATTCTTGTCCAATTAGGGATTTTAACCAATCTTGTGCATCCAATAGGTGTGTTTGGGTCATTGAATGAACATTTTGGTCATTTTCGTCCTCCCTAGGCTTATTCTTGTCCAATTAGGGTTTTTAACCAATCTTGTGCATCCAATAGGTGTGTTTGTGTCATTTGATGAACATTTAGGTCATTTTCGTCCTCCCTAGGCTTATTCTTGTCCAATTGGGGTTTTTAACCAATCTTGTGCATCCAATATGTGTGTTTGAATCATTTGATGAACATTTAGGTCATTTTCGTCCTCCCAAGGCTTATTCTTGTCCAATTAGGGTTTTAAGCAATCTTGTGCATCCAATAAGTTCATTTGTGTCATTGGATTAACATTTAGGTCATTTTCGTCCTCCATAGGCTTATTCTTGTCCAATTAGGGTTTTTAAGCAATCTTGTACTTCCAATAAGTTCATTTGTGTCATTGGATTAACATTTAGGTCATTTTCGTCCTCCCTAGGCTTATTCTTGTCCAATTAGGATTTTTAACCAATCTTGTGCATCCAATAGGTGTGTTTGTGTCATTAGATGAACATTTAGGTCATTTTCATCCTCCCTAGATTTATTGTTGTCCAATTAGGTTTTTAACCAATCTTGTGCATCCAATAGGTGTGTTTGTGTCATTGGATGAACATTTAGGTCATTTTTGTCCTCCCTAGTCTTATTCTTGTCCAATTAGGGTTTTAAGCAATCTTGTGCATCCAATAACTTCATTTGTGTACTAGATTAACATTTAAGTCATTTTCGTCCTCCCTAGGCTTTGTTTTGTCCAATTAAGGTTTCTAACGAATCTTGTGCATCCAATAGGTGTGTTTGTGTCATTGGATGAACATTTAGGTCATTTTCGTCCTCCATAGGCTTATTCTTGTCCAATTAGGGTTTTTAAGCAATCTTGTGCGTCCAATAAGTTCATTTGTGTCATTAGATGAACATTTAGGTCATTTTCGTCCTCCCTAGGCTTATTCTTGTCCAATTAGGGTTTTTAACCAATCTTGTGCATCCAATAGGTGTGTTTGTGTCATTTGATGAACATTTAGGTCATTTTCGTCCTCCCGTGGCTTATTCTTGTCCAATTAGGGTTTTAAGCAATCTTGTGCATCCAATAAGTTCATTTGTTTCATTGGATTAACATTTAAGTCATTTTCGTCCTCCCTAGGCTTATTCTTGTCCAATTAGGGTTTTTAACCAATCTTGTGCATGCAATAGGTGTGTTTGTGTCATTGGATGAACATTTAAGTCATTTCCATCCTCCCTAGGCTTATTCTTGTCCAATTAGGGTTTTTAACCAATCTTGTGCATCCATTAAGTTCATTTGTGTCATTGGTTGAACATTTAGGTCATTTTCGTCCTCCCTAGGCTTATTCTTGTCCAATTAGGGTTTTTAACCAATCTTGTGCATCCAATAGGTGTGTTTGTTTCATTGGATGAACATTTAGGTCATTTTCGTCCCCCCTAGTCTTATTCTTGTCCAATTAGGGTTTTAATCAATCTTGTGCTTCCAATAAGTTCATTTGTGTCATTGGATGAACATTTAAGTCATTTTCGTCCTCCCTAGGCTTATTCTTGTGCAATTTGGGTTTTTAACCATTCTTGTGCATCCAATAAGTTCATTTGTGTCATTAGATGAACATTTAGGTCATTTTCGTCCACCCTAGGCTTATTCTTGTCCAATTAGGGTTTTTAACCAATCTTGTGCATCCAATAAGTTCATTTGTGTCATTGGTTGAACATTTAGGTCATTTTCATCCTCCCTAAGCTTATTCTTCTCCAATTAGGGTTTTTAACCAATCTTGGGCATGCAATAAGTTCATTTGTGTCATTGGATGAACATTTAGGTCATTTTCGTCCACCCTAGGCTTATTCTTATCCGATAAGGGTTTGTAACCAATCTTGTGCATCCAATTGGTGTGTTTGTGTCATTGGATGAACATTTAGGTCATTTTCGTCCTGCCAAGGCTTATTCTTGTCCAATTAGGATTTCTAACCAATCTTGTGCATCCAATAGGAGGGTTGTGTCATTGGATGAACATTTAGATCATTTTCGTCCTCCCTTGGCTTATTCTTGTCCAATTAGGGTTTTTAACCAATCTTGTGCATCCAATAAGTTCATTTGTGTCATTGGTTGAACATTTAGTTCATTTTCGTCCTCCCTAGGCTTATCCTTGTCCAATTAGGGATTTTAACCAATCTTGTGCATCCAATAGGTGTGTTTGGGTCATTGGATGAACATTTTGGTCATTTTCGTCCTCCATAGGCTTATTCTTGTCCAATTAGGGTTTTTAACCAATCTTGTGCATCCAATAGGTGTGTTTGTGTCATTTGATGAACATTTAGGTCATTTTCGTCCTCCCATGGCTTATTCTTGTCCAATTAGGGTTTTAAGCAATCTTGTGCATGCAATAAGTTCATTTGTGTCATTGGATGAACATTTAGGTCATTTTCGTCCACCCTAGGCTTATTCTTATCCAATTAGGGTTTGTAACCAATCTTGTGCATCCAATAGGTGTGTATGTGTCATTGGATGAACATTTAGGTCATTTTCGTCCTCCCAACGCTTATTCTTGTCGAATTAGGATTTCTAACCAATCTTGTGCATCCAATAGGTGTGGTTGTGTCGTTGGATGAACATTTAGGTCATTTTCGTCCTCCCTAGGTTTATTCTTGTCCAATTAGGGTTTTAACCAATCTTGTGCATCCAATAAGTTCATTTGTGTCATTGGTTGAACATTTAGGTCATTTTCGTCCTCCCTAGGCTTATTCTTGTCCAATTAGGGATTTTAACCAATCTTGTGCATCCAATAGGTGTGTTTGTGTCATTGGATGAACATTTAGGTCATTTTCGTCTTCCCTAGTCTTATTCTGGTCCAATTAGGGTTTCTAACCAATCTTGTGCATCCAATAGGTGTGGTTGTGTCATTGGATGAACATTTAAGTCATTTTCGTCCTCCCTAGGCTTATTCTTGTGCAATTAGGGTTTTTAACCAATCTTGTGCATCCAATAAGTTCATTTGTGTCATTGGACGAACAATTAGGTCATTTTTGTCCACCCTAGGCTTATTCTTGCCCAATTAGGGTTTTTAACCAATCTTGTGCGTCCAATAAATTCATTTGTGTCATTGGATGAACATTTAGGTCATTTTCGTCCTCCCTAAGCTTATTCTTCTCCAATTAGGGTTTTTAACCAATCTTGTGCATGCAATAAGTTCATTTGTGTCATTGGATGAACATTTAGGTCATTTTCGTCCACCCTAGGCTTATTCTTATCCAATTAGGGTTTGTAACCAATCTTGTGCATCCAATAGGTGTGTTTGTGTCACTGGATGAACATTTAGGTCATTTTCGTCCACCCAAGGCTTATTCTTGTCCAATTAGCGTTTCTAACCAATCTTGTGCATCCAATAGGTTTGGTTGTGTCATAGGATGAACATTTAGGTCATTTGGGTCCTCCCTAGGCTTATTCTTGTCCAATTAGGGTTTTTAACCAATCTTGTACATCCAATAAGTTCATTTGTGTCATTGGTTGAACATTTAGGTCATTTTCGTCCTCCCTAGGCTTATTCTTGTCCAATTAGGGTTTTTAACCAATCTTGTGCATCCAGTAGGTGTGTTTGGGTCATTGGATGAACATTTTGGTCATTTGCGACAAATTTATAGAGGAAAGAAAATCACTTAAATAAGAGGGTAAAATCTTTTCAATTTCATTAAAAGTCACAATAATATTTAAAGTATCACATTTACATAAAAACACATCCTCAAAATAATATTATATTATCTTATTATAACAATAAAATAGAGTAAACTATTCTTTTTGAGAGTTACATTGTTAACATCATAGTCAAATGACATCATTAAATATAAGATTAATCTAAAGAGCCATTCTCAGTTTCATTATTAGAGTAAAACTTCTCCAAAAGTTGAATTTTAAGACTCACTATCTTGTAATAATTGTGATTTCTCAAACACATAGTCAATCGAGTCAAACACAAACAACAAATGGTGAATTTTAAAATCATGTTGGTAGTATTATATAAGTAAGAAGAACACACAAAAAATTCATACTAAAATCGTATCATAACACATTACGATATATCAAAACAATCAAGGAAATAATATTATATTATAACATTAAAATCACTAAAGGAAAAACAATATCTAATTATAACATCAAATTAGTAAAAGAAATTACTATCATATTAGATACACATTAATCACAACAAAGTGCAATAGTTCATTTGTGTCATTGGATGAACATTTAGGTCATTTTCGTCCTCCCTAGGCTTATTCTTGTGCAATTTGGGTTTTTAACCATTCTTGTCCGTCCAATAAGTTCATTTGTGTCATTGGATGAACATTTAGGTCATTTTCGTCCACCCTAGGCTTATTCTTGTCCAATTAGGGTTTTTAACCAATCTTGTGCATCCAATAAGTTCATTTGTGTCATTGGATGAACATTTAGGTCATTTTCGTCCTCCCTAAGCTTATTCTTCTCCAATTAGGGTTTTTAACCAATCTTGTGCATGCAATAAGTTCATTTGTGTCATTGGATGAACATTTAGGTCATTTTCGTCCACCCTAGGCTTATTCTTATCCGATTAGGGTTTGTAACCAATCTTGTGCATCCAATAGGTGTGTTTGTGTCATTGGATGAACATTTAGGTCATTTTCGTCCTGCCAAGGCTTATTATTGTCCAATTAGGATTTCTAACCAATCTTGTGCATCCAATAGGAGGGTTGTGTCATTGGATGAACATTTAGATCATTTTCGTCCTCCCTTGGCTTATTCTTGTCCAATTAGGGTTTTTAACCAATCTTGTGCATCCAATAAGTTCATTTGTGTCATTGGTTGAACATTTAGTTCATTTTCGTCCTTCCTAGGCTTATCCTTGTCCAATTAGAAATTTTAACCAATCTTGTGCATCCAGTAGGTGTGTTTGGGTCATTGGATGAACATTTTGGTCATTTTCGTCCTCCCTAGGCTTATTCTTGTCCAATTAGGGTTTTTTTACCAATCTTGTGCATCCAATAGGTGTGTTTGTGTCATTTGATGAACATTTAGGTCATTTTCGTCCTCCCATGGCTTATTCTTGTCCAATTAGGGTTTTAAGCAATCTTGTGCATCCAATAAGTTCATTTGTTTCATTGGATTAACATTTAAGTCATTTTCGTCCTCCCAAGGCTTATTCTTGTCCAATTAGCGTTTCTAACCAATCTTGTGCATCCAATAGGTTTGGTTGTGTCTTAGGATGAACATTTAGGTCATTTCCATCCTCCCTAGGCTTATTCTTGTCCAATTAGGGTTTTTAACCAATCTTGTACATCCAATAAGTTCATTTGTGTCATTGGTTGATCATTTAGGTCATTTTCGTCCTCCCTAGGCTTATTCTTGTCCAATTAGGGTTTTTAACCAATCTTGTGCATCCAATAGGTGTGTTTGTTTCATTGGATGAACATTTAGGTCATTTTCGTCCTCCCTAGTCTTATTCTTGTCCAATTAGGGTTTTAATCAAACTTGTGCATCCAATAAGTTCATCTGTGTAGTTCGATGAACATTTAGGTCATTTTCGTCCTCCCTAGGCTTATTCTTGTGCAATTTGGGTTTTTAACCATTCTTGTGCATCCAATAAGTTCATTTGTGTCATTGGATGAACATTTAGGTCATTTTCGTCCACCATAGGCTTATTCTTGTCCAATTAATGTTTTTAACCAATCTTGTGCATCCAATAAGTTCATTTGTGTCATTGGATGAACATTTAGGTCATTTTCGTCCTCCCTAAGCTTATTCTTCTCCAATTAGGGTTTTTAACCAATCTTGTGCATGCAATAAGTTCATTTGTGTCATTGGATGAACATTTAGGTCATTTTCGTCCACCCTAGGCTTATTCTTATCCGATTAGGGTTTGTAACCAATCTTGTGCATCCAATAGGTGTGTTTGTGTCATTGGATGAACATTTAGGTCATTTTCGTCCTCCCAAGGCTTATTCTTGTCCAATTAGGATTTCTAACCAATCTTGTGCATCCAATAGGAGGGTTGTGTCATTGGATGAACATTTAGATCATTTTCGTCCTCCCTTGGCTTATTCTTGTCCAATTAGGGTTTTTAACCAATCTTGTGCATCCAATAAGTTCATTTGTGTCATTGGTTGAACATTTAGTTCATTTTCGTCCTTCCTAGGCTTATCCTTGTCCAATTAGAAATTTTAACCAATCTTGTGCATCCAATAGGTGTGTTTGGGTCATTGGATGAACATTTTGGTCATTTTCGTCCTCCCTAGGCTTATTCTTGTCCAATTAGGGTTTTTTTACCAATCTTGTGCATCCAATAGGTGTGTTTGTGTCATTTGATGAACATTTAGGTCATTTTCGTCCTCCCATGGCTTATTCTTGTCCAATTAGGGTTTTAAGCAATCTTGTGCATCCAATAAGTTCATTTGTTTCATTGGATTAACATTTAAGTCATTTTCGTCCTCCCAAGGCTTATTCTTGTCCAATTAGCGTTTCTAACCAATCTTGTGCATCCAATAGGTTTGGTTGTGTCTTAGGATGAACATTTAGGTCATTTCCATCCTCCCTAGGCTTATTCTTGTCCAATTAGGGTTTTTAACCAATCTTGTACATCCAATAAGTTCATTTGTGTCATTGGTTGATCATTTAGGTCATTTTCGTCCTCCCTAGGCTTATTCTTGTCCAATTAGGGTTTTTAACCAATCTTGTGCATCCAATAGGTGTGTTTGTTTCATTGGATGAACATTTAGGTCATTTTCGTCCTCCCTAGTCTTATTCTTGTCCAATTAGGGTTTTAATCAAACTTGTGCATCCAATAAGTTCATTTGTGTCATTCGATGAACATTTAGGTCATTTTCGTCCTCCCTAGGCTTATTCTTGTGCAATTTGGGTTTTTAACCATTCTTGTGCATCCAATAAGTTCATTTGTGTCATTGGATGAACATTTAGGTCATTTTCGTCCACCCTAGGCTTATTCTTGTCCAATTAAAGTTTTTAACCAATCTTGTGCATCCAATAAGTTCATTTGTGTCATTGGATGAACATTTAGGTCATTTTCGTCCTCCCTAAGCTTATTCTTCTCCAATTAGGGTTTTTAACCAATCTTGTGCATGCAATAAGTTCATTTGTGTCATTGGATGAACATTTAGGTCATTTTCGTCCACCCTAGGCTTATTCTTATCCGATTAGGGTTTGTAACCAATCTTGTGCATCCAATAGGTGTGTTTGTGTCATTGGATGAACATTTAGGTCATTTTCGTCCTCCCAAGGCTTATTCTTGTCCAATTAGGATTTCTAACCAATCTTGTGCATCCAATAGGAGGGTTGTGTCATTGGATGAACATTTAGATCATTTTCGTCCTCCCTTGGCTTATTCTTGTCCAATTAGGGTTTTTAACCAATCTTGTGCATCCAATAAGTTCATTTGTGTCATTGGTTGAACATTTAGTTCATTTTCGTCCTCCCTAGGCTTATCCTTGTCCAATTAGGGATTTTAACCAATCTTGTGCATCCAATAGGTGTGTTTGGGTCATTGGATGAACATTTAGGTCATTTTCGTCCTCCCATGGCTTATTCTTGTCCAATTAGGGTTTTAAGCAATCTTGTGCATCCAATAAGTTCATTTGTTTCATTGGATTAACATTTAAGTCATTTTCGTCCTCCCTAGGCTTATTCTTGTCCAATTAGGGTTTTTAACCAATCTTGTGCATGCAATAAGTTCATTTGTGTCATTGGATGAACATTTAGGTCATTTTCGTCCACCATAGGCTTATTCTTATCCAATTAGGGTTTGTAACCAATCTTGTGCATCCAATAGGTGTGTTTGTGTCATTTGATGAACATTTAGGTCATTTTCGTCCTCCCATGGCTTATTCTAGTCCAATTAGGGTTTTAAGCAATCTTGTGCATCCAATAAGTTCATTTGTTTCATTGGATTAACATTTAAGTCATTTTCGTCCTCCCTAGGCTTATTCTTGTCCAATTAGGGTTTTTAACCAATCTTGTGCATGCAATAGGTGTGTTTGTGTCATTGGATGAACATTTAAGTCATTTCCATCCTCCCTAGGCTTATTCTTGTCCAATTAGGGTTTTTAACCAATATTGTGCATCCAATAAGTTCATTTGTGTCATTGGTTGAACATTTAGGTCATTTTCGTCCTCCCTAGGCTTATTCTTGTCCAATTAGGGTTTTTAACCAATCTTGTGCATCCAATAGGTGTGTTTGTTTCATTGGATGGACATTTAGGTCATTTTCGTCCTCCCTAGTCTTATTCTTGTCCAATTAGGGTTTTAATCAATCTTGTGCATCCAATAAGTTCATTTTTGTCATTGGATGAACATTTAGGTCATTTTCGTCCTCCCTAGGCTTATTCTTGTCCAATTAGGGTTTTTAACCAATCTTGTGCATCCAATAAGTTCATTTGTGTCATTGGATGAACATTTAGGTCATTTTCGTCCTCCCTAAGCTTATTCTTCTCCAATTAGGGTTTTTAACCAATCTTGTGCATGCAATAAGTTCATTTGTGTCATTGGATGAACATTTAGGTCATTTTCGTCCACCCTAGGCTTATTCTTATCCGATTAGGGTTTGTAACCAATCTTGTGCATCCAATAGGTGTGTTTGTGTCATTGGATGAACATTTAGGTCATTTTCGTCCTCCCAAGGCTTATTCTTGTCCAATTAGGATTTCTAACCAATCTTGTGCATCCAATAGGAGGGTTGTGTCATTGGATGAACATTTAGATCATTTTCGTCCTCCCTTGGCTTATTCTTGTCCAATTAGGGTTTTTAACCAATCTTGTGCATCCAATAAGTTCATTTGTGTCATTGGATGAACATTTAGGTCATTTTCGTCCTCCCAAGGCTTATTCTTGTCCAATTAGGATTTCTAACCAATCTTGTGCATCCAATAGGTGTGTTTGTGTCATTGGATGAACATTTAGGTCATTTTCGTCCTCCCTAGTCTTATTCTTGTCCAATTAGGGTTTTAAGCAATCTTGTGCATCCAATAAGTTCATTTGTGTCATTACATGAACATTTATGTCATTTTTCGTCCTCCCTAGGCTTATTCTTGTCCAATTAGGGTTTTTAAGCAATCTTGTGCATCCAATAAGTTCATTTGTGTCATTGGATGAACATTTAGGTCATTTTCGTCCTCCCTAGGCTTATTCTTGTCCAATTAGGGTTTTAAGCAATCTTGTGCATCCAATAAGTTCATTTGTGTCATTGGATGAACATTTAGGTCATTTTCGTCTTCCCTAGGATTATTTTTGTGCAATTAGGGTTTTTAACCAATCTTGTGCATCCAATAGGTGGGTTTGTGTCATTGGATGAACATTTAGGTCATTTTCGTCCTCCCTAGGCTTATTCTTGTCCAATTAGGGTTTTTAACCAATCTTGTGCATCCAATAGGTGTGTTTGTGTCATTTGATGAACATTTAGGTCATTTTCGTCCTCCCATGGCTTATTCTTGTCCAATTAGGGTTTTAAGCAATCTTGTGCATCCAATAAGTTCATTTGTTTCATTGGATTAACATTTAAGTCATTTTCGTCCTCCCTAGGCTTATTCTTGTCCAATTAGGGTTTTTAACCAATCTTGTGCATGCAATAAGTTCATTTGTGTCATTGGATGAACATTTAGGTCATTTTCGTCCACCATAGGCTTATTCTTAACCAATTAGGGTTTGTAACCAATCTTGTGCATCCAATAGGTGTGTTTGTGTCATTTGATGAACATTTAGGTCATTTTCGTCCTCCCATGGCTTATTCTTGTCCAATTAGGGTTTTAAGCAATCTTGTGCATCCAATAAGTTCATTTGTTTCATTGGATTAACATTTAAGTCATTTTCGTCCTCCCTAGGCTTATTCTTGTCCAATTAGGGTTTTTAACCAATCTTGTGCATGCAATAGGTGTGTTTGTGTCATTGGATGAACATTTAAGTCATTTCCATCCTCCCTAGGCTTATTCTTGTCCAATTAGGGTTTTTAACCAATATTGTGCATCCAATAAGTTCATTTGTGTCATTGGTTGAACATTTAGGTCATTTTCGTCCTCCCTAGGCTTATTCTTGTCCAATTAGGGTTTTTAACCAATCTTGTGCATCCAATAGGTGTGTTTGTTTCATTGGATGGACATTTAGGTCATTTTCGTCCTCCCTAGTCTTATTCTTGTCCAATTAGGGTTTTAATCAATCTTGTGCATCCAATAAGTTCATTTGTGTCATTGGATGAACATTTAGGTCATTTTCGTCCTCTCTAGGCTTATTCTTGTCCAATTAGGGTTTTTAACCAATCTTGTGCATCCAATAAGTTCATTTGTGTCATTGGATGAACATTTAGGTCATTTTCGTCCTCCCTAAGCTTATTCTTCTCCAATTAGGGTTTTTAACCAATCTTGTGCATGCAATAAGTTCATTTGTGTCATTGGATGAACATTTAGGTCATTTTCGTCCACCCTAGGCTTATTCTTATCCGATTAGGGTTTGTAACCAATCTTGTGCATCCAATAGGTGTGTTTGTGTCATTGGATGAACATTTAGGTCATTTTCGTCCTCCCAAGGCTTATTCTTGTCCAATTAGGATTTCTAACCAATCTTGTGCATCCAATAGGAGGGTTTTGTCATTGGATGAACATTTAGATCATTTTCGTCCTCCCTTGGCTTATTCTTGTCCAATTAGGGTTTTTAACCAATCTTGTGCATCCAATAAGTTCATTTGTGTCATTGGTTGAACATTTAGTTCATTTTCGTCCTCGCTAGGCTTATCCTTGTCCAATTAGGGATTTTAACCAATCTTGTGCATCCAATAGGTGTGTTTGTTTCATTGGATGAACATTTAGGTCATTTTCGTCCTCCCTAGTCTTATTCTTGTCCAATTAGGGTTTTAATCAAACTTGTGCATCCAATAAGTTCATTTGTGTCATTCGATGAACATTTAGGTCATTTTCGTCCTCCCTAGGCTTATTCTTGTGCAATTTGGGTTTTTAACCATTCTTGTGCATCCAATAAGTTCATTTGTGTCATTGGATGAACATTTAGGTCATTTTCGTCCACCCTAGGCTTATTCTTGTCCAATTAATGTTTTTAACCAATCTTGTGCATCCAATAAGTTCATTTGTGTCATTGGATGAACATTTAGGTCATTTTCGTCCTCCCTAAGCTTATTCTTCTCCAATTAGGGTTTTTAACCAATCTTGTGCATGCAATAAGTTCATTTGTGTCATTGGATGAACATTTAGGTCATTTTCGTCCACCCTAGGCTTATTCTTATCCGATTAGGGTTTGTAACCAATCTTGTGCATCCAATAGGTGTGTTTGTGTCATTGGATGAACATTTAGGTCATTTTCGTCCTCCCAAGGCTTATTCTTGTCCAATTAGGATTTCTAACCAATCTTGTGCATCCAATAGGAGGGTTGTGTCATTGGATGAACATTTAGATCATTTTCGTCCTCCCTTGGCTTATTCTTGTCCAATTAGGGTTTTTAACCAATCTTGTGCATCCAATAAGTTCATTTGTGTCATTGGATGAACATTTAGGTCATTTTCGTCCTCCCAAGGCTTATTCTTGTCCAATTAGGATTTCTAACCAATCTTGTGCATCCAATAGGTGTGTTTGTGTCATTGGATGAACATTTAGGTCATTTTCGTCCTCCCTAGTCTTATTCTTGTCCAATTAGGGTTTTAAGCAATCTTGTGCATCCAATAAGTTCATTTGTGTCATTACATGAACATTTATGTCATTTTTCGTCCTCCCTAGGCTTATTCTTGTCCAATTAGGGTTTTTAAGCAATCTTGTGCATCCAATAAGTTCATTTGTGTCATTGGATGAACATTTAGGTCATTTTCGTCCTCCCTAGGCTTATTCTTGTCCAATTAGGGTTTTAAGCAATCTTGTGCATCCAATAAGTTCATTTGTGTCATTGGATGAACATTTAGGTCATTTTCGTCTTCCCTAGGATTATTTTTGTGCAATTAGGGTTTTTAACCAATCTTGTGCATCCAATAGGTGGGTTTGTGTCATTGGATGAACATTTAGGTCATTTTCGTCCTCCCTAGGCTTATTCTTGTCCAATTAGGGTTTTTAACCAATCTTGTGCATCCAATAGGTGTGTTTGTGTCATTTGATGAACATTTAGGTCATTTTCGTCCTCCCATGGCTTATTCTTGTCCAATTAGGGTTTTAAGCAATCTTGTGCATCCAATAAGTTCATTTGTTTCATTGGATTAACCTTTAAGTCATTTTCGTCCTCCCTAGGCTTTTTCTTGTCCAATTAGGGTTTTTAACCAATCTTGTGCATCCAATAAGTTCATTTGTGTCATTGGTTGAACATTTAGGTCATTTTCGTCCTCCCTAGGCTTATTCTTGTCCAATTAGGGTTTTTAACCAATCTTGTTCATCCAATAAGTTCATTTGTGTCATTGGATGAACATTTAGGTCATTTTCGTCCTCCCTAGGCTTATTCTTGTCCAATTAGGGTTTTTAACCAATCTTGTGCATCCAATAAGTTCATTTGTGTCATTGGATGAATATTTAGGTCATTTTCCTCCTCCCTAGGCTTATTCTTGTCCAATTAGGGTTTTGTATGCAATCTTGTGCGTCCAATAGGTGTGTTTGTGTCGTTGGACGAACATTTAGGTCATTTTCGTCCTCCCTAGGCTTATTCTTGTCCAATTAGGGTTTTTATGCAATCTTGTGCATCCAATAGGTGTGTTTGTGTCATTGGACGAACATTTAGGTCATTTTCGTCCTCCCTAGGCTTATTCTTGTCTGATTAGGGTTTTTAACCAATCTTGTGCATCCAATAAGTTCATTTGTGTCATTGGATGAACATTTAGGTCATTTTCGTCCTCCCTAGGCTTATTCTTGTTCAATTAGGGTTTTTAACCAACCTTGTGCATCCAATAAGTTCATTTGTGTCATTGGATGAACATTTAGGTCATTTTCGTCCTCCCTAGGCTTATTCTTGTCCAATTAGGGTTTTTATGCAATCTTGTGCATCCAATAGGTGTGTTTGTGTCGTTGGACGAACATTTAGGTCATTTTCGTCCTCCCTAGTCTTATTCTTGTCCAATTAGGGTTTTTATGCAATCTAGTGCATCCAATAGGTGTGTTTGTGTCATTGGACGAACATTTAGGTCATTTTCGTCCTCCCTAGGCTTATTCTTGTCTGATTAGGGTTTTTAACCAATCTTGTGCATCCAATAAGTTCATTTGTGTCATTGGATGAACATTTAGGTCATTTTCGTCCTCCCTAGGCTTATTCTTGTCCAATTAGGGTTTTTAAGCAATCTTGTGCATCCAATAAGTTCATTTGTGTCATTGGATGAACATTTAGATCATTATCGTCCTCCCTAGGCTTATTCTTGTCCAATTAGGGTTTTTAACCAATCTTGTGCATCCAATAGGTGTGTTTGTGTCATTGGATGAACATTTAGGTCAGTTTCGTCCTCCCTAGGCTTATTCTTGTCCAATTAGGGTTTCTAACCAATCTTGTGCATCCAATAGGTGTATTTGTGTCATTGGATGAACATTTAGGTCATTTTCGTCCTCTCTAGGCTTATTCTTGTCCAATTAGGGTTTCTAACCAATCTTGTGCATCCAATAGGTGTGTTTGTGTCATTGGATGAACATTTAGGTCATTTTCGTCCTCCCTAGTCTTATTCTTGTCCAATTAGGGTTTTAAGCAATCTTGTGCATCCAATAGGTATGTTTGTGACATTGGATGAACATTTAGGTCATTTTCGTCCTCCCTAACCTTATTCTTGTCCCATTAGGGTTTTTAACGAATCTTGTGCATCCAATAAGTTCAATTGTGTCATTGGATGAACATTTAGGTCATTTTCGTCCTCCCTAGGCTTATTCTTGTCCAATTAGGGTTTTTAACCAATCTTGTGCATCCAATATGTTCATTTGTGTCATTGGATGAACATTTAGGTCATTTTCGTCCTCCCTAGGCTTATTCTTGTCCAATTAGGGTTTCTAAACAATCTTGTGCATCCAATCGGTGTGTTTGTGTCATTGGATGAACATTTAGGTCATTTTCGTCCTCCCTAGGCTTATTCTTGTCCAATTAGGGTTTTTAACCAATCTTGTGCATCCAATAAGTTCATTTGTGTCATTGGATTAACATTTAGGTCATTTTCGTCCTCCCTAGGCTTATTCTTGTCCAATTAGGGTTTTTAACCAATCTTGTGCATCCAATAGGTGTGTTTGTGTCAATTGATGATCATTTAGGTCATTTTCGTCCTCCCTAGGCTTATTCTTGTCCAATTAGGGTTTCTAATGAATCTTGTGCATCCAATAGGTGTGTTTGTGTCATTGGATGAACATTTAGGTCATTTTCGTCCTCCCGTTGCTTATTCTTGTCCAATTAGGGTTTTTAACCAATCTGGTGCATCCAATAGGTGTGTTTGTGTCATTGGATGAACATTTAGGTCATTTTCGTCCTCCCTAGGCTTATTCTTGTCCAATTAGGGTTTTTAACCAATCTTGTGCATCCAATAGGTGTGTTTGTGTCATTTGATGAACATTTAGGTCATTTTCTTCCTCCCTAGTCTTATTCTTGTCGAATTAGGGTTTTAAGCCAATCTTGTACATCCAATAGGTGTGTTTGTGTCATTTGATGAACATTTAGCTCATTTTCGTCCTCCCAAGACTTATTCTTGTCCAATTAGCGTTTTAAGCAATCTTGTGCATCCAATAAGTTCATTTGTGTCATTGAATTAAGATTTAAGTCATTTTCGTCCTCGCTAGGCTTATTCTTGTCCAGTTAGGGTTTTTAACCAATCTTGTGCATCCAATAGGTGTGTTTGTGTCATTGGATGAACATTTAGGTCATTTTCGTCCTCCCTAGGCTTATTCTTGTCCAATTAGGGTTTTTAACCAATCTTGTGCATTCAATAGGTGTGTTTGTGTCCTTGGATGAACATTTAAGTCATTTCCATCCTCCCTAGGCTTATTCTTGTCCAATTAGGGTTTTTAACCAATCTTATGCATCCAATAAGTTCATTTGTGTCATTGGTTGAACATTTAGGTCATTTTCGTCCTCCCTAGGCTTATTCTTTCCAATTAGGGTTTTTAACCAATCTTGTGCATCCAATAGCTGTGTTTGTGTCATTGGATGAACATTTAGGTCATTTTCGTCCTCCCAAGTCTTATTCTTGTCCAATTAGGGTTTTAATCAATCTTGTGCATCCAATAAGTTCATTTGTGTCATTGGATGATCATTTAGGTCATTTTCGTCCTCCGTAGGCTTATTCTTGTGCAATTAGGGTTTTTAACCAATCTTGTGCATCCAATAAGTTCATTTGTGTCATTGGATGAACATTTAGGTCATTTTCGTCCTCCCTATGCTTATTCTTGTGCAATTAGGGTTTTTAACCAATCTTGTGCATCCAATAAGTTCATTTGTGTCATTGGATGAACATTTAGGTCATTTACGTCCACCCTAGGCTTATTCTTGTCCAATTAGGGTTTTTAACCAATCTTGTGCATCCAATAAGTTCATTTGTGTCATTGGATGAACATTTAGGTCATTTTCGTCCTCCCTAAGCTTATTCTTCTCCAATTAGGGTTTTTAACCAATCTTGTGCATGCAATAAGTTCATTTGTGTCATTGGATGAACATTTAGGTCATTTTCGTCCACCCTAGGCTTATTCTTATCCGATTAGGGTTTGTAACCAATCTTGTGCATCCAATAGGTGTGTTTGTGTCATTGGATGAACATTTAGGTCATTTTCGTCCTCCCAAGGCTTATTCTTGTCCAATTAGGATTTCTAACCAATCTTGTGCATCCAACAGGAGGGTTGTGTCAATGGATGAACATTTAGATCATTTTCGTCCTCCCTTGGCTTATTCTTGTCCAATTAGGGTTTTTAACCAATCTTGTGCATCCAATAAGTTCATTTGTGTCATTGGTTGAACATTTAGTTCATTTTCGTCCTCCCTAGGCTTATCCTTGTCCAATTAGGGATTTTAACCAATCTTGTGCATCCAATAGGTGTGTTTGGGTCATTGGATGAACATTTTGGTCAATTTCGTCCTCCCTAGGCTTATTCTTGTCCAATTAGGGTTTTTAACCAATCTTGTGCATCCAATAGGTGTGTTTGTGTCATTTGATGAACATTTAGGTCATTTTCGTCCTCCCATGGCTTATTCTTGTCCAATTAGGGTTTTAAGCAATCTTGTGCATCCAATAAGTTCATTTGTTTCATTGGATTAACATTTAAGTCATTTTCGTCCTCCCTAGGCTTATTCTTGTCCAATTAGGGTTTTTAACCAATCTTGTGCAT
>JBBPBR010000008.1:31575066-31585327 GCA_037974775.1 Cicer pinnatifidum
CATCCAATAGGAGGGTTTTGTCATTGGATGAACATTTAGATCATTTTCGTCCTCCCTTGGCTTATTCTTGTCCAATTAGGGTTTTTAACCAATCTTGTGCATCCAATAAGTTCATTTGTGTCATTGGTTGAACATTTAGTTCATTTTCGTCCTCGCTAGGCTTATCCTTGTCCAATTAGGGATTTTAACCAATCTTGTGCATCAAATAGGTGTGTTTGGGTCATTGGATGAACATTTTGGTCATTTTCGTCCTCCCTAGGCTTATTCTTGTCCAATTAGGGTTTTTAACCAATCTTGTGCATCCAATAGGTGTGTTTGTGTCATTTGATGAACATTTAGGTCATTTTCGTCCTCCCATGGCTTATTCTTGTCCAATTAGGGTTTTAAGCAATCTTGTGCATCCAATAAGTTCATTAGTTTCATTGGATTAACATTTAAGTCATTTTCGTCCTCCCTAGGCTTATTCTTGTCCAATTAGGGTTTTTAACCAATCTTGTGCATGCAATAAGTTCATTTGTGTCATTGGATAAACATTTAGGTCATTTTCGTCCACCCTAGGCTTATTCTTATCCAATTAGGGTTTGTAACCAATCTTGTGCATCCAATAGGTGTGTTTGTGTCATTGGATGAACATTTAGGTCATTTTCGTCCTCCCAACGCTTATTCTTGTCCAATTAGGATTTCTAACCAATCTTGTGCATCCAATAGGTGTGGTTGTGTCGTTGGATGAACATTTAGGTCATTTTCGTCCTCCCTAGGCTTATTCTTGTCCAATTAGGGTTTTAACCAATCTTCTGCATCCAATAAGTTCATTTGTGTCATTGGTTGAACATTTAGGTCATTTTCGTCCTCCCTAGGCTTATTCTTGTCCAATTAGGGATTTTAACCAATCTTGTGCATCCAATAGGTGTGTTTGTGTCATTGGATGAACATTGAGGTCATTTTCGTCCTCCTTAGTCTTATTCTTGTCCAATTAGGGTTTCTAACCAATCTTGTGCATCCAATAGGTGTGGTTGTGTCATTGGATGAACATTTAAGTCATTTTCGTCCTCCCTAGGCTTATTCTTGTGCAATTAGGGTTTTTAACCAATCTTGTGCATCCAATAGGTGTGTTTGTGTTATTGGATGAACATTTAGGTCATTTTCGTCCTCCCAAGGCTTATTCTTGTCCAATTAGCGTTTCTAACCAATCTTGTGCATCCAATAGGTTTGGTTGTGTCATAGGATGAACATTTAGGTCATTTGCGTCCTCCCTAGGCTTATTCTTGTCCAATTAGGGTTTTTAACCAATCTTGTACATCCAATAAGTTCATTTGTGTCATTGGTTGAACATTTAGGTCATTTTCGTCCTCCCTAGGCTTATTCTTGTCCAATTAGGGTTTTTAACCAATCTTGTGCATCCAATAGGTGTGTTTGTTTCATTGGATGAACATTTAGGTCATTTTCGTCCTCCCTAGTCTTATTCTTGTCCAATTAGGGTTTTAATCAATCTTGTGCATCCAATAAGTTCATTTGTGTCATTGGATGAACATTTAGGTCATTTTCGTCCTCCCTAGGCTTATTCTTGTGCAATTTGGGTTTTTAACCGTTCTTGTGCATCCAATAAGTTCATTTGTGTCATTGGATGAACATTTAGGTCATTTTCTTCCACCCTAGGCTTATTCTTGTCCAATTAGGGTTTTTAACCAATCTTGTGCATCCAATAAGTTCATTTGTGTCATTGGATGAACATTTAGGTCATTATCGTCCTCCCTAAGCTTATTCTTCTCCAATTAGGGTTTTTAACCAATCTTGTGCATGCAATAAGTTCATTTGTGTCATTGGATGAACATTTAGGTCATTTTCGTCCACCCTAGGCTTATTCTTATCCGATTAGGGTTTGTAACCAATCTTGTGCATCCAATAGGTGTGTTTGTGTCATTGGATGAACATTTAGGTCATTTTCGTCCTCCCAAGGCTTATTCTTGTCCAATTAG
The DNA here is from genome assembly GCA_037974775.1 of Cicer pinnatifidum. NCBI lineage: Eukaryota > Viridiplantae > Streptophyta > Magnoliopsida > Fabales > Fabaceae > Cicer > Cicer pinnatifidum. The sequence continues at coordinate 31,577,043 of JBBPBR010000008.1, forward strand.
GATTTCTAACCAATCTTGTGCATCCAATAGGAGCGTTGTGTCATTGGATGAACATTTAGATCATTTTCGTCCTCCCTTGGCTTATTCTTGTCCAATTAGGGTTTTTAACCAATCTTGTGCATCCAATAAGTTCATTTGTGTCATTGGTTGAACATTTAGTTCATTTTCGTTCTCCCTAGGCTTATTCTTGTCCAATTAGGGATTTTAACCAATCTTGTGCATCCAATAGGTGTGTTTGGGTCATTGGATGAACATTTAGGTCATTTTCGTCCTCCCTAGGCTTATTCTTGTCCAATTAGGGTTTTTAACCAATCTTGTGCATCCAATAGGTGTGTTTGTGTCATTTGATGAACATTTAGGTCATTTTCGTCCTCCCATGGCTTATTCTTGTCCAATTAGGGTTTTAAGCAATCTTGTGCATCCAATAAGTTCATTTGTTTCATTGGATTAACCTTTAAGTCATTTTCGTCCTCCCTAGGCTTTTTCTTGTCCAATTGGGGTTTTTAACCAATCTTGTGCATCCAATAAGTTCATTTGTGTCATTGGTTGAACATTTAGGTCATTTTCGTCCTCCCTAGGCTTATTCTTGTCCAATTAGGGTTTTTAACCAATCTTGTGCATCCAATAGGTGTGTTTGTTTCATTGGATGAACATTTAGGTCATTTTCGTCCTCCCTAGTCTTATTCTTGTCCAATTAGGGTTTTAATCAATCTTGTGCATCCAATAAGTTCATTTGTGTCATTGGATGAACATTTAGGTCATTTTCGTCCTCCCTAGGCTTATTCTTGTGCAATTTTGGTTTTTAACCATTCTTGTGCATCCAATAAGTTCATTTGTGTCATTGGATGAACATATAGGTCATTTTCGTCCACCCTAGGCTTATTCTTGTCCAATTAGGGTTTTTAACCAATCTTGTGCATCCAATAAGTTCATTTGTGTCATTGGATGAACATGTAGGTCATTTTCGTCCTCTCTAAGCTTATTCTTCTCCAATTTGGGTTTTTAACCAATCTTGTGCAAGCAATAAGTTCATTTGTGTTATTGGATGAACATTTAGGTCATTTTCGTCCACCCTAGGCTTATTCTTATCCGATTAGGGTTTGTAACCAATCTTGTGCATCCAATAGGTGTGTTTGTGTCATTGGATGAACATTTAGGTCATTTTCGTCCTCCCAAGGCTAATTCTTGTCCAATTAGGATTTCTAACCAATCTTGTGCATCCAATAGGAGGGTTGTGTCATTGGATGAACATTTAGATCATTTTCGTCCTCCCTTGGCTTATTCTTGTCCAATTAGGGTTTTTAACCAATCTTGTGCATCCAATAAGTTCATTTGTGTCATTGGATGAACATTTAGGTCATTTTCGTCCTCCCAAGGCTTATTCTTGTCCAATTAGGATTTCTAACCAATCTTGTGCATCCAATAGGAGGGTTGTGTCATTGGATGAACATTTAGATCATTTTCGTCCTCCCTTGGCTTATTCTTGTCCAATTAGGGTTTTTAACCAATCTTGTGCATCCAATAAGTTCATTTGTGTCATTGGTTGAACATTTAGTTCATTTTCGTCCTCCCTAGGCTTATTCTTGTCCAATTAGGGATTTTAACCAATCTTGTGCATCCAATAGGTGTGTTTGGGTCATTGGATGAACATTTAGGTCATTTTCGTCCTCCCTAGGCTTATTCTTGTCCAATTAGGGTTTTTAACCAATCTTGTGCATCCAATAGGTGTGTTTGTGTCATTGGATGAACATTTAGGTCATTTTCGTCCTCCCTAGGCTTATTCTTGTGGAATTAGGGTTTCTAACCAATCTTTTGCATCCAATAGGTGTATTTGTTTCATTGGATAAACATTTAGGTCATTTTCGTCCTCCCTAGGCTTATTCTTGTCCAATTAGGGTTTTTAAGCAATCTTGTGCATCCAATAAGTTCATTTGTGTCATTGGATGAACATTTAGGTCATTTTCGTCCTCCCTAGGCTTATTCTTGTCCAATTAGGGTTTTTAACCAATCTTGTGCATCCAATAAGTTCATTTGTGTCATTGGATGAACATTTAGGTCATTTTCGTCCTCCCTAGGCTTATTCTTGTCCAATTAGTGTTTTTAACCAATCTTGTGCATCCAATAGGTCTGTTTGTGTCATTGGATGAACATTTAGGTCAGTTTCGTCCTCCCTAGGCTTATTCTTGTCCAATTAGGGTTTCTAACGAATCTTGTGCATCCAATAGGTGTATTTGTGTCATTGGATGGACATTTAGGTCATTTTCGTCCTCCCTAGGCTTATTCTTGTCCAATTAGGGTTTTTAACCAATCTTGTGCATCCAATAAGTTCATTTGTGTCATTGGATGAACATTTAGGTCATTTTCGTCCTCCCTAGGCTTATTCTTGTCGAATTAGGGTTTCTAACCAATCTTGTGCATCCAATAGGTGTGTTTGTGTCATTGGATGAACATTTAGGTCATTTTCGTCCTCCCTAGGCTTATTCTTGTCCAATTAGGGTTTTTAACCAATCTTGTGCATCCAATAAGTTCATTTGTGTCATTGGATTAACATTTAGGCCATTTTCGTCCTCCCTAGGCTTATTCTTGTCCAATTAGGGTTTTTAACCAATCTTGTGCATCCAGTAAGTTCATTTGTGTCATTGGACGAACATTTAGGTCATTTTCGTCCTCCCTAGGCTTATTCTTGTCCAATTAGGGTTTTTAACCAATCTTGTGCATCCAATAAGTTCATTTGTGTCATTGGATGAACATTTAGGTCATTTTCGTCCTCCCTAGGCTTATTCTTGTCCAACTAGGGTTTTTAACCAATCATGTGCAACCAAAAAGTTGATTTGTGTCATTGGATGAACATTTAGGTCATTTTCGTCCTCCCTAGGCTTATTCTTGTCCAATTAGGGTTTTTAACCAATCTTGTGCATCCAATAAGTTCATTTGTGTCATTGGATGAACATTTAGGTCATTTTCGTCCTCCCTAGGCTTATTCTTGTCCAATTAGGGTTTTTAACCAAGCTTGTGTATCCAATAAGTTCATTTGTGTCATTGGATTAACAATTAGGTGATTTTTGTCCTCCCTAGGCTTATTCTTGTCCAATTAGGGTTTTTAACCAATCTTGTGCATCCAATAGGTGTGTTTGTGTCATTGGATGAACATTTAGGTCATTTTCATCCTCCCTAGGCTTATTCTTGTCCAATTAGGGTTTTTAACCAATGTTGTGCATCCAATAAGTTCATTTGTGTCATTGGGTGAACATTTAGGTCATTTTCGTCCTCCCTAGGCTTATTCTTGTCCAATTAGGGTTTCTAACCAATCTTGTGCATCCAATAGGTGTGTTTAGTCATTTGATGAACATTTAGGTCATTTTCGTCCTCCCTAGGCTTATTCTTGTCCAATTAGGGTTTTTAACCAATCTTGTGCATCCAATAAGTTCATTTGTGTCATTGGATGAACATTTATGTCATTTTCGTCCTCCCTAGGCTTATTCTTGTCCAATTAGGGTTTTTAATCAATCTTGTGCACCCAATAAGTTCATTTGTGTCATAGGACGAACATTTAGGTCATTTTCGTCCTCCCTAGGCTTATTCTTGTCCAATTAGGGTTTTTAACCAATCTTGTGCATCCAAAAGTTCATTTGTGTCATTGGATGAACATTTAGGTCATTTTCGTCCTCCCTAGGCTTATTCTTGTCCAATTAGGGTTTTTAACCAATCTTGTGCATCCAATAAGTTCATTTGTGTCATTGGATGAACATTTAGGTCATTTTCGTCCTCCCTAGGCTTATTCTTGTCCAATTAGGGTTTTTATGCAATCTTGTGCATCCAATAGGTGTGTTCGTGTCATTGGACAAACATTTAGGTCATTTTCGTCCTCCCTAGGCTTATTCTTGTCCAATTAGGGTTTTTAACCAATCTTGTGCATCCAATAAGTTCATTTGTGTCATTGGATGAACATTTAGGTCATTTTCGTCCTCCCTAGGCTTATTCTTGTTTAATTAGGGTTTTTAACTAACCTTGTGCATCCAATAAGTTCATTTGTGTCATTGGTTGAACATTTAGGTCATTTTCGTCCTCCCTAGGCTTATTCTTGTCCAATTAGGGTTTTTAACCAACCTTGTGCATCCAATAAGTTCATTTGTGTCATTGGTGGATCATTTAGGTCATTTACGTCCTCCCTAGGCTTATTCTTGTCCAATTAGGGTTTTTAACCAATCTTGTGCATCCAATAAGTATATTTGTGTCATTGGATGAACATTTAGGTCATTTTCGTCCTCCCTAGGCTTATTCTTGTCCAATTAGGGTTTTTAACCAATCTTGTGCATCCAATAAGTTCATTTGTGTCATTGGATGAACATTTAGGTCATTTTCGTCCTCCCTAGGCTTATTCTTGTCCAATTAGGGTTTTTAACCAATCTTGTGCATCCAATAAGTTCATTTGTGTCATTGGATGAACATTTAGGTCATTTTCGTCCTCCCTAGGCTTATTCTTGTACAATTAAGGTTTTTAACCAATCTTGTGCATCCAATAAGTTCATTTGTGTCATTGGTTGAACATTTAGGTCATTTTCGTCCTCCCTAGGCTTATTCTTGTCCAATTAGGGTTTTTAACCAATCTTGTGCATCCAATAGGTGTGTTTGTTTCATTGGATGAACATTTAGGTCATTTTCGTCCTCCCTAGTCTTATTCTTGTCCAATTAGGGTTTTAATCAATCTTGTGCATCCAATAAGTTCATTTGTGTCATTGGATGAACATTTAGGTCATTTTCGTCCTCCCTAGGCTTATTCTTGTGCAATTTTGGTTTTTAACCATTCTTGTGCATCCAATAAGTTCATTTGTGTCATTGGATGAACATATAGGTCATTTTCGTCCACCCTAGGCTTATTCTTGTCCAATTAGGGTTTTTATCCAATCTTGTGCATCCAATAAGTTCATTTGTGTCATTGGATGAACATGTAGGTCATTTTCGTCCTCTCTAAGCTTATTCTTCTCCAATTTGGGTTTTTAACCAATCTTGTGCAAGCAATAAGTTCATTTGTGTTATTGGATGAACATTTAGGTCATTTTCGTCCACCCTAGGCTTATTCTTATCCGATTAGGGTTTGTAACCAATCTTGTGCATCCAATAGGTGTGTTTGTGTCATTGGATGAACATTTATGTCATTTTCGTCCTCCCAAGGCTTATTCTTGTCCAATTAGGATTTCTAACCAATCTTGTGCATCCAATAGGAGTGTTGTGTCATTGGATGAACATTTAGATCATTTTCGTCCTCCCTTGGCTTATTCTTGTCCAATTAGGGTTTTTAACCAATCTTGTGCATCCAATAAGTTCATTTGTGTCATTGGTTGAACATTTAGTTCATTTGCGTCCTCCCAAGGCTTATTCTTGTCCAATTAGGGATTTTAACCAATCTTGTGCATCCAATAGGTGTGTTTGTGTCATTGGATGAACATTTAGGTCATTTTGGTCCTCCCAAAGCTTATTCTTGTCCAAATAGGATTTTTAACCAATCTTGTGCATCAAATAATTTCATTTGTGTCATTAGATGAACATTTAGGTCATTTTCGTCCTCCCTAGGCTTATTCTTGTCCAATTAGGGTTTTTAACCAATCTTGTGCATGCAATAAGTTCATTAGTGTCAATGGATGAGCATTTAGGTCATATTCGTCCACCCTAGGCTTATTCTTGTTCAATTAGGGTTTTTAACCAATCTTGTGCATCCAATAGATGTGTTTGTGTCATTGGATGAACATTTAGGTCATTTTCGTCCTCCCTATGCTTATTCTTGTCCAATTAGGATTTTTAACCAATCTTGTGCATCAAATAATTTCATTTGTGTCATTGGATTAACATTTAGGTCATTTTCGTCCTCCATAGGCTTATTCTTGTCCAATTAGGGTTTTTAAGCAATCTTGTGCATCCAATAAGTTCATTTGTGTCATTGGATTAACATTTAGGTCATTTTCGTCTTGCCTAGGCTTATTTTTGTCCAATTAGGGTTTTTAACCAATCTTGTGCATCCAATAAGTTCATTTGTGTCATTGGTTGAACATTTAGGTCATTTTCGTCCTCCCTATGCTTATTCTTGTCCAGTTAGGGTTTTTAACCATTCTTGTGCATCCAATAGGCGTGTTTGTGTCATTGGATGAACATTTAAGTCATTTTCGTCCTTCTAGACTTATTCTTGTCCAATTAGGGTTTCTAACGAATCTTGTGCATCCAATAGGTGTGTTTGTTTCATTGGATGAACATTTAGGTCATTTTCGTCCTCCCTAGCCTTATTCTTGTCCAAATAGGGTTTTTAACCAATCGTGTGCGTCCAATAAATTCATTTGTGTCATTGGATGAACATTTAGGTCATTTTCGTCCTCCCTAAGCTTATTCTTCTCCAATTAGGGTTTTTAACCAATCTTGTGCATGCAATAAGTTCATTTGTGTCATTGGATGAACATTTAGGTCATTTTCGTCCACCCTAGGCTTATTCTTATCCAATTAGGGTTTGTAACTAATGTTGTGCATCCAATACGTGTGTTTGTGTCATTGGATGAACATTTAGGTCATTTTCGTCCTCCCAAGGCTTATTCTTGTCCAATTAGCGTTTCTAACCAATCTTGTGCATCCAATAGGTTTGGTTGTGTCATAGGATGAACATTTGGTCATTTGCGTCCTCCCTAGGCTTATTCTTGTCCAATTAGGGTTTTTAACCAATCTTGTGCATGCAATAAGTTCATTAGTGTCATTGGATGAACTTTTAGGTCATATTCGTCCACCTTAGGCTTATTCTTGTTCAATTAGGGTTTGTAACCAATCTTGTGCATCCAATAAGTGTGTTTGTGTAATTGGATGAACATTTAGGTCATTTTCGTCCTCCCTAGGCTTATTCTTGTCAAATTAGGGTTTCTAACCAATCTTGTGCATCCAATAGGTGTGTTTGTGTCATTGGATGAATAGTTAGGTCATTTTCATCCTCCCTAAGCTTATTCTTGTCCAATTAGGATTTTTAACCAATCTTGTGCATCAAATAATTTCATTTGTGTCATTGGATTAACATTTAGGTCATTTTCGTCCTCCATAGGCTTATTCTTGTCCAATTAGGGTTTTTAAGCAATCTTGTGCATCCAATAAGTTCATTTGTGTCATTGGATTAACATTTAGGTCATTTTCGTCCTCCCTAGGCTTATTCTTGTCCAATTAGGGTTTTTAACCAATCTTGTGCATCCAATAAGTTCATTTGTGTCATTGGTTGAACATTTAGGTCATTTTTGTCCTCCCTATGCTTATTCTTGTCCAGTTAGGGTTTTTAACCATTCTTGTGCATCCAATAGGCGTGTTTGTGTCATTGGATGAACATTTAGGTCATTTTCGTCCTCACTAGGATTATTCTTGTCCAATTAGGGTTTTTAACCAATCTTGTGCATCCAATAGGTCTGTTTGTGTCATTGGATGAACATTTAGGTCATTTTCGTCCTCCCTAGTCTTATTCTTGTCCAATTAGGGTTTTTAACCAATCTTGTGCGTCCAACAAGTTAATTTGAATCATTGGATGAACATTTAGGTCATTTTCGTCCACCCTAGACTTATTCTTGTCCAATTAGGGTTTTTAACCAATCTTGTGCATCCAATAAGTTCATTTGTGTCATTGGATGAACATTTAGGTCATTTTCGTCCTCCAAAGGCTTATTCTTGTCCAATTAAGGTTTTTAACCAATCTTGTGCATCCAATAAGTTCATTTGGGTCATTGGATGAACATTTAGGTCATTTTCGTCCTCCCTATGCTTATTCTTGTCCAATTAAGGTTTCTAACCAATCTTGTGCATCCAATAGGAGGGTTGTGTCATTGGATGAACATATAGATCATTTTCGTCCTCCCTTGGCTTATTCTTGTCCAATTAGGGTTTTTAACCAATCTTGTGCATCCAATAAGTTCATTTGTGTCATTGGTTGAACATTTAGTTCATTTTCGTCCTCCCTAGGCTTATTCTTGTCCAATTAGGGATTTTAACCAATCTTGTGCATCCAATAGGTGTGTTTGGGTCATTGGATGAACATTTAGGTCATTTTCGTCCTCCCTAGGCTTATTCTTGTCCAATTAGGGTTTTTAACCAATCTTGTGCATCCAATAGGTGTGTTTGTGTCATTTGATGAACATTTAGGTCATTTTCGTCCTCCCATGGCTTATTCTTGTCCAATTAGGGTTTTAAGCAATCTTGTGCATCCAATAAGTTCATTTGTTTCATTGGATTAACCTTTAAGTCATTTTCGTCCTCCCTAGGCTTTTTCTTGTCCAATT
>JBBPBR010000008.1:31585337-31604470 GCA_037974775.1 Cicer pinnatifidum
GTGTCAATGGATGAGCATTTAGGTCATATTCGTCCACCCTAGGCTTATTCTTGTTCAATTAGGGTTTTTAACCAATCTTGTGCATCCAATAGATGTGTTTGTGTCATTGGATGAACATTTAGGTCATTTTCGTCCTCCCTATGCTTATTCTTGTCCAATTAGGATTTTTAACCAATCTTGTGCATCAAATAATTTCATTTGTGTCATTGGATTAACATTTAGGTCATTTTCGTCCTCCATAGGCTTATTCTTGTCCAATTAGGGTTTTTAAGCAATCTTGTGCATCCAATAAGTTCATTTGTGTCATTGGATTAACATTTAGGTCATTTTCGTCTTGCCTAGGCTTATTTTTGTCCAATTAGGGTTTTTAACCAATCTTGTGCATCCAATAAGTTCATTTGTGTCATTGGTTGAACATTTAGGTCATTTTCGTCCTCCCTATGCTTATTCTTGTCCAGTTAGGGTTTTTAACCATTCTTGTGCATCCAATAGGCGTGTTTGTGTCATTGGATGAACATTTAAGTCATTTTCGTCCTTCTAGACTTATTCTTGTCCAATTAGGGTTTCTAACGAATCTTGTGCATCCAATAGGTGTGTTTGTTTCATTGGATGAACATTTAGGTCATTTTCGTCCTCCCTAGCCTTATTCTTGTCCAAATAGGGTTTTTAACCAATCGTGTGCGTCCAATAAATTCATTTGTGTCATTGGATGAACATTTAGGTCATTTTCGTCCTCCCTAAGCTTATTCTTCTCCAATTAGGGTTTTTAACCAATCTTGTGCATGCAATAAGTTCATTTGTGTCATTGGATGAACATTTAGGTCATTTTCGTCCACCCTAGGCTTATTCTTATCCAATTAGGGTTTGTAACTAATGTTGTGCATCCAATACGTGTGTTTGTGTCATTGGATGAACATTTAGGTCATTTTCGTCCTCCCAAGGCTTATTCTTGTCCAATTAGCGTTTCTAACCAATCTTGTGCATCCAATAGGTTTGGTTGTGTCATAGGATGAACATTTGGTCATTTGCGTCCTCCCTAGGCTTATTCTTGTCCAATTAGGGTTTTTAACCAATCTTGTGCATGCAATAAGTTCATTAGTGTCATTGGATGAACTTTTAGGTCATATTCGTCCACCTTAGGCTTATTCTTGTTCAATTAGGGTTTGTAACCAATCTTGTGCATCCAATAAGTGTGTTTGTGTAATTGGATGAACATTTAGGTCATTTTCGTCCTCCCTAGGCTTATTCTTGTCAAATTAGGGTTTCTAACCAATCTTGTGCATCCAATAGGTGTGTTTGTGTCATTGGATGAATAGTTAGGTCATTTTCATCCTCCCTAAGCTTATTCTTGTCCAATTAGGATTTTTAACCAATCTTGTGCATCAAATAATTTCATTTGTGTCATTGGATTAACATTTAGGTCATTTTCGTCCTCCATAGGCTTATTCTTGTCCAATTAGGGTTTTTAAGCAATCTTGTGCATCCAATAAGTTCATTTGTGTCATTGGATTAACATTTAGGTCATTTTCGTCCTCCCTAGGCTTATTCTTGTCCAATTAGGGTTTTTAACCAATCTTGTGCATCCAATAAGTTCATTTGTGTCATTGGTTGAACATTTAGGTCATTTTTGTCCTCCCTATGCTTATTCTTGTCCAGTTAGGGTTTTTAACCATTCTTGTGCATCCAATAGGCGTGTTTGTGTCATTGGATGAACATTTAGGTCATTTTCGTCCTCACTAGGATTATTCTTGTCCAATTAGGGTTTTTAACCAATCTTGTGCATCCAATAGGTCTGTTTGTGTCATTGGATGAACATTTAGGTCATTTTCGTCCTCCCTAGTCTTATTCTTGTCCAATTAGGGTTTTTAACCAATCTTGTGCGTCCAACAAGTTAATTTGAATCATTGGATGAACATTTAGGTCATTTTTGTCCACCCTAGACTTATTCTTGTCCAATTAGGGTTTTTAACCAATCTTGTGCATCCAATAAGTTCATTTGTGTCATTGGATGAACATTTAGGTCATTTTCGTCCTCCAAAGGCTTATTCTTGTCCAATTAAGGTTTTTAACCAATCTTGTGCATCCAATAAGTTCATTTGGGTCATTGGATGAACATTTAGGTCATTTTCGTCCTCCCTATGCTTATTCTTGTCCAATTAAGGTTTCTAACCAATCTTGTGCATCCAATAGGTGTGTTTGTGTCATTGGATGAACATTTAGGTCATTTTCGTCCTCCCTAGTCTTATTCTTGTCCAATTAGGGTTTTAAGCAATCTTGTGCATCCAATAGGTGTGTTTGTGTCATTGGATGAACATTTTGGTCATTTTCGTCCTCCCTAGGCTTATTCTTGTCCAATTAGGGTTTTTAACCAATCTTGTGCATCCAATAAGTTCATTTGTGTCATTGGATGAACATTTAGGTCATTTTCGTCCTCCCTAGGCTTATTCTTGTCCAATTAGGGTTTTTAACCAATCTTGTGCATCCAATAAGTTCATTTGTGTCATTGGACGAACATTTAGGTCATTTTTGTCCTCCCTATGCTTATTCTTGTCCAATTAGGGTTTTTATGCAATCTTGTGCATCCAATAGGTGTGTTTGTGTCATTGGACGAACATTTAGTTCATTTTTGTCCTCCCTAGTCTTATTCTTGTCCAATTAGGGTTTTTATGCAATCTAGTGCATCCAGTAGGTGTGTTTGTGTCATTGGAAGAACATTTAGGTCATTTTCGTCCTCCCTAGGCTTATTCTTGTCCAATTAGGGTTTTTAACCAATCTTGTGCATCCAATAAGTTCATTTGTGTCATTGGATGAACATTTAGGTCATTTTCGTCCTCCCTAGGCTTATTCTTGTCCAATTAGGGTTTTTAAGCAATCTTGTGCATCCAATAAGTTCATTTGTGTCATTGGATGAACATTTAGGTCATTTTCGTCCACCCTAGGCTTATTCTTGTCCAACTAGAGTTTTTAACCAATCTTGTGCATCCAATAAGTTCATTTGTGTCATTGGATGAACATTTAGGTCATTTTCGTCCTCCCTATGCTTATTCTTGTCCAATTAGGGTTTTTAACCAATCTTGTGCATCCAATAAGTTCATTTGTGTCATTGGATGAACATTTAGGTCATTTTCGTCCTCCCTAGTCTTATTCTTGTCCTATTAGGGTTTTATGCAATCTTTTGCATCCAATAGGTGTGTTTGTGTCATTGGACGAACATTTAGGTCATTTTCGTCCTCCCTAGGCTTATTCTTGTCCAATTAGGGTTTTTAACCAATCTTGTGCATCCAATAAGTTCATTTGTGTCATTGGATGAACATTTAGGTCATTTTCGTCCTCCCTAGGCTTATTCTTGTCCAATTGGGTTTTTAACCAATCTTGTGCATCCAATAAGTTCATTTGTGTCATTGGATGAACATTTAGGTCATTTTCGTCCTCCCTAGGCTTATTCTTGTCCAATTAGGGTTTTTATGTAATCTTGTGCATCCAATAGGTGTGTTTGTGTCATTGGACGAACATTTAGGTCATTTTCGTCCTCCCTAGGCTTATTCTTGTCCAATTAGGGTTTTTAACCAACCTTGTGCATCCAATAAGTTCATTTGTGTTATTGGTTGAACATTTAGGTCATTTTCGTCCTCCCTAGGCTTATTCTTGTCCAATTAGGGTTTTTAACCAATCTTGTGCATCCAATAAGTTCATTTGTGTCATTGGATGAACATTTAGGTCATTTTCGTCCTCCCTAGGCTTATTCTGGTCCAATTAGGGTTTTTAACCAATCTTGTGCATCCAATAAGTTCATTTGTGTCATTGGATCAACATTTAGGTCATTTTCTTCCTCCCTAGGCTTATTCTTGTCCAATTAGGGTTTTTAACCAATCTTGAGCATCCAATAAGTTCATTTGTGACATTGGATGAACATTTAGGTCATTTTCGTCCTCCCTAGGCTTATTCTTGTCCAATTAGGGTTTTTAACCAATCTTGTGCATCCAATAAGTTCATTTGTGTCATTGGATGAACATTTAGGTCATTTTCGTCCTCCCTAGGCTTATTCTTGTCCAATTAGGGTTTTAAACCAATCTTGTGCATCCGATAAATTCATCTGTGTCATTGGATGAACATTTAGGTCATTTTTGTCCTCCCTAGTCTTATTCTTGTCGAATTAGGGTTTTTATGCAATCTTGTGCATCCAATAGGTGTGTTTGTGTCATTGGAGGAACATTTAGGTCATTTTCGTCCTCCCTAGTCTTATTCTTGTCCAATTAGAGTTTTGATGCAATCTTGTGCATCCAATAGGTGTGTTTGTGTCATTGGACGAACATTTAGGTCATTTTCGGCCTCCCTAGGCTTATTCTTGTCCAATTAGGGTTTTTAACCAACCTTGTGTATCCAATAAGTTCATTTGTGTCATTGGTGGAACATTTAGGTCATTTACGTCCTCCCTAGTCTTATTCTTGTCCAATTAGGGTTTTTATGCAATCTTGTGCATCCAATAGGTGTGTTTGTGTCATTGGAGGAACATTTAGGTCATTTTCGTCCTCCCTAGTCTTATTCTTGTCGAATTAGGGTTTTTATGCAATCTTGTGCATCCAATAGGTGTGTTTGTGTCATTGGCGGAACTTTTAGGTCATTTTCGTCCTCCCTTGTCTTATTCTTGTCCAATTAGGGTTTTTATGCAATCTTGTGCATCCAATAGGTGTGTTTGTGTCATTGGACGAACATTTAGGTCATTTTCGTCCTCCCTAGGCTTATTCTTGTCCAATTAGGGTTTTTAACCAATCTTGTGCATCCAGTAAGTTCATTTGTGTCATTGGATGAACAATTTGGTCATTTTCATCCTCCCTAGTCTTATTCTTGTCCAATTAGGGTTTTAAGCAATCTTGTGCAACCAATATGTGTGTTTGTGTCATTGGATGAACATTTAGGTCATTTTCGTCCTCCCTATGCTTATTCTTGTCCAATTAGGGTTTTTAACCAATCTTGTGCATCCAATAAGTTCATTTGTGTCATTGGATGAACATTTAGGTCATTTTCGTCCTCCCTAGTCTTATTCTTGTCCAATTAGGGTTTTAAGCAATCTTGTGCATCCAATATGTGTGTTTGTGTCATTGGATGAACATTTAGGTCATTTTCGTCCTCCCTAGGCTTATTCTTGACCAATTAGGGTTTTTAACCAACCTTGTGCATACAATAAGTTCATTTCTGTCATTGGTTGAACATTTAGGTCATTTTCGTCCTCCCTAGGCTTATTCTTGTCCAATTAGGGTTTTTAGCCAATCTTGTGCATCCAATAAGTTCATTTGTGTCATTGGTTGAACATTTAGGTCATTTTCGTCCTCCCTAGGCTTATTCTTGTCCAATTAGGGTTTTTAGCCAATCTTGTCCATTCAATAAGTTCATTTGTGTCATTGGAGGAACATTTAGGTCATTTTCGTCCTCCCTAGTCTTATTCTTGTCCAATTAGGGTTTTTATGCAATCTTGTGCATCCAATAGGTGTGTTTGTGTCATTGGACGAACATTTAGGTCATTTTCGTCCTCCCTAGGCTTATTCTTGTCCAATTAGGGTTTTTAACCAATCTTGTGCATCCAATAAGTTCATTTGTGTCATTGGATGAACATTTAGGTCATTTTCGTCCTCCCTAGGCTTATTCTTGTCCAATTAGGGTTTTTAACCAATCTTGTGCTTCCAATAAGTTCATTTGGGTCATTGGATGAACATTTAAGTTATTTTCGTCCTCCCTAGGCTTATTCTTGTCCAATTAGGGTTTTTATGCAATCCTTTGCATCCAATAGGTGTGTTTGTGTCATTGGACGAACATTTAGGTCATTTTCGTCCTCCCTAGGCTTATTCTTGTCCAATTAGGGTTTTTAACCAATCTTGTGCATCTAATAAGTTCATTTGTGTCATTGGATGAACATTTAGGTCATTTTCGTCCTCCCTAGGCTTATTCTTGTACAATTAAGGTTTTTAACCAATCTTGTGCATCCAATAAGTTCATTTGTGTCATTGGATGAACATTTAGGTCATTTTCGTCCTCCCTAGGCTTATTCTTGTCCAATTAGGGTTTTTAACCAATCTTGTGCATCCAATAAGTTCATTTGTGTCATTGGATGAACATTTAGGTCATTTTCGTCCTCCCTAGGCTTATTCTTGTCCAATTAGGGTTTTTAACCAATCTTGTGCATCCAATAAGTTCATTTGTGTCATTGGACGAACATTTAGGTCATTTTTGTCCTCCCTATGCTTATTCTTGTCCAATTAGGGTTTTTATGCAATCTTGTGCATCCAATAGGTGTGTTTGTGTCATTGGACGAACATTTAGTTCATTTTTGTCCTCCCTAGTCTTATTCTTGTCCAATTAGGGTTTTTATGCAATCTAGTGCATCCAGTAGGTGTGTTTGTGTCATTGGAAGAACATTTAGGTCATTTTCGTCCTCCCTAGGCTTATTCTTGTCCAATTAGGGTTTTTAACCAATCTTGTGCATCCAATAAGTTCATTTGTGTCATTGGATGAACATTTAGGTCATTTTCGTCCTCCCTAGGCTTATTCTTGTCCAATTAGGGTTTTTAACCAATCTTGTGCATCCAATAAGTTCATTTGTGTCATTGGATGAACATTTAGGTCATTATCGTCCTCCATAGTCTTATTCTTGTCTAATTAGGGTTTTAAGCAATCTTGTGCATCCAATATGTGTGTTTGTATCATTGGACGAACATTTAGGTCATTTTCGTCCTCCCTAGGCTTATTCTTGTCCAATTAGGGTTTTTAACCAATCTTGTGCATCCAATAAGTTCATTTGTGTCATTGGATGAACATTTAGGTCATTTTCGTCCTCCCTAGGCTTATTCTTGTCCAATTAGGGTTTTTAACCAATCTTGTGCATCCAATATGTGGGTTTGTGTCATTGGATGAACGTTTAGGTCATTTTCGTCCTCCCTATGCTTATTCTTGTCCAATTAGGGTTTTTAACCAATCTTGTGCATCCAATAAGTTCATTTGTGTCATTGGATGAACATTTAGGTCATTTTCGTCCTCCCTAGTCTTATTCTTGTCCAATTAGGGTTTTTATGCAATCTTGTGCATCCAATAGGTGTGTTTGTGTCATTGGATAAACGTTTAGGTCATTTTCGTCCTCCCTAGGCTTATTCTTGTCCAATTAGGGTTTTTAACCAATCTTGTGCATCCAATAAGTTCATTTGTGTCATTGGATGAACATTTAGGTCATTTTCGTCCTCCCTAGGCTTATTCTTGTCCAATTAGGGTTTTAAGTAATCTTGTGCATCCAATATGTGTGTTTGTGTCATTGGATGAACATTTAGGTCATTTTCGTCCTCCCTAGGCTTATTCTTGTCCAATTAGGGTTTTTAACCAATCTTGTGCATCCAATAAGTTCATTTGTGTCATTGGTTGAACATTTAGGTCATTTTTGTCCTCCCTATGCTTATTCTTGTCCAGTTAGGGTTTTTAACCATTCTTGTGCATCCAATAGGCGTGTTTGTGTCATTGGATGAACATTTAGGTCATTTTCGTCCTCACTAGGATTATTCTTGTCCAATTAGGGTTTTTAACCAATCTTGTGCATCCAATAGGTCTGTTTGTGTCATTGGATGAACATTTAGGTCATTTTCGTCCTCCCTAGTCTTATTCTTGTCCAATTAGGGTTTTTAACCAATCTTGTGCGTCCAACAAGTTAATTTGAATCATTGGATGAACATTTAGGTCATTTTTGTCCACCCTAGACTTATTCTTGTCCAATTAGGGTTTTTAACCAATCTTGTGCATCCAATAAGTTCATTTGTGTCATTGGATGAACATTTAGGTCATTTTCGTCCTCCAAAGGCTTATTCTTGTCCAATTAAGGTTTTTAACCAATCTTGTGCATCCAATAAGTTCATTTGGGTCATTGGATGAACATTTAGGTCATTTTCGTCCTCCCTATGCTTATTCTTGTCCAATTAAGGTTTCTAACCAATCTTGTGCATCCAATAGGTGTGTTTGTGTCATTGGATGAACATTTAGGTCATTTTCGTCCTCCCTAGTCTTATTCTTGTCCAATTAGGGTTTTAAGCAATCTTGTGCATCCAATAGGTGTGTTTGTGTCATTGGATGAACATTTAGGTCATTTTGGTCCTCCCAAGGCTTATTCTTGTCCAATTAGGGTTTCTAACCAATCTTGTGCATCCAATAGGTGTGGTTGTGTCATTGGATGAACATTTAGGTCATTTTCGTCCTCCCCAGGCTTATTCTTGTCCAATTAGGGTTTTTAACCAATCTTGTGCATGCAATAAGTTCATTAGTGTCAATGGATGAACATTTAGGTCATATTCGTCCACCATAGGCTTATTCTTGTTCAATTAGGGTTTCTAACCAATCTTCTGCATCCAATAGGTGTGTTTGTGTCGTTGGATAAACATTTAGGTCATTTTCGTCATCCCTAGGCTTATTCTTGTCAAATTAGGGTTTCTAACCAATCTTGTGAATCCAATTAGTGTTTTTAACCAATCTTGTGCATCAAATAATTTCATTTGTGTCATTGGATTAACATTTAGGTCATTTTCGTCCTCCATAGGCTTATTCTTGTCCAATTATGGTTTTTAAGCAATCTTGTGCATCCAATAAGTTCATTTGTGTCATTGGATTAACATTTAGGACATTTTCGTCCTCCCTAGGCTTATTCTTGTCCAATTAGGGTTTTTAACCAATCTTGTGCATCCAATAAGTTCATTTGTTTCATTGGTTGAACATTTAGGACATTTTCTTCCTCCCTAGGCTTATTCTTGTCTAGTTAGGGTTTTTAACCATTCTTGTGCATCCAATAGGCGTGTTTGTGTCATTGGATGAACATTTAAGTCATTTTCGTCCTCCCTAGACTTATTCTTTTCCAATTAGGGTTTCTAACGAATCTTGTGCATCCAATAGGTGTGTTTGTTTCATTGGATGAACATTTAGGTCATTTTCGTCTTCCCTAGCCTTATTTTTGTCCAAATAGGGTTTGTAACCAATCTTGTGCATCCAATAGGTGTGTTTGTGTCATTGGATGAACATTTAGGTCATTTTCGTCCTCCCTAGGCTTATTCTTGTCAAATTAGGGTTTCTAACCAATCTTGTGCATCCAATAGGTGTGTTTGTGTCATTGGATGAACAGTTAGGTCATTTTCGTCCTCCCTAGGCTTATTCTTGTCCAATTAGAATTTTTAACCAATCTTGTGCATCAAATAATTTCATTTGTGTCATTGGATTAACATTTAGGTCATTTTCGTCCTCCATAGGCTTATTCTTGTCCAATTAGGGTTTTTAAGCAATCTTGTGCATCAAATAAGATCATTTGTGTCATTGGATTAACATTTAGGTCATTTTCGACCTCCCTAGGCTTATTCTTGTCCAATTAGGGTTTTTAACCAATCTTGTGCATCCAACAAGTTCATTTGTGTCATTGGTTGAACATTTAGCTCATTTTCGTCCTCCCTATGCTTATTCTTGTCCAGTTAGGGTTTTTAACCATTCTTGTGCATCCAATAGGCGTGTTTGTGTCATTGGATGAACATTTAAGTCATTTTCGTCCTCCCTAGACTTATTCTTGTCCAATTAGGGTTTCTAACGAATCTTGTACATCCAATAGGTGTGTTTGTTTCATTGGATGAACATTTAGGTCATTTTCGTCCTCCCTAGCCTTATTCTTGTCCAAATAGGGTTTTTAACCAATCTTGTGCATCCAATAGGTGTGTTTGTGTCTTTGGATGAACATTTAGGTCATTTTCGTCCTCCCTAGGCTTATTCTTGTCCAATTAGGGTTTTTAACCAATCTTGTGTATCCAATAAGTTCATTTGTGTCATTGGATGAACATTTAGGTCATTTTCGTCCACCCTAGCCTTATTCTTGTCCATATAGGGTTTTTAACCAATCTTGTGCATCCAATAAGTTCATTTGTGTCATGGGATGTACATTTAGGTCATTTTCGTCCTCCCTAGGCTTATTCTTGTCCATATAGTGTTTTTAACCAATCTTGTGCATCCAATAAGTTCATTTGGGTCATTGGATGAACATTTAGGTCATTTTCGTCCTCCCTAGGCTTATTCTTGTCGAATTAGGGTTTTTAACCAATCTTGTGCATCCAATAAGTTCATTTGTGTCATTGGATGAACATTTAGGTCATTTTCGTCCTCCCTATGCTTATTCTTGTCCAATTAGGGTTTTTAACCAATCTTGTGCATCCAATAAGTTCATTTGTGTCATTGGATGAACATTTAGGTCATTTTCGTCCTCCCTGGGCTCATTCTTGTCGAATTAGGGTTTTTAACCAATCTTGTGCATCCAATAAGTTCATTTGTGTCATGGGATGTACATTTAGGTCATTTTCGTCCTGCCTAGGCTTATTCTTGTCCATATAGGGTTTTTAACCAATCTTGTGCATCCAATAAGTTCATTTGGGTCATTCGATGAACATTTAGGTCATTTTCGTCCTCCCTAGGCTTATTCTTGTCGAATTAGGGTTTTTAACCAATCTTGTGCATCCAATAAGTTCATTTGTGTCATTGGATGAACATTTAGGTCATTTTCGTCCTCCCTATGCTTATTCTTGTCCAATTAGGGTTTTTAACCAATCTTGTGCATCCAATAGGTGTGTTTGTGTCATTGGAGGAACATTTAGGTCGTTTTCGTCCTCAATAGTCTTATTCTTGTCGAATTTGGGTTTTTAACCAATCATGTGCATCCAATAAGTTGATTTGTGTCATTGGATGAACATTTAGGTCATTTTCGTCCTCCCTAGGCTTATTCTTGTCCAATTAGGGTTTTTATGCAATCTTGTGCATCCAATAGGTGTGTTTGTGTCATTGGACGAACATTTAGGTCATTTTCGTCCTCCCTAGGCTTATTCTTGTCCAATTAGGGTTTTTAACCAATCTTGTGCATCCAATAAGTTCATTTGTGTCATTGGATGAACATTTAGGTCATTTATGTCCTCCCTAGGCTTATTCTTGTCCAAATAGGGTTTTTAACCAATCTTGTGCTTCCAATAAGTTCATTTGTGTAATTGGATGAACATTTAGGTCATTTTCGTCCTCCCTAGGCTTATTCTTGTTCAATTAGGGTTTTTATGCAATCTTGTGCATCCAATAGGTGTGTTTGTGTCATTGGACAAACATTTAGCTCATTTTCGTCCTCCCTAGGCTTATTCTTGTCCAATTAGGGTTTTTAACCAATCTTGTGCATCTAATAAGTTCATTTGTGTCATTGGATGAACATTTAGGTCATTTACGTCCTCGCTAGGCTTATTCTTGTCCAATTAGGGTTTTTAACCAATATTGTGCATCCAATAAGTTCATTGGTGTCATTGGATGAACATTTAGGTCATTTTCGTCCTCCCTAGGCTTGTTCTTGTCCAATTAGGGTTTTTATGCAATCTTGTGCATCCAATAGGTGTGTTTGTGTCATTGGACGAACATTTAGGTCATTTTCGGCCTCCTTAGGCTTATTCTTGTCCAATTAGGGTTTTTATGCAATCCTTTGCCTCCAATAGGTGTGTTTGTGTCATTGGACAAACATTTAGGTCATTTTCGTCCTCCCTAGGCTTATTCTTGTCCAATTAGGGTTTTTAACCAACCTTGTGCATCCAATAAGTTCATTTGTGTCATTGGTTGAACATTTAGGTCACTTTCGTCCTCCCTAGGCTTATTCTTGTCCAATTAGGGTTTTTAACCAACCTTGTGTATCCAATAAGTTCATTTGTGTCATTGGTGGAACATTTAGGTCATTTACGTCCTCCCTAGTCTTATTCTTGTCGAATTAGGGTTTTTAAGCAATCTTGTGCATCCAATAGGTGTGTTTGTGTCATTGGAGGAACATTTAGGTCATTTTCGTCCTCCCTAGTCTTATTCTTGTCCAATTAGGGTTTTTATGCAATCTTGTGCATCCAATAGGTGTGTTTGTGTCAGTGGACGAACATTTAGGTCATTTTCGTCCTCCCTAGGCTTATTCTTGTCCAATTAGGGTTTTTAACCAATCTTGTGCATCCAATAAGTTCATTTGTGTCATTGGATGAACATTTAGGTCATTTTCGTCCTCCCTAGGCTTATTCTGGTCCAATTAGGGTTTTTAACCAATCTTGTGCATCCAATAAGTTCATTTGTGTCATTGGATCAACATTTAGGTCATTTTCTTCCTCCCTAGGCTTATTCTTGTCCAATTAGGGTTTTTAACCAATCTTGAGCATCCAATAAGTTCATTTGTGACATTGGATGAACATTTAGGTCATTTTCGTCCTCCCTAGGCTTATTCTTGTCCAATTAGGGTTTTTAACCAATCTTGTGCATCCAATAAGTTCATTTGTGTCATTGGATGAACATTTAGGTCATTTTCGTCCTCCCTAGGCTTATTCTTGTCCAATTAGGGTTTTTAACCAATCTTGTGTATCCAATAAGTTCAGTAGTGTCATTGGATGAACATTTAGGTCATTTTCGTCCTCCCTAGGCTTATTCTTGTCCAATTAGGGTTTTTATGCAATCTTGTGCATCCAATAGGTGTGTTTGTGTCATTGGACGAACATTTAGGTAATTTTCGTCCTCCCTAGGCTTATTCTTGTCCAATTAGGGTTTTTATGCAATCTTGTGCATCCAATAGGTGTGTTTGTGTCATTGGACGAACATTTAGGTCATTTTCGTCCTCCCTAGGCTTATTCTTGTCCAATTAGGGTTTTTAACCAATCTTGTGCATCCAATAAGTTCATTTGTGTCATTGGATGAACATTTAGGTCATTTTCGTCCTCCCAAGTCTTATTCTTATCCAATTAGGGTTTTTATGCAATCTTGTGCATCCAATAGGTGTGTTTGTGTCATTGGAGGAACATTTAGGTCATTTTCGTCCTCCCTATGCTTATTCTTGTCCAATTAGGGTTTTTAACCAATCTTGTGCATCCAATAAGTTCATTTGTGTCATTGGATGAACATTTAGGTCATTTTCGTCCTCCCTAGTCTTATTCTTGTCCAATTAGGGTTTTTATGCAATCTTGTGCATCCAATAGGTGTGTTTGTGTCAATGGATGAACATTTAGGTCATTTTCGTCCTCCCTAGGCTTATTCTTGTCCAATTAGGGTTTTTAACCAATCTTGTGCATCCAATAAGTTCATTTGTGTCATTGGATGAACATTTAGGTCATTTTCGTCCTCCCTAGGCTTATTCTTGTCCAATTAGGGTTTTTAACCAATCTTGTGCATCCAATAAGTTCATTTGTGTCATTGGATGAACATTTAGGTCATTTTCGTCCTCCCTAGGCTTATTCTTGTCCAATTAGGGGTTTTAGCCAATCTTGTGCAACCAATAAGTTCATTTGTGTCATTGGAGGAACATTTAGGTCACTTTCGTCCTCTCTAGGCTTATTCTTGTCCAATTAGGATTTTTAACCAATCTTGTGCATCCAATAGGTGTGTTTGTGTCATTGGAGGAACATTTAGGTCATTTTCGTCCTCCCTAGTCTTATTCTTGTCCAATTAGGGTTTTTATGCAATCTTGTGCATCCAATAGGTGTGTTTGTGTCATTGGACGAACATTTAGGTCATTTTCGTCGTCCCTAATCTTATTCTTGTCCAATTAGGGTTTTTAACTAACATTGTGCATCCAATAAGTTCATTTGTGTCATTGGAGGATCATTTAGGTCATTTTCGTCTTCCCTAGTCTTATTCTTGTCCAATTAGGCATTTTATGCAATCTTGTGCATCCAATAGGTGTGTTTGTGTCATTGGACGAACATTTAGGTCATTTTCGTCCTCCCTAGGCTTATTCTTGTCCAATTAGGGTTTTTAACCAATCTTGTGCATCCAATAAGTTCATTTGTGTCATTGGATGAACATTTAGGTCATTTTCGTCCTCCCTAGGCTTATTCTTGTCCAATTAGGGTTTTTAACCAATCTTGTGCATCCAATAAGTTCATTTGTGTCATTGGATGAACATTTAGGTCATTTTCGTCCTCCCTATGTTTATTCTTGTCCAATTAGGGTTTTTAACCGACCTTGTGCATCCAATAAGTTCATTTGTGTCATTGGTGGAACATTTAGGTCATTTACGTCCTCCCTAGTCTTATTCTTGTCCTATTAGGGTTTTTATGCAATCTTGTGCATCCAATAGGTTGTTTGTGTCATTGGACGAACATTTAGGTCATTTTCGTCCTCCCTAGGCTTATTCTTGTCCAATTAGGGTTTTTAACCAATCTTGTGCATACAATAAGTTCATTTGTGTCATTGGATGAACATTTAGGTCATTTTCGTCCTCCCTAGTCTTATTCTTGTCCAATTAGGGTTTTAAGCAATCTTGTGCATCCAATATGTGTGTTTGTGTCATTGGATGAACATTTAGGTAATTTTCGTCCTCCCTATGCTTATTCTTGTCCAATTAGGGTTTTTAATCAATCTTGTGCATCCAATAAGTTCATTTGTGTCATTGGTGGAACATTTAGGTCATTTACGTCCTCCCTAGTCTTATTCTTGTCCAATTAGGGTTTTTATGCAATCTTGTGCATCCAATAGGTGTGTTTGTGTCATTGGCGGAACATTTAGGTCATTTTCGTCCTCCCTAGTCTTATTCTTGTCGAATTAGGGTTTTTATGCAATCTTGTGCATCCAATAGGTGTGTTTGTGTCATTGGAGGAACATTTAGGTCTTTTTCATCCTCCCTAGTCTTATTCTTGTCCAATTAGGGTTTTTATGCAATCTTGTGCATCCAATAGGTGTGTTTGTGTCATTGGACGAACATTTAGGTCATTTTCGTCCTCCCTAGGCTTATTCTTGTCCAATTAGGGTTTTTAACCAATCTTGTGCATCCAATAAGTTCATTTGTGTCATTGGATGAACATTTAGGTCATTTTCGTCCTCCCTGGGCTCATTCTTGTCGAATTAGGGTTTTTAACCAATCTTGTGCATCCAATAAGTTCATTTGTGTCATGGGATGTACATTTAGGTCATTTTCGTCCTGCCTAGGCTTATTTTTGTCCATATAGGGTTTTTAACCAATCTTGTGCATCCAATAAGTTCATTTGGGTCATTCGATGAACATTTAGGTCATTTTCGTCCTCCCTAGGCTTATTCTTGTTGAATTAGGGTTTTTAACCAATCCTGTGCATCCAATAAGTTCATTTGTGTTATTGGATGAACATTTAGGTGATTTTCGTCCACCCTAGCCTTATTCTTGTCCAATTAGGGTTTTTAACCAATCTTGTGCATCCAATAAGTTCATTTGTGTCATTGGATGAACATTTAGGTCTTTTTCGTCCTCCCTAGGCTTATTCTTGTCGAATTAGGGTTTTTAACCAATCTTGTGCATCCAATAAGTTCATTTGTGTCAATGGATGAACATTTAGGTCATTTTCGTCCACCCTAGCCTTATTCTTGTCCAATTAGGGTTTTTAAGCAATCTTGTGCGTCCAATAAGTTCAATTGTGTCATTGGATTAACATTTAGGTCATTTTCGTCCTCCTTAGACTTATTCTTGTCCAATTCGGGTTTCTAACGAATCTTGTGCATCAAATTGGTGTGTTTGTTTCATTGGATGAACATTTAGGTCATTTTCGTCCTCCCTAGCCTTATTCTTGTCCAAATAGGGTTTTTAACCAATCTTGTGCATCCAATAGGTGTGTTTGTGTCATTGGATGGACATTTCGGTCATTTTCATCCTCCCTAGGCTTATTCTTGTCGAATTATGGTTTTTAACCAATCTTGTGCATCCAATAAGTTCATTTGTGTCATTGGATGAACATTTAGGTCATTTTCGTCCACCCTAGCCTTATTCTTCTCCAATTAGGGTTTTTAAGCAATCTTGTGCGTCCAATAAGTTCATTTGTGTCATTGGAGTAACATTTAGGTCATTTTCGTCCTCCCTAGCCTTATTCTTCTCCAATTAGGATTTTTAACCAATCTTGTGCATCCAATAAGTTCATTTGTGTCATTGGTTGAACAATTAGGTCATTTTCGTCCTCCCTAGGCTTATACTTGTCGAGTTAGGGTTTTTAACCATTTTTGTGCATCCAATAGGCGTGTTTGTGTCATTGGATTAACATTTAAGTCATTTTCGTCCTCCCTAGACTTATTCTTGTCCAATTAGGGTTTCTAACGAATCTTGTGCATCCAATAGGTGTGTTTGTTTCATTGGACGAACATTTAGGTCATTTTCGTCCTCCCTAGCCTTATTCTTGTCCAAATAGGGTTTTTAACCAATCTTGTGCATCCAATAGGTGTGTTTGTGTCATTGGATGAACATTTAGGTCATTTTCGTCCTCCCTATGCTTATTCTTGTCCAATTAGGGTTTTTAACCAATCTTGTGCATCCTGTGCATCCAATAAGTTCATTTGTGTCATTGGATGAACATTTAGGTTATTTTCGTCCACCCTAGCCTTATTCTTCTCCAATTAGGGTTTTTAACCAATCTTGTGCATCCAATAAGTTCATTTGTGTCATTGGATGAACATTTAGGTCATTTTCGTCCTCCCTAGGCTTATTCTTGTCGAATTAGGGTTTTTAACCAATCTTGTGCATCCAATAAGTTCATTTGTGTCATTGGATGAACATTTAGGTCATTTTCGTCCTCCCTGGGCTTATTCTTGTCGAATTAGGGTTTTTAACCAATCTTGTGCATCCAATAAGTTCATTTGTGTCATGGGATGTACATTTAGTTCATTTTCGTCCTCCCTAGGCTTATTCTTGTCCATATAGGGTTTTTAACCAATCTTGTGCATCCAATAAGTTCATTTGTGTCATGGGATGTACATTTAGGTCATTTTCGTCCTCCCTAGGCTTATTCTTGACCATATAGGGTTTTTAACGAATCTTGTGCATCCAATAAGTTCATTTGGGTCATTGGATGAACATTTAGGTCATTTTCGTCCTCCCTAGGCTTATTCTTGTCGAATTAGGGTTTTTAACCAATCTTGTGCATCCAATAAGTTCATTTGTGTCATTGGATGAACATTTAGGTCATTTTCGTCCTCCCTATGCTTATTCTTGTCCAATTAGGGTTTTTAACCAATCTTGTGCATCCAATAAGTTCATTTGTGTCATTGGATGAACATTTAGGTCATTTTCGTCCTCCCTGGGCTCATTCTTGTCGAATTAGGGTTTTTAACCAATCTTGTGCATCCAATAAGTTCATTTGTGTCATGGGATGTACATTTAGGTCATTTTCGTCCTGCCTAGGCTTATTCTTGTCCATATAGGGTTTTTAACCAATCTTGTGCATCCAATAAGTTCATTTGGGTCATTCGATGAACATTTAGGTCATTTTCGTCCTCCCTAGGCTTATTCTTGTTGAATTAGGGTTTTTAACCAATCCTGTGCATCCAATAAGTTCATTTGTGTTATTGGATGAACATTTAGGTGATTTTCGTCCACCCTAGCCTTATTCTTGTCCAATTAGGGTTTTTAACCAATCTTGTGCATCCAATAAGTTCATTTGTGTCATTGGATGAACATTTAGGTCATTTTCGTCCACCCTAGCCTTATTCTTGTCCAATTAGGGTTTTTAAGCAATCTTGTGCGTCCAATAAGTTCAATTGTGTCATTGGATTAACATTTAGGTCATTTTCGTCCTCCTTAGACTTATTCTTGTCCAATTAGGGTTTCTAACGAATCTTATGCATCAAATTGGTGTGTTTGTTTCATTGGATGAACATTTAGGTCATTTTCGTCCTCCCTAGCCTTATTCTTGTCCAAATAGGGTTTTTAACCAATCTTGTGCATCCAATAGGTGTGTTTGTGTCATTGGATGAACATTTAGGTCATTTTCATCCTCCCTAGGCTTATTCTTGTCGAATTATGGTTTTTAACCAATCTTGTGCATCCAATAAGTTCATTTGTGTCATTGGATGAACATTTAGGTCATTTTCGTCCACCCTAGCCTTATTCTTCTCCAATTAGGGTTTTTAAGCAATCTTGTGCGTCCAATAAGTTCATTTGTGTCATTGGATTAACATTTAGGTCATTTTCGTCCTCTCTAGCCTTATTCTTCTCCAATTAGGATTTTTAACCAATCTTGTGCATCCAATAAGTTCATTTGTGTCATTGGTTGAACAATTAGGTCATTTTCGTCCTCCCTAGGCTTATACTTGTCGAGTTAGGGTTTTTAACCATTCTTGTGCATCCAATAGGCGTGTTTGTGTCATTGGATGAACATTTAAGTCATTTTCGTCCTCCCTAGACTTATTCTTGTCCAATTAGGGTTTCTAACGAATCTTGTGCATCCAATAAGTGTGTTTGTTTCATTGGATGAACATTTAGGTCATTTTCGTCCTCCCTAGGCTTATTCTTAGGGAGGATGAAAATGACCTAAATGTCCATCCAATGACACAAACACACCTATTGGATGCACAAGATTGGTTAGAAACCCTAATTGGACAAGTTTAAGCCTAGGGAGGATGAAAATGACCTAAATGTCCATCCAATGACACAAACACACCTATTGGATGCACAAGATTGGGTAAAAACCCTAATTGGACAAGAATAAGCCTAGGGAGGACGAAAATGACCTAAATTTTCATCCAATAAGACAAACAAACCTATTGGATGCACAAGTTTGGTTAAAAACCCTAATTGGGCAAGAATAAGTGTATGGAGGACGAAAATGACCTAAATGTTCATCCAATGACACGAATACACCTATTGGATGCAAAAAAATGGTTAAAAAACCTAATTGGACAAGAATAAGTCTAGGGAGGACGAAAATGACTTAAATGTTCATCCAATGACACAAACACACCTATTGGATGCACAAGATTGTTTACAAACCCTAATTGGACAAGATTAAGCCTATTGAGGACAAAAATGACCTAAATATTCATCCAATGACACAAACGAACCTATTGGACGCACAAGATTGGTTAAAAACACTAATTGAACAAGAATAAGCCTAGGGAGGACGAAAATGACGTAATTGTTCATCCAATGACACAAACACAACTATTGGATTCACAAGATTGGTTAGCAACCCTAATTGGACAAGATTAAGCCTAGGGAGGATGAAAATGACCTAAATGTCTATCCAATGACACAAACACACCTATTGGATGCACAAGATTGGTTAAAAACCCTAATTGGACAAGAATAAGCCTAGGGAGGATGAAAATAACCTAAATGTTCATCCAATGACACAAACACACCTATT
>JBBPBR010000008.1:31621306-31654299 GCA_037974775.1 Cicer pinnatifidum
TAATTGCACATAAATAAGCCTAGGGAAGACGAAAATGACCTAAATGTTAATCCAATGACACAAATGAAATTTATGGATGCACAAGATTGGTTAAAAACCATAATTTCACAAGATTAAGCCTTGGGAGGGCGAAAATGATCTAAATGTTCATCCATTGACATAAACACACCTATTGGATGCACAAGATTGGTTAAAAACCCTAATTGGATGCTCTAGATTGGTTAAAAACCCTAACTGCACATAAATAAGCCTACGGAGGATGAAAATGACCTAAATGTTAATCCAATGACACAAATGAAATTTTTGGATGCACAAGATTGCTTAAAAACGCAAATTGGACAAGAATAAGCCTAAGGAGGAAGAAGATGACCTAAATGTTCATCCAATGACACAAACACACCTATTGGATGCACAGGATTAGTTAAAAACCCTAATTGGACAAGAATAAGCCTAGGGAGGACGAAAGTGACCTAAATGTTAATCCAATAACACAAATGATCTTATTGGATGCACAAGATTGGTTAAAAACCCTAATTGCACAAGAATAAGCCTAGGGAGAGCGAAAATGACCTAAATGTTAATCTAATGACACAAATGAACTTATTGGATGCACAAGATTGGTTAAAAACCCTAATTGCACATAAATAAGCCTAGGGAGGACGAAAACGACCTAAATGTTAATCCAATGACACAAATGAAATTTTTGGATGCACAAGATTGGTTAAAAACCATAATTGCACAAGAATTAGCCTTGGGAGGACAAAAATGATCAAAATGTTCATTCATTGACATAAACACATCTATTGGATGCACAAGATTGGATAAAAACCCTAATTGGACAAGAATAAGCCTAGGAAGCACGAAAGTGACCTAAATGTTAATCCAATGACACAAATGAACTTATTGGATGCACAATATTGGTTAAAAACCATAATTGGACAAGAATAAGCCTAGGGAGGAAGAAAATGACCTAAATGTTAATCCAATGACAAAAATGAACTTATTGGATGTACAAGATTGGTTAAAAATCCTAATTGTATAAGAATAAGATTAGGGAGGACGAAAATGACCTAAATGTTAATCCAATGACACAAACGAACTTATTGGATTCACAAGATTGGTTAATAACCCTAATTGGACAAGAATAAGCCTAGGGAGGACGCAAATGTCCTAAATGTTAATCTTATGATACAAATAAACTTATTGGATGCTCAAGATTGGTTAAAAACCCTAATTGCACATAAATAAGCCTTAGGGGCACGAAAATGACCTAAATGTTAATCTAATAACACAAATGAACTTATTGGATGCTCAAGATTGGTTAAAAACCCTAATTGCACATAAATAAGCTTAAGGAGGACGAAAATGACCTAAATGTTAATCCAATGACACAAATGAAATTTGTGGATGCACAAGATTGGTTAAAAACCATAATTGCACAAGAATAAGCCTTGGGAGGACGAAAATGACCAAAATGTTCATCCAATGACATAAACACACCTATTGGATGCACAAGATTGGTTAAAAACCCTAATTGGACAAGAATAAGCCTACGGAGGACGAAAATGACCTAATTGTTCATCCAATGACACAAACACACCTATTGGATGCACAAGATTGGTTAAAAACCCTAATTGGACAAGAATAAGTCTAGGGAGGACGAAAATGACCTAACTGTTCATCCAATGACACAAACACACCTATTGGATGCACAAGATTGGTTAAAAACCATAATTGGACAAGAATATGCCTAGGGAGGACGAAAATGACCTAAATGATAATCCAATGACAGAAATGAACTTATTGGATGCACAAGATTTATTAAAAACCCTAATTGCAAAAGAATAAGCCTTGGGAGGACGAAAATGACCTAAATGTTCATCCAATGACATAAACACACCTATTGGATACACAAGATTGGTTAAAAACCATAATTGCACTAGAATAAGCCTTGGGAGGACGAAAATGATCTGGATGTTCATCCATTGACATAAACACACCTATTGGATGCACAAGATTGGTTAAAAACACTAATTGGACAAGAATAAGCCAAGGAAGGACGATAATGACCTAAACGTTAATCCAATGACAAAAATGAACTTATTGGATGCACAAGATTGGTTAAAAACCATAATTGGACAAGAATAAGCCTAGGGAGGAAGAAAATGACCTAAATGTTAATCCAATGACACAAATGAACTTATCGCATGCACAAGATTGGTTAAAATTCCTAATTGTATAAGAATAAGCCTATGGAGGACGAAAATGACCTAAATGTTAATCCAATGACACAAATGAAATTTTTGGATGCACAAGATTGCTTAAAAACCCAAATTGGACAAGAATAAGCCTAAGGAGGAAGAAGATGTGCTAAATGTTCATCCAATGACACAAACACACCTATTGGATGCACAGGATTGGTTAAAAACCCTAATTGGACAAGAATAAGTCTAGGTAGGACTAAAATGACCTAATTGTTCATCCAATCACACAAACACATCTATTGGATGCACAAGATTGGTTAAAAACCCTAAATGGACAAGAATATGCTTAGGGAGGACAAAGATGAAATAAATGTTAATCCAATGACACAAATGAACTTATTGCACGCACAAGATTGGTTAAAAACCCTAATTGCACAAGAATAAGCCAAGGCATGACGAAAATCACCTAAATGTTAATCTAATAACACTAATGAACTTATTGGATGCGCTAGATTGGTTAAAAACCCTAATTGCACATAAATAAGCCTAGGGAAGACGAAAATGACCTAAATGTTAATCCAATGACACAAATGAAATTTATGGATGCACAAGATTGGTTAAAAACCATAATTTCACAAGATTAAGCCTTGGGAGGGCGAAAATGATCTAAATGTTCATCCATTGACATAAACACACCTATTGGATGCACAAGATTGGTTAAAAACCCTAATTGGACAAGAATAAGCCTAGGAAGGACAAAAATGACCTAAATGTTAATCCAATGACACAATTGAACTTATTGGATGCACAAGATTGGTTAAAAACCATTATTGGACAAGAATAAGCCTAGGGAGGACGAAAATGAACTAATTGTTAATCTATTGTCACAAATGAACTTATTGGATGCTCAAGATTGGTTAAAAACCCTAATTGCACATAAATATGCCTAGGGAGGAAGAAAATGGCCTAAATGTTAATCTAATGACACAAATGAACTTATTGGATGCTCAAGATTGGTTAAAAACCCAAATTGCACATAAATAAGCCTAGGGAGGACGAAAATGACCTAAATGTTAATCCAATGACACAAATCAAATTTTTGGATGCACAAGATTGGTTAAAAACCCTAATTGCACAAGAATAAGCCTATAGAGGACGTAAATGACCTAAATGTTCATCCAATGACTTAAACACACCTATTTGATGCACAAGATTGGTTAAAAACCCTAATTGGACAAGAATAAGTCTTGGGAGGAAGAAAATGACCTAATTGTTCATCCAATGACACAAACACACCTATTGGATGCACAAGATTGGTTAAAACCCTAATTGGAAAAGAATATGTCTAGGGAGGACGAAAATGACCTATTTGTTAATCCAATGACACAAATGAACTTATTGGATGCACAAGATTGATTAAAAACCCTAATTGCACAAGAATAAGCCTATGGAGGAAGAAAATGACCTAAATGTTCATCCAATAACACAAACACACCTATTGGATGCACAAGATTGGTTAAAAACCCTAATTGGACAAGAATATGCATAGGGAGGACGAAAATGACCTAAATGTTAATCCAATGACACAAATGAACTTATTGGATGCACAAGATTGATTAAAAACCCAAATTGCACAAGAATAAGCCTAGGGAGGATGTAAATGACCTAAATGTTCATCCAATGACATAAACACACCTATTGGATGCACAAGATTGGTTAAAAACCCTAATTGGACAAGAATAAGTCTTAGGAGGACGAAAATGACCTAATTGTTCATCCAATGACACAAACACAACTATTGGATGCACAAGATTGGTTAAAAACCCTAATTGGACAAGAATATGCCTAGGGAGAACGAAAATGATCTAAATGTTAATCCAATGACACATATGAACTTATTGGATGCACAAGATTGGTTAAAAACCATAATTGGACAAGAATAAGCCTAGGGAGGAAGAAAATGACCTAAATGTTAATCCAATGACACAAATGAACTTATCGCATGCACAAGATTGGTTAAAAATCCTAATTGTATAAGAATAAGCCTATGGAGGACGAAAATGACCTAAATGTTAATCCAATGACACAAATGAACTTATTGGATTCACAAGATTGGTTAAAAATCCTAATTCGACAAGAATAAGCCTAGGGAGGACGAAGATGACCTAAAGGTTAATCTAATGACACAAATGAACTTATTGGATGACAAGATTGGTTAAACACGCTAATTGCACATAAATAAGCCTAGGGAGGACGAGAATGACCTAAATATTAATCTAATGATACAAATGAACTTATTGGATGCTCTAGATTGGTTAAAAACCCTAATTGCACATAAATAAGCCTACGGAGGATGAAAATGACCTAAATGTTAATCCAATGACACAAATGAAATTTTTGGATGCACAAGATTGCTTAAAAACCCAAATTGGACAAGAATAAGCCTAAGGAGGAAGAAGATGACCTAAATGTTCATCCAATGACACAAACACACCTATTGGATGCACAGGATTGGTTAAAAACCCTAATTGGACAAGAATAAGCCTAGGGAGGACGAAAGTGACCTAAATTTAATCCAATAACACAAATGAACTTTATGGATGCACAAGATTGGTTAAAAACCCTAATTGGACAAGAATAAGCCTAGGGAGGAAGAAAATGACCTAAATGTTAATCCAATGACACAAATGAACTTATCGCATGCACAAGATTGGTTAAAATTCCTAATTGTATAAGAATAAGCCTATGGAGGACGAAAATGACCTAAATGTTAATCCAATGACACAAATGAAATTTTTGGATGCACAAGATTGCTTAAAAACCCAAATTGGACAAGAATAAGCCTAAGGAGGAAGAAGATGTGCTAAATGTTCATCCAATGACACAAACACACCTATTGGATGCACAGGATTGGTTAAAAACCCTAATTGGACAAGAATAAGTCTAGGTAGGACTAAAATGACCTAATTGTTCATCCAATCACACAAACACATCTATTGGATGCACAAGATTGGTTAAAAACCCTAAATGGACAAGAATATGCTTAGGGAGGACAAAGATGAAATAAATGTTAATCCAATGACACAAATGAACTTATTGCACGCACAAGATTGGTTAAAAACCCTAATTGCACAAGAATAAGCCAAGGCATGACGAAAATCACCTAAATGTTAATCTAATAACACTAATGAACTTATTGGATGCGCTAGATTGGTTAAAAACCCTAATTGCACATAAATAAGCCTAGGGAAGACGAAAATGACCTAAATGTTAATCCAATGACACAAATGAAATTTATGGATGCACAAGATTGGTTAAAAACCATAATTTCACAAGATTAAGCCTTGGGAGGGCGAAAATGATCTAAATGTTCATCCATTGACATAAACACACCTATTGGATGCACAAGATTGGTTAAAAACCCTAATTGGACAAGAATAAGCCTAGGAAGGACAAAAATGACCTAAATGTTAATCCAATGACACAATTGAACTTATTGGATGCACAAGATTGGTTAAAAACCATTATTGGACAAGAATAAGCCTAGGGAGGACGAAAATGAACTAATTGTTAATCTATTGTCACAAATGAACTTATTGGATGCTCAAGATTGGTTAAAAACCCTAATTGCACATAAATATGCCTAGGGAGGAAGAAAATGGCCTAAATGTTAATCTAATGACACAAATGAACTTATTGGATGCTCAAGATTGGTTAAAAACCCAAATTGCACATAAATAAGCCTAGGGAGGACGAAAATGACCTAAATGTTAATCCAATGACACAAATCAAATTTTTGGATGCACAAGATTGGTTAAAAACCCTAATTGCACAAGAATAAGCCTATAGAGGACGTAAATGACCTAAATGTTCATCCAATGACTTAAACACACCTATTTGATGCACAAGATTGGTTAAAAACCCTAATTGGACAAGAATAAGTCTTGGGAGGAAGAAAATGACCTAATTGTTCATCCAATGACACAAACACACCTATTGGATGCACAAGATTGGTTAAAACCCTAATTGGAAAAGAATATGTCTAGGGAGGACGAAAATGACCTATTTGTTAATCCAATGACACAAATGAACTTATTGGATGCACAAGATTGATTAAAAACCCTAATTGCACAAGAATAAGCCTATGGAGGAAGAAAATGACCTAAATGTTCATCCAATAACACAAACACACCTATTGGATGCACAAGATTGGTTAAAAACCCTAATTGGACAAGAATATGCATAGGGAGGACGAAAATGACCTAAATGTTAATCCAATGACACAAATGAACTTATTGGATGCACAAGATTGATTAAAAACCCAAATTGCACAAGAATAAGCCTAGGGAGGATGTAAATGACCTAAATGTTCATCCAATGACATAAACACACCTATTGGATGCACAAGATTGGTTAAAAACCCTAATTGGACAAGAATAAGTCTTAGGAGGACGAAAATGACCTAATTGTTCATCCAATGACACAAACACAACTATTGGATGCACAAGATTGGTTAAAAACCCTAATTGGACAAGAATATGCCTAGGGAGAACGAAAATGATCTAAATGTTAATCCAATGACACATATGAACTTATTGGATGCACAAGATTGGTTAAAAACCATAATTGGACAAGAATAAGCCTAGGGAGGAAGAAAATGACCTAAATGTTAATCCAATGACACAAATGAACTTATCGCATGCACAAGATTGGTTAAAAATCCTAATTGTATAAGAATAAGCCTATGGAGGACGAAAATGACCTAAATGTTAATCCAATGACACAAATGAACTTATTGGATTCACAAGATTGGTCAAAAACCCTAATTGAACTTATTGGATGCACAAGATTGATTAAAAACCCTAATTGCACAAGAATAAGCCTAGGGAGGAAGAAAATGACCTAAATGTTAATCCAATGACACATATGAACTTATTGGATGCACAAGTTTGATTAAAAACCCTAATTGCACAAGAATAAGCCTACGGAGTACGTAAATGACCTAAATGTTCATCCAAAGACATAAACACACCTATTGGATGCACAAGATTGGTTAAAAACCCTAATTGGACAAGAATAAGTCTAGGGAGGACGAAAATGACCTAAATGTTAATCCAATGACACAAATGAAATTTGTGGATGCACAAGATTGGTTAAAAACCATAATTGCACATAAATAAGCATAAGGAGGACGAAAATGACCTAAATGTTAATCCAATGACACAAATGAAATTTGTGGATGCACAAGATTGGTTAAAAACCATAATTGCACAAGAATAAGCCTAGGGAGGACGAAAATGACCAAAATGTTCATCCAATGACATAAACACACCTATTGGATGCACAAGATTGGTTAAAAACCCTAATTGGACAAGAATAAGTCTTGGGAGGACGAAAATGACCTAATTGTTCATCCAATGACACAAACACACCTATTGGATGCACAAGATTGGTCAAAAACCCTAATTGGACAAGAATATGCCTAGGGAGAACGAAAATGACCTAAATGTTAATCCAATGACACATATGAACTTATTGGATGCACAAGTTTGATTAAAAACCCTAATTGCACAAGAATAAGCCTACGGAGTACGTAAATGACCTGAATGTTCATCTAAAGACATAAACACACCTATTGGATGCACAAGATTGGTTAAACACGCTAATTGCACATAAATAAGCCTAGGGAGGACGAGAATGACCTAAATATTAATCTAATGATACAAATGAACTTATTGGATGCTCTAGATTGGTTAAAAACCCTAATTGCACATAAATAAGCCTACGGAGGATGAAAATGACCTAAATGTTAATCCAATGACACAAATGAAATTTTTGGATGCACAAGATTGGTTAAAAACCCAAATTGGACAAGAATAAGCCTAAGGAGGAAGAAGATGACCTAAATGTTCATCCAATGACACAAACACACCTATTGGATGCACAGGATTGGTTAAACACCCTAATTGGACAAGAATAAGTCTAGGCAGGACTAAAATGACCTAATTGTTCATCCAATCACACAAACACATCTATTGGATGCACAAGATTGGTTAAAAACCCTAAATGGACAAGAATATGCTTAGGGAGGACAAAGATGACCTAAATGTTAATCCAATGACACAAATGAACTTATTGCACGCACAAGATTGGTTAAAAACCCTAATTGCACAAGAATAAGCCTAGGCATGACGAAAATGACCTAAATGTTAATCTAATAACACAAATGAACTTATTGGACGCACAAGATTGGTTAAAAATCCTAATTGCACATAAATAAGCCTAAGGAAGACGAAAATGACCTAAATGTTAATCCAATGACACAAATGAAATTTATGGATGCACAAGATTGGTTAAAAACCATAATTTCACAAGATTAAGCCTTGGGAGGGCGAAAATGATCTAAATGTTCATCCATTGACATAAACACACCTATTGGATGCACAAGATTGGTTAAAAACCCTAATTGGACAAGAATAAGCCTAGGAAGGACGAAAATTACCTAAATGTTAATCCAATGACACAATTGAACTTATTGGATGCACAAGATTGGTTAAAAACCATAATTGGACAAGAATAAGCCTAGGGAGGACGAAAATGAACTAATTGTTAAATTATTGACACAAATGAACTTATTGGATGCTCAAGATTGGTTAAAAACCCTAATTGCACATAAATATGCCTAGGGAGGACGAAAATGGCCTAAATTTTAATCTAATGACACAAATGAACTTATTGGATGCTCAAGATTGGTTAAAAACCCTAATTGAACATAAATAAGCCTAGGGAGGACGAAAATGACCTAAATGTTAATCCAATGACACAAATCAAATTTTTGGATGCACAAGATTGGTTAAAAACCCTAATTGCACAAGAATAAGCCTATAGAGGAAGTAAATGACCTAAATATTCATCCAATGACTTAAACACACCTATTGGATGCACAAGATTGGTTAAAAACCCTAATTGGACAAGAATAAGTCTTGGGAGGACGAAAATGACCTAATTGTTCATCCAATGACACAAACACACCTATTGGATGCACAAGATTGGTTAAAACCCTAATTGGACAAGAATATGTGTAGGGAGGACGAAAATGACCTAAATGTTAATCCAATGACACAAATGAACTTATTGGATGCACAAGATTGATTAAAAACCCTAATTGCACAAGAATAAGCCTAGGGAGGAAGAAAATGACCTAAATGTTCATCCAATAACACAAACACTCCTATTGGATGCACAAGATTGGTTAAAAACCCTAATTGGACATGAATAAGTCTAGGGAGGATGAAAATGACCTAACTGTTCATCCAATGACACAAACACACCTATTGGATGCACCAGATTGGTTCAAAACCCTAATTGGACAAGAATATGTGTAGGGAGGACGAAAATGACCTAAATGTTAATCCAATGACACAAATGAACTTATTGGATGCACAAGATTGATTAAAAACCCTAATTGCACAAGAATAAGCCTAGGGAGGAAGAAAATGACCTAACTGTTCATCCAATGACACAAACACACCTATTGGATGCACCAGATTGGTTAAAAACCCTAATTGGACAAGAATAAGTCTTAGGAGGACGAAAATGACCTAATTGTTCATCCAATGACACAAACACAACTATTGGATGCACAAGATTGGTTAAAAACCCTAATTGGACAAGAATATGCCTAGGGAGAACGAAAATGATCTAAATGTTAATCCAATGACACATATGAACTTATTGGATGCACAAGATTGGTTAAAAACCATAATTGGACAAGAATAAGCCTAGGGAGGAAGAAAATGACCTAAATGTTAATCCAATGACACAAATGAACTTATCGCATGCACAAGATTGGTTAAAAATCCTAATTGTATAAGAATAAGCCTATGGAGGACGAAAATGACCTAAATGTTAATCCAATGACACAAATGAACTTATTGGATTCACAAGATTGGTCAAAAACCCTAATTGAACTTATTGGATGCACAAGATTGATTAAAAACCCTAATTGCACAAGAATAAGCCTAGGGAGGAAGAAAATGACCTAAATGTTAATCCAATGACACATATGAACTTATTGGATGCACAAGTTTGATTAAAAACCCTAATTGCACAAGAATAAGCCTACGGAGTACGTAAATGACCTAAATGTTCATCCAAAGACATAAACACACCTATTGGATGCACAAGATTGGTTAAAAACCCTAATTGGACAAGAATAAGTCTAGGGAGGACGAAAATGACCTAAATGTTAATCCAATGACACAAATGAAATTTGTGGATGCACAAGATTGGTTAAAAACCATAATTGCACATAAATAAGCATAAGGAGGACGAAAATGACCTAAATGTTAATCCAATGACACAAATGAAATTTGTGGATGCACAAGATTGGTTAAAAACCATAATTGCACAAGAATAAGCCTAGGGAGGACGAAAATGACCAAAATGTTCATCCAATGACATAAACACACCTATTGGATGCACAAGATTGGTTAAAAACCCTAATTGGACAAGAATAAGTCTTGGGAGGACGAAAATGACCTAATTGTTCATCCAATGACACAAACACACCTATTGGATGCACAAGATTGGTCAAAAACCCTAATTGGACAAGAATATGCCTAGGGAGAACGAAAATGACCTAAATGTTAATCCAATGACACATATGAACTTATTGGATGCACAAGTTTGATTAAAAACCCTAATTGCACAAGAATAAGCCTACGGAGTACGTAAATGACCTGAATGTTCATCTAAAGACATAAACACACCTATTGGATGCACAAGATTGGTTAAACACGCTAATTGCACATAAATAAGCCTAGGGAGGACGAGAATGACCTAAATATTAATCTAATGATACAAATGAACTTATTGGATGCTCTAGATTGGTTAAAAACCCTAATTGCACATAAATAAGCCTACGGAGGATGAAAATGACCTAAATGTTAATCCAATGACACAAATGAAATTTTTGGATGCACAAGATTGGTTAAAAACCCAAATTGGACAAGAATAAGCCTAAGGAGGAAGAAGATGACCTAAATGTTCATCCAATGACACAAACACACCTATTGGATGCACAGGATTGGTTAAACACCCTAATTGGACAAGAATAAGTCTAGGCAGGACTAAAATGACCTAATTGTTCATCCAATCACACAAACACATCTATTGGATGCACAAGATTGGTTAAAAACCCTAAATGGACAAGAATATGCTTAGGGAGGACAAAGATGACCTAAATGTTAATCCAATGACACAAATGAACTTATTGCACGCACAAGATTGGTTAAAAACCCTAATTGCACAAGAATAAGCCTAGGCATGACGAAAATGACCTAAATGTTAATCTAATAACACAAATGAACTTATTGGACGCACAAGATTGGTTAAAAACCCTAATTGCACATAAATAAGCCTAAGGAAGACGAAAATGACCTAAATGTTAATCCAATGACACAAATGAAATTTATGGATGCACAAGATTGGTTCAAAACCATAATTTCACAAGATTAAGCCTTGGGAGGGCGAAAATGATCTAAATGTTCATCCATTGACCTAAACACACCTATTGGATGCACAAGATTGGTTAAAAACCCTAATTGGACAAGAATAAGCCTAGGAAGGACGAAAATTACCTAAATGTTAATCCAATGACACAATTGAACTTATTGGATGCACAAGATTGGTTAAAAACCATAATTGGACAAGAATAAGCCTAGGGAGGACGAAAATGAACTAATTGTTAAATTATTGACACAAATGAACTTATTGGATGCTCAAGATTGGTTAAAAACCCTAATTGCACATAAATATGCCTAGGGAGGACGAAAATGGCCTAAATTTTAATCTAATGACACAAATGAACTTATTGGATGCTCAAGATTGGTTAAAAACCCTAATTGAACATAAATAAGCCTAGGGAGGACGAAAATGACCTAAATGTTAATCCAATGACACAAATCAAATTTTTGGATGCACAAGATTGGTTAAAAACCCTAATTGCACAAGAATAAGCCTATAGAGGACGTAAATGACCTAAATGTTCATCCAATGACTTAAACACACCTATTGGATGCACAAGATTGGTTAAAAACCCTAATTGGACAAGAATAAGTCTTGGGAGGATGAAAATGACCTAATTGTTCATCCAATGACACAAACACACCTATTGGATGCACAAGATTGGTTAAAACCCTAATTGGACAAGAATATGTGTAGGGAGGACGAAAATGACCTAAATGTTAATCCAATGACACAAATGAACTTATTGGATGCACAAGATTGATTAAAAACCCTAATTGCACAAGAATAAGCCTAGGGAGGAAGAAAATGACCTAAATGTTCATCCAATAACACAAACACTCCTATTGGATGCACAAGATTGGTTAAAAACCCTAATTGGACATGAATAAGTCTAGGGAGGATGAAAATGACCTAACTGTTCATCCAATGACACAAACACACCTATTGGATGCACCAGATTGGTTCAAAACCCTAATTGGACAAGAATATGTGTAGGGAGGACGAAAATGACCTAAATGTTAATCCAATGACACAAATGAACTTATTGGATGCACAAGATTGATTAAAAACCCTAATTGCACAAGAATAAGCCTAGGGAGGAAGAAAATGACCTAACTGTTCATCCAATGACACAAACACACCTATTGGATGCACCAGATTGGTTAAAAACCCTAATTGGACAAGAATAAGTCTTAGGAGGACGAAAATGACCTAATTGTTCATCCAATGACACAAACACAACTATTGGATGCACAAGATTGGTTAAAAACCCTAATTGGACAAGAATATGCCTAGGGAGAACGAAAATGATCTAAATGTTAATCCAATGACACATATGAACTTATTGGATGCACAAGATTGGTTAAAAACCATAATTGGACAAGAATAAGCCTAGGGAGGAAGAAAATGACCTAAATGTTAATCCAATGACACAAATGAACTTATCGCATGCACAAGATTGGTTAAAAATCCTAATTGTATAAGAATAAGCCTATGGAGGACGAAAATGACCTAAATGTTAATCCAATGACACAAATGAACTTATTGGATTCACAAGATTGGTTAAAAATCCTAATTCGACAAGAATAAGCCTAGGGAGGACGAAGATGACCTAAAGGTTAATCTAATGACACAAATGAACTTATTGGATGACAAGATTGGTTAAACACGCTAATTGCACATAAATAAGCCTAGGGAGGACGAGAATGACCTAAATATTAATCTAATGATACAAATGAACTTATTGGATGCTCTAGATTGGTTAAAAACCCTAATTGCACATAAATAAGCCTACGGAGGATGAAAATGACCTAAATTTTAATCCAATGACACAAATGAAATTTTTGGATGCACAAGATTGGTTAAAAACCCAAATTGGACAAGAATAAGCCTAAGGAGGAAGAAGATGACCTAAATGTTCATCCAATGACACAAACACACCTATTGGATGCACAGGATTGGTTAAACACCCTAATTGGACAAGAATAAGTCTAGGCAGGACTAAAATGACCTAATTGTTCATCCAATCACACAAACACATCTATTGGATGCACAAGATTGGTTAAAAACCCTAAATGGACAAGAATATGCTTAGGGAGGACAAAGATGACCTAAATGTTAATCCAATGACACAAATGAACTTATTGCACGCACAAGATTGGTTAAAAACCCTAATTGCACAAGAATAAGCCTAGGCATGACGAAAATGACCTAAATGTTAATCTAATAACACAAATGAACTTATTGGACGCACAAGATTGGTTAAAAACCCTAATTGCACATAAATAAGCCTAAGGAAGACGAAAATGACCTAAATGTTAATCCAATGACACAAATGAAATTTATGGATGCACAAGATTGGTTAAAAACCATAATTTCACAAGATTAAGCCTTGGGAGGGCGAAAATGATCTAAATGTTCATCCATTGACATAAACACACCTATTGGATGCACAAGATTGGTTAAAAACCCTAATTGGACAAGAATAAGCCTAGGAAGGACGAAAATTACCTAAATGTTAATCCAATGACACAATTGAACTTATTGGATGCACAAGATTGGTTAAAAACCATAATTGGACAAGAATAAGCCTAGGGAGGACGAAAATGAACTAATTGTTAAATTATTGACACAAATGAACTTATTGGATGCTCAAGATTGGTTAAAAACCCTAATTGCACATAAATATGCCTAGGGAGGACGAAAATGGCCTAAATTTTAATCTAATGACACAAATGAACTTATTGGATGCTCAAGATTGGTTAAAAACCCTAATTGAACATAAATAAGCCTAGGGAGGACGAAAATGACCTAAATGTTAATCCAATGACACAAATCAAATTTTTGGATGCACAAGATTGGTTAAAAACCCTAATTGCACAAGAATAAGCCTATAGAGGAAGTAAATGACCTAAATATTCATCCAATGACTTAAACACACCTATTGGATGCACAAGATTGGTTAAAAACCCTAATTGGACAAGAATAAGTCTTGGGAGGACGAAAATGACCTAATTGTTCATCCAATGACACAAACACACCTATTGGATGCACAAGATTGGTTAAAACCCTAATTGGACAAGAATATGTGTAGGGAGGACGAAAATGACCTAAATGTTAATCCAATGACACAAATGAACTTATTGGATGCACAAGATTGATTAAAAACCCTAATTGCACAAGAATAAGCCTAGGGAGGAAGAAAATGACCTAAAT
The DNA here is from genome assembly GCA_037974775.1 of Cicer pinnatifidum. Lineage (NCBI taxonomy): Eukaryota > Viridiplantae > Streptophyta > Magnoliopsida > Fabales > Fabaceae > Cicer > Cicer pinnatifidum. Next base: position 31,636,255 of record JBBPBR010000008.1, read on the forward strand.
GTTCATCCAATAACACAAACACTCCTATTGGATGCACAAGATTGGTTAAAAACCCTAATTGGACATGAATAAGTCTAGGGAGGATGAAAATGACCTAACTGTTCATCCAATGACACAAACACACCTATTGGATGCACCAGATTGGTTCAAAACCCTAATTGGACAAGAATATGTGTAGGGAGGACGAAAATGACCTAAATGTTAATCCAATGACACAAATGAACTTATTGGATGCACAAGATTGATTAAAAACCCTAATTGCACAAGAATAAGCCTAGGGAGGAAGAAAATGACCTAAATGTTCATCCAATGACACAAACACTCCTATTGGATGCACAAGATTGGTTAAAAACCCTAATTGGACATGAATAAGTCTAGGGAGGATGAAAATGACCTAACTGTTCATCCAATGACACAAACACACCTATTGGATGCACCAGATTGGTTCAAAACCCTAATTGGACAAGAATATGCCTAGGGAGGACGAAAATGACCTAAATGTTAATCCAATGACACAAATGAACTTATTGGATGCACAAGATTGATTAAAAACCCTAATTGCACAAGAATAAGCCTAGGGAGGACGTAATTGACCTAAATGTTCATCCAATGACATAAACACACCTATTGGATGCACAAGATTGGTTAAAAACCCTAATTGGACAAGAATAAGTCTTGGGAGGACGAAAATGACCTAATTGTTCATCCAATGACACAAACACACCTATTGGATGCACAAGATTGGTCAAAAACCCTAATTGGACAAGAATATGCCTAGGGAGAACGAAAATGACCTAAATGTTAATCCAATGACACATATGAACTTATTGGATGCACAAGTTTGATTAAAAACCCTAATTGCACAAGAATAAGCCTACGGAGTACGTAAATGACCTAAATGTTCATCCAAAGACATAAACACACCTATTGGATGCACAAGATTGGTTAAAAACCCTAATTGGACAAGAATAAGTCTAGGGAGGACAAAATGACCTTATTGTTCATCCAATGACACAAACACACCTATTGGATGCACAAGACTGGTTAAAAACCCTAATTGGACAAGAATATGCCTAGGAAGGACGAAAATGACCTAAATGTTAATCCAATAACACGAATGAACTTATTGGACGGATGAAGGCTACTATCCAAAAGCTTCAGTCGGATTTGAACCTGGTTGCACAGGATGTTGCAGCAATCCAGGAACATCTAGGCATTAAATTGTCTTTCAGTGATGTTGCTGAGATTGGCAGACAAGCCGCCGAAGAACCAATTCTTACGAAGTAGATGACACTGAACCTCATGTTGAGGAGACACCTGTTGAGGATAATACAGCGGTCTCAGCCTCTTCCTTAGATAATAATAAGGAACAGCCAAATCTAGATGTTTAGGTTTTAGATTCTTTGTTGTTTTGCACTGCCTTTGCTTCTTTCTGTGTAATGATCTTTTCATATGTACTTTCTTTTGGTGAATATATATGAAAGAATGTTTCTATGGTTACATTAGCTGATTTATATTGTTGTTCACTATATTGCGCCATAATCTGATTTAATCTGCATTATAATCTGTTTCAATTTTTTTTAACGATATCACTACGAGTATTCAGTGTTGTTACTAACACAGGGGGAGAAAACTTTTGCAGATAGCTTCTCCTTTCATCATTTTCACTCCTTTTTAGATTAACTGACAAAGGGGGAGAAAATTTATAACTTGTGTTACTTATTGCTACTCTGATTCTGATTGCTCTGATACGAATTGCACATTGTCTGATATTAGTGTATTGTTTGCTCTGATATAAGCTCTGATATTATTGGTGGTTGCTCTATTGATACGTTATATGCTCACTAATATCTCACTAATATCTGCTTTGACAATTAGCATTGCTACTTACTCTGATACAGCTATAAATTTGTTTTGCTTTGCTCTGATTTATCAGTTGCTCTGATTTGATAAACAAATTTAGTTTTGATAAACTGATATGATACCATTGTGATCTGATACCATTGTGCTAATGCAAGTTGTTATGTTATATGCAGATCTATGTTAATTGTTGTCTTATCAAAGGCTCTAATAGAATCTGTTTTGTTATACGGCTCTGACCCTAAACAGCATGACTGCTCAAATTTAGAGGGAGCTTCTTTTCTTTTATAAGTCATTCCTTGAAATGTTTCTCAAGTTAAAATTGCATGTTTGTCAATTAATCAAAAAGGGGGAGATTGTTAGACGTAAGTCCATTTTTGATATTATTGACAAACATACATCATGTGATAAATTTAACATTTTGAACTGAGTAAAATTTCAGGAACAACAACTCAACCCTACAAACTTGAGACAATGGCTTGGAACTCAAGGAATCTACAAAGTTTTAAGAATCACTTACAAAATCGATTAGACAAATCGATTCTGTAAAAGGGTTGTAGGAATATATGTAGTCTGTGAATTAATCAATCGATTGGCAAAATCGATTTGCACATTTTCTGAAAATCAAGTATGCTATCAATCGATTAGGCAAATCGTTTGGTACATTTATTAGAAGATAAATTGTGCAAGTCAGAGAGCCAGTTAGCCTTAAATCGATTAGGCAAATCGATTGTGTAAATCACAAAGACTTAACTGATTGCTTAAATCGATTAGGCAAATCGATTGGCACACTGACTGAAATTAAATTGTGCAAGTCAGTAGCATGCCTTACAAGCTAATCGATTTGGCAAATCGATTGTTCCAATCACAATTTTATTCTGATTGTTTTAAATCGATTGACACAATCGATTGTGAAAGTCACTGAGCCAATCCAGTAATTAACAAATCGATTAGGCAAATCGATTTGACAAAATATGTTTTAAAATGATCTTGGTCTAGGACATATACAATCGATTAGCACAATCCATTAATATAGTTCTTTTGAAATAAGTTTGACATTAATCGATTTGGTAAATCGATTGAATGACACAAATTGATACATTGTTCTTCAGACATAGGTACATAATTGATTAGGCACATCGATTAAATGATTTAAGGTCTCTCTATAATTAGTGAAATCGATTGACCAAATCGATTAGAACAAAAGTTTTAACAAACAGAGAAGACTTAGTCCTGGCCAAATCGATTATGTGAATATTTGAATCGATTGCGTAAATCGATTGTTTTGATCTCGTTGTTGGAACAAAACATACCAAATCGATTATGCAAATCGATTCAAATATGAACTATTATTCAAATCTGAAGAATGCTTTAAAATAATCGATTAGGTAAATCGATTAGTTTCTGCAGTTTCAAGATTCAAGAAAAACAAGACTCGCGAAATCGATTTGGTAAATCGATTAGTATGCTTTATAACTTTAATAAATCGATTGGGTAAATCGATTCATGTGTTGTTTTTCTGAATCTATATAAACTGTTTTTCAAGCTTTTCTTCTCAACAATAGTATCCAATACACTTTGACATTCATAGAATTTTCTAATAGTCACTTTCTCACATTAAAGATAACATTGAACTGTGCTTTTTCAGACTTGAACCTTATTCATTCATGATCAACAAAGGCTGAAAAAGATTGCAAAGTGAAAGTCATTTAGAGAAGAAGCTTGCTTGACAAAATCTCTGTATTTCTGTTTTAGAACATCTGTAAACGATTTTTGTAATCAAATAACATTGAGAAATCCAGTCTTTACTGGTAGTGATCTTTTGTGATTGAGGGATCTCATCAAGAAGACACTTGACTGAAATCTTGGAAGAGTTTACGGGAGATAGACTCTGGGATTCAGGGAGATAAGAATAGAATAGAAATAATAGTTTAAGATTGATAGGCGAGGAGCTGGAACATCTGTAAACTGATTCTGTGACATTCCAGTGTAAAGGCTAAGATCGGATTTGATCTTAGGACTTGACGTAGGCCGTTCAACAACGGCTAAACCAGTATAAAAATCATTGTGTACCATTTTCTTTCCCTTATCTCTTTTTGATTTTTGCATTGTGCATTTGATTGATATTGATTGTATGCATAAACATATTTCTGCGTATCTTGATATTACATGAAAGATTGTCTTAGCATGCTTGTATGTGAATCAATATCTTGAATGATAAATGTATATGCTGCACTCTTCATTTTAACAATAATTGTTATTGTTGATTTTCTTTAGGATTGATCTTTTTGGGATCTTGTTTAATATTTTGTTTAGTAAATTTTGAATTTATTAAACTGCTACGCATATTGTAAAGAATAGGCATTATTCTGCATAATTTCTGTCAAACTGAGGTCATACTACACGTCACCAATGACATAAACACACCTATTTGATGCACAAGATTGGTTAAAAACCCTAATTGGACAAGAATAAGCCTAGGAAGGACGAAAATGACCTAAATGTTAATCCAATGACACAAATGAACTTATTGGATGCACAAGATTGGTTAAAAACCATAATTGGACAAGAATAAGCCTAGGGATGAAGAAAATGACCTATATGTTAATCCAATGACACAAATGAACTTATTGGATGCACAAGATTGGTTAAAAATCCTAATTGTATAAGAATAAGCCTAGGGAGGACGAAAATGACCTAAATGTTAATCCCATGACACAAACGAACTTATTGGATTCACAAGATTGGTTAAAAACCCTACTTGGACAAGAATAAACCTAGGAAGGACGAAAATGACCTAAATGTTAATCTAATGACACAAATGAACTTATTGGATGCTCAAGATTGGTTAAAAACCCTAATTGCACATAAAAAAGCCTAGGGAGGACGAAAATGACCTAAGTGTTAATCCAATGACAGAAATGAAATTTTTGGATGCACAAGATTGGTTAAAAACCATAATTGCACAAGAATAAGCCTAGGGAGGACGAAAATGACCCAAATGTTCATCCAATGACATAAACAAACCTATTGGATGCTCAAGATTGGTTAAAAACCCTAATTGGACAAGAATAAGCCTAGGGAGGACGAAAATGACATAATTGTTCTTCCAATGACACAAACACTCCTATTGGATGCACAAGATTGGTTAAAAACCCTAATTGTGCAAGAATATGCCTAGGGAGGACGAAAATGACCTAATTGTTCATCCAATGACACAAACACACCTACTGGATGCACAAGATTGGTTAAAAACCCTAATTGGGTAAGAATAAGCCAAGGGAGGACGAAAATGACCTAAATGTTAATGCAATAACACAAATGAACTTATTGGACACACAATATTAGTTAAAAACCCTAATTGCACAAGAATAAGCCTAGGGAGAACGAAAATGACCTAAATGTTCATCCAATGACATAAAAACACCTATTGGATGCACAAGATTGGTTAAAAACCATAATTGGACAAGAATAAGCCTAGGAAGGACGAAAATGACCTAAATGTTAATCCAACGACACAAATGAACTTATTGGATGCACAAGATTGGTTAAAAACCATAATTGGACAAAAATAAGCCTAGGGAGGAAGAAAATGACCTAAATGTTAATTCAATGACACAAATGAACTTATTGGATGCACAAGATTGGTTAAAAATCCTAATTGTATAAGAATAAGCCAAGGAAGGACGAAAATTACCTAAATGTTAATCCAATGACACAAACGAACTTATTGGATTCACAAGATTGGTTAAAAACCCTAATTGGACAAGAATAAACCTTGGGAGGACGAAAATGACCTAAATGTTAATCTAATGACACAAATGAACTTATTGGATGCTCAAGATTGGTTAAAAACCCTAATTGCACATAAATAAGCCTAGGGAGGACGAAAATGACCTAAATGTTAATCTAATGACACAAATGAACTTATTGGATGGTCAAGATTGGTTGAAAACCCTAATTGCACATAAATAAGCCTAGGGAGGACGAAAATGACCTAAATGTTAATCCAATGACACAAATGAAATTTTTGGATGCACAAGATTGGTTAAAAACCATAATTGGACAAGAATAAGCCTAGGGAGGACGAAAATGACTTAAATGTTCATCCAATGACATAAACACACCTATTGGATGCAGAAGATTGGTTAAAAACCCTAATTGGAAAAGAATAAGCCTAGGGAGGACGAAAATGACCTAATTGTTCTTCCAATGACACAAGCACTCCTATTGGATGCACAAGATTGGTTAAAAACCCTAATTGTACAAGAATATGCCTAGGGAGGACGAAATTGACCTAAATGTTCATCCAATGTCACAAACACACCTACTGGATGCACAAGATTGGTTAAAAACCCTAATTGGGCAAGAATAAGCCTAGGGAGGACGAAAATGACCTAAATGTTAATCCAATAACACAAATGAACTTATTGGACACACAATATTAGTTAAAAACCCTAATTGCACAAGAATAAGCCTAGGGAGGACGAAAATGACATAAATGTTCATCCAATGACATAAAAACACCTATTGGATGCACAAGATTGGTTAAAAACCTTAATTGGACAAGAATAAGCCTAGGAAGGACGAAAATGACCTAAATGTTAATCCAATGACACAAATGAACTTATTGGATGCACAAGATTGGTTAAAAACCATAATTGCACAAAAATAAGCCTAGGGAGGAAGAAAATGACCTAAATGTTAATCCAATGACACAAATGAACTTATTGGATGCACAAGATTGGTTAAAAATCCTAATTGTATAAGAATAAGCCAAGGAAGGACGAAAATTACCTAAATGTTAATCCAATGACACAAATGAACTTATTGGATTCACAAAGATTGGTTAAAAACCATAATTGGACAAGAATAAGCCTAGGGAGGACGAAAATGACTTAAATGTTCATCCAATGACATAAACACACCTATTGGATGCAGAAGATTGGTTAAAAACCCTAATTGGACAAGAATAAGCCTAGGGAGGACGAAAATGACCTAATTGTTCATCCAATAACACAAACACATGTATTGGATGCACAAGATTGGTTAAAAACCCAAATTGGACAAGAATAAGCCTAGGGAGGACGAAAATGACTTAAATGTTAATCTAATGACACAAATGAACTTATTGGATGCACAAGATTGGTTAAAAACCCTAATTGCACATAAATAAGCCTAGGGAGGACGAAAATGACCTAAATGTTAATCCAATGACACAAATGAAATTTTTGGATGCACAAGATTGGTTAAAAACCATAAGTGCACAAGAATAAGCCTTGCGGGGACGAAAATGATCTAAACGTTCATCCATTGACATAAACACACCTATTGGATGCACAAGATTGGTTAAAAACCCTAATTGGACAAGAATAAGCCTAGGAAGGACGAAAATGACCTAAATGTTAATCCAATGACACAAATGAACTTATTGGATGCAAAAGATTGGTTAAAAACCATAATTGGACAAGAATATGATAGGGGGTATGACCTCAAATTTTGTAGAAATAATGCAGACAAATGCCTATTCTTACAAAATGCTAAACAGTTTGCTAAATTCAACAATTTATCAAACAAAAGATTAACTAAGGTCCCAATTATCAATCCTACAAGAATACTAACAATAACATATATTGTGTAAAATAGGGTGCAGCAGAAACAATTGAGATTCAGCAGATTTATTCAAATACAATCATGCAATCAAGAACAATAAAAACACTGCAGAAATGAAGGAGATAGGGAAAAGAAAAATGTACGCAGCAATTTTTATACTGGTTCAGCCGCCTGCAAGACAGCCTACGTGCAGTCCTAAGATAAAATCTGATGTTCCAGCTCCTCGCCTATCAATCTTAAACCACTCTTCCTATTCTATTCTTATCTCCCTGAATCCCAGAGTTTATCTCCTATAAACTCTTCCAAGATTTCAGTCAAGTGTCTTCTTGATGATATCCCTAAACACAGAAGATCACTACCAGTTACAACTGGATTTTCTCAATGTTCTTTGAATACATAATTTGTTTACAGAAAGTCTAAAAAACAGAAATATACAATTTCTTAAGCAAGCTTCTTCTCAAAGTGTCTTTCTCTTTGCAATATTTTTCAGTCTTTGTTGATCACTAATGATGAATGTTTAAGTGTGAAAAAGCAATGTTCAATGTTATTTCACTGTGAGAAAGAGATATCAGAAAGTTATATCAATGTGTATTGTATGTTGTATTGTATATTATGAGAAGAAGAGAATGAAAACAGTTTATATAGTTTCAGAAAAACCAGCAGATGCATCGATTTGCCCAATCGATTCATTAAAGTTATAAAGCAGGCTCAATCGATTTCGCGAATCTTGTTTTTCTTGAATCTTGAAACTACATAAACCAATTGATTTACTCAAATCGATTATTTTAAAGCATTCTTCAGAATTAAGTACCAATTCATATATGAATCGATTTGCATAATCGATTTGAGATGTTTTGTTCAAACAACGAGATCAAAACAATTGATTTGCTCAGTCGATTCAGATATTCACATAATCGAGTTGGCCATGTGCTAAGTCTTCTCTGTTACTAAAACATTTGTACCAATCGATTTTGCCAATCGATTTCACTGGTCACATGGACTTAGTGATTTTTACCCAAGTGATTTGCCCAATCGATTAGGTAGTGAGAGGCTTGGCTCTGTAACTTTCACAATCGATTGTTTCAATCGATTTAATCAAACAGAATAGTCTTGTGATTGGAACAATCGATTTGCCAAATCGATTAGCCTGCAAAACGGCATGCTACTGACTTCCACACTTAATTTTCAGTAAATGTGCAAATCAATTTGCCTAATCGATTTCCTAATCACAGATTATGCAATATCAAACAACCCTTTTACAAAATCGATTTATCTAATCGATTTTCTCAGTCAGTTTTCCAACTTTTGTTGATTTCTTGAGTTCCAAGCTATTGTCTCAAGTTTGTTTGGTTGAGTTGTTGTTCCTGAAATTTTTCTCAATGTAAAATGTTAGATTTATCACATGATGTATGTTTGTCAATAATATCAAAAATGGACTTATGTCTAACAGAATAAGCCTAGGGACGAAGAAAATGACCTAAATGTTAATCTATTGACACAAATGAACTTATTGGATGCACAAGATATGTTAAAAATCCTAATTGTATAAGAATAAGCCTAGGGAGGACAAAAATGACCTAAATGTTAATCCAATGACAGAAACCAACTTATTGGATTCACTAGACTGGTTAAAAACACTAATTGGACAACAATAAGCCTAGGGAGGACGAAAATGACCTAAATGTTAATCTAAGGACACAAATGAACTTATTGGATGCTCAAGATTGGTTAAAAGCCCTAATTGCACATAAATAAGCCTAGGGAGGACGAAAACGACCTAAACGTTAATCTAATGACACAAATGAACTTATTGGATGCTCAAGATTGGTTAAAAACCCTAATTGCACATAAATAAGCCTAGGGAGGACGAAAACGACCTAAATGTTAATCTAATGACACAAATGAACTTATTGGATGCTCAAGATTGGTTAAAAACCCTAATTGCACAAGAATAAGCCTAGGGAGGACGTAAATGACCTAAATGTTCATTCAATGACATAAACACACCTATTGGATGCACCAGATTGGTTAAAAACCCTAATTGGACAAGAATATGCCTAGGGAGGACGAAAATGACCTAAATGTTAATCCAATGAGACAAATAAACTTATTGGATGCACAAGATAGATTAAAAACCCTAATTGCACAAGAATAAGCCTATGGGGGACGTAAATGACCTAAATGTTCATTCAATGACACAAACACACCTATTGGATGCACAAGATTGGATAAAAACCCTAATTGGACAAGAATAAGTCTTGGGAGGACGAAAATGACCTAATTGTTCATCCAATGACACAGACACACCTATTGGATGCACAAGATTGGTTAAAAACCCTAATTGGACAAGAATAAGTCTAGGGAGGACGAAAATGACCTAACTTTTCATCCAATGACACAAACACACCTATTGGATGCACAAGATTGGTTAAAAACCCTAATTGGACAAGAATAAGCCTAGGGAGGACGAAAGTGACCTAAATGTTAATCCAATGACACAAATGAACTTATTGGATGCACAAGATTGTTTCAAAATCCTAATCGGACAAGAATATGCTTAGGGAGGACGAAAATGACCAAAATGTTAATCCAATAACACATATGAACTTATTGGACGCACAAGATTGGTTAACAACCCTAATTGCACATAAATAAGGCTAGGGAGGACGAAAATGACCTAAATGTTAATCCAATGACTTAAACACACCTATTGGATGCACAACATTGGTTAAAAACCCTAATTGGACAAGAATATGTCTTGGGAGGACGAAAATGACTTAATTGTTCATCCAATGACACAAACACACCTATTGGATGCACAAGATTGGTTAAAACCCTAACTGGACAAGAATATGTCTAGGGAGGACGAAAATGACCTAAATGTTAATCCAATGACACAAATGAACTTATTGGATGCGCAAGATTGATTAAAAACCCTAATTGCACAAGAATAAGCCTAGGGAGGAAGAAAATGACCTAAATGTTCATCCAATAACACAAACACACCTATTGGATGCACAAGATTGGTTAAAACCCTAATTGCACAAGAATAAGCCTATAGAGGACGTAAATGACCTAAATGTTCATCCAATGACTTAAACACACCTATTGGATGCACAAGATTGGTTAAAACCCTAATTGGACAAGAATATGTCTTGGGAGGACGAAAATGACCTAATTGTTCATCCAATGACACAAACACACCTATTGGATGCACAAGATTGGTCAAAACCCTAATTGGACAAGAATATGTCTAGGGAGGATGAAAATGACCTAAATGTTAATCCAATGACACAAATGAACTTATTGGATGCACAAGATTGATTAAAAACCCTAATTGCACAATAATAAGGCTAGGGAGGAAGAAAATGACCTAAATGTTCATCCAATAACACAAACATACCTATTGGATGCACAAGATTGGTTAAAACCCTAATTGCACAAGAATAAGCCTATAGAGGACGTAAATGACCTAAATGTTCATCCAATGACTTAAACACACCTGTTGGATGCACAAGATTGGTTAAAACCCTAATTGGACAAGAATATGTCTTGGGAGGACGAAAATGACCTAATTGTTCATCCAATGACACAAACACACCTATTGGATGCACAAGATTGGTTAAAACCCTAATTGGACAAGAATATGTCTAGGGAGGACGAAAATGACCTAATTGTTAATCCAATGACACAAATGAACTTATTGGATGCACAAGATTGATTAAAAACCCTAATTGCACAAGAATAAGCCTAAGGGGGACGTAAATGACCTAAATGTTCATTCAATGACATAAACACACCTATTGGATGCACAAGATTGGATAAAAACCCTAATTGGACAAGAATAAGTCTTGGGAGGACGAAAATGACCTAATTGTTCATCCAATGACGCAAACACACCTATTGGATGCACAAGATTGGTTAAAAACCCTAATTGGACAAGAATAAGCCTAGGGAGGGCGAAAATGACCTGAATGTTAATCTAATGACACAAATGAACTTATTGGACGCACAAGATTGGTTAACAACCCTAATTGCACATAAATAAGGCTAGGGAGGACGAAAATGACCTAAATATTAATCCAATGACTTAAACACACCTATTGGATGCACAACATTGGTTAAAAACCCTAATTGGACAAGAATATGTCTTGGGAGGACGAAAATGACCTAATTGTTCATCCAATGACACAAACACACCTATTGGATGCACAAGATTGGTTAAAACCCTAATTGGACAAGAATATGTCTAGGGAGGACAAAATGACCTAATTATTAATCCAATAACACAAATGAACTTATTGGACGCACAAGACTGGTTAAAAACCCTAATTGCACAAGAATAAGTCTAGGGAGGACGAAAATGACCTAAATGTTCATCCAATGACCTAAACACAACTATTGGATGCACAAGATTGGTTAAAAACCCTAATTGGACAAGGATAACCCTAGGGAGGACGAAAATGACCTAATTGTTCATCCAATGACACAAAAGAACTTAATGGATGCACAAGATTGGTTAAAAACCCTAATTGCACAAGAATAAGCCTTGGGAGGATGAAAATGACCTCAATGTTCATCAGATGGCATAAACACACCTATTGGATGCACAAGATTGGTTAAACACCCAAATTGGACAAGAATAAGCCTAGGAAGGACGAAAGTGACCTAAATGTTAATCCAATGACACAAAAGAACTTATTGGATGCACAAGATTGGTTAAAAACCCTAATTGCACAAGAATAAGCCTTGGGAGGATGAAAATGACCTCAATGTTGATCAGATGACATAAACACACCTATTGGATGCACAAGATTGGTTAAACACCCAAATTGGACAAGAATAAGCCTAGGAAGGACGAAAGTGACCTAAATGTTAATCCAATGACACAAATGAACTTATTGGATGCACAATATTGGTTAAAAACCATAATTGGATAAGAATAAGCCTAGGGAGGGAGAAAATGACCTAAATGATAATCCAATGACACAAATGAACTTATTGGATGTACAAGATTGGTTAAAAATCCTAATTGTATCAGAATAAGCCTAGGGAGGACGAAAATGACCTAAATGTTAATCCAATGACACAAACGAACTTATTGGATTAACATGATTGGTTTATAACCCTAATTGGACAAGAATAAGCCTAGGGAGGACGAAAATGTCCTAAATGTTAATCTTATGACACAAATGACCTTATTGGATGCTCAAGATTGGTTAAAAACCCTAATTGCACATAAATAAGCCTAGGGAGGACGAAAACGACCTAAATGTTAATCCAATGACACAAATGAAATTTTTGGATGCACAAGATTGGTTAAAAACCATAATTGCACAAGAATAAGCCTTGGGAGGACGAAAATGATCTAAATGTTCATTCATTGACATAAACACACCTATTGGATGCACAAGATTGGATAAAAACCCTAATTGGACAAGAATAAGCCTAGGAAGGACGAAAGTGACCTAAATGTTAATCCAATGACACAAAAGAACTTATTGGATGCACAAGATTGGTTAAAAACCCTAATTGCACAAGAATAAGCCTTGGAAGGATGAAAATGACCTCAATGTGCATCAGATGACATAAACACACCTATTGGATGCACAAGATTGGTTAAACACCCAAATTGGACAAGAATAAGCCTAGGAAGGACGAAAGTGACCTAAATGTTAATCCAATGACACAAATGAACTTATTGGATGCACAATATTGGTTAAAAACCATAATTGGATAAGAATAAGCCTAGGGAGGGAGAAAATGACCTAAATGTTAATCCAATGACAGAAATGAACTTATTGGATGTACAAGATTGGTTAAAAATCCTAATTGTATAAGAATAAGCTTAGGGAGGACGAAAATGACATAAATGTTAATCCAATGACACAAACGAACTTATTGGATTAACATGATTGGTTAATAACCCTAATTGGACAAGAATAAGCCTAGGGAGGACGAAAATGTCCTAAATGTTAATCTTATGACACAAATGAAATTTTTGGATGCACAAGATTGGTTAAAAACCATAATTGCACAAGAATAAGCCTAGGGAGGACGAAAATGACCTAAATGTTCATCCAATGACATAAACAAACCTATTGGATGCACAAGATTGGTTAAAGACCCTAATTGGACAAGAATAAGCCTACGGAGGACGAAAATGACCGAATTGTCTATCCAATGACACAAACACACCTATTGGATGATCAAGATTGGTTAAAAACCCTAATTGGACAAGAATAAGTCTAGGGAGGACAAAAATGACCTAACTGTTCATCCAATGACACAAACACACCTATTGGATGCACAAGATTGGTTAAAAACCATAATTGGACAAGAATATGCCTAGGAAGGACGAAAATGACCAAAATGTTAATCCAATGACATAAATGAACTTATTGGATGCACAAGATTTATTAAAAACCCTAATTGCAAAAGAATAAGCCTTGGGAGGACGAAAATGACCTAAATGTTCATCCAATGACATAAACACACCTATTGGATATACAATATTGGTTAAAAACCCTAATTGCACAAGAATAAGCCTTGGGAGGACGAAAATGATCTAAATGTTCATCCATTGACATAAACACACCTATTGGATGCACAAGATTGGTTAAAAACACTAACTGGACAAGAATAAGCCTAGGATGGACGATAATGACCTAAATGTTAATCAATTGACATAAATGAACTTATTGGATGCACAAGATTGGTTAAAAACCATAATTGGACAAGAATAAGCCTAGGGAGGAAGAAAATGACCTAAATGTTAATCCAATGACACAAATGAACTTATCGCATGCACAAGATTGGTTAAAAATCCTAATTGTATAAAAATAAGCGTAGGGAGGACGAAAATGACCTAAATGTTAATCCAATGACACAAATGAACTTATTGGATTCACAAGATTGGTTAAAAATCCTAATTGGACAAGAATAAGCCTAGAGAGGATGAAGATGACCTAAAGGTTAATCTAATGACACAAATGAACTTATTGGATGCTCAAGATTGGTTAAAAACCCTAATTGCACATAAATAAGCCTAGGGAGGACGAGAATGACCTTAATTTTAATCTAATGATACAAATGAACTTATCGTATGCTCTAGATTGGTTAAAAATCCTAATTGCACATAAATAAGCCTACGGAGGATGAAAATGACCTAAATGTTAATCCAATGACACAAATGAAATTTTTGGATGCACAAGATTGGTTAAAAACCCAAATTGGACAAGAATAAGCCTAAGGAGGAAGAAGATGACCTAAATGTTCATCCAATGACACAAACACACCTATTGGATGCACAAGATTGGTTAAAAACCCTAATTAGACAAGAATAAGTCTAGGCAGGACTAAAATGACCTAATTGTTTATCCAATCACACAAACACATCTATTGGATGCACAAGATTGGTTAAAAACCTTAAATGGACAAGAATATGCTTAGGGAGGACAAAGATGACCTAAATGTTAATCCAATGACACAAATGAACTTATTGCACGCACAAGATTGGTTAAAAACCCTAATTGCACAAGAATAAGCCTAGGCAGGACGAAAATGACCTAAATGTTCATCCAATGACACAAACACACCTATTGGATGCACAAGATTGGTTAAAAACCCTAATTGGACAAGAATAAGCCTAGGAAGGGCGAAAATGACCTAAATGTTAATCTAATGACACAAATTAACTTATTGGACGCACAAGATTGGTTAACAACCCTAATTGCACATAAATAAGGCTAGGGAGGACGAAAATGACCTAAATGTTAATATAATGACTTAAACACACCTATTGGATGCACAACATTGGTTAAAAACCCTAATTGGACAAGAATATCTCTTGGGAGGACGAAAATGACCTAATTGTTCATCCAATGACACAAACACACCTATTGGATGCACAAGATTGGTTAAAACCCAAATTGGACAAGAATATGTCTAGGGAGGACGAAAATGACCTAAATGTTAATCCAATGACACAAATGAACTTATTGGATGCACAAGATTGATTAAAAACCCTAATTGCACAAGAATAAGCCTAGGGAGGAAGAAAATGACCTAAATGTTCATCCAATAACACAAACACACCTATTGGATGCACAAGATTGGTTAAAACCCTAATTGCACAAGAATAAGCCTATAGAGGACGTAAATGACCTAAATGTTCATCCAATGACTTAAACACACCTATTGGATGCACAAGATTGGTTAAAAACCCTAATTGGACAAGAATATGTCTTGGGAGGACGAAAATGACCTAATTGTTCATACATTGACACAAACACACCTATTGGATGCACAAGATTGGTTAAAACCCTAATTGGACAAGAATATGTCTAGGGAGGACGAAAATGACCTAAATGTTAATCCAATGACACAAATGAACTTATTGGATGCACAAGATTGATTAAAAACCCTAATTGCACAAGAATAAGCCTAGGGAGGAAGAAAATGACCTAAATGTTCATCCAATAACACAAACACACCTATTGGATGCACAAGATTGGTTAAAACCCCTAATTGGACAAGAATAAGTCTAGGGAGGAAGAAAATCACCTAACTGTTCATCCAATGACACAAACACACCTATTGGATGCACCAGATTGGTTAAAAACCCTAATTGGACAAGAATAAGTCTAGGGAGGACAAAATGACCTAATTATTAATCCAATAACTCAAATGAACTTATTGGACGCACAAGACTGGTTAAAAACCCTAATGGCACAAGAATAAGTCTAGGGAGGATGAAAATGACCTAAATGTTCATCCAATGACATAAACACACCTATTGTATGCACAAGATTGGTTAAAAACCCTAATTGGACAAGAATAACCGTAGGGAGGACGAAAATGACCTAATTGTACATCCAATGACACAAACACACGTATTGGAAGCACAAGATTTGTTAAAAATCCTAATTGGACAAGAATATGCCTAAGGAGGACGAAAATGATGTAAATGTTAATACAATGACACAAAAGAACTTATTGGATGCACAAGATTGGTTAAAAACACTAATTGCACAAGAATAAACCTTAGGAGGATGAAAATGACCTAAATGTTCATCCAATGACCTAAACACAACTATTGGATGCACAAGATTGGTTAAAAACCCTAATTGGACAAGAATAAGACTAGGGAGGACGAAAATGACCTAATTGTTCATCCAATGACACAAACATACGTATTGGATTAACAAGATTTGTTAAAAACCCTAACTGGACTAGAATATGCCAAGGAGGACGAAAATGACCTAAATGTTAATCCAATGACACAAAAGAACTTATTGGATGCACAAGATTGGTTAAAAACCCTAATTGCACAAGAATAAGCCTTAGGAGGATGAAAATGACCTCAATGTTCATCAGATGACATAAACACACCTATTGGATGCACAAGATTGGTTAAACACCCAAATTGGACAAGAATAAGCCTAAGAAGGACGAAAGTGACCTAAATGTTAATCCAATGACACAAATGAACTTATTGGATGTACAAGATTTGTTAAAAATCCTAATTGTATAAGAATAAGCCTAGGGAGGACGAAAATGACCTAAATGTTAATCCAATGACACAAACGAACTTATTGGATTAAAATGATTGGTTAATAACGCTAATTGGACAAGAATAAGCCTAGGGAGGACGAAAATGTCCTAAATGTTAATCTTATGACACAAATGACCTTATTGGATGCTCAAGATTGGTTAAAAACCCTAATTGCACATAAATAAGCCTAGGGAGGACGAAAACGACCTAAATGTTAATCCAATGACACAAATGAAATATTTGGATGCACAAGATTGGTTAAACACCCAAATTGGACAAGTATAAGCCTAGGAAGGACGAAAGTGACCTAAATGTTAATCCAATGACACAAATGAACTTATTGGATGCACAATAATGGTTAAAAACAATAGTTGGACAAGAATAAGCCTAGGGAGGGTGAAAATGACCTAAATGTTAATCCAATGACACAAATGAACTTATTGGATGTACAAGATTGGTTAAAAATCCTAATTGTATAAGAATAAGCGTAGGGAGGACGAAAATGACCTAAATGTTAATCCAATGACACAAATGAACTTATTGGATTCACAAGATATGTTAAAAATCCTAATTGGACAAGAATAAGCCTAGGGAGGATGAAGATGACCTAAAGGTTAATCTAATGACACAAATGAACTTATTGGATGCTCAAGATTGGTTAAAAACCCTAATTGCACATAAATAAGCCTAGGGAGGACGAGAATGACCTAAATATTAATCTAATGATACAAATGAACTTATTGCATGCTCTAGATTGGTTAAAAATCCTAATTGAACATAAATAAGCCTATGGAGGATGAAAATGACCTAAATGTTAATCCAATGACACAAATGAAATTTTTGGATGCACAAGATTGGTTAAAAACCCAAATTGGACAAGAATAAGCCTAAGGAGGAAGAAGATGACCTAAATGTTCATCCAATGACACAAACACACCTATTGGATGCACAAGATTGGTTAAAAACCCTAATTAGACAAGAATAAGTCTAGGCAGGACTAAAATGACCTAATTGTT
>JBBPBR010000008.1:31654517-31709166 GCA_037974775.1 Cicer pinnatifidum
GGAGGATGAAAATGACCTAAATGTTAATCCAATGACACAAATGAAATTTTTGGATGCACAAGATTGGTTAAAAACCCAAATTGGACAAGAATAAGCCTAAGGAGGAAGAAGATGACCTAAATGTTCATCCAATGACACAAACACACCTATTGGATGCACAAGATTGGTTAAAAACCCTAATTAGACAAGAATAAGTCTAGGCAGGACTAAAATGACCTAATTGTTCATCCAATCACACAAACACATCTATTGGATGCACAAGATTGGTTAAAAACCCTAAATGGACAAGAATATGCTTAGGGAGGACAAAGATGACCTAAATGTTAATCCAATGACACAAATGAACTTATTGCACGCACAAGATTGGTTAAAAACCCTAATTGCACAAGAATAAGCCTAGGCAGGACGAAAATGACCTAAATGTTAATCTAATAACACAAATGAACTTATTGGACGCACAAGATTGGTTAAAAACCCTAATTGCACATAAATAAGCCTAGGGAAGACGAAAATGACCTAAATGTTAATCCAATGACACAAATGAAATTTTTGGATGCACAAGATTGGTTAAAAACCATAATTTCACAAGATTAAGCCTTGGGAGGGCGAAAATGATCTAAATGTTCATCCATTGACATAAACACACCTATCAGATGCACAAGATTGGTTAAAAACCCTAATTGGACAAGAATAAGCCTAGGAAGGACGAAAATGACCTAAATGTTAATCCAATGACACAATTGAACTTATTGGATGCTCAAGATTGGTTAAAAACCATAATTGGACAAGAATAAGCCTAAGGAGGACGAAAATGACCTAAATGTTAATCTATTGACACAAATGAACGTATTGGATGCTCAAGATTGGTTAAAAACCCTAATTGCACATAAATATGACTAGGGAGGACGAAAATGACCTAAATGTTAATCTAATGACACAATTGAACTTATTGGATGCTCAAGATTGGTTAAAAACCCTAATTGCACATAAATAAGCCTAGGGAGGACGAAAATGACAAAAATGTTAACCCAATGACACAAATCAACTTTTTGGATGCACAAGATTGGTTAAAAACCTTAATTGCAGAAGGATAAGCCTATTGAGGACGTAAATGACCTAAATGTTAATCCAATGACACAATTGAACTTATTGGATGCACAAGATTGGTTAAAAACCCTAATTGGACAAGAATAAGTCTTGGGAGGACGAAAATGACCTAACTGTTCATCCAATTACACAAACACACGTATTGGATGCACCAGATTGGTTCAAAACCCTAATTGGACAAGAATATGCCTAGGGAGGACGAAAATGACCTAAATGTTAATCCAATGACACATATGAACTTATTGGATACACAAGATTGATTAAAAACACTAATTGCACAAGAATAAGCCTAGGGAGTACGTAAATGACCTAAATGTTCGTCCAAAGACATCAACACACCTATTGGATAATTGGACAAGAATAAGTCTAGGGAGGACAAATTGACCTAATTGTTCATCCAATGACACAAACACACCTATTGGATGCACAAGATTGGTTAAAAACCCTAATTGGACAAGAATATGCCTAGGATGGAAAAAAAATGACCTAAATGTTAATCCAATAACACGAATGAACTTATTGGACGCACAAGACTGGTTAAAAACCCTAATTGCACAAGAATAAGTCTAGGGAGAACGAAAATGACCTAATTGTTCATCCAATGACACAAACACACGTATTGGAAGCACAAGATTGGTTAAAAATCCTAATTGGACAAGAATAAGCCTAGAGAGGATGAAGATGACCTAAAGGTTAATCTAATGACACAAATGAACTTATTGGATGCTCAAGATTGGTTTAAAACCCTAATTGCACATAAATAAGCCTAGGGAGGACGAGAATGACCTAAATTTTAATCTAATGATACAAATGAACTTATCGTATGCTCTAGATTGGTTAAAAATCCTAATTGCACATAAATAAGCCTACGGAGGATGAAAATGACCTAAATTTTAATCCAATGACACAAATGAAATTTTTGGATGCACAAGATTGGTTAAAAACCCAAATTGGACAAGAATAAGCCTAAGGAGGAAGAAGTTACCTAAATGTTCATCCAATGACACAAACACACCTATTGGATGCACAGGATTGGTTAAAAACCCTAATTAGACAAGAATAAGTCTAGGCAGGACTAAAATGACCTAATTGTTCATCCAATCACACAAACACATCTATTGGATGCACAAGATTGGTTAAAAACCTTAAATGGACAAGAATATGCTTAGGGAGGACAAAGATGACCTAAATGTTAATCCAATGACACAAATGAACTTATTGCACGCACAAGATTGGTTAAAAACCCTAATTGCACAAGATTAAGCCTAGGCAGGACGAAAATGACCTAAATGTTCATCCAATGACACAAACACACCTATTGGATGCACAAGATTGGATAAAAACCCTAATTGGACAAGAATAAGTCTTGGGAGGACGAAAATGACCTAATTGTTCATCCAATGACACAAACACACCTATTGGATGCACAAGATTGGTTAAAAACCCTAATTGGACAAGAATAAGCCTAGGAAGGGCGAAAATGACCTAAATGTTAATCTAATGACACAAATGAACTTATTGGACGCACAAGATTGGTTAACAACCCTAATTGCACATAAATAAGGCTAGGGATGACGAAAATGACCTAAATGTTAATATAATGACTTAAACACACCTATTGGATGCACAACATTGGTTAAAAACCCTAATTGGGCAAGAATATCTCTTGGGAGGACGAAAATGACCTAATTGTTCATCCAATGACACAAACACACCTATTGGATGCACAAGATTGGTTAAAACCCAAATTGGACAAGAATATGTCTAGGGAGGAAGAAAATGACCTAAATGTTAATCCAATGACACAAATGAACTTATTGGATGCACAAGATTGATTAAAAACCCTAATTGCACAAGAATAAGCCTAGGGAGGAAGAAAATGACCTAAATGTTCATCCAATAACACAAACACACCTATTGGATGCACAAGATTGGTTAAAACCGTAATTGCACAAGAATAAGCCTATAGAAGACGTAAATGACCTAAATGTTCATCCAATGACTTAAACACACCTATTGGATGCACAAGATTGGTTAAAAACCCTAACTGGACAAGAATATGTCTTGGGAGGACGAAAATGACCTAATTGTTCATACAATGACACAAACACACCTATTGGATGCACAAGATTGGTTAAAACCCTAATTGGACAAGAATATGTCTAGGGAGGACGAAAATGACCTAAATGTTAATCCAATGACACAAATGAACTTATTGGATGCACAAGATTGATTAAAAACCCTAATTGCACAAGAATAAGCCTAGGGAGGAAGAAAATGACCTAAATGTTCATCCAATAACACAAACACACCAATTGGATGCACAATATTGGTTAAAACCCCTAATTGGACAAGAATAAGTCTAGGGAGGAAGAAAATCACCTAACTGTTCATCCAATGACACAAACACACCTATTGGATGCACCAGATTGGTTAAAAACCCTAATTGGACAAGAATAATTATAGGGAGGACAAAATGACCTAATTATTAATCCAATAACTCAAATGAACTTATTGGACGCACAAGACTGGTTAAAAACCCTAATGGCACAAGAATAAGTCTAGGGAGGATGAAAATGACCTAAATGTTCATCCAATGACATAAACACACCTATTGTATGCACAAGATTGGTTAAAAACCCTAATTGGACAAGAATAACCCTAGGGAGGACGAAAATGACCTAATTGTTCATCCAATGACACAAACATACGTATTGGAAGCACAAGATTTGTTAAAAATCCTAATTGGACAAGAATATGCCTAAGGAGGACGAAAATGATGTAAATGTTAATCCAATGACACAAAAGAACTTATTGGATGCACAAGATTGGTTAAAAACACTAATTGCACAAGAATAAGACTAGGGAGGACGAAAATGACCTAATTGTTCATCCAATGACACAAACATACGTATTGGATTAACAAGATTTGTTAAAAACCCTAACTGGACAAGAATATGCCAAGGAGGACGAAAATGACCTAAATGTTAATCCAATGACACAAAAGAACTTATTGGATGCACAAGATTGGTTAAAAACCCTAATTGCACAAGAATAAGCCTTGGGAGGATGAAAATGACCTCAATGTTCATCAGATGACATAAACACACCTATTGGATGCACAAGATTTGTTAAACACCCAAATTGGACAAGAATAAGCCTAAGAAGGATGAAAGTGACCTAAATGTTAATCCAATGACACAAATGAACTTATTGGATGTACAAGATTGGTTAAAAATCCTAATTGTATAAGAATAAGCCTAGGGAGGACGAAAATGACCTAAATGTTAATCCAATGACACAAACGAACTTATTGGATTAACATGATTGGTTAATAACCCTAATTGGACAAGAATAAGCCTAGGGAGGACGAAAATGTCCTAAATGTTAATCTTATGACACAAATGACCTTATTGGATGCTCAAGATTGGTTAAAAACCCTAATTGCACATAAATAAGCCTAGGGAGGACGAAAACGACCTAAATGTTAATCCAATGACACAAATTAAATATTTGGAAGCACAAGATTGGTTAAACACCCAAATTGGACAAGAATAAGCCTAGGAAGGACGAAAGTGACCTAAATGTTAATCCAAAGACACAAATGAACTTATTGGATGCACAATATTGGTTAAAAACCATAGTTGGACAAGAATAAGCCTAGGGAGGGTGAAAATGACCTAAATGTTAATCCAATGACACAAATGAACTTATTGGATGTACAAGATTGGTTAAAAATCCTAATTGTATAAGAATAAGCGTAGGCAGGACGAAAATGACCTAAATGTTAATCCAATGACACAAATGAACTTATTGGATTCACAAGATATGTTAAAAATCCTAATTGGACAAGAATAAGCCTAGGGAGGATGAAGATGACCTAAAGGTTAATCTAATGACACAAATGAACTTATTGGATGCTCAAGATTGGTAAAAAACCCTAATTGCTCATAAAAAAGCCTAGGGAGGACGAGAATGACCTAAATATTAATCCAATGATACAAATGAACTTATTGGATGCTCTAGATTGGTTAAAAATCCTAATTGCACATAAATAAGCCTACGGAGGATGAAAATGACCTAAATGTTAATCCAATGACACAAATGAAATTTTTGGATGCACAAGATTGGTTAAAAACCCAAATTGGACAAGAATAAGCCTAAGGAGGAAGAAGATGACCTAAATGTTCATCCAATGACACAAACACACCTATTGGATGCACAGGATTGGTTAAAAACCCTAATTAGACAAGAATAAGTCTAGGCAGGACTAAAATGACCTAATTGTTCATCCAATCACACAAACACATCTATTGGATGCACAAGATTGTTTAAAAACCCTAAATGGACAAGAATATGCTTAGGGAGGACAAAGATGACCTAAATGTTAATCGAATGACACAAATGAACTTATTGCACGCACAAGATTGGTTAAAAACCCTAATTGCACAAGAATAAGCCTAGGCAGGACGAAAATGACCTAAATGTTAATCTAATAACACCAATGAACTTATTGGACGCACAAGATTGGTTAAAAACCCTAATTGCACATAAATAAGCCTAGGGAAGACGAAAATGACCTAAATGTTAATCCAATGACACAAATGAAATTTTTGGATGCACAAGATTGGTTAAAAACCATAATTTCACAAGATTAAGCCTTGGGAGGGAGAAAATGATCTAAATGTTCATCCATTGACATAAACACACCTATTGGATGCACAAGATTGGTTAAAAACCGTAATTGGACAAGAATAAGCCTAGGAAGGACGAAAATGACCTAAATGTTAATCCAATGACACAATTGAACTTATTGGATGCTCAAGATTGGTTAAAAACCATAATTGGACAAGAATAAGCCTAAGGAGGACGAAAATCACCTAAATGTTAATCTATTGACACAAATGAACTTATTGGATGCTCAAGATTGGTTAAAAACCCTAATTGCACATAAATATGACTAGGGAGGACGAAAATGACCTAAATGTTAATCTAATGACACAAATTAACTTATTGGATGCTCAAGATTGGTTAAAAACCGTAATTGCACATAAATAAGTCTAGGGAGGACGAAAATGACCAAAATGTTAATCCAATGACACAAATCAACTTTTTGGATGCACAAGATTGGTTAAAAACCCTAATTGCAGAAGGATAAGCCTATTGAGGACGTAAATGACCTAAATGTTAATCCAATGACACAATTGAACTTATTGGATGCACAAGATTGGTTAAAAACCCTAATTGGACAAGAATAAGTCTAGGGAGGACGAAAATGACCTTACTGTTCATCCAATGACACACGTATTGGATGCACCAGATTGGTTAAAAACCCTAATTGGACAAGAATATGCCTAGGGAGGATGAAGATGACCTAAATGTTAATCCAATGACACATATGAACTTATTGGATACACAAGATTGATTAAAAACCCTAATTGCACAAGAATAAGCCTAGGGAGTACGTAAATGACCTAAATGTTCGTCCAAAGACATCAACACACCTATTGGATAATTGCACAAGAATAAGTCTAGGGAGGACAAAATGACCTAATTGTTCATCCAATGACATAAACACAGCTATTGTATGCACAAGATTGGTTAAAAACCCTAATTGGACAAGAATAACCCTAGGGAGGACGAAAATGACGTAATTGTTCATCCAATGACACAAACACACGTATTGGAAGCACAAGATATTTTAAAAATCCTAATTGGATAAGAATATGCCTAAGGAGGACGAAACTGATCTAAATGTTAATCCAATGACACAAAAGAACTTATTGGATGCACAAGATTGGTTAAAAAACTAATTGCACAAGAATAAGCCTTGGGAGGATGAAAATGACCTAAATGTTCATCCAATGACCTAAACACAACTATTGGATGCACAAGATTGGTTAAAAACCCTAATTTGACAAGAATAAGACTAGGGAGGACGAAAATGACCTAATTGTTCATCCAATGACACAAACACACGTATTGGATTAACAAGATTTGTTAAAAGCCCTAACTGGACAAGAATATGTCAAGGAGGACGAAAATGACCTAAATAGTAATCCAATGACACAAAAGAACTTATGCACAAGATTGGTTAAAAACCCTAATTGCACAAGAATAAGCCTATGGAGGATGAAAATGACCACAATGTTCATCAGATGACATAAACACTCCTATTGGATGCACAAGATTTGTTAAACACCCTAATTGGACAACAATAAGCCCAGGGAGGACGAAAATGACCTAAATGTTAATCCAATGACACAAATGAACTTATTGGATGCACAAGATTGGTTAAAAATCCTAATTGGACAAGAATATGCCTAGGGAGGACGAAATTGACCTAAATGTTAATCCAATGACACAAATGAATCTTATTGGATGCACAAGATTGGTTAAGAATCCCAATTGGACAAGAATATGCCTAGGGAGGACGAAAATGACGTAAATGTTAATCCAATGACACAAATGAACTTATTGGATGTACAAGATTGGTTAAAAATCCTAATTGTATAAGAATAAGCGTAGGGAGGACGAAAATGACCTAAATGTTAATCCAATGACACAAATGAACTTATTGGATTCACAAGATATGTTAAAAATCCTAATTGGACAAGAATAAGCCTAGGCAGGATGAAGATGACCTAAAGGTTAATCTAATGACACAAATGAACTTATTGGATGCTCAAGATTGGTTAAAAACCCTAATTGCTCATAAATAAGCCTAGGGAGGACGAGAATGACCTAAATATTAATCCAATGATACAAATGAACTTATTGGATGCTCTAGATTGGTTAAAAATCCTAATTGCACATAAATAAGCCTACGGAGGATGAGAATGACCTAAATGTTAATCAAATGACACAAATGAAATTTTTGGATGCACAAGATTGGTTAAAAACCCAAATTGGACAAGAATAAGCCTAAGGAGGAAGAAGATGACCTAAATGTTCATCCAATGACACAAACACACCTATTGGATGCACAGGATTGGTTAAAAACCCTAATTAGACAAGAATAAGTCTAGGCAGGACTAAAATGACCTAATTGTTCATCCAATCACACAAACACATCTATTGGATGCACAAGATTGGTTAAAAACCCTAAATGGACAAGAATATGCTTAGGGAGGACAAAGATGACCTAAATGTTAATCGAATGACACAAATGAACTTATTGCCAGCACAAGATTGGTTAAAAACCCTAATTGCACAAGAATAAGCCTAGGCAGGACGAAAATGACCTAAATGTTAATCTAATAACACAAATGAACTTATTGGACGCACAAGATTGGTTAAAAACCCTAATTCCACATAAATAAGCCTAGGGAAGACGAAAATGACCTAAATGTTAATCCAATGACACAAATGAAATTTTTGGATGCACAAGATTGGTTAAAAACCATAATTTCACAAGATTAAGCCTTGGGAGGGAGAAAATGATCTAAATGTTCATCCATTGACATAAACACACCTATTGGATGCACAAGATTGGTTAAAAACCGTAATTGGACAAGAATAAGCCTAGGAAGGACGAAAATGACCTAAATGTTAATCCAATGACACAATTGAACTTATTGGATGCTCAAGATTGGTTAAAAACCATAATTGGACAAGAATAAGCCTAAGGAGGACGAAAATGACCTAAATGTTAATCTATTGACACAAATGAACTTATTGGATGCTCAAGATTGGTTAAAAACCCTAATTGCACATAAATATGACTAGGGAGGACGAAAATGACCTAAATGTTAATCTAATGACACAAATGAACTTATTGGATGCTCAAGATTGGTTAAAAACCGTAATTGCACATAAATAAGTCTAGGGAGGACGAAAATGACCAAAATGTTAATCCAATGACACAAATCAACTTTTTGGATGCACAAGATTGGTTAAAAACCCTAATTGCAGAAGGATAAGCCTATTGAGGACGTAAATGACCTAAATGTTAATCCAATGACACAATTGAACTTATTGGATGCACAAGATTGGTTAAAAACCCTAATTGGACAAGAATAAGTCTAGGGAGGACGAAAATGACCTAATTGTTCATCCAATGACCTAAATGTTCATCCAATGACCTAAATGTTCATCCAATGACCTAAACACAACTATTGGATGCACAAGATTGGTTAAAAACCCTAATTTGACAAGAATAAGACTAGGGAGGACGAAAATGACCTAAATGACCTAAATGTTAATCCAATGACACAAATGAACTTATTGGATTCACAAGATATGTTAAAAATCCTCATTGGACAAGAATAAGCCTAGGGAGGATGAAGATGACCTAAAGGTTAATCTAATGACACAAATGAACTTATTGGATGCTCAAGATTGGTTAAAAACCCTAATTGCACATAAATAAGCCTAGGGAGGACGAGAATGACCTAAATATTAATCTAATGATACAAATAAACTTATTGGATGCTCTAGATTGGTTAAAAATCCTAATTGCACATAAATAAGCCTACGGAGGATGAAAATGACCTAAATGGTAATCCAATGACACAAATGAAATTTTTGGATGCACAAGATTGGTTAAAAACCCAAATTGGACAAGAATAAGCCTAAGGAGGAAGAAGATGACCTAAATGTTCATCCAATGACACAAACACACCTATTGGATGCACCAGATTGGTTCAAAACCATAATTGGACAAGAATATGCCTATGGAGGACGAAAATGACCTAAATGTTAATCCAATGATATAAATGAACTTATTGGATGCACAAGATTGGTTAAAAAACCAAATTGGACAAGAATAAGTCTAGGGGGTAAGAAAATGACCT
The DNA here is from genome assembly GCA_037974775.1 of Cicer pinnatifidum. NCBI lineage: Eukaryota > Viridiplantae > Streptophyta > Magnoliopsida > Fabales > Fabaceae > Cicer > Cicer pinnatifidum. Next base: position 31,664,420 of record JBBPBR010000008.1, read on the forward strand.
AAATGTTCATCCAATAACACAAACACACCTATTGGATGCACAAGATTGGTTAAAAACCCTTATTGGACAAGAATAGGTCTAGGGAGGACGAAAATGACCTAAATGTTAATCCAATGACACAAAAGAACTTAGTGGATGCACAAGATTGGTTAAAAACCCAAATTGTTCAAGAATAAGCCTTTGGAGGATGTAAATGACCTCAATGTTCATCAGATGACATAAACACACCTATTGGATGCACAAGATTGGTTAAACACCCAAATTGGACAAGAATAAGCCTAGGAAGGACGAAAGTGACCTAAATGTTAATCCAATGACACAAATGAACTTATTGGATGCACAATATTGGTTAAAAACCATAATTGGACAAGAATAAGCCTAGGGAGGGCGAAAATGACCTAAATGTTAATCCAATGACACAAATGAACTTATTGGATGTACAAGATTGGTTAAAAATCCTAATTGTATAAGAATAAGCCTAGGGAGGACGAAAATGACCTAAATGTTAATCCAATGACACAAACGAACTTATTTGATTAACATGATTGGTTAAAAACCCTAATTGGACAAGAATAAGCCTAGGGAGGACGAAAATCTCCTAACTGTTAATCTTATGACACAAATGACCTTATTGGATGCTCAAGATTGGTTAAAAACCCTAATTGCACATAAATAAGCGTAGGGAGGACGAAAACGACCTAAATGTTAATCCAATGACACAAATGAAATTTTTGGATGCACAAGATTGGTTAAACACCCAAATTGGACAAGAATAAGCCTAGGAAGGACGAAAGTGACCTAAATGTTAATCCAATGACACAAATGAACTTATTGGATGCACAATATTGGTTAAAAACCATAGTTGGACAAGAATAAGCCTAGGGAGGGTGAAAATGACCTAAATGTTAATCCGATGAAACAAATGAACTTATTGGATGTACAAGATTGGTTAAAAATCCTAATTGTATAAGAATAAGCGTAGGGAGGACGAAATGACCTAAATGTTAATCCAATGACACAAATGAACTTATTGGATTCACAAGATATGTTAAAAATCCTAATTGGACAAGAATAAGCCTAGGGAGGATGAAGATGACCTAAAGGTTAATCTAATGACACAAATGAACTTATTGGATGCTCTAGATTGGTTAAAAATCCTAATTGCACATAAATAAGCCAACGGAGGATGAAAATGAACTAAATGTTAATCCAATGACACAAATGAAATTTTTGGATGCACAAGATTGGTTAAAAACCCAAATTGGACAAGAATAAGCCTAAGGAGGAAGAAGATGACCTAAATGTTCATCCTATGACACAAACACACCTATTGGATGCACAGGATTGGTTAAAAACCCTAATTAGACAAGAATAAGTCTAGGCAGGACTAAAATGACCTAATTGTTCATCCAATCACACAAACACATCTATTGGATGCACAAGATAGGTTAAAAACCCTAAATGGACAAGAATATGCTTAGGGAGGACAAAGATGACCTAAATGTTAATCCAACGACACAAATGAACTTATTGCACGCACAAGATTGGTTAAAAACTCTAATTGCACAAGAATAAGCCTAGGCAGGACGAAAATGACCTAAATGTTAATCTAATAACACAAATGAACTTATTGGACGCACAAGATTGGTTAAAAACCCTAATTGCACATAAATAAGCCTAGGGAAGACCAAAATGACCTAAATGTTAATCCAATGACACAAATGAAATTTTTGGATGCACAAGATTGGTTAAAAACCATAATTTCACAAGATTAAGCCTTGGGAGGGCGAAAATGATCTAAATGTTCATCCATTTACATAAACACACCTATTGGATGCACAAGATTGGTTAAAAACCCTAATTGGACAAGAATAAGCCTAGGAAGGACGAAAATGACCTAAATGTTAATCCAATGACAGAATTGAACTTATTGGATGCTCAAGATTGGTTAAAAACCATAATTGGACAAGAATAAGCCTAAGGAGGACGAAAATGACCTAAATGTTAATCTATTGACACAAATGAACTTATTGGATGCTCAAGATTGGTTAAAAACCCTAATTGCACATAAATATGACTAGGGAGGACGAAAATGACCTAAATGTTAATCTAATGACACAAATGAACTTATTGGATGCTCAAGATTGGTTAAAAACCCTAATTGCACATAAATAAGCCTAGGGAGGACGAAAATGACCAAAATGTTAATCCAATGACACAAATCAAATTTTTGGATGCACAAGATTGGTTAAAAACCCTAATTGCAGAAGGATAAGCCTATTGAGGACGTAAATGACCAAAATGTTAATCCAATGACACAATTGAACTTATTGGATGCACAAGATTGGTTAAAAACCCTAATTGGACAAGAATAAGTCTAGGGAGGACGAAAATGACCTAACTGTTCATCCAATGACACAAACACACCTATTGGATGCACCAGATTGGTTCAAAACCCTAATTGGACAAGAATATGCCTAGGGAGGACGAAAATGACCTAAATGTTAATCCAATGACACATATGAACTTATTGGATGCACAAGATTGATTAAAAACCCTAATTGCACAAGAATAAGCCTAGGGAGTACGTAAATGACCTAAATGTTCATCCAATGAAACAAACACACCTATTGGATGCACAAGATTGGTTAAAAACCCTAATTGGACAAGAATATGCCTAGGAAGGACGAAAATGACCTAAATGTTAATCCAATAACACGAATGAACTTATTGGACGCACAAGACTGGTTAAAAACCCTAATTGCACAAGAATAAGTCTAGGGAGAACGAAAATGACCTAAATGTTCATCCAATGACATAAACATAGCTATTGTATGCACAAGATTGGTTAAAAACCCTAATTGGACAAGAATAACCCTAAGGAGGACGAAAATCACCTAATTGTTCATCTAATGACACAAACACACGTATTAGAAGCACAAGATTTTTTAAAAATCCTAATTGGATAAGAATATGCCTAAGGAGGACGAAACTGATCTAAATGTTAATCCAATGACACAAAAGAACTTATTGGATGCACAAGATTGGTTAAAAAACTATTTGCACAAGAATAAGCCTTGGGAGGATGAAAATGACCTAAATGTTCATCCAATGACCTAAACACAACTATTGGATGCACAAGATTGGTTAAAAACCCTAATTTGACAAGAATAAGACTAGGGAGGACGAAAATGACCTAATTGTTCATCCAATGACACAAACACACGTATTGGATTAACAAGATTTGTTAAAAACCCTAACTGGACAAGAATATGCCAAGGAGGACGAAAATGACCTAAATGTTAATCCAATGACACAAAGGAACTTATGCACAAGATTGGTTAAAAACCCTAATTGCACAAGAATAAGCCTTCGAAGGATGAAAATGACCTCAATGTTCATCAGATGACATAAACACTCCTATTGGATGCACAAGATTTGTTAAACACCCTAATTGGACAACAATAAGCCCAGGGAGGACGAAAATGACCTAAATGTTAATCCAATGACACAAATGAACTTATTGGATGCACAATATTGGTTAAAAATCCTAATTGGACAAGAATATGCCTAGGGAGGACGAAAATGACCTAAATGTTAATCCAATGACACAAATGAATCTTATTGGATGCCCAAGATTGGTTAAGAATCCCAATTGGACAAGAATATGCCTAGGGAGGACGAAAATGACCTAAATGTTAATCCAATGATATAAATGAACTTATTGGATGCACAAGATTGGTTAAAAAACCAAATTGGACAAGAATAAACCTAGGGGGGGAAGAAAATGACCTAAATGTTCATCCAATAACACAAACACACCTATTGGATGCACAAGATTGGTTAAAAACCCTAATTGGACAAGAATAAGTCTAGGGAGGACGAAAATGACCTAAATGTTAATCTAATAACACAAATGAACTTATTGGACGCACAAGATTGGTTAAAAACCCTAATTGCACATAAATAAGCCTAGGGAAGACCAAAATGACCTAAATGTTAATCCAATGACACAAATGAAATTTTTGGATGCACAAGATTGGTTAAAAACCATAATTTCACAAGATTAAGCCTTGGGAGGGCGAAAATGATCTAAATGTTCATGCATTTACATAAACACACCTATTGGATGCACAAGATTTGTTAAAAACCCTAATTGGACAAGAATAAGCCTAGGAAGGACGAAAATGACCTAAATGTTAATCCAATGACACAATTGAACTTATTGGATGCTCAAGATTGGTTAAAAACCATAATTGGACAAGAATAAGCCTAAGGAGGACGAAAATGACCTAAATGTTAATCTATTGACACAAATGAACTTATTGGATGCTCAAGATTGGTTAAAAACCCTAATTGCACATAAATATGACTAGGGAGGACGAAAATGACCTAAATGTTAATCTAATGACACAAATGAACTTATTGGATGCTCAAGATTGGTTAAAAACCCTAATTGCACATAAATAAGCCTAGGGAGGACGAAAATGACCAAAATGTTAATCCAATGACACAAATCAAATTTTTGGATGCACAAGATTGGTTAAAAACCCTAATTGTAGAAGGATAAGCCTATTGAGGACGTAAATGACCAAAATGTTAATCCAATGACACAATTGAACTTATTGGATGCACAAGATTGGTTAAAAACCCTAATTGGACAAGAATAAGTCTAGGGAGGACGAAAATGACCTAACTGTTCATCCAATGACACAAACACACCTATTGGATGCACCAGATTGGTTCAAAACCCTAATTGGACAAGAATATGCCTAGGGAGGACGAAAATGACCTAAATGTTAATCCAATGACACATATGAACTTATTGGATGCACAAGATTGATTAAAAACCCTAATTGCACAAGAATAAGCCTAGGGAGTACGTAAATGACCTAAATGTTCATCCAATGAAACAAACACACCTATTGGATGCACAAGATTGGTTAAAAACCCTAATTGGACAAGAATATGCCTAGGAAGGACGAAAATGACCTAAATGTTAATCCAATAACACGAATGAACTTATTGGACGCACAAGACTGGTTAAAAACCCTAATTGCACAAGAATAAGTCTAGGGAGAACGAAAATGACCTAAATGTTCATCCAATGACATAAACACAGCTATTGTATGCACAAGATTGGTTAAAAACCCTAATTGGACAAGAATAACCCTAAGGAGGACGAAAATCACCTAATTGTTCATCTAATGACACAAACACACGTATTAGAAGCACAAGATTTTTTAAAAATCCTAATTGGATAAGAATATGCCTAAGGAGGACGAAACTGATCTAAATGTTAATCCAATGACACAAAAGAACTTATTGGATGCACAAGATTGGTCAAAAAACTATTTGCACAAGAATAAGCCTTGGGAGGATGAAAATGACCTAAATGTTCATCCAATGACCTAAACACAACTATTGGATACACAAGATTGGTTAAAAACCCTAATTTGACAAGAATAAGACTAGGGAGGACGAAAATGACCTAATTGTTCATCCAATGACACAAACACACGTATTGGATTAACAAGATTTGTTAAAAACCCTAACTGGACAAGAATATGCCAAGGAGGACAAAAATGACCTAAATGTTAATCCAATGACACAAAGGAACTTATGCACAAGATTGGTTAAAAACCCTAATTGCACAAGAATAAGCCTTCGAAGGATGAAAATGACCTCAATGTTCATCAGAAGACATAAACACTCCTATTGGATGCACAAGATTTGTTAAACACCCTAATTGGACAACAATAAGCCCAGGGAGGACGAAAATGACCTAAATGTTAATCCAATGACACAAATGAACTTATTGGATGCACAATATTGGTTAAAAATCCTAATTGGACAAGAATATGCCTAGGGAGGACGAAAATGACCTAAATGTTAATCCAATGACACAAATGAATCTTATTGGATGCCCAAGATTGGTTAAGAATCCCAATTGGACAAGAATATGCCTAGGGAGGACGAAAATGACCTAAATGTTAATCCAATGATATAAATGAACTTATTGGATGCACAAGATTGGTTAAAAAACCAAATTGGACAAGAATAAACCTAGGGGGGGAAGAAAATGACCTAAATGTTCATCCAATAACACAAACACACCTATTGGATGCACAAGATTGGTTAAAAACCCTAATTGGACAAGAATAAGTCTAGGGAGGACGAAAATGACCTAACTTTTCATCCAATGACACAAACACACCTATTGGATGCACAAGATTGGTTAAAAACCCTAACTGGACAAGAATAAGCCTAGGGTGGACGAAAGTGACCTAAATGTTAATCCAATGACACAAATGAACTTATTGGATGCACAAGATTGGTTCAAAATCCTAATCGGACAAGAATATGCTTAGGGAGGACGAAAATGACCAAAATGTTAATCCAATAACACAAATGAACTTATTGGATGCACAAGATTGGTTAAAAACCCTAATTGCATAAGAATAAGCCTAGGGAGGGCGGAAATGACCTAAATGTTAATCTAATGACACAAATGAACTTATTGGATGCACAAGATTGGTTAAAAACCCTAATTGCACATAAATAAGCCTAGGGAGGACGAAAACGACCTAAATGTTAATCCAATGACACAAATGAAATTTTTGGATGCACAAGATTGGTTAAAAATCATAATTGCACAAGAATAAGCCTTGGGACGACGAAAATGATCTAAATGTTCATTCATTGACATAAACACACATGATTGGCAAATCAATTTATGCCCAATAGTGTCTATTTTTCGAAAATAAAATCATGAAAATCGATTAGGTTAATCGATTTAGTATTCCTAGAAAGCTAAATGCTTTAACTTTTCCTTTTCCAATTGATTGACCACTTGATACAGTTTAATGAATCGATTTGGAAAATCGATTACTTTGGCCCCTGACTTCAAAGTTTTGAAATGTTTTCCATACTCTACCTCGAAATAGATTAGGGTAATGGATTGTTTGATTTTGTTTGGAGCATTCAGTTAAATAAATCGATTTGGTGAATCGATGCTGAGACAGGCATATGTCTGAACTGATATGAAAGTTCCTGAACTGATACGAAATCGATTAGGGAAATCGATTGAGTAACTAAGGCAATTGATAAGGGAAATCGATTGACAATATGACCGTTATGTTTTTTTTACTAGCCGTTACGGACTCTAACGACTCTGTTGATTGAGCTTCCCCAGCAACGGTTACCTAATCGATTGGACCAATCGATTTACGCACCTGATTCTATAAAAGGAACTGTGGCAATCGATTCCAACCACTTGTTTTCATACCCTAAAATCGATTTCACACTCAAACTCTCTGCAAACACACTCAAATCTCTGTTGTGTCTCTGCTTTCAATCCACACAAACACTCCTTCTCTGTTTTTGTTCAATCTCTGGTTTTGCTCCCAAAACAGATTACTATGGCAAGAGTTAAAATAACCTCACCCAACAGCCCTTCTCCATCATCTTCTTCTAGTGGGAGAACCCCTTCTCCACCTCCCACCTTATCTAAACGTGTCTCTGTGCCTACTCATAAAATTGCTGCACAAGACAAGGGCAAAGGCGTTGTCGTAGATCAAGGCAGGATAAAGAAACGGAAGGAGCCACCTTCAGAAAAACTCCTTGCTGATGCAATGAAAGATATAGCTCAAAAGAAGAAGAAGAAGAAGAAGATTTCTTCCTCCACACCACAAAAGAAGGCAAGAACTTCAAAGGTTAAACCAGTGGAACAGTTCAAAATTCCACATGCCTTCATCAAAAGGAAGATTCATGAAGCTCGAACATTGGATTTTCATTACTTCGACCAATACGGCTTCACTTTCCAAGACCATCTTCGCTTTCATGGTCTAGAAGATTTTTTATCCAACAATCTCGACACTTATCCAAATTTGATCCGTGCTTTCTATTCCACATTCAAGATGACGGAAACCAGATTCAAGGCTATAGTCAAAGGAACGAAGATTTCGATGACTTTTGAGGAGTTCTCAAAGCTGTCGGGACTGCCCTATCTTGGAGACTCGGTTGACGGAAGCTCCGACGCAGATGAAGCTAAGGAAGGTTGGGAAGCTTCATTTGATAGGCAAACTGTTGTGCAGGACCTAATGGTTGATGGGTTTGTGGAATCTGTTTCACTAACAATCGGCCAAATGAAGGTTCAGCAAAGGATGCTGATGTACGCGCTCACCTGGATGCTAGTTCCGCGTTCCGGAAATCACGCAGTTGTCCAAAGGTTGGACATCACGCTGCTATGGGGACTGTGCAAAGAGCTCAAGATGAGCTAGGCTTGGATAGTCCTCAGACACATGCTGGAAGCCGCACAGGGAAAGCTTTTCCTTCCGTACCCCCAGCTGATTACCAAAATCTTGGAGCACTTCAAAGTGTCCTTCAAGAATGAAGAAGTGTCCATGACCACCCTGTCTTTTGGTGAATCGATTGTGAACCAGATGCAGGTGAGGAGGGTAGATGGCGTTTGGAAAAGACCACAGACGAATGCTGAGCAAGTTCATCAGAACTATGGACCAGCTGCTCAGCCTGTTGCAGCATCTGCTGATGTTTTTGCCAAACTGATGGAGTTTATGGCAGCTCACGACGCCAAAATGGATGCGTCAACTGCACGGATGGAGGCTACTATCCAAAAGCTTCAGTCGGATTTTAACCTGGTTGCACAGGATGTTGCATCAATCCAGGAACATCTAGGCATTAAATTGTCTTTCAGTGATGTTGCTGAGATTGGCAGACAAGCCGCCGAAGAACCAATTCCTATGAAGTAGATGACACTGAACCTCATGTTGAGGAGACACCTGCTGAGGATAATACAGCGGTCTCAGCCTCTTCCTTAGATAATAATGAGGAACAGCCAAATCTAGATGTTTAGGTTTTAGATTCTTTGTTGTTTTGCACTGCCTTTGCTTCTTTCTGTGTAATGATCTTTTTATATGTACTTTCTTTTGGTGAATATATATGAAAGAATGTTTCTATGGTTACATTAGCTGATCTATATTGTTGTTCACTATATTGCGCCATAATCTGATTTAATCTGCATTATAATCTGTTTCAATTTTTTTTAACGATATCACTACGAGTATTTAGTGTTGTTACTAACACAGGGGGAGAAAACTTCTGCAGATAGCTTCTCCTTTCATCATTTTCACTCCTTTTTGGATTAACTGACAAAGGGGGAGAAAATTTATAACTTGTGTTACTTATTGCTACTCTGATTCTGATTGCTCTGATACGAATTGCACATTGTCTGATATTAGTGTATTGTTTGCTCTGATATAAGCTCTGATATTATTGGTGGTTGCTCTATTGATACGTTATATGCTCACTAATATCTCACTAATATCTGCTTTGACAATTAGCATTGCTACTTACTCTGATACAGCTATAAATTTGTTTTGCTTTGCTCTGATTTATCAGTTGCTCTGATTTGATAAACAAATTCAGTTTTGATAAACTGATATGATACCATTGTGATCTGATACCATTATGCTAATGCAAGTTGTTATGTTATATGCAGATCTATGTTAATTGTTGTCTTATCAAATGCTCTGATACAATCTGTTTTGTTATACGGCTCTGACCCTAAACAGCATGACTGCTCAAATTTAGGGGGAGCTTCTTTTCTTTTATAAGTCATTCCTTGAAATGATTCTCAAGTTAAAATTGCATGTTTGTCAATTAATCAAAAAGGGGGAGATTGTTAGACGTAAGTCCATTTTTGATATTATTGACAAACATACATCATGTGATAAATCTAACATTTTGAACTGAGTAAAATTTCAGGAACAACAACTCAACCCTACAAACTTGAGACAATGGCTTGGAACTCAAGGAATCAACGAAGTTTGAAGAATCACTTACAAAATTGATTAGACAAATCGATTCTGTAAAATTGTTGTAGGAATATATGTAGTCTGTGAATTTATCAATCGATTGGCAAAATCGATTTGCACATTTTCTGAAAATCAAGTATGCTATCAATCGATTAGGCAAATCGTTTGGTACATTTATTAGAAGATAAATTGTGCAAGTCAGAGAGCCAGTTAGCCTTAAATCGATTAGGCAAATCGATTGTGTAAATCACAAAGACTTAACTGATTGCTTAAATCGATTAGGCAAATCGATTGGCACACTGACTGAAATTAAATTGTGCAAGTCAGTAGCATGCCTTGCAAGCTAATCGATTTGGCAAATCGATTGTTCCAATCACAATTTTATTCTGATTGTTTTAAATCGATTGTGAAAGTCATAGAGCCAAACCAGTAATTAACAAATCGATTAGCCAAATCAATTTGACAAAATATGTTTTAAAATGATCTTGGTCTGGGACATATACAATCGATTAGCACAATCCATTAATAAAGTTCTTTTGAAATAAGTTTGACATTAATCGATTTGGTAAATCGATTGAATGACACAAATTGATACATTGTTCTTCAGACATAGGTACATAATTGATTAGGCACATCGATTAAATGATTTAAGGTCTCTCTGTAATTAGTGAAATCGATTGACCAAATCGATTAGAACAAAAGTTTTAACAAATAGAGAAGACTTAGTCCTGGCCAAATCGATTATGTGAATGTTTGAATCGATTTCGTAAATCGATTGTTTTGATCTCGTTGTTGGAACAAAACATACCAAATCGATTATGCAAATCGATTCAAATATGAACAGTTATTCAAATCTGAAGAATGCTTTAAAATAATCGATTACATATTTCTGCGTCTCTTGATATTACATGAAAGATTGTCTTAGCATGCTTGTATGTGAATCAATATCTTGAATGATAAATGTATATGCTGCACTCTTCATTTTAACAATAATTGTTATTGTTGATTTTCTTTAGGATTGATCTTTTTGGGACCTTGTTTTATATTTTGTTTAGTAAATTTCGAATTTATTAAACTGCTATGCATATTGTTAGAATAGGCACTATTCTGCATAATTTATGTCAAACTGAGATCATACTACACATCACCAATGACATAAACACACCAATTTGATGCACAAGATTGGTTAAAAACCCTAATTGGACAAGAATAATCCTAAGAAGGACGAAAATGACCTAAATGTTAATCCAATGACACCAATGAACTTATTGGATGCACAAGATTGGTTAAAAACCATAATTGGACAAGAATAAGCCTAGGGATGAAGAAAATGACCTAAATGATAATCCAATGACACAAATGAACTTATTGGATGCACAAGATTGGTTAAAAATCCTAATTGTATAAGAATAAGCCTAGGGAGGACGAAAATGACCTAAATGTTAATCCAATGACACAAACAAACTTATTGGATTCACAAGATTGGTTAAAAACCCTACTTGGACAAGAATAAACCTAGGGAGGACGAAAATGACCTAAATGTTAATCAAATGACACAAATGAACTTATTGGATGCTCAAGATTGGTTAAAAACCCTAATTGCACATAAATAAGCCTAGGGAGGACGAAAATGACCTAAATGTTAATCTAATGACACAAATGAACTTATTGGATGCTCAAGATTGGTTAAAAACCCTAATTGCACATAAATAAGCCTAGGGAGGACGAAAATGACCTAAATGTTAATCCAATGACACAAATGAAATTTTTGGATGCACAAGATTGGTTAAAAAAACCATAATTGGACAAGAATAAGCCTAGGGAGGACAAAAATGTCTTAAATTTTCATCCAATGACATAAACACACCTATTGGATGCAGAAGATTAGTTAAAAACCCTAATTGGACAAGAATAAGCCTTGGGAGGACGAAAATGACCTAATTGTTCATCCAATAAGACAAACACACGTATTGGATGCACAAGATTGGTTAAAAACCCAAATTGGACAAGAATAAGCCTAGGGAGGACGAAAATGACTTAAATGTTAATCCAATGACACAAATGAACTTATTGGATGCAAAAGATTGGTTAAAAACCATAATTGGACAAGAATATGTTAGGGGGTATGACCTCAGATTTTGTAGAAATAATGCAGAAAATGCCTATTCTTACAAAATGCTAAACAGTTTGCTAAATTCAACAATTTATCAAACAAAAGATTAACTAAGGTCCCAATTATCAATCCTACAAGAATACTAACAATAACATATATTGTGTAAAATAGGGTGCAGCAGAATCAATTGAGATTCGGCAGATTTATTCAAATACAATCATGCAATCAAGAACAATAAAAACACTGCAGAAATGGAGATAGGGAAATGAAAAATGTACGCAGCAATTTTTATACTGGTTCAGCCGCCTGCAAGACGGCCTACATCCAATCCTAAGATCAAATCTGATCTTAGCCTTTTCCAATTGAATATCGCAGAGTCGATTTACAGATGTTCCAGCTCCTCGCCTATCAATCTTAAACCACTCTTCCTATTCTATTCTTATCTCCCTGAATCCCAGAGTTTATCTCCTATAAACTCTTCCAAGATTTCAGTCAAGTGTCTTCTTGATGATATCCCTCAACACAGAAGATCACTACCAGTTACAACTGGATTTTCTCAATGTTCTTTGAATACATAATTTGTTTACAGAAAGTCTAAAAAACAGAAATATACAATTTCTTGAGCAAGCTTCTTCTCAAAGTGTCTTTCTCTTTGCAATATTTTTCAGTCTTTGTTGATCACTAATGATGAATGTTTAAGTCTGAAAAAGCAATGTTCAATATTATTTCACTGTGAGAAAGAGATATCAGAAAGTTATATCAATGTGTATTGTATGTTGTATTGTATATTATGAGAAGAAGAGAATGAAAACAGTTTATATAGTTTCAGAAAAACCAGCAGATGCATCGATTTGCCCAATCGATTCCTTAATGTTATAAAGCAGGCTCAATCGATTTACTCAATCGATTTCGCGAATCTTGTTTTTCTTGAATCTTGAAACTACATAAACCAATTGATTTACTCAATCGATTATTTTAAAGCATTCTTCAGAATTAAGTACCAATTCATATATGAATCGATTTGCATAATCGATTTGAGATGTTTTGTTCAAACAACGAGATCAAAACAATTGATTTGCTCAGTCAATTCAGATATTCACATAATCGAGTTGGCCATGTGCTAAGTCTTCTCTGTTACTAAAACATTTGTACCAATCGATTTTGCCAATCGATTTCACTGGTCACATGGACTTAGTGATTTTTACCCAAGCGATTTGCCTAATCGATTTGGCTAATTACAGAGAGTTAGCTTAATCAAGTTAATCGATGTGCATACTCGATTATGGGCTTAAGTCTGAAGAATAGTTTATCATTTTGATCATTCAATCGATTTACCAAATCGATTGATGTCAAACATGTTATAAAAAGAATAGTCAAATGGATTGTGTCAATTGATTGTGTTTGTCCCAGACCAAGTTCATTTTGAAACATACTTTGTCCAATCGATTTGCCCAATCGATTAGGTAGTGAGAGGCTTAGCTCTATAACTTTCACAATCGATTGTTTCAATAGATTTAATCAAACAGAATAGTCTTGTGATTGGAACAATCGATTTGCCAAATCGATTAGCCTACAAAACGACATGCTACTGACTTGCACACTTAATTTTCAGTAAATGTGCAAATCAATTTGCCTAATCGATTTCCTAATCACAAATTATGCAATATCAAACAACCGTTTTACAAAATCGATTTATCTAATCGATTTTCTCAGTCAGTTTTCCAACTTTTGTTGATTTCTTGAGTTCCAAGCTATTGTCTCAAGTTTGTTGGGTTGAGTTGTTGTTCCTGAAATTTTTCTCAGTGTAAAATGTTAGATTTATCACATGATGTATGTTTGTCAATAATATCAAAAATGGACTTATGTCTAACAGAATAAGCCTAGGGAAGAAGAAAATGACCTAAATGTTAATCTATTGACACAAATGAACTTATTGGATGCACAAGATATGTTAAAAATCCTAATTGTATAAGAATAAGCCTAGGGAGGACGAAAACGACCTAAATGTTAATCCAATGACACAAACGAACTTATTGGATTCACTAGACTGGTTAAAAACACTAATTGGACAAGAATAAGCCTAGGGAGGACGAAAATGACCTAAATCATAATCTAATGACAGAAATGAACTTATTGGATGCTCAAGATTGGTTAAAAACCCTAATTGCACATAAATAAGCCTAGGGAGGACGAAAACGACCTAAATGTTAATCTAATGACACAAATGAACTTATTGGATGCTCAAGATTGGTTAAAAACCCTAATTGCACATAAATAAGCCTATGGAGGACGAAAATGACCTAAATGTTAATCCAATGACACAAATGAAATTTTTGGATGCACAAGATTGGTTAAAAACCCTAATTGGACAAGAATAAGTCTAGGGAGGACGAAAAAGACCTAACTGTTCATCCAATGACACAAACACACCTATTGGATGGACCAGATTGGTTAAAAACCCTAATTGGACAAGAATAAGCCTAGGGAGGACGAAAATGACCTAAATCATAATCTAATGACAGAAATGAACTTATTGGATGCTCAAGATTGGTTAAAAACCCTAATTGCACATAAATAAGCCTAGGGAGGACGAAAACGACCTAAATGTTAATCTAATGACACAAATGAACTTATTGGATGCTCAAGATTGGTTAAAAACCCTAATTGCACATAAATAAGCCTAGGGAGGACGAAAATGACCTAAATGTTAATCCAATGACACAAATGAAATTTTTGGATGCACAAGATTGGTTAAAACCCTAATTGGACAAGAATAAGTCTAGGGAGGACGAAAAAGACCTAACTGTTCATCCAATGACACAAACACACCTATTGGATGGACCAGATTGGTTAAAAACCCTAATTGGACAAGAATATGCCTAGGGAGGATGAAAATGCCTTAAATGTTAATTCAACGAGAAAAATAAACTTATTGGATGCACAAGATAGATTAAAAACCATAATTGCACAAGAATAAGCCTAGGGAGAACGTAAATGACCTAAATGTTCATCCGATGAGATAAACACACCTATTGGATGCACAAGATTGGATAAAAACCCTAATTGGACAAGAATAAGTCTTGGGAGGACAAAAATGACCTAATTGTTCATCCAATGACACAAACACACCTATTGGATGCACAAGATTGGTTAAAAACCCTAATTGGACAAGAATATGCCTAGGGAGTACAAAAATGACCTAAATGTTAATCCAATGACACAAATGAACTTATTGGATGCATAAGATTGATTAAAAACCCTAATTACACAAGAATAAGCCTAGGGAGGACGTAAATGACCTAAATGTTCATCCAATGACATAAACACACCTATTGGATGCACAAGATTGGTTAAAAACCCTAATTGGACAAGAATAAGTCTAGGGAGGACAAAATGACCTAATTGTTCATCCAATGACACAAACACACCTATTGGATGCACAAGATTGGTTAAAAACCCTAATTGGTCAGGAATATGCCTAGGAAGGACGAAAATGACCTAAATGCTCATCCAATAACACAAACACACCTATTGGATGCACAAGATTGGTTAAAAACCCTAATTGGACAAGAATAAGCCTAGGGAGGGCGAAAATGACCTAAATGTTAATCTAATGACACAAATGAACATATTGGACGCACAAGATTGGTTAACAACCCTAATTGCACATAAATAAGCCTAGGGAGGACGAAAATGACCTAAATGTAAATCCAATGAAACAAATCTAATTTTTGGATGCACAAGATTGGTTAAAAACCCTAATTGCACAAGAATAAGCCCATAGAGGACGAAACTGACCTAAATGTTCATCCAATGACTTAAACACACCTATTGGATGCACAAGATTGGTTAAAAACCATAATTGGACAAGAATAAGTCTTGGGAGGACGAAAATGACCTAAATGTTCATCCAATGACATAAACACACCTATTGTATGCACAAGATTGGTTAACAACCCTAATTGGACAAGAATAACCCTAGAGAGGACGAAAATGACCTAATTGTTCATCCAATGACACAAACACACGTATTTGAAGCACAAGATTTGTGAAAAACCCTAACTGGACAAGAATATGCCAAGGAGGATGAAAATGACCTAAACGTTAATCCAATGACACAAAAGAACTTATTGGATGCACAAGATTGGTTAAAAACGCTAATTGCACAAGAATAAGCCTTGGGAGGATGAAAATGACCTCAATGTTCATCAGATGACATAAACACACTTATTGGATGCACAAGATTGGTTAAACACCCAAATTGGACAAGAGTAAGCCTAGGGAGGACGAAAATGACCTAAATGATAATCCAATGACACAAATGAACTTATTGGATGCACAAGATTGGTTAAAAATCCTAATTGGACAAGAATATGCCTAGCGAGGACGAAAATGACCTAAATGTTAATCCAATGAAACAAATGAATCTTATTGGATGCACAAGATTGGTTAAGAATCCCAGTTGGACAAGAATATGCCTAGGGAGGACGAAAATGACCTAAATGTTAATCCAATGATATAAATGAAATTATTGGCTGCACAAGATTGGTTAAAAAACCAAATTGGACTAGAATAAGCCTAGGGGGAAGAAAATGACCTAAATGTTCATCCAATAACACAAACAGACCTATTGGATGCAAAAGATTAGTTAAAAACCCTAATTGGACAAGAATAAGTCTAGGGAGGACGAAAATGACCTAACTTTTCATCCAATGACACAAACACACCTATTGGATGCACAAGATTGGTTCAAAACCCTAATTGGACAAGAATAAGCCTAGGGAGGAAGAAAGTGACCTAAATGTTAATCCAATGACACAAATGAACTTATTGGATGCACAAGATTGGTTCAAAATCCTAATTGGACAAGAATACGCTTAGTGAGGACGAAAATGACCAAAATGTTAATCCAATAACACAAATGAACTTATTGGATGCATAAGATTGGTTAAAAACCCTAATTGCACAAGAATATGCCTAGGGAGGGCGAAAATGACCTAAATGTTAATCTAATGACACAAATGAACTTATTGGATGCACAAGATTGGTTAAAAACCCTAATTGCACATAAATAAGCCTAGGGAGGACGAAAATGACCTAAATGTTAATCCAATGACACAAATGAAGTTTTTGGATGCACAAGAATGGTTAAAAACCATAATTGCACAAGAATAAGCCTTGTGAGGACGAAAATGATCTAAATGTTCATTCATTGACATAAACACACCTATTGGATGCACAAGATTGGATAAAAACCTTAATTGGACAAGAATAAGCCTAGGAAGGACGAAAGTGACCTAAATGTTAATCCAATGACACAAATGAACTTATTGGATGCACAATATTGGTTAAAAACCCTAATTGCACATAAATAAGCCTAGGGAGGACGAAAACGACCTAAATGTTAATCCAATGACACAAATGAAATTTTTGGATGCACAAGATTGGTTAAAAACCATAATTGCACAAGAATAAGCCTTGGGAGGACGAAAATGATCTAAATGTTCATTCATTGACATAAACACACCTATTGGATGCACAAGATTGAATAAAACCCTAATTGGACAAGAATAAGCCTGGGAAGGACGAAATTGACCTAAATGTTAATCCAATGACACAAATGAACTTATTGGATGCACAATATTGGTTAAAAACCATAATTGGACAAGAATAAGCCTAGGGAGGAAGAAAATGAAATAAATGTTAATCCAATGACACAAATGAACTTATTGCATGTACAAGATTGGTTAAAAATCCTAATTGTATAAGAATAAGCTTAGGGAGGACGAAAATGACCTAAATGTTAATCTAATGACACAAATGAACTTATTGGATGCTCAAGATTGGTTAAAAACCCTAATTGCGCAAGAATATGCTTAGGGAGGACGAAAATGACCAAAATGTTAATCCAATAACACAAATGAACTTATTGGATGCACAAGATTGGTTAAACACCCTAATTGCACAAGAATAAGCCTAAGGAGGACGAAAATGACCTAAATGTTAATCCAATGACACAAATGAAATTTGTGGATGCACAAGATTGGTTAAAAACCATAATTCCACAAGAATAAGCCTAGGGAGGACGAAAATGACCAAAATGTTCATCCAATGACATAAACACACCTATTGGATACACAAGATTGGTTAAAAACCCTAATTGGACCAGAATAAGCCTAAGGAGGAAGAAGATGACCTAAATGTTCATCCAATGACACAAACACACCTATTGGATGCACATGATTGGTTAAAAACCCTAATTGGACAAGAATAAGTCTAGGCAGGACTAAAATGACCTAATTGTTCATCCAATCACACAAACACATCTATTGGATGCACAAGATTGGTTAAAAACCCTAAATGGACAAGAATATGCTTAGGGAGGACAAAGACGACCTAAATGTTAATCCAATGACACAAATGAACTTATTGCACGCACAAGATTGGTTAAAAACCCTAATTGCACAAGAATAAGCCTAGGCAGGACGAAAATGACCTAAATGTTAATCTAATGACACAAATGAACTTATTGGACGCACAAGATTGGTTAACAACCCTAATTGCACATAAATATGCCTTGGGAGGACGAAAATGACCTAAATGTTAATCCAATGAAACAAATAAAATTTTTGGATGCACAAGATTGGTTAAAAACCCTAATTGCACAAGAATAAGCCTATAGAGGACGTAAATGACCTAAATGTTCATCCAATGACTTAAACACACCTATTGGATGCACAAGATTGGTTAAAAACCCTAATTGGACCAGAATAAGTCTTAGGAGGACGAAAATGACCTAATTGTTCATCAATGACACAAACACACCTATTGGATGCACAAGATTGGTTAAAACCCTAATTGGACAAGAATATGTCTAGGGAGGACGAAAATGACCTTAATGTTAATCCAATAACACAAACTAACTTATTGGGTGCACAAGATTGATTAAAAACCCTAATTGCAGAAGAATAAGCCTAGGGAGGAAGAAAATGACCTAAATGTTCATCCAATAACACAAACACACCTATTGGATGCACAAGATTGGTTAAAACCCCTAATTGGACAAGAATAAGTCTAGGGAGGATGAAAATGACCTAACTGTTCATCCAATGACACATACACACCTATTGGATGCACTAGATTGGTTAAAAACCCTAATTGCACAAGAATAAGTCTAGGGAGGACGAAAATGACCTAAATGTTCATCCAATGACATAAACACACCTATTGTATGCACAAGATTGGTAAACAACCCTAATTGGACAAGAATAACCCTAGAGAGGACGAAAATGACCTAATTGTTCATCCAATGACACAAACACACGTATTTGAAGCACAAGATTTGTGAAAAACCCTAACTGGACAAGAATATGCCAAGGAGGACGAAAATGACCTAAATGTTAATCCAATGACACAAAAGAACTTATTGGATGCACAAGATTGGTTAAAAACCCTAATTGCACAAGAATAAGCCTTGGGAGGATGAAAATGACCTCAGTGTTTATCAGATGACATAAACACACCTATTGGATGCACGAGATTGGTTAAACACCCAAATTGGACAAGAGTAAGCCTAGGGAGGACGAAAATGACCTAAATGTTAATCCAATGACATAAATGAACTTATTGGATGCACAAGATTGGTTAAAAATCCTAATTGGACAAGAATATGCCTAGGGAGGACGAAAATGACCTAAATGTTAATCCAATGAATCAAATGAATCTTATTGGATGCACAAGATTGGTTAGGAATCCCAATTGGACAAGAATATGCCTAGGGAGGACTAAAATGACCTAAATGTTAATTCAATGATATAAATGAAATTATTGGATGCACAAGATTGGTTAAAAAACCAAATTGGACAAGAATAAGCCTAGGGGGAAGAAAATGACCTAAATGTTCATCCAATAACACAAACACACCTATTGGATGCACAAGATTAGTTAAAAACCCTAATTGGACAAGAATAAGTCTACGGAGGACGAAAATGACCTAACTTTTCATCCAATGACACAAACACACCTATTGGATGCCCAAGATTGGTTCAAAACCCTAATTGGACAAGAATAAGCCTAGGGAGGAAGAAAGTGACCTAAATGTTAATCCAATGACACAAATGAACTTATTGGATGCACAAGATTGGTTTAAAATCCTAATCGGACAAGAATATGCTTAGGGAGGACGAAAATGACCAAAATGTTAATCCAATAACACAAATGAACTTATTGGATGCACAAGATTGGTTAAAAACCCTAATTGCACAAGAATAAGCCTAGGGAGGGCGAAAATGACCTAAATGTTAATCTAATGACACAAATGAACTTATTGGATGCACAAGATTGGTTAAAAACCCTAATTGCACATAAATAAGCCAAGGGAGGACAAAAATGACCTAAATGTTAATCCAATGACACAAATGAAGTTTTTGGATGCACAAGATTGGTTAAAAACCATAATTGCACAAGAATAAGCCTTATGAGGACGAAAATGATCTAAATGTTCATTTATTGACATAAACACACCTATTGGATGCACAAGATTGGATAAAAACCTTAATTGGACAAGAATAAGCCTAGGAAGGACGAAAGTGACCTAAATGTTAATCCAATGACACAAATGAACTTATTGGATGCACAATATTGGTTAAAAACCCTAATTGCACATAAATAAGCCTAGGGAGGACGAAAACGACCTAAATGTTAATCCAATGACACAAATGAAATTTTTGGATGCCCAAGATTGGTTAAAAACCATAATTGCACAAGAATAAACCTTGGGAGCACGAAAATGATCTAAATGTTCATTCATTGATATAAACACACCTATTGGATGCACAAGATTGAATAAAACCCTAATTGGACAAGAATAAGCCTAGGAAGGACGAAATTGACCTAAATGTTAATCCAATGACACAAATGAACTTATTGGATGCACAATATTGGTTAAAAACCATAATTGGACAAGAATAAGCCTAGGGAGGAAGAAAATGACCTAAATGTTAATCCAATGACACAAATGAACTTATTGGATGTAAAAGATTGGTTAAAAATCCTAATTGTATAAGAATAAGCCTAGGGAGGATGAAAATGACCTAAATGTTAATCCAATGACACAAACGAACTTATTGGATTCACAAGATTGGTTAATAACCCTAATTGGACAAGAATAAGCCTAGGGAGGACGAAAATGTCCTAAAAGTTAATCTTATGACACAAATGAACTTATTGGATGCTCAAGATTGGTTAAAAACCCTAATTGCACAAAAATAAGCCTAGGGAGGACGAAAATGACCTAAATGTTAATCTAATGACACAAATGAACGTATTGGATGCTCAAGATTGGTTAAAAACCCAAATTGCACATAAATAAGCCTAAGGAGGACGAAAATGACCTAAATGTTAATCCAATGACACAAATGAAATTTGTGGATGCACAAGATTGGTTAAAAACCATAATTGCACAAGAATAAGCCTAGGGAGGACGAAAATGACCAAAATGTTCATCCAATGACATAAACACACCTATTGGATGCACAAGATTGTTTAAAAACCCTAATTGGACAAGAATAAGCCGAGGGAGGACGAAAATGACTTAATTGTTCATCCAATGACACAAACACACCTATTGGATGCACAAGATTGGTTAAAAACCCTAATTGGACAAGAATAAGTCTAGGAAGGACGATAATGACACAAAAGAACTTATTGGATGCACAAGATTGGTTAAAAACCATAATTGGACCAGAATAAGCCTAGGGAGGAAGAAAATGACCTAAATGTTAATCCAATGACACAATTGAACTTATTGCATGCCCAAGATTGGTTAAAAATCCTAAAGGTTAATCTAATGACACAAATGAACTTATTGGATGCTCAAGATTGGTTAAAAACCCTAATTGCACATAAATAAGCCTAGGGAGGACGAGAATGACCTAAATATTAATCTAATGATACAAATGAACTTATTGGATGCTCTAGATTGGTTAAAAACCCTAATTGCACATAAATAAGCCTACAAAGGATGAAAATGACCTAAATGTTAATCCAATGACACAAATGAAATTTTTGGATGCACAACATTGGTTAAAAACCCAAATTGGACAAGAATAAGCCTAAGGAGGAAGAAGATGACCTAAATGTTCATCCAATGACACAAACACACCTATTGGATGCACTGGATTGGTTAAAAACCCTAATTGGACAAGAATAAGTCTAGGCAGGACTAAAATGACCTAATTGTTCATCCAATCACACAAACACATCTATTGGATGCACAAGATTGGTTAAAAACCCTAAATGGACAAGAATATGCTTAGGGAGGACAAAGACGACCTAAATGTTAATCCAATGACACAAATGAACTTATTGCACGCACAAGATTGGTTAAAAACCCTAATTGCACAAGAATAAGCCTAGGCAGGACGAAAATGACCTAAATGTTAATCTAATAACACAAATGAACTTATTGGATGCACAAGATTGGTTAAAAACCCTAATTGCACATAAATAAGCCCAGGGAAGACGAAAATGACCTAAATGTTAATCCAATGACACAAATGAAATTTTTGGATGCACAAGATTGGTTAAAAACCATAATTTCACAAGATTAAGCCTTGGGAGGGCGAACATGATCTAAATGTTCATCCATTGACATAAACACACCTATTGGATGCACAAGATTGGTTAAAAACCCTAATTGCACAAGAATAAGCCTAGGAAGGACGAAAATGACCTAAATGTTAATCCAATGACACAATTGAACTTATTGGATGCACAAGATATGTTAAAAATCCAAATTGTATAAGAATAAGCCTCGGGAGGACGAAAATGACCTAAATGTTAATCCAATGACACAAACGAACTTATTGGATTCACTAGACTGGTTAAAAACACTAATTGGACAAGAATAAGCCTAGGGAGGACGAAAATGACCTAAATCTTAATCTAATGACACAAATGAACTTATTGGATGCTCAAGATTGGTTAAAAACCCTAATTGCAGATAAATAAGCCTAGGGAGGACGAAAACGACCTAAATGTTAATCTAATGACACAAATGAACTTATTGGATGCTCAAGATTGGTTAAAAACCCTAATTGCACATAAATAAGCCTAGGGAGGACGAAAATGACCTAAATGTTAATCCAATGACACAAATGAAATTTTTGGATTCACAAGATTGGTTAAAAACCCTAATTGGACAAGAATAAGTCTAGGGAGGACGAAAAAGACCTAGCTGTTCATCCAATGACACAAACACACCTATTGGATGCTCCAGATTGGTTAAAAACCCTAATTGGACAAGAATATGCCTAGGGAGGACGAAAATGACCTAAATGTTAATCCAACGAGACAAATAAACTTATTGGATGCACAAGATAGATTAAAAACCATAATTGCACAAGAATAAGCCTAGGGAGAACGTAAATGACCTAAATGTTCATCCAATGACATAAACACACCTTTGGATACACAAGATTGGATAAAAACCCTCATTGGACAAGAATAAGTCTTGGGAGGACAAAAATGACCTAATTGTTCATCCAATGACACAAACACACCTATTGGATGCACAAGATTGGTTAAAAACCCTAATTGGACAAGAATATGCCTAGGGAGGACAAAAATGACCTAAATGTTAATCCAATGACACAAATGAACTTATTGGATGCATAAGATTGATTAAAAACCCTAATTGCACAAGAATAAGCCTAGGGAGGACGTAAATGACCTAAATGTTCATCCAATGACATAAACACACCTATTGGATGCACAAGATTGGTTAAAAACCCTAATTGGACAAGAATAAGTCTAGGGAGGACAAAATGACCTAATTGTTCATCCAATGACACAAACACACCTATTGGATGCACAAGATTGGTTAAAAAGCCTAATTGGACAGGAATATGCCTAGGAAGGACGAAAATGACCTAAATGTTCATCCAATAACACAAACACACCTATTGGATGCACAAGATTGGTTAAACACCCAAATTGGACAAGAATAAGACTTGGGAGGACGAAAATGACCTAAATGTTAATCCAATGACACAAATGAACTTATTGGATGCACAAGATTGGTTAAAAATCCTAATTGCACAAGAATATGCCTAGGGAGGACGAAAATGACCTAAATGTTAATCCAATGAAACAAATGAATCTTATTGGATGCACAAGATTGGTTAAGAATCCCAATTGGACAAGAATATGCCTAGGGAGGACGAAAATGACCTAAATGTTAATCCAATGATATAAATGAAATTATTGGATGCTCAAGATAGGTTAAAAAACCAAATTGGACAAGAATAAGCCTAGGGAGGACGAAAATGACCTAACTTTTCATCCAATGACACAAACACACCTATTGGATGCACAAGATTGGTTAAAAACCCTAATTGGACCAGAATAAGCCTAGGGAGGACGAAAGTGACCTAAATGTTAATCCAATGACACAAATGAACTTATTGGATGCACAAGATTGGTTCAAAATCCTAATCGCACAAGAATATGCTTAGGGAGGACGAAAATGACCAAAATGTTAATCCAATAACACAAATGAAGTTATTGGATGCACAAGATTGGTTAAAGACCCTAATTGCACAAGAATAAGCCTTGGGAGGGCGAAAATGACCTAAATGTTAATCTAATGACACAAATGAACTTATTGGATGCACAAGATTGGTTAAAAACCCTAATTGCACATAAATAAGCCTAGGGAGGACGAAAACGACCTAAATGTTAATCCAATGACACAAATGAAGTATTTGGATGCACAAGATTGGTTAAAAACCATAATTGCACAAGAATAAGCCTTGGGAGGACGAAAATGATCTAAATGTTCATTCATTGACATAAACCCGCCTATTGGATGCACAAGATTGGATAAAAACCTTAATTGGACAAGAATAAGCCTAGGAAGGACGAAAGTGACCTAAATGTTAATCCAATGACACAAATGAACTTATTGGATGCACAATATTGGTTAAAAACCCTAATTGCACATAAATAAGACTAGGGAGGACGAAAACGACCTAAATGTTAATCCAATGACACAAATGAAATTTTTGGATGCACAAGATTGGTTAAAAACCATAATTGCACAAGAATAAGCCTTGAGAGGACGAAAATGATCTAAATGTTCATTCATTGACATAAACACACCTATTGGATGCACAAGATTGGATAAAACCCTAATTGGACAAGAATATGCCTAGGGAGGACGAAAATGACCTAAATGTTAATCCAAATGACACAAATGAACTTATTGGATGCACAATATTGGTTAAAAACCCTAATTGCACATAAATAAGCCTAGGGAGGACGAAAACGACCTAAATGTTAATCCAATGACATAAATGAAATTTTTGGATGCACAAGATTGGTTAAAAACCATAATTGCACAAGAATAAGCGTTGAGAGGACGAAAATGATCTAAATGTTCATTCATTGACATAAACACACCTATTGGATGCACAAGATTGGATAAAACCCTAATTGGACAAGAATAAGCCTAGGAAGGACGAAATTGACCTAAATGTTAATCCTATGACACAAATGAACTTATTGGATGCACAATATTGGTTAAAAACCATAATTGGACAAGAATAAGCCTAGGGAGGAAGAAAATGACCTAAATGTTAATCCAATGACACAAATGAACTTATTGGATGTACAAGATTGGTTAAAAATCCGAATTGTATAAGAATAAGCCTAGGGAGGACGAAAATGACCTAAATGTTAATCCAATGACACAAACGAACTTATTGGATTCACAAGATTGGTTAATAACCCTAATTGGACAAGAATAAGCCTAGGGAGGACAAAAATGTCCTAAATGTTAATCTTATGACACAAATGAACTTATTGGATGCTCAAGATTGGTTAAAAACCCTAATTTCACAAAAATAAGCCTAGGGAGGACGAAAATGACCTAAATGTTAATCTAAAGACACAAATGAACTTATTGCATGCACAAGATTGGTTAAAAATCCTAATTGTATAAGAATAAGCCTAGGAAGGACGAAAGTGACCTAAATGTTAATCCAATGACACAAATGAACTTATTGGATGCACAATATTGGTTAAAAACCCTAATTGCACATAAATAAGCCTAGGGAGGACGAAAACGACTTAAATTTTAATCCAATGACACAAATGTAATTTTTGGATGCACAAGATTAGTTAAGAACCATAATTGCACAAGAATAAGCCTTGGGAGGACGAAAATGATCTAAATGTTCATTCATTGACATAAACACACCTATTGGATGCACAAGATTGGTTAAAATCCCTAATTGGACAAGAATAAGCCTAGGGAGGACGAAAATGACCTAATTGTTCATCCAATGACACAAACACACCTATTGGATGCACAAGATTGGTTAAAAACCCTAATTGGACAAGAATAAGTCTAGGGAGGACGAAAATGACCTAACTGTTCATCCAATGACACAAACACATCTATTGGATGCACAAGATTGGTTAAAAACCATAATTGGACAAGAATATGCCTAGGGAGGATGAAAATGACCTAAATGTTAATCCAATGACATAAATGAACTTATTGGATGCACAAGATTTATTAAAAACCCTAATTGCAAAAGAATAAGCCTTGGGAGAACAAAAATGACCTAAATGTTCATCCAATGACATAAACACACCTATTGGATATACAAGATTGGTTAAAAACCCTAATTGCACAAGAATAAGCCTTGAGAGGACGAAAATGATCTAAATGTTCATCCATTGACATAAACACACCTATTGGATGCACAAGATTGGTTAAAAACACTAATTGGACAATAATAAGCCTAGGAAGGACGATAATGACCTAAATGTTAATCCAATGACACAAATGAACTTATTGGATGCACAAGATTGCTTAAAAACCATAATGGGACAAGAATAAGCCTAGGGAGGACGAAAATGACCTAAATGTTAATCCAATGACAGAAATGAACTTATTGGATTCACAAGATTGGTTAAAAATCCTAATTGGACAAGAATAAGCCTAGGGAGGACGAAGATGACCTAAAGGTTAATCTAATGACACAAATTAACTTATTGGATGCTCAAGATTGGTTTAAAACCCTAATTGCACATAAATAAGCCTAGGGAGGACGAGAATGACCTAAATATTAATCTAATGATACAAATGAACTTATTGGATGCTCTAGATTGGTTAAAAACCCTAATTGCACATAAATCAGCCTACGAAGGATGAAAATGACCTAAATGTTAATCCAATGACACAAATGAAATTTTTGGATGCACAACATTGGTTATAAACCCAAATTAGACAAGAATAAGCCTAAGGAGGAAGAAGATGACCTAAATGTTCATCCAATGACACAAACACATCTATTGGATGCACAAGATTGGTTAAAAACCCTAAATGGACAAGAATATGCTTAGGGAGGACAAAGATGACCTAAATGTTAATCCAATGACACAAATGAACTTATTGCACGCACAAGATTGGTTAAAAACCCTAATTGCACAAGAATAAGCCTAGGCAAGACGAAAATGACCTAAATGATAATCTAATAACACAAATGAACTTATTGGACGCACAAGATTGGTTAAAAACCCTAATTGCACATAAATAAGCCTAGGGAAGACGAAAATGACCTAAATGTTAATCCAATGAAAAAAATGAAATTTTTGGATGCACAAGATTGGTTAAAAACCATAATTTCACAAGATTAAGCCTTGGGAGGGCGAAAATTATCTAAATGTTCATCCATTGACATAAACACACCTATTGGATGCACAAGATTGGTTAAAAACACTAATTGGACAAGAATAAGCCTATGAAGGACGATAATGACCTAAATGTTAATCCAATGACACAAAAGAACTTATTGGATGCACAAGATTGGTTAAAAACCATAATTGGACCAGAATAAGCCTAGGGAGGACGAAGATGACCTAAAGGTTAATCTAATGACACAAACACACCTATTGGATGCACAAGATTTGTTAAAAACCCTAATTGCACATAAATAAGCCTAAGGAGGACGAAGATGACCTAAATGTTAATCCAATGACACAAATGAACTTATTGGATGCACAAGATTGATTAAAAACCCTAATTGCACAAGAATAAGCCTAGGGAGGCAGAAAATGACCTAAATGTTCATCCAATAACACAAACACACCTATTGGATGCACAAGATTGGTTAAAAACCATAATTGGACAAGAATAAGTCTAGGGAGGAAGAAAATTACCTAACTGTTCATCCAATGACACAAACACACCTATTGGATGCACCAGATTGGTTCAAAACCCTAATTGGACAAGAATATGCCTAGGGAGGACGAAAATGACCTAAATGTTAATCCCATGACACAAATGAACTTATTGGATGTACAAGATTGGTTAAAAGTCCTAATTGTATAAGAATAAGCCTAGGGAGGACGAAAATGACCTAAATGTTAATCCAATGATATAAATGAACTTATCGGATGCACAAGATTGGTTAAAAAACCAAATTGGACAAGAATAAGCCTAGGGGGGAAGAAAATGACCTAAATGTTCATCCAATAACACAAACACACCTATTGGATGCACAAGATTGGTTAAAAACCCTAAATGGACAAGAATAAGTCTAGGGAGGACGAAAATGACCTAACAGTTCATCCAATGACACAAACACACCTATTGGATGCACAAGATTGGTTAAAAACCCTAATTGGACCAGAATAAGCCTAGGGAGGACGAAACTGACCTAAATGTTAATCCAATGACACAAATGAACTTATTGGATGCACAAGATTGGTTCAAAATCCAAATCAGACAAGAATATGCTTAGGGAGGACGAAAATGACCAAAATCTTAATCCAATAACACAAATGAACTTATTGGATGCACAAGATTGGTTAAAAACCCTAATTGCACAAGAATAAGCCTAGGGAGGGCGAAAATGACCTAAATGTTAATCTAATGACACAAATGAACTTATTGGATGCACAAGATTGGTTAAAAACCCTAATTGCACATAAATAAGCCTAGGGAGGACGAAAACGACCTAAATGTTAATCCAAAGACAAATGAAATTTTTGGATGCACAAGATTGGTTAAAAACCATAATTGCACAAGAATAAGCCTTGGGAGGACGAAAATGATCTAAATGTTCATTCATTGGCATAAACACACCTATTGGATGCACAAGATTGGATAAAAACCCTAATTGGACAAGAATAAGCCTAGGAAGGACGAAAGTGACCTAAATGTTAATCCAATGACACAAATGAACTTATTGGATGCACAATATTGGTTAAAAACCATAATTGGACAAGAATAAGCCTAGGGAGGAAGAAAATGACCTAATTGTTAATCCAATGACACAAATGAACTTATTGGATGTACAAGATTGGTTAAAAATCCTAATTGTTTAAGAATAAGCATAGGGAGGACGAAAATGACCTAAATGTTAATCCAATGACACAAAAGAACTTATTGGATTCACAAGATTGGTTAATAACCCTAATTGGACAAGAATAAGCCTAGGGAGGACAAAAATGACCTAAATGTTAATCTTATGACACAAATGAACTTATTGGATGCTCAAGATTGGTTAAAAACCCTAATTGCACATAAATAAGCCTAAGGAGGACGAAAATTACCTAAATGTTAATCCAATGACACAAATGAAATTTGTGGATGCACAAGATTGGTTAAAAACCATAATTGCACAAGAATAAGCCTAGGGAAGACGAAAATGACCAAAATGTTCATCCAATGACATAAACACACCTATTGGAAGCACAAGATTGGTTAAAAACCCTAATTGGACGAGAATAAGCCTAGGGAGGACGAAAATGACCTAATTGTTCATCCAATGACACAAACACACCTATTGGATGCACAAGATTGGTTAGAAACCCTAATTGGACAAGAATAAGTCTAGGGAGGACGAAAATGACCTAACTATTCATCCAATAACACAAACACACCTATTGGATGCACAAGATTGGTTAAAAACCCTAATTGGACAAGAATAAGTCTAGGGTGGACGAAAATTACGTAACTGTTCATCCAATGACACAAACACACCTATTGGATGCACCAGATTGGTTCAAAACCCTAATTGGACAAGAATATGCCTAGGGAGGACGAAAATGACCTAAATGTTAATCCAATGACACAAATGAACTTATTGGATGCACAAGATTGATTAAAAACCCTAATTGCACAAGAATAAGCCTAGGGAGGACGTAAAGGACCTAAATGTTCATCCAATGACATAAACACACCTATTGGATGCACAAGATTGGTTAAAAACCCTAATTGGACAAGAATAAGTCTAGGGAGGACGAAACTGACCTAATTGTTCATCCAATGACAAAAACACACGTATTGGAAGCACAAGATTTGTTAAAAATCCTAATTGGATAAGAATATGCCTAAGGAGGACGAAACTGATCTAAATGTTAATCCAATGACATAAAAGAACTTATTGGATGCACAAGATTGGTTAAAAAACTAATTTCACAGGAATAAGCCTTGGGAGGATGATAATGACCTAAATGTTCATCCAATGACCTAAACACAACTATTGGATGCACAAGATTGGTTAAAAACCCTAATTGAACAAGAATAAGACTAGGGAAGACAAAAATGACCTAATTGTTCATCCAATGACACAAACACACGTATTGGATTAACAAGATTTGTTAAAAACCCTAACTGGACAAGAATATGCCAAGGAGGACGAAAATGACCTAAATGTTAATCCAATGACACCAAAGAACTTATTGGATGCACAAGATTGGTTAAAAACCCTAATTGCACAAGAATTAGCCTTGGGAGGATGAAAATGACCTCAATGTTCATCAGATGACACAAACACACCTATTGGATGCACAAGATCTGTTAAACACCCTAATTGGACATGAATAAGCCCAGGGAGGACGAAAATGACCTAAATGTTAATCCAATGACACAAATGAAGTTATTGGATGCACAATATTGGTTAAAAACCATAATTGGACAAGAATAAGCCTAGGGAGGAAGAAAATGACCTAAATGTTAATCCAATGACACAAATGAACTTATTGGATGTACAAGATTGGTTATAAATCCTAATTGTATAAGAATAAGCCTATGGAGGACGAAAAAGACCTAAATGTTAATCCAATGACACAAACGAACTTATTGGATTCACAAGATTGGTTAATAACCCTAATTGGACAAGAATAAGCCTAGGGAGGACAAAAATGTCCTAAATGTTAATCTTATGCAACAAATGAACTTATTGGATGCTCAAGATTGGTTAAAAACCCTAATTGCACATATATAAGCCTAGGGAGGATGAAAATGACCTAAATGTGAATCTAATGAAACAAATGAACTTATTGGATGCTCAAGATTGGTTAAAAACCCTAATTGCACATAAATAAGCCTAAGGAGGACGAAAATGACCTAAATGTTAATCCAATGTCTAAAATGAAATTTATGGATGCACAAGATTGGTTAAAAACCATAATTGCACAAGAATAAGCCTAGGGAGGACGAAAATGACCAAAATGTTCATCCAATGACCTAAACACACCTATTGGATGCACAAGATTGGTTAAAAACCCTAATTGGACGAGAATAAGCCTAGGGAGGACGAAAATGACCTAATTGTTCATCCAATGACACAAACACACCTATTGGATGCACAAGATTGGTTAGAAACCCTAATTGGACAAGAATAAGTCTAGGGAGGACGAAAATGACCTAACTGTTCATCCAATAACACAAACACACCTATAGGATGCACAAGATTGGTTAAAAACCCTAATTGGACAAGAATAAGTCTAGGGAGGACGAAAATTACCTAACTGTTCATCCAATGACACAAACACACCTATTGGATGCACCAGATTGGTTCAAAACCATAGTTGGACAAGAATATGCCTAGGGAGAACGAAAATGACCTAAATGTTAATCCAATGACACAAATGAACTTATTGGATGCACAAGATTGATTAAAAACCCTAATTGCACAAGAATAAGCCTAGGGAGGACGTAAATGACCTAAATGTTCATCCAATGACATAAACACACCTATTGGATGCACAAGATTGGTTAAAAACCCTAATTGGACAAGAATAAGTCTAGGGAGGACGAAACTGACCTAATTGTTCATCCAATGACAAAAACACACGTATTGGAAGCACAAGATTTGTTAAAAATCCTAATTGGATAAGAATATGACTAAGGAGGACGAAACTGATCTAAATGTTAATCCAATGACATAAAAGAACTTATTGGATGCACAAGATTGGTTAAAAAACTAATTTCACAAGAATAAGCCTTGGGAGGATGATAATGACCTAAATGTTCATCCAATGACCTAAACACAACTATTGGATGCACAAGATTGGTTAAAAACCCTAATTGAACAAGAATAAGACTAGGGAAGACAAAAATGACCTAATTGTTCATCCAATGACACAAACACACGTATTGGATTAACAAGATTTGTTAAAAACCCTAACTGGACAAGAATATGCCAAGGAGGACGAAAATGACCTAAATGTTAATCCAATGACACAAAAGAACTTATTGGATGCACAAGATTGGTTAAAAACCCTAATTGCACAAGAATTAGTCTTGGGAGGATGAAAATGACCTCAATGTTCATCAGATGACACAAACACACCTATTGGATGCAAAA
This sequence comes from Cicer pinnatifidum, assembly GCA_037974775.1. Lineage (NCBI taxonomy): Eukaryota > Viridiplantae > Streptophyta > Magnoliopsida > Fabales > Fabaceae > Cicer > Cicer pinnatifidum. Next base: position 31,697,038 of record JBBPBR010000008.1, read on the forward strand.
GATCTGTTAAACACCCTAATTGGACATGAATAAGCCCAGGGAGGACGAAAATGACCTAAATGTTAATCCAATGACACAAATGAAGTTATTGGATGCACAATATTGGTTAAAAACCATAATTGGACAAGAATAAGCCTAGGGAGGAAGAAAATGACCTAAATGTTAATCCAATGACACAAATGAACTTATTGGATGTACAAGATTGGTTATAAATCCTAATTGTATAAGAATAAGCCTATGGAGGACGAAAAAGACCTAAATGTTAATCCAATGACACAAACGAACTTATTGGATTCACAAGATTGGTTAATAACCCTAATTGGACAAGAATAAGCCTAGGGAGGACAAAAATGTCCTAAATGTTAATCTTATGCAACAAATGAACTTATTGGATGCTCAAGATTGGTTAAAAACCCTAATTGCACATATATAAGCCTAGGGAGGATGAAAATGACCTAAATGTGAATCTAATGAAACAAATGAACTTATTGGATGCTCAAGATTGGTTAAAAACCCTAATTGCACATAAATAAGCCTAAGGAGGACGAAAATGACCTAAATGTTAATCCAATGACTAAAATGAAATTTATGGATGCACAAGATTGGTTAAAAACCATAATTGCACAAGAATAAGCCTAGGGAGGACGAAAATGACCAAAATGTTCATCCAATGACCTAAACACACCTATTGGATGCACAAGATTGGTTAAAAACCCTAATTGGACGAGAATAAGCCTAGGGAGGACGAAAATGACCTAATTGTTCATCCAATGACACAAACACACCTATTGGATGCACAAGATTGGTTAGAAACCCTAATTGGACAAGAATAAGTCTAGGGAGGACGAAAATGACCTAACTGTTCATCCAATAACACAAACACACCTATTGGATGCACAAGATTGGTTAAAAACCCTAATTGGACAAGAATAAGTCTAGGGAGGACGAAAATTACCTAACTGTTCATCCAATGACACAAACACACCTATTGGATGCACCAGATTGGTTCAAAACCATAATTGGACAAGAATATGCCTAGGGAGGACGAAAATGACCTAAATGTTAATCCAATGACACAAATGAACTTATTGGATGCACAAGATTGATTAAAAACCATAATTGCACAATAATAAGCCTAGGTAGGACGTAAATGACCTAAATGTTCATCCAATGACATAAACACACCTATTGGATGCAAAAGATTGGTTAAAAACCCTAATTGGACAAGAATAAGTCTAGGGAGGACGAAACTGACCTAATTGTTCATCCAATGACACAAACACACCTATTGGATGCACAAGATTGGTTAAAAACCCTAATTGGAAAAGAATATGCCTAGGGAGGACGAAAATGACCTAAATGTTAATCCAATGACACAAATGAAATTTATGGATGCACAAGATTTGTTAAAAACCATAATTGCACAAGAATAAGCCTAGGGAGGACGAAAATGACCAAAATGTTCATCCAATGACATAAACACACCTATTGGATGCCCAAGATTGGTTAAAAACCCTAATTGGACGAGAATAAGCCTAGGGAGGACGAAAATGACCTAATTGTTCATCCAATGACACAAACACACCTATTGGATGCACAAGATTGGTTAGAAACCCTAATTGGACAAGAATAAGTCTAGGGAGGACGAAAATGACCTAACTGTTCATCCAATAACACAAACACACCTATTGGATTCACAAGATTGGTTAAAAACCCTAATTGGACAAGAATAAGTCTAGGGAGGACGAAAATTACCTAACTGTTCATCCAATGACACAAACACACCTATTGGATGCACCAGATTGGTTCAAAACCATAATTGGACAAGAATATGCCTAGGGAGGACGAAAATGACCAAAATGTTAATCCAACGACACAAATGAACTTATTGGATGCACAAGATTGATTAAAAATCATAATTGCACAAGAATAAGCCTAGGGAGGACGTAAATGACCTAAATGTTCATCCAATGACAAAAACACACCTATTGGATGCACAAGATTGGTTAAAAACCCTAATTGCACAAGAATAAGCCTAGGGAGTACGTAAATGACCTAAATGTTCATCCAATGACATGAACACACCTATTGGATGCACAAGATTGGTTAAAAACCCTAATTAAACAAGAATAAGTCTAGCGAGGACGAAAATGACCTAATTGTTCATCCAATGACACAAACGAACTTATTGGATTCACAAGATTGGTTAATAACCCTAATTGGACAAGAATAAGCCTAGGGAGGACAAAAATGTCCTAAATGTTAATCTTATGACACAAATGAACTTATTGGATGCTCAAGATTGGTTAAAAACCCTAATTGCACATATATAAGCCTAGGGAGGATGAAAATGACCTAAATGTTAATCTAATGAAACAAATTAACTTATCGGATGCTCAAGATTGGTTAAAAACCCTAATTGCACATAAATAAGCCTAAGGAGGACGAAAATGACCTAAATGTTAATCCAATGACACAAATGAAATTTATGGATGCACAAGATTGGTTAAAAACCATAATTGCACAAGAATAAGCCTAGGGAGGACGAAAATGACCAAAATGTTCATCCAATGACATAAACACACCTATTGGATGCACAAGATTTGTTAAAAACCCTAATTGGACGAGAATAAGCCTAGGGAGGACGAAAATGACCTAATTGTTCATCCAATGACACAAACACACCTATTGGATGCACAAGATTTGTAAGAAACGCTAATTGGACAAGACTAAGTCTAGGGAGGACGAAAATGACCTAACTGTTCATCCAATAACACAAACACACCTATTGGATGCACAAGATTGGTTAAAAACCCTAATTGGACAAGAATAAGTCTAGGGAGGACGAAAATTACCTAACTGTTCATCCAATGACACAAACACACCTATTGGATGCACCAGATTGGTTCAAAACCATAATTGGACAAGAATATGCCTAGGGAGGACGAAAATGACCTAAATGTTAATCCAATGACACAAATGAACTTATTGGATGCACAAGATTGATTAAAAACCATAATTGCACAAGAATAAGCCTAGGGAGGACGTAAATGACCTAAATGTTCATCCAATGACATAAACACACCTATTGGATGCACAAGATTAGTTAAAAACCCAAATTGGACAAGAATAAGCCTAGGGAGAAAGAAAATGACCTAACTGTTTATCCAATAACACAAACATACCTATTGGATGCCCAAGATTGGTTAAAAACCCTAATTGCACAAGAATGAGCCTTGGGCGGATGAAAATGACCTAAATGTTCATCCAATGAGATAAACACACCCATTGGATGCACAAGATTGGTTAAAAACCCTAATTGGACAAGAATTAGTCTAGGGAGGACAAAATGACTTAATTTTTCATCCAATGACACAAACAAACCTATTGGATGCACAAGATTGGTTAAAAACCCTAATTGGACAAGAATAAGCCTAGTGAGGACGGAAATGAACTAATTGTTCATCCAATAACACAAATGAACTTATTGGATGCACAAGATTGATTAAAAACCCTAATTGCACAACAATAAGCCTAGGGAGGACGTAAATGACTTAAATGTTTATCCAATGACATAAACACACCTATTGGATGCACAAGATTGGTTAAAAACCCAAATTGGACAAGAATAAGCTAGGGAGGAAGAAAATGACCTAAATGTTAATCCAATAACACAAACACACCTATTGGATGCCCAAGATTGGTTAAAAAACCTAATTGCACAAGAATAAGCCTTGGGAGGATGAAAATGACCTAAATGTTCATCCAATGACATAAACACACCTATTGGATGCACAAGATTGGTTAAAAACCCTAATTGGACAAGAATAAGTCTAGGGAGGACGAAAATTACCTAACTGTTCATCCAATGACACAAACACACCTATTGGATGCACCAGATTGGTTCAAAACCATAATTGGACAAGAATATGCCTAGGGAGGACGAAAATGACCAAAATGTTAATCCAATGACACAAATGAACTTATTGGATGCACAAGATTGATTAAAAACCATAATTGCACAAGAATAAGTCTAGGGAGGACGTAAATGACCTAAATGTTCATCCAATGACATTAACACACCTATTGGATGCACAAGATTGGTTAAAAACCCTAATTGGACGAGAATAAGTCTAGGGAGGACCAAAATGCCCTAAATGTTCATCCAATGACATAAACACACCTATTGTATGCACAAGATTGGTTAAAAACCCTAATTGGACAAGAATAACCCTAGCGAGGACGAAAATGACCTAATTGTTCATCCAATAACACAAATGAACTTATTGGATGCACAAGATTGATTAAAAACCCTAATTGCACAAGAATAAGCCTAGGGAGGACGTAAATGACCTAAATGTTCATCCAATGACATAAACACACCTATTGGATGCACAAGATTGGTTAAAAACCCTAATTGGACGAGAATAAGCCTAGGGAGGACGAAAATGACCTAATTGTTCATCCAATGACACAAACACACCTATTGGATGCACAAGATTGGTTAGAAACCCTAATTGGACAAGAATAAGTCTAGGGAGGACGAAAATGACCTAACTGTTCATCCAATAACACAAACACACCTATTGGATGCACAAGATTGGTTAAAAACCCTAATTGGACAAGAATAAGTCTAGGGAGGACGAAAATTACCTAACTGTTCATCCAATGACACAAACACACCTATTGGATGCACTAGATTGGTTCAAAACCATAATTGGACAAGAATATGCCTAGGGAGGACGAAAATGACCTAAATGTTAATCCAATGACACAAATGAACTTATTGGATGCACAAGATTGATTAAAAACCATAATTGCACAAGAATAAGCCTAGGGAGGACGTAAATGACCTAAATGTTCATCCAATGACATAAACACACCTATTGGATGCACAAGATTGGTTAAAAACTCTAATTGGACAAAAATAAGTCTAGGGAGGACGAAACTGACCTAATTGTTCATCCAATGACACAAACACACCTATTGGATGCACAAGATTGGTTAAAAACCATAATTGGACAAGAATATGCCTAGGGAGGACGAAAATGACCTAAATGTTAATCCAATGACACATATGAACTTATTGGATGCACAAGATTGATTAAAAACCCTAATTGCACAAGAATAAGCCTAGGGAGTACGTAAATGACCTAAATGTTCATCCAATGACATGAACACACCTATTGGATGCACAAGATTTGTTAAAAACCCTAATTGGACTAGAATAAGTCTAGGGAGGACGAAAATGACCAAATTGTTCATCCAATGACACAAACGAACTTATTGGATTCACAAGATTGGTTAATAACCCTAATTGGACAAGAATAAGCCTAGGGAGGACAAAAATGTCCTAAATGTTAATCTTATGACACAAATGAACTTATTGGATGCTCAAGATTGGTTAAAAACCCTAATTGCACATATATAAGCCTAGGGAGGATGAAAATGACCTAAATGTTAATCTAATGAAACAAATTAACTTATTGGATGCTCAAGATTGGTTAAAAACCCTAATTGCACATAAATAAGCCTAAGGAGGACGAAAATGACCTAAATGTTAATCCAATGACACAAATGAAATTTATGGATGCACAAGATTGGTTAAAAACCATAATTGCACAAGAATAAGCCTAGGGAGGACGAAAATGACCAAAATGTTCATCCAATGACATAAACACACCTATTGGATGCACAAGATTGGTTAAAAACCCTAATTGGACGAGAATAAGCCTAGGGAGGACGAAAATGACCTAATTGTTCATCCAATGACACAAACACACCTATTGGATGCACAAGATGGGTTACAAACGCTAATTGGACAAGACTAAGTCTAGGGAGGACGAAAATGACCTAACTGTTCATCCAATAACACAAACACACCTATTGGATGCACAAGATTGGTTAAAAACCCTAATTGGACAAGAATAAGTCTAGGGACGACGAAAATTACCTAACTGTTCATCCAATGACACAAACACACCTATTGGATGCACCAGATTGGTTCAAAACCATAATTGGACAAGAATATGCCTAGGGAGGACAAAAATGACCTAAATGTTAATCCAATGACACAAATGAACTTATTGGATGCACAAGATTGATTAAAAACCATAATTGCACAAGAATAAGCCTAGGGAGGACGTAAATGAACTAAATGTTCATCCAATGACATAAACACACCTATTGGATGCACAAGATTGGTTAAAAACTCTAATTGGACAAGAATAAGTCTAGGGAGGACGAAACTGACCTAATTGTTCATCCAATGACACAAACACACCTATTGGATGCACAAGATTGGTTAAAAACCATAATTGGACAAGAATATGCCTAGGGAGGACGAAAATGACCTAAATGTTAATCCAATGACACATATGAACTTATTGGATGCACAAGATTGATTAAAAACCCTAATTGCACCAGAATAAGCCTAGGGAGTACGTAAATGACCTAAATGTTCATCCAATGACATGAACACACCTATTGGATGCACAAGATTGGTTAAAAACCCTAATTGGACAAGAATAAGTCTAGCGAGGACGAAAATGACCTAATTGTTCATCCAATGACACAAACGAACTTATTGGATTCACAAGATTGGTTAATAACCCTAATTGGACAAGAATAAGCCTAGGGAGGACAAAAATGTCCTAAATGTTAATCTTATGACACAAATGAACTTATTGGATGCTCAAGATTGGTTAAAAACCCTAATTGCACATATATAAGCCTAGGGAGGATGAAAATGACCTAAATGTTAATCTAATGAAACAAATTAACTTATCGGATGCTCAAGATTGGTTAAAAACCCTAATTGCACATAAATAAGCCTAAGGAGGACGAAAATGACCTAAATGTTAATCCAATGACACAAATGAAATTTATGGATGCACAAGATTGGTTAAAAACCATAATTGCACAAGAATAAGCCTAGGGTGGACGAAAATGACCAAAATGTTCATCCAATGACATAAACACACCTATTGGATGCACAAGATTGGTTAAAAACCCTAATTGGACGAGAATAAGCCTAGGGAGGACGAAAATGACCTAATTGTTCATCCAATGACACAAACACACCTATTGGATGCACAAGATGGGTTACAAACGCTAATTGGACAAGACTAAGTCTAGGGAGGACGAAAATGACCTAACTGTTCATCCAATAACACAAACACACCTATTGGATGCACAAGATTGGTTAAAAACCCTAATTGGACAAGAATAAGTCTAGGGAGGACGAAAATTACCTAACTGTTCATCCAATGACACAAACACACCTATTGGATGCACCAGATTGGTTCAAAACCATAATTGGACAAGAATATGCATAGGGAGGACGAAAATGACCTAAATGTTAATCCAATGACACAAATGAACTTATTGGATGCACAAGATTGATTAAAAACCATAATTGCACAAGAATAAGCCTAGGGAGGACGTAAATGACCTAAATGTTCATCCAATGACATAAACACACCTATTGGATGCACAAGATTGGTTAAAAACTCTAATTGGACAAAAATAAGTCTAGGGAGGACGAAACTGACCTAATTGTTCATCCAATGACACAAACACACCTATTGGATGCACAAGATTGGTTAAAAACCATAATTGGACAAGAATATGCCTAGGGAGGACGAAAATGACCTAAATGTTAATCCAATGACACATATGAACTTATTGGATGCACAAGATTGATTAAAAACCCTAATTGCACAAGAATAAGCCTAGGGAGTACGTAAATGACCTAAATGTTCATCCAATGACATGAACACACCTATTGGATGCACAAGATTTGTTAAAAACCCTAATTGGACTAGAATAAGTCTAGGGAGGACGAAAATGACCAAATTGTTCATCCAATGACACAAACGAACTTATTGGATTCACAAGATTGGTTAATAACCCTAATTGGACAAGAATAAGCCTAGGGAGGACAAAAATGTCCTAAATGTTAATCTTATGACACAAATGAACTTATTGGATGCTCAAGATTGGTTAAAAACCCTAATTGCACATATATAAGCCTAGGGAGGATGAAAATGACCTAAATGTTAATCTAATGAAACAAATTAACTTATTGGATGCTCAAGATTGGTTAAAAACCCTAATTGCACATAAATAAGCCTAAGGAGGACGAAAATGACCTAAATGTTAATCCAATGACACAAATGAAATTTATGGATGCACAAGATTGGTTAAAAACCATAATTGCACAAGAATAAGCCTAGGGAGGACGAAAATGACCAAAATGTTCATCCAATGACATAAACACACCTATTGGATGCACAAGATTGGTTAAAAACCCTAATTGGACGAGAATAAGCCTAGGGAGGACGAAAATGACCTAATTGTTCATCCAATGACACAAACACACCTATTGGATGCACAAGTTTGGTTAGAAACCCTAATTGGACAAGAATAAGTCTAGGGAGGACGAAAATGACCTAACTGTTCATCCAATAACACAAACACACCTATTGGATGCACAAGATTGGTTAAAAACCCTAATTGGACAAGAATAAGTCTAGGGAGGACGAAACTGACCTAATTGTTCATCCAATGACACAAACACACCTATTGAATGCACAAGATTGGTTAAAAACCATAATTGGACAAGAATATTCCTAGGAAGGACGAAAATGACCTAAATGTTAATCCAATAACACAAATGAACTTATTGGACGAACAAGACTGGTTAAAAACCCTAATTGCACAAGAATAAGACTAGGGAGGACCAAAATGCCCTAAATGTTCATCCAATGACATAAACACACCTATTGTATGCACAAGATTGGTTAAAAACCCTAATTGGACAAGAATAACCCTAGCGAGGACGAAAATGACCTAATTGTTCATCCAATAACACAAATGAACTTATTGGATGCACAAGATTGATTAAAAACCCTAATTGCACAAGAATAAGCCTAGGGAGGACGTAAATGACCTAAATGTTCATCCAATGACATAAACACACCTATTGGATGCACAAGATTGGTTAAAAACCCTAATTGTACGAGAATAAGCCTAGGGAGGACGAAAATGACCTAATTGTTCATCCAATGACACAAACACACCTATTGGATGCACAAGATTGGTTAGAAACCCCAGTTGGACAAGAATAAGTCTAGGGAGGACGAAAATGACCTAACTGTTCATCCAATAACACAAACACACCTATTGGATGCACAAGATTGGTTAAAAACCCTAATTGGACAAGAATAAGTCTAGGGAGGACGAAAATTACCTAACTGTTCATCCAATGACACAAACACACCTATTGGATGCACCAGATTGGTTCAAAACCATAATTGGACAAGAATATGCCTAGGGAGGACGAAAATGACCTAAATGTTAATCCAATGACACAAATGAACTTATTGGATGCACAAGATTGATTAAAAACCATAATTGCACAAGAATAAGCCTAGGGAGGACGTAAATGACCTAAATGTACATCCAATGACATAAACACACCTATTGTATGCACAAGATTGGTTAAAAACCCTAATTGGACAAGAATAACCCTAGCGAGGACGAAAATGACCTAATTGTTCATCCAATAACACAAATGAACTTATTGGATGCACAAGATTGATTAAAAACCCTAATTGCACAAGAATAAGCCTAGGAAGGACGTAAGTGACCTAAATGTTCATCCAATGACATCAACACACCTATTGGATGCACAAGATTGGTTAAAAACCCTAATTGGACAAGAATAAGCCTAGGGAGGACGAAAATGACCTAAATGTTAATCCAATGACACAAATGAACTTATTAGATGCACAAGATTTATTAAAAACCCTAATTGCATAAAAATAAGCCTAGGGTGGACGAAAATGACCTAATTGTTCATCCAATAACACAAACACACCTATTTGATGCACAAGAATGGTTAAAAACCTAAATTGGACAAGAATAAGCCTAGGGAGGAAGAAAATGACCTAAATGTTCATCCAATAACACAAACACAACTATTGGATGCACAAGATTAGTTAAAAACCCAAATTGGATAAGAATAAGCCTAGGGAGAAAGAAAATGACCTAACTGTTCATCCAATAACACAAACATACCTATTGGATGCCCAAGATTGGTTAAAAACCCTAATTGCACAAGAATGAGCCTTGGGAGGATGAAAATGACCTAAATGTTCATCCAATGAGATAAACACACCCATTGGATGCACAAGATTGGTTAAAAACCCTAATTGGACAAGAATAAGTCTAGGGAGGACAAAATTGCTTAAATGTTCATCCAATGACACAAACAAACCTATTGGATGCACAAGATTGGTTAAAAACCCTAATTGGACAAGAATAAGCCTAGTGAGGACGAAAATGAACTAATTGTTCATCCAATAACACAAATGAACTTATTGGATGCACAAGATTGATTAAAAACCCTAATTGCACAAGAATAAGCCTAGGGAGGACGTAAATGACCTAAATGTTCATCCAATGACGTCAACACACCTATTGGATGCACAAGATTGGTTAAAAACCCTAATTGGACAAGAATAAGCCCAGGGAGGACGAAAATGACCTAAATGTTAATCCAATGACACAAATGAACTTATTAGATGCACAAGATTTATTAAAAACCCTAATTGCATAAAAATAAGCCTAGGGTGGACGAAAATGACCTAATTGTTCATCCAATAACACAAACACAACTATTGGATGCACAAGATTAGTTAAAAACCCAAATTGGACAAGAATAAGCCTAGGGAGGAAGAAAATGACCTAAATGTTAATCCAATGACACAAATGAACTTATTAGATGCACAAGATTTATTAAAAACCCTAATTGCATAAAAATAAGCCTAGGGTGAACGAAAATGACCTAAATGTTCATCCAATAACACAAACACAACTATTGGATGCACAAGATTAGTTAAAAACCCAAATTGGACAAGAATAAGCCTTGGGAGAAAAAAAATGACCTAACTGTTCATCCAATAACACAAATATACCTATTGGATGCCCAAGATTGGTTAAAAACCCTAATTGCACAAGAATGAGCCTTGGGCGGATGAAAATGACCTAAATGTTCATCCAATGAGATAAACACACCCATTGGATGCCCAAGATTGGTTAAAAACCCTAATTGGACAAGAATAAGTCTAGGGAGGACAAAATGACTTAATTGTTCATCCAATGACACAAACAAACCTATTGGATGCACAAGATTGGTTAAAAACCCTAATTGGACAAGAATAAGCCTAGTGAGGACGAAAATGAACTAATTGTTCATCTAATAACACAAATGAACTTATTGGATGCACAAGATTGATTAAAAACCCTAATTGCACAACAATAAGCCTAGGGAGGACGTAAATGACTTAAATGTTTATCCAATGACATAAACACACCTATTGGATGCACAAGATTGGTTAAAAACCCAAATTGGACAAGAATAAGCTAGGGAGGAAGAAAATGACCTAAATGTTAATCCAATAACACAAACACACCTATTGGATGCCCAAGATTGGTTAAAAAACCTAATTGCACAAGAATAAGCCTTGGGAGGATGAAAATGACCTAAATGTTCATCCAATGACATAAACACACCTATTGGATGCACAAGATTGGTTAAAAACCCTAATTGGACAAGAATAAGTCTAGGGAGGACGAAAATTACCTAACTGTTCATCCAATGACACAAACACACCTATTGGATGCACCAGATTGGTTCAAAACCATAATTGGACAAGAATATGCCTAGGGAGGACGAAAATGACCAAAATGTTAATCCAATGACACAAATGAACTTATTGGATGCACAAGATTGATTAAAAACCATAATTGCACAAGAATAAGTCTAGGGAGGACGTAAATGACCTAAATGTTCATCCAATGACATTAACACACCTATTGGATGCACAAGATTGGTTAAAAACCCTAATTGGACGAGAATAAGTCTAGGGAGGACCAAAATGCCCTAAATGTTCATCCAATGACATAAACACACCTATTGTATGCACAAGATTGGTTAAAAACCCTAATTGGACAAGAATAACCCTAGCGAGGACGAAAATGACCTAATTGTTCATCCAATAACACAAATGAACTTATTGGATGCACAAGATTGATTAAAAACCCTAATTGCACAAGAATAAG